>CM042086.1:971798-2171798 GCA_023512835.1 Taxillus chinensis
TAATTCAACCTAGTACGAGAGGAACCGTTGATTCGCACAATTAGTCATTGCGCTTGGTTGAAAAGCCGGTGGCGCGAAGCCACCGTGCGCTGGATTATGACCGAACGCCTCTAAGTCGAATCCGGGCTAGCCGCGATGCATACGCCCGCCGCCCGTTTGCCGACCCTCGGTAGGGGCCTTCGGGTCCCCAAAGGCACGTGTCGAAGGCGCTCCCCTCGCGGCGGACGAGCCGCGGGGGACGCCTTGAAGTTTAATTCCTATCGAGCGGCGGGTTGAATCCTTTGCGGACGACTTAAATACGCGACGGGGTATTGTAAGCGGCGAGTGGCTGGGCTTATGGACTTTTTGTACCCCATTAGTTTTCATTTCTTGCAAATTGTGGGCTTATGGACTTTTTGTACTGGATTTGTTTTCACTTGTTGCAAGTTGTGGGCTTATAGACTTTTCGTACTCCATTAGTTTTTCACTTGTTGCAAATTGTGGGCCTATGTACTTTTTCTACTCCATTTGTTTTGGCTTATAGACTTTTCGTACTCCATTAGTTTTTACTTGTCTAAGAAATTGTGGACTTTTGGACTATTAGTAGAAGCTCATAATTTATTAAAAAAATTATTTACAACTCGAATTTGTATGATACAAGAGGTATTTGTGGTTAAAATTTCCCCAAACTGTTTAACAAAATACATGATCAATTCAATGCTTATTTTGATGCTGCTATTTCACGATTTTACTATTATGAAAAGATATATGTATAACCCTAACACAAATTGATGGTCCAGTGGATGCGTGCCCGGTTGGTAACATAATACTGACTTACATGTTGATGGGCCCGACATAATACTGACTTACATGTTGATGGGCCCGACATAATACTGACTTACATGTTGATGGGCCCGACATAATACTGACTTACATGTTGATGGGCCCGACATAATACTGCCTTACATGTTGATGGGCCCAATAGAAGATCGTACAATTTTTAATGTGAACTCAGTGATGGAGTACTTGGGAGTTTTGACAAATTCTACTTTGATGGGTCATGGGTCAAATCAAAAATGTTTATTGCCAACTTCAACGTATTTCGTCCCCATCACCTAAATGGGATAACCATATTTCGCACATCACCACAAAGATAGGTTGTTGACTTTACACCAATTATAATATATATCAACAGCTTCCCTTCTATAAGAGAGTGACGTGGAAAATTAATACATTTTTTATTTCAACGAAACAAATGATCTTATTATTGTTTTTATTTATTTGCTTAAAATTATATGATTTCGTAACAAATGAAAATATTATTATTAATATTAATATTAATGTTAATATTTTGCTACTAAAAAATTATATACCGCCACACCCTCACCCTCAAAGTTGGTAGGTTATATGTATTAGGTGAACAGAAAATGAAATGAGCTTAAAATTGAACTAACTAATTTAATAAAGTTTACATTTTTATTAACAGTATAATGGGCTATACTGTTTCAACACTTACGAAAACACTAATATTTTGCCCCTATGGTTTTCTCTAGCCAATCAAACAAGTAGTCAGATAAGGTAAGAGTATTTTGTTATGTATTTTACTTGAGGTGTTTTTGAAGTTTCTATTTGTATTAAAGTAGTATATTTTTTCACACACTCACCAAGAAACTCATTAATCAAGTTTACTTTCATCTCACAATAATACTATTCATCCTTACTTGCAGCTTCTCTGCCATTATAGGGTAGGGTCCATAGGGACAAGAGCGAATTTATCTTTATAGTACATTTAAATGAAATCCTGAATTGTGAGAACTCAAAATTAAAATAGATGAGATGAGAAGGACATCCAATAAAACCCAACACATTGCATTCCCATATTATTCAGTCATTCCTCTCTCTCTTTCTCACACACAAACAAACAATGGATGACACATTCATATTTGATATAGATTTTTAGAATGGTTAACATAATTCATTCATATTAAATAAAAAAGAAATAATTTTATTCTCAGCCTGCCTACAAGACAAGATTAATATAAATTGGAACCCAGGCAGCACATATAACCCTTTTGAAACCACAAATTGCAATCCCACTTCGCAAGAAAAAATGGGTCTTATCTTGTGTTAGGTTGAAGTCCACTTAAATACAAAATGTTTTATTATATTTAAATTTTTCTTTTATGATTGTATCCATCAAAATGAAAAATCACACATTATTGTTGTAAGGGTGTCAAAAGAAATTGATCTCTAAATAATTATTTGAAGGTTTCACATGTTTTACAGCAAAAGCACGATACTATTTATCAAAAAATCAAACACCAATACAAATTAAAGTTCAAATGTTCAATTCACACATAACCGTAAGCGCACCTGTGGCTGCCAGGCATAAAGTGTCAAAATCATCAATAGTGTTCAATGGTGCTTTCAAAGACTTGGACTATAGATTGGCAAAGGGGCCAACCGCCAACGGATAACTGCTGATAGTACTTAGGGGAATTTTGTACTTTGGCAGAGGGATTGGGATGGTTTGGGACAGAGATGACCCATGATGGCAACCAAGTGTGGCGGCAACAACCGATTGAATGAGAGAGATGGGAGGGAGAGATTTATTGTTAGGCTACAATACTAATGTTAGGCTTTCTATATTTACATTATATTTTAGTCTCTACAAATTTTTTTTACAGTGTTACTATTCTAAATAAGTTCCAAATAAGGACTCACTTTTCGATTGAGACTTGCCATGCCACGTGGAATAACACAGTTAAATTTTCAAGCAACACGATAATTAAATGGAGGGGTTATACTAATTTGCTTTTCAAATGTTAAATTAGTGTCTATTGTTTTGCATCACAGTTGTGATGATCAAGATAGCGACCCTATGCATAAGCATTGAGGGAGGGCTCTCATTTAGAAAAAAAAAAAAAAAGTAAATGAGCCCAATAAATTTGTAAACAAAAAACGAAAATTCAAACGAAAATTCTTTGACGAAGACATAAAAGCCCTACCTATCCTTTTGATTCATAAAAGCGGGGTTAGGAAGAAGGTACCTTAATTGAGGCCATTGGGGTTTGTACCATGTTGGCCAAAAGAGTAGGGTTTTGGGTTGGCACAAGTACAACATAATATTTTTTAAATTTAGATATGATGAGCCCGTTATATTGAAACATTATTTTAATATTTGAGTTTGAATTTGTAAATAATTTAGAAATGCTCTAATGTTATTGTTTAAGCAAGCCATATACATTTAATATTTATATTTCGAAAGTCAAAAAGAAAACTACTCCTTAATTTCGTTTCAAAACTTATTTTCATTTGATTTCTTAATATCTTTGCCTTGATAGTATATAATGCCCGTGCATGTTTCATTTCCCATTCAAATCATACTTCTTGTTTTCTATGGCATATTAAAAAATAACATCCGTATTTTTCCTAAATTGTAACTATAAAATTTGTGAATATCCTCAAATCTTTCAATTGTAAGCTAAGCAAATATTCTTGTTTTCTTACACGTGTTGTAGGTAAAAATATAAAACTTTAAAACCATTTAGAAAAAGTATTCAATTATACATTTAAAATATAATATATATTTAGAAAATACTGTTTTCCTCAAAATTCATTTTCAAACATAAATAAAATGTTATATTTCTGATATTTATGGCTTATTTGAATTCTTCATAAACATTTTCGTCAACCGTAAAGACACCAATTAAAATTGTTTTAAAAAAAGCAATAACATTATAAATTTGTATTTAAAATTTCTCCACTCCCAACGAAAATTACTCATTTATTAATTTATAAAATATGTTTCAATATAATATGCAAGAAGC
Source organism: Taxillus chinensis (assembly GCA_023512835.1). Lineage (NCBI taxonomy): Eukaryota > Viridiplantae > Streptophyta > Magnoliopsida > Santalales > Loranthaceae > Taxillus > Taxillus chinensis. The sequence goes on from CM042086.1 coordinate 975,608, forward strand.
CAACAACCTTTTCTTCTTCCCCCGCCCGATTTGCTTCGTTCTAAGGACACCGACATAATCAAAAAGAGACCGGCAACAGCAGTCGATCCATTTCCCCCCTACAAGCCAAGCCTTTTGACGCTCCAGCGAGCAGCAGAAACTTCTCCCTCCCCGCCTATTTATTTATATCTTTCTCATCAAACCTGTATGTTACCTCTGCCAAAACCGCATCACGGGAGTCCAATGTGCCGTTCTACATCTCACCTTTCATGTGCTAACACCTTTGTGCTTAACCTGTGTGCGTGCATTGACAAATTGACGGAACAAACTTTTACAGAATGCCATAAATCTGCATACAAATCAAAAACAAACTTTTACAAAATCACATAAATCTGCATACAATCCAAAATTGGAGGGGAAACAACGTGTTTTTCTCATTTCTGAGATCGGCAAACCGCCTACGGCAGTTTGGGTCGCGTGCGTCTCCTCGATACCTACAAATCAAAAAAAAATGGACTCAAAACGGTCCACCGTAGCCCGAGATATCGCCATTTCAAATTTTGCCTATCTATCCATCCATCCATCGTTTACATCACTTATTTATTCCCGCAGAACCAAACCAACCGCGTCATTCCACCTTTCCAACATCCGCGAATCTACGTCTATCTATCCATCCGTCCCGAGAACCCTGGACCCACCCACACTGGAGAGAGAGATGAAACGACAATGCACTGTAAATTGAAGGAAAGCGTCGATGAGCGCCGGAAGAGAGAGCAGAGGGCTGCTGCTGCTGCTGCGTCCAACGAAATTCTGAAATAATAACCGCTTTTTCTTGCATCTTTTCTTTTTTTCTTTTTTAAGTCACTTACGCACACGTGTGTTTTCTCTCCTCTCCTCTCCTCCTTTAACTTTATATTTTAATAATAACTTCTTAATTTAATTTTCGTGGTCGGTGGTCGGGAAACAAAATAAAACCATCCATCACGGACGGAGAGAATGGGGGAAAAATGCCTTTCTTCGTCGACCCAAGAATGCGCTCAGTTATTCCCTGCGTGCTATCGCTCTCGCTCGTTCGTCCTGCTGCCTCCCCCTGCCTTTTTTCTACCAACCCGTGTCCTTCATTTACCACACTCCAACCCCGTATGCCCTCCTGTCCTTCATTTCTTCTTCTTCTTCTGCTGTTGTATGACAAAAGTGCGTCTTTTCTCGGCTTTGGGGTCTGTCTGCCCGCCCGCCATCCATCCGGTATTTCATTTTCAGAAATCCGGCAACAAGAACACCGGGTCCAGGCTGTTGAACCACCAGTTCGTTACATGATGCACGCGAGGTGCTCGACGAAATGTCTACGAGACCACCCAATTTCTGATCGTATCGCTGTCTTTCAAAATTCCCATTGCGCAGTCACTCTCGCAGGATATATTGTATACCTTTATTTACTTATTCACTATGCATTCATTCTTAACATACTTACTGCTATTTCTTCATGACGACTACATTAAATATCGTCGGTTATACAATCAAAGAAAAACTGAAAGTTTAATCATCAACTTGTAGTCATTTGGTGCTTAGTGTTAATGTTATTTTATACAAACTTGACTTCATGCTTATTATGTTGCCTAATATAAACTGTTAATGATAGAATCAAATCGAGTCTAACCTTATTCTGCGTGCAAATGTTTTCATACGACATTGTGCCATTCTGTCAACTTTCCATTGTCACGCAAAATCTACACATTGCGTCATGCTGCCTGTCTGAATACTTGGGGAGTACGTAAACAATGTTCTGTGACATGTGACATGCTTGTTGGGTTCTCATAACTGAAGCTATTAGAATATGAGTACCATATATTTAAGTGTATGCCTACGTTATGCTTACCCTGCCTTAACTTTTATTTTCCCTATCCCTTTATTATTATAAACTTTAACTAATTTTCATATGCTTCAACCAGAAAGCTCATCATCGTTTTTCTTTATTTATATACTTTCATATACTTTTACTTTTTCTCTTACTTTCCTTCAACTACAAACCATACTACGGCGTTACTTAGTGTTAGTGCTGGCAAAGCCTTTGGGCATGACACTGTCGTGCTCATTACAAATTCTGCCTCTATGCTCGTATTAACATTGGTGCCGGTTAATGGATAAGCCATGCCAGGACAGGTGATATGATTACCTTTTCTTATCAATTCTATTTTCACTGGTTCTTTCTTCTTCATAAACATGCTCGGTTTTACATCTGCTCTTATTGTACAGTCCGAGTTTCAACTTTCAACTCCGCCCAGCATTTGTTATCTCTGCTACAGTTGAGGTTTGGGTTTTACATTCTTATCTCTGCTATATTTTATTCTCCTCAGCGGACTATGGAGATGGCTGGGTAGGTGGTCCTTTCCTTCGATCCCAAGCCCATTTGGGTTTTTTCTTCTCCTCAACTTTGTTTTTACTTGCACTACTGACTGCTCTTTTTAAAACCATCCTATGGTTACCTTATTTTTATTTTACATTATCTCCTTCAAAATGTGTTTTCCCTCGCGTTAGCTTTTATACTTCATTCTTGTCCTCCTTTTTCTATTTGGATCCTCTTTTTTTGTCAGTGTCTGTAATGGAGCTACTGCACATGCAGATTATATTTCAAACATGCTGGTTGTTGTTTTCCCTTTTTTTCCAAATCCAAAATATGTATCCCTTTTGTTTTTGTTCTTTCCCTGGATTCCATTTTCCTGAAATTGAGTTACTTGGTTTCAGCAAAAGTCCATGATGAGGGATGATGGTGACTTATGAATCCGGGCTGCATTTGAAAAGCTTGGAATGAAGCACATTACTATAGGGTAAGTGATTTTAAATGCTTTGCCTTATACTAGTATTAATTTCCTTTTCGATCTTTCTAATTTAGGCTTGCATATCATTGTTCATATTAAAGTTCCTTTTTTGTGTAAAACAACCATATTTTCTTTCCTTGTGACTAATTTGCTTGCTAGGTTTCATAATTATTTTGTATTCACTTTCATCCATATTCTCCCATACGAGTGCGATGAACAAAATATTTTCCCACATTTAATGTCGAGCGACATGGTGGATCAACTTCATTCGAACAAGCTCTAGAAGCTTCGTAATCTTGACAAGTACCATCATTTGCTGATGCAGCTAGCCTTTCTCCACCAGATGCTAATAATGCCAATGTATCCTCACATTGGAGAGGAGATTTAACGCCTACATTGTCTGTCATTAGCATCATGTCTTCGAAACTGATATTTTTTCCCTCCAATAGTTGCATTTGCATTATCCCAACTCTCTTGCTTTATTGTTTCTTCGATTTCGATGCTTCTCCATAGAAGTCTCTAACCTAATTCATATGCTTGGATGCATTTCAGAGCACTATCTCTACTTTTCTTCTCCATTATATTGATGAAAGGTGCATATTTTCTGTTTTCCACTTACACAAATATAGTAGTGGTACAAATACATCCAGTATATGATGAAAATTCAAGCACTAAATTTATATTTTAGCTATGGTATTCCAAGGAGTGAATGCCCTTACACTGTTCTCCGCTACCTTGATCTCATCTTAGCCGTCTTTTCCTTCGTCCTAGTCCAGTCCTCTAGAATTGTAACATTGATGGCGAGTTGGAGGTGTGAAGATGGCTACTACTCCGTATGCCATCGGAAATACTTGCCCAACTCCCTTCATTCCTTTGTCACACCACCTTCAACGCTGACGATAAACATGGCTTTGCCTTTCCATATCTTGTTCATGATCATCACTAGGATCCACAACTGGATACAACATCAGCTCACCGAGTACTCCTCAGTAGGGCTCAGCCCGTAACCTCACCCACTAGAATCCAATGGGATATATTTATGAGGTCATGCATAGAGCTAAGTATAGCTAAGTATGGATGCATTTGCTATCATTGATAATGCTTGGAATTGTCATCTTCGTCGACCTTCACATGCAATTGGATACTTTTTCAACCCACAATTCTTTTATGGAAATTCATTTATTGACCATGATGTAGATGTAATGTCAGTCCTATACAACTGCATCCAAAGATTGACACGACATCTGGATCCGTTTGGACATCGAGGGAATGACACGATTAGTGATTGTCTTTTTGATGAACGGGTGTAAAAATAAATAGTACTTTTAGATAAAAGTCAACCGAAAATAAAGGTGGGTTAGTTGCCACTAAAGGTAGCAAAATAAAATAGTTTGCGTACATTGTAAGGATCCAAGAGTCTGTTATGAGTGCGCAAGGTGTTAGGCATCCCTATTATGCCCAAAATTGATACCTAATTAGAATTCGAAGGTTTTCCTATTGTTTGATTCTTTAATAAAACAGAACTTATAATAAAAACAAATTAAGAGTTTACAAACTAAACTTTGAGGGACAAACATTATGAAGAACTAAATCAAACAATATTTTAAATAAGGATTCAAAAGGAGGTCCAAAATTGTTACAAGGGGAAAAAGTTTAACGTTTTCTAAAATGATTTCGTAGTTTTTTTTTAACAGATTTGGATGTTTTCTTTTAATATATTTTTAGAAAGAAGATCAGGGAAAATAGATTATATATTTTTTTAAAAACAAATCTTTAGAAACACAAAGTAAAGCAAAATATTCTATAGATAAGACATTTGTTTTGGGTCTTTTCAAAACACAAATTTCTAAAAAAACAAATTTTTAGAAAGAAGATCAGGAAAAACAGATTACACATTTTGCATCACATCCTAGAAAAAAAAGATTCTTTTTCGTTTTTAGAAAGACGAATTTTTGGGAATACAAATTAAAATAAAAATAATAATAAAGGAAACGACAGTTTGACTTACAGAAGTTGACCTTCATTGACTATAAATATATAAAGAGTAATGCTATGTACAATCCAACGGCAGAGAGAGTGTCCATGTTCATGTATGAATTTCTTGCACAATCTACCTGCACATAGATTCTTTCATATATATATATAAATCATGTTCCTCCATCGTTTGAAGTCACGGTTACGGCCGTTATCGCGTCATGATCGTGGACAACTTGTTGCATCTCGGATGTAATGCAATTTTAGCCATGAAATAATATTTAATTTTAAAAAAAGTCTTAAAAAAAAATTCATAACATTACAATCATTAAACAAGCAAAATAATTTTTTTCGATTATATGTTATGACTTCAAACATAAAAACGGCGGTAAAGTACTATTGTATCATTAAAATAAATATATTATTAGAGGGATTTTATAATTTATTACCTTAACTGACATTCAAGTTTTTTATTTTTAAAATTTAAAATATCTTATTAAAACACCTATTAAAGGGAGTAACTTTAAAAAAACTATTAAAGGAGTTATTAATTAAAGGAGTAAATTTAAAATCATGGTATTAAATTTTAAGTACCAATTATTAACATTTAAGTAAGATATAATAAATCTAATAGATGCAAAACATGATAATAGCTTCATTAAATGGAATAGATTTAAAATTATACAATAATATTATTTGATTATTTTCATATATTTAAAATTATACGGTAATAACTGTATTTGATTAAAATAAAATTATTTGATATTTTCATAAATGAAAATTATTTAATTCTTTTCATATTTTCAATTTCCTTTCTTCCATTATTTGTCAATACATACCCACAATTCACCTTACTAAAACTTCACTTCGATGCTACTTCGGGACGACGGCGACGCAAAGACGACTTCGGATGATGATCGACTTCAACCAAGGAGAGACGACGACTTCACCGACGACAACATTGCTACTTCCTGTTCGACGATCAACGATCGTTGCTGCATCGGAACTTGGGATGACGACTTAGACAATTGATGACTTTGACGATCGATGGCTTGGGACGACGACTTCGACAGGGGCGTATTGTTGCTTCTCAGCCGACATCTCGGACGGAATGGAGCATGTCGTTGAAACAATAGGTGTTTTCTTGCTTCTACGCCGAGATCTCGAACGAGATCGACAGGACGAAGAAGGTTCTTGGGAATGCATCCTGTCCCTACATCTCGGATCGGGACCCTGCAATACCGTGATGAATCATCCGAGATTTCTCGGACTCAGACGATACTGCAAACCATGTGTTTCTCACGCTTCCAATCCAATTGCTACTTGAATTCTTGTCTTCTCTTCAACCCTAACCTATGAATCAGATGTCACATCAGTCCAATACCACCTCTTTCCACCTCATCAAATCCACCCTCATTGCGAGTTGACCTTAGTCGTAAACCCTACCATTCAACTTCTACATCCGTTGATTGCTACGAAAGCTTTCTCCCAAGTCGATTTGAGTTGTGACAACATGATAACATTTGGTGTACCTCCGTTAAATTTGGTAACCTCTTCGCATTCTTGTTTGTTCTCTACAATTAAAAGTTTTGAATAATTCAATCAGGATGATGTGTTGAGGATAGCATATAACCAACACATCGTAGTCATTTTGCTTGTTATGTTGAGCACTGGTTGCTATAACAAGCTGAAGCACACCGGATTTTATGGCATGATTCACAAAAGATTCCTATTATCCTGGCCATATTTTAGATTGGGATTCATTTGTAAATTGTTCAGTTTCATGGAAGGAAACTCGCCACATATACATCACGCACATCGAACAATCCAACCATCCAGGTGTCACGGACCGAGGCTTATCCTAGCACACTTAGGCTATTTTGGGGTATTTCCCCCTTGTAAAGTGTTGTACTTAGCTTATAGAGTAAGTTGTAGAGATTTTATATTTCAATCATATATGATGTCTCCTGGCGACATAGTCAGAAAAGTATTAACATCTATATGTAGGGGAGTGATGTTGTAAAGCTTTCAACCAATCAATACAATCGTTTGTTGCTTTCGTTTAAATCGATCTTCCGCTAAGCGCTTCCCTACACAATTGCTTTACAACGGATCGATGGGTTCCGATCCAAATGCGACGAGTTAGGCTGATCTAGTGTTCCTTCGTACGGGTGGGAACTAGGCTGACCTAGTGTTCCACTTGTGCACGTCCTCATGTAGATGCTAGGAGCATGGGATGGGTTGGAGAGACATGATCCCTACTGAGCTGTGGTTGCTCACCCCTCCTTCTGTGATGTGTTTTCTTTCAGGAACCTACAGGCGCTAGGTGGAATCCCAAGGTGGAAGACCGTATTTGTTTTATTGTTTCGTTCAATTGTTATTTTGTGGAAATTGATGTAACCCTGGTGGGGAGAGGTTGAAAACAAGATCTGAATGTAATAAAGGCATGTGATTTGGTTTTAAACGTTTTTTGTGGTTTGAAATTAATAAAGATATTGATTTATGTTTATGCGAATTTCTGTTGTGTATGCGTTCGATGTCTTGCGTGGGATGTTGTATATTAACCCCTTGCCCACCGGGTGGGTAAAGGGGAGTAACGAACCGGTTTCCTCGAGTTGGAAATCCGGGATGTGACAGGACTTGATATTACAACACACATGTCGATTTCATTTCTTTGTGCTTTTGTCTCAGGGCCGATCCATATAAAGTAGACTTGTATTACAAATGCAAGATATGAAGTTAAACATAAAACATATTATTAATTATTATTGTTCTTCCCGCGAAGTTATGTTGTCATTGTTGTCAACATGATGCAGGAAGTGGCATTCGCAGGGTCGAAAGTTTGGGCCGAAGATCCGTACTTGGTTGGATAACTTCGTAGAGATCTCTTAGAGTGAGCTCGTAGAGGGAGTCTACCTATGAACGTAGATCTATAGGTCGTAGACCGGACGACTCGACTCGAAGGTCGAAGGTCGTAGACCGGATGACTCGACTCGAAGGTCGAAGGTCGTAGACTGGACGACTTGAAGGTCGAAGGTCGCAGACTATCAGACCATGGGGCTCGAAGCACCCTCCAAGGGCCACTAGGTTGAAGCCTCGAAGGGCCACTGGGTCAAAGCCTCGAAGGGTCATAGTTTCACAGACCCAAGGAGCAGACAGGTGAAGAGTCGCGTCTCGCAGACTCGCAGGGTCGTAGATTGAAGTTCGCAGGGTCGTAGAGGGACCTATTGCGGAGACCCGTGATCAGTTAAGGCAGAATGTAGGTGTCACTGACTCGAAGACTCGTAGAGTTCAAAGGTTCGTAGAATGAGATGTCAGTTAAGCATTGGTTCTGACCTAGGTTCGAAGCCGGAGAGCAGAAGAATTGGAAGATCAATGCCTTGGTTCGAAGACTCAGACTCGAAGAGTGAAAGATGAAGACTCGTAGACTCGCAGAGATGCTACGAGGCAATATCTTCGAGGATGTGGCTAATCAAAGGGACGGAGAGCGCTACGAACAAGCAAAACGCGCTGAAGTTTACCGTTTCAGTAAGTTGTTACCCAGACAACGGTTTTAAGTACGTTAAGTATTGAAAAACACGTGGACATCCTCCGAAAGTGGTTTAACATGTTTCAACGGTGAAGATCAAAGAGAGAAACATGCTAAACCCTAGACGAAGGGTTTCTGACTGGTGCCGACCTATAAAAGCAAGGAATATGCCTGACTTGATGGGTGCTGATAATATTTTTGAGCAGACGAAGAAATGTATCTGCACAGAGATATAAAAGGCAACGCAGAGTAGTTCATAGGAAAATATAGAGAGAGAGAGAGGAAGATTGAAAGAAAAAGATAATAGTGAGTTAACCTACCTTTCTTTCTCATACATTCAGTGAATAGATCATGATTATGGTATATGAGTGGTTGAAGGTTGAGCATTGCAAACGGTTAGCAACGCAGGAGCAGATTGTGTTAGACAGATTCTTACAGTGAGTAAATTCTGGAGCAATACTGTTTTTGTATTTGCATTAAATAGAAGAGAGAGTTGATCTAATTGTAATAAGGGCTAGACCCTACTGTATTAAAAGAGAATAATAGATTGGACTTAGTGTAGGTACACCCTCACCACCGTGGAATAGATCACATTGATCGAACTACGTATATTATGTGTCATTGTCTCTTTTCTCTCATACATGCTTGCTTGTGACTGATATTGCATGAGATACTAAAAGATCACCCAAATAAAGACCACATCTGATAGAGAAATCTCTCTAAAATATCCTACTTGTTAAAACTAAAGGAATAATTTTAAAGTATATCGATTTTCCCCCCTTCTGTATACATACACAAATACCAAGACGAGAACGCTTAGAACTTGAGAATATCAATTAAATAACATTAAATAATAAGTGTTAAACTAAATATGACATAACACTATTACTGCGTTATCCTTCACTATTATTGCATTATCCTTCTCTCCATGGACTTCTTGCTTCTAGCTCACCACCATTAGCCCTCCACCCCCACCATTACCTCTGTTAATGGCTTCACTAAGTTCAACTCCACCCTCTCTGCAGGCCTCCTAAACCTAATGTTGTTTCCATCTTTGCATGTGTTCATTGTGGACAAGGCATGATCTAGCCTGACGTTTTAAATGATGGCGAGCAAGCTAGATTGCCACATGAGAGCCCAAATCTCTGGAAACTCAATCATTATTTGGTGCTATATACACACATATATATTATATATATATACTCGTCCCCACAACAACTGTGTTAATCTCTAGCCTAGATCTCTGTCCGGGGATGGTCTTCCCATTCCCAAGCTTCACTTGGGTTGACAAGTAGCGATCAATTGACCTAGTGCCGACGGCGATCACCCAAGGTGCTATATTCATGACGGAGAGGCTTCCACAACTGCCATTACCCTATACCTTATATCACTCATCCCCTACAAATTCCCCCCTACTCTCCTACCCTTTGCCATTGTAGAAGAAACTTAGTTCGTTCTAGAGAGAGAGAGAGAGAGAGAGAGAGAGAGAGAGAGAGAGGAGTGGAATTTGTGGTTGTTTTCTTGTATTTTCCGAGCTTTTAGTTTTCGTTCTTGAATTTAAAATTGTTCGCAAGTGTTTGATTTTGCTAAGATTACTCATCGTTGTAGTTGTACCACTGAATTGGTGAATAATAAATTATGGCTCAATTTCTTTCAATTTCTGGGTCATGGGTGATTGTTTTAGTGAAATATGTTCTTCAAATGAGAGGAACCAAATCACTTAAGCTTGGTTTTCAAATTTGAGGTTAGATGTTTACATGTCGTAAGACAATTTTTTTATTGAATTAAAAGTAAAATATTTTGTTTTGGACGAAATAATGTTGTTGAGGGCATCTCATCTAGTATATATGAGTCTTGATCCTTATCTCCAACATCAACATCGCCGCACTCGCCACGCCCCCTCTCTCTCCGTCTTTCCATCTGCCTTTGTCGCGCTAAATCTACTTGCTCATTCCTGCATCCGGAGTTCCCTTGCCAGCAATGTCACAGCCAAGGTCAACGCTGCCCTCTCCCTTATTATGGTGCTAGTGTAGTTATTACTTGAAGACTCAAAGCACTGGTGTAGCCCTAAAGCCCCAAAGTGTGATAGAGACTTGAGTGCTGGTGGTGTATCTGAACAGTGTCATTATACTAATATTTGAAACGTCATCGCAGTTGTTGTTTGTATTTTTTCTTATTTCGTTGTTGTATAGTTGTAACCTCTTTGTTTGTTCCAGTCAGAACGCTGTATTTTTAACCCCTTAGATTCTTATCGGTGGGATATCTAGAAATTGCATTTGGTGAATCATTGTAATTGGAGCTCAGTGAAGGCCAAATTTCCCCAATGAATCAATAGAAGTTGTCTTTTAGTATATTGTTCTTCCTTATTTGAATTAGGGTTCATGAATCTTTACATTTGATATCAAAGCAAAAGGGAGATTCCCTGGTGAAGGGACAGTAAGAAAATTCTCAAAAAACGCAAAAGATGCTTCAGAAACAGTTGGAGCAACAAGAAGGCTCCATCTCCGTCTTAGCAGGAAGGTTTGAAGAATCATTCGCACACTTGTCTGAAAAGTTTGGTCGAACCTGGACGTTGTTGCAATCGGACCAAAGAAACAAGAAATGTATGATTGAACATTGCTGGTCTGAGGAGCATTCTATGTTCCAGCGAAGTTTCAAGTTGGATTTTCCAAGATTTGATGGATCTGACCCTTATGGTTGGATCTTCAAGGCAAATCAATACTTCGATTGTTACAATGTTCCATTTTAACAAAAGTTGATGGTTGTTTTTTAGCATATGGTGGGGGAAGCTTTGGTTGGGTACCAGAATGGACTGGGCACAGGTCAGTTCACTTCTTGGGAAACTCAAGCTGTAGCATTATAGAATGGTCCATCTTTGTTTGATGATCCTATGGTGGCCCTCATGAGATTAAGGTAGACGTCCTCGGTGAGTGCGTATACGTCCCAATTTGAGGTTTTGGCAAATAGGTTGAGGGGCTTGTTTGAAAGGCACAAGATGAGTTGCTTTCTTTGTGGATTGAAAGATGAAATTTGTTTTTCTGTTAAAATGTTTAATCCCTTTACTTTAGGAGCAGCATTTGGGTTAGCTAAGTTGCAGGAAGAGTATATCGTTACTTCTAGGAGTCCTTAGCATCCGAAAGCCTTAAATTATGAGGAAAACTCGGTTAATGCCAAAAGCTTTCCTGTTTGGCATCTGTTTTTAATTTCTGTATTCAAAATCAAACACTATTTAAATTGAACTCAAAATAGCTGAAATAAAAACATGAAATCATTGTTTTCAACCTGTATTCAATATGTGGTGGCATTTATGGTAAATTTGACACAGTGACAACATCAACAACCATCTCCCCCATTTACTCGTATTCTCTATTGCTCCAAGCCTCCATTGCCTCCACTCTTCATTGTACTCTGTCTCATCACTCGCTTTGTCACAAACTGCACTCTGTCGCTTGCCTCGAAATTACTTGCTCCCTACTTCTCTTTACTCTTTATGCCATCACCTTAGTCAATTGTAATAATCACCTCAACGTTCTCAGCCAAACCCTTCTTCTTTAAACATAAATGGGCAATAGATGAATGGAGAGATAAAGTCGATTGTGAGAGAGCCACAGATCTAGGTGTTTAGCTCCAATTTCCAACTCTCACCAAAGGTAGTTCTCGGTCTCGCGCTCCTTTGTCTAACGATACCCAGGTATGAATCTAGATCTGAGATTTTGCTTATGTTTTCACAACAATTTTGTTATAAAATTTTTGAACTATGTAAAATATTTTGGGCATTTTGTTCGCATGCTCTGGCTGATGAAACCCATCAATTATATGTCTATTTGTGAATAATTTTGATATGATTGTTGTTCTTCTTATTGTTCTCATGCTCCTTTTGCTTATTTTGAAATATTCCTTAGTTTTTTTCTTCAATTTTTGTGATGGATTTTACAGATTGGGGGTGTTTTTTTCTTACCCTTACAATGTGTGTTGTGAGTTGGGTTGGTTTTGAGTCCAAAATATTTTGCATATTATAGGGAATTTCTGATTTACAAATCTGAAAAATAATTTATATTCAATTATATTTGATATAAAACAAATATTTTGAATATATTTTGAATACAAGGTATGATTACAAATTTATACACAAGAAATAAACTTATCTATGGAAATATATAATTAGGAGATCAAACATAATCAATCCCAATTATATCATATCCCTAATTCCCATAAATTACTAATTAAAAAACATTGCAATCCCACTAATTATGGTAATCTAATAACACTCTCCCTCAAGTTACATCATAGATGTTAATCAAGCCCAACTTCTTATAAAGATAAGCCACTCGAACCCCATTTCAAGTTTTGGTGAATATATCGCCTAATTGTTCTCTAGTCTTCACATAACCTGTAGAAATTAATCCAAGTTGAATTTTCTCACGAACAAAATGACAATCATTTTCAATATGCTTAATTCTCTCATGAAACACAGGATTTGAGGCAATATGAAGTGCAGCCTGATTATCACACCACAACTTTGTTGGTACAGAAGGTTTAAGACCAATTTCATTTAGGAGATGAAAGATCTACATTATTTCACATGCAGATTATGCCATGGCCCTATTTTCTGACTCAGCACTGGATCGTGACACAACATTTTGTTTCTTACTCTTCCATGAAATCAAATTTCCCCCAACAAAGACAATAACCTGTGATGGATCTTCTATCCACTGGACAACCTGCCTAATCTGCATCTGAAAAACATTCAATCTGTGTGTGTCCATGATTTGTGTACAAGAGACCACGCCCAACTGCTCCTTTTAAGTAACAGAGAATTTGCTCCAATGCTGCCTAATGATCAATCGTTGGAGATGCCATGAATTGACTAACAACACTAATTGAATAAGCAATATCTGGACGAGTAATTGTAAGGTAATTTAACTTTCCAACTAACCTTCGATATCTTTCATGTTTGTCAAATGGTATGTTTGTCAAATGGTATTCCATCTCCTGCATATTTGGAGTCATTGGAGCACTACAACGCTTCACTCCCAATTTGCTTGTCTTAGTTAATAAATTTAGGACATATTTCCTCTGAGAGAGAAAGATACCGTGTTTACTCCTTGTAACCTCAATTCTTAAGAAATATTTTAGCAATCCCACGTCCTTCGTGTGAAATTGAATATGAAGAAAAGACTTAAGAGATGAAATATCCAAAGTATCACTGTCAGTGATAACAGTATCATCCACATATACCACTAAAAGGATGAGACTACAGGTTGATTGCTTGTAGAACACTGAATGGTCATGCTGACTCTTAATCATACCCCATGTTTCAATAGCCTGACTAAATTTGTCAAACCAACCATATAAAGATTTCCGAAGATGACAAACACGCCCAGACTTCCCCTGAGCAAACAAGCAAACAGAGGTTAATTTGGCAACAGGAGAGGAAGTATCAGAATAGTCCACACCATAGGTTTGGGCATAGCCTTTAACAACAAGACGGGCCTTCAACCGAGCAACAGACCCATTTGGATTAACCTTAATGGCAAACACCCACTTGCAACCAATAGCCCGTTTCCCTGAAGGTAAAGAAACCAAGTCCTAAGTGTTGTACCTCAATTTTGTTCGGGTTGGACATGTGCAATTTTATTGTATTTTGTATATTTTTGTTCGCTTTGTTTTATGATAAAGGGGCCGTGACTGTCAGTTTGGGGTGCGCGTTTTAATGAATTCTTCCAACGAGCTTCCACTTGTCATGGAACTAGTCTCGATTACTTGAAAAATCATTTGAACTATCTTGCAATTGACCGCATCTGATTTTGGTGACAAACGAAGAAATTAAGTCAATGCGCAAGATAGCCTGTCGGACCCGACCACGGCTGATGTTTCGTATCCTTTTGATTCGTGCAGATTTTCAGATTTTTAAGGTTTGTTTTTATTAATATAATGTTTTTCAGTTAGTTATTTTAAGTTTTTTTAAGTGTTTTAAGTGCATATTATTATTATTATTATTGTCATTATTACCCTTACCTAATGCATGCACGCGAAGCCGTTCCCACGCAGACGCTTCATCTCTCCCACGCATCCGCAGATCTAGCGGTCCTCTCCTTGCGCTGCCCCCCCTGCAGCAGCTCCATGCCGGCCGGTCATCTCCCTACACCATTGTCGGCCCCTCTATACTCTGTTGGGCAAAGCCTCGACTCCCTGCAGCCAAATCAAGCCATACCCTGCGAAATCGAGCCTGTCCCAGGAAATCAGGGAAGAAGATTTTCAGCCGGATTTTCGGCTCGATCCGTCTCCTCGACGCACGCCACGCCCCTCCATGATGAGAGTCACAGTGGAGGTCACCTTCTCCATCTGCTTCATTCCGTCCATCGACTATAAAAGGAGGCGGGAGGTAGAGAACAAGAACAAGAGAAAAAAGGGGATTTGTGGGGGAATAACTCCACGAATCAAAACAAAAGAAATGGTGGAGCACATAGAGAAGACACGAGCAAGAAGGGGGTGATGCTATAGGGGTAGTACAAGCAACAAGTCACTTAATTTTCCATCTCTTTGTAAGTTATGATACTTTCATAAGATTGTAGTCACTGATGTTTATGCTTTTGCTTACGGTTCTTTTTTTTTTTTCTCATTTTCTTCATGTAAGTATGTGTGGGTGTTGTACTCTGTAACAATGAAAGAGGTTGTTATCATAATGGATGAACCTTGTAGTTACCGTCTTGTTTTGTTTTGTTAACTTAGCATGCTCTAGCGTTTGACATCGTGAATTCTCACTGAACATCGGCATTTGTTTTGTTAACTTGGCATGAACTTGTTTTAAATCTATCAAAAACATTTTTATTTGGTAAAGAAATGGAGAGGAGGTTCTGTGTAAATTTGTTTTAAATCTGTTAAATCGTGGCTCCGTGTAATGGCTCTTTCAAACCTTTGGGTTGGCTAAAATCTGCATAATTACTTTAGGGGATGAATTGGGATTCTCAACATAACATGGCGTGTTGATTTTGGTGACTTTATTTGGCCTGACATGCCTGTATATCCTTGTCCTTCGACCTTGACTTTGGCCTTGCTATGTTGACGTCAAGCAGCTGTGAATGGCCCTGATGTACTCATGCTTTATACATTTACTGCCCTGCATGTTCCACAACGCTCATCTTGTGTAGGATATTTGTTCTTTTTTTTTTTTTTCTTAGGCAAAAGGCCAATTAAAAAAAATTCTTAAAACCCTTTTTTTTTCTTAGGCACTTTCAAGTTTATTTCTTAGGCTAAAAATAAAAAACAAAAAAATCTTTCAATCAAAACAAAAGCCTTCCAATCCTAATTAGGTATCGATTTTGGGCGTAGTGGGGGTGCCTAACACCTTCCCCACTCGTAATTGACTCCCGGACCGTTAGACTCTAGTACGCAGACCACTTTTATTTTTGTTACCCTTAGTAGCGAATGTTCCGACCGCACCTTTATTTTCGGTTGGTGGCGACTCTAAAAGTACCATTTATTTTTACACCCTTTTACCAAACAAAAATAGCTAATCGCTACTTGGCGTCGTTTCCTCGGCGCCCGAATGAATCCGGATGTCGACACCAACTACCATTTTCATCTAAAGCCTGCATTTCATTGAGTATTGCTTGGCGACAACTAGGGTGAGAAAGGGCTTCACGAACTGTTTTAGGCACACTAGTAGAATTAAGAGAGGCAACAAAAGATCAAGAAGAAAAAGACAAAAGAGAAAATAGGAAAAGTACAAGTTTGTTTACCTTTGCGTAAGGCAATAGGAAGATTATCACTTGGAATGGGATTTAAAGATGAAGAAGTAGATACAGAACATGAATCAAGAGGTCGGCGCTTGGAGTACACTTGAGTAATAGGATATTTGTGAGTGGCAGGAGGAACAGGGCCTGTGACAGCAGTAGAAGGTATAGAATATACCAATAAATCATCAGTATTAGCATTATTCTCCCCCTGAGGTGTAGGAGGAGAAGACAAAAAATAAGGTGTATCGTCCAATAAAGTTACATCAATAGAAACAAGATATTTGTTAAGACTAGGACAGTAACACCGATACCCTTTTTGAAGATGAGAATATCCAAGGAAAACACACTTTAAGGACCGAGGATCTAATTTAGTGATATGTGGGCGAACATCACGAACAAAGCAAGTGCTACCAAAGATTCGAGGGTCAAGAGGAAACATAGACTTGTGGGGAAAGAGAGTGTTGTAAGGTATCTCATCGTGAAGAACGGATGATGGCATACGATTAATTAAGAAACAAGCAGTAGAAACTGCATCAACTCAGAAGGATTTTGGAACATTCATTTGGAATAAAAAGGCACGAGCAGTTTCAAGAAGATGTATGTTCTTTCGTTCGGTCACATCATTTTGAGATGGTGTATTGACACAGGAAGTCTGATGAAGTATGCCATGTTGAGCTATAGAATTTTAAAACAATATTTGTGTATACTCTTTTGCATTATCACTGCGGAAACGAAGTGAAAACATTGAATTGTGTTTTGATTTCAGCACAAAAAGCACAAAAGATAGAAAACAATTCAGAGCGATTTTTTATTAAATACGACCAAGTGACACGAGAATAATTATCCATAAAGATAACAAAATATTTAAATTCAGGTTTTGACTAATTCAAAAGGAACACTAGCACATTTATTAATTCTTGGACTGGAACTACAACGATGATGTTTAGCATACTAACATGACCCACAATTTAAAGAAGACACATGACTAAACTGTGGAAGAAGCTTCTTAAGCACGGGAAGTGACGAATGACCCAACTTATAATGCTCCACAAAGGGAGAAGTGACACTAGAGCAAGCAACTGATGAAGGTAATGGAGTGTGAAGAGTGTAGAGGCCCCCAGATTCATGTCCTTTACCAATAATATTTTTCGTCACAAGATCTTGAAATAAGTAATGATCAGGAAAAAAAGTGATGCAACAGTTAAGATGACGAGTAAGATGACTCACGGAAATCAAATTAAAAGAAAGATTAGGTAAATGTAAGACAAATGATAAAAGTAAGAGAGGGGTTGGTGTAATGTTGCCAGACCCACGAACACAAGATGAGGACCCATCAGCTAAGGTAATTATAGAATTAGAAGTGTGACACTGGAAACTGGAAAATAGACTAGAATTACCTGTCATATGATCAATAGCACTAGAATCAATGATCCATTTAGAAGATGAAGAAAGAAGGCAAGTATTCGGAGTACCTGAATTGGCAATAACAGTAACAGAAGAAGATGCAGGCTTTAGAGATTCTTGATACTTGGAACACTTAGCAACCTCAACTGGAGAAATCAGAACTGATGGTGCTGAAGAATTAGATGCAAAGTGGGCCGATGAAGCTCTCTGATTTTTATATTGAACCTTCCAACATTCATGCTTCATATGTCCTGGTTTTTGATAGTAATGACATACAACTCCTCCAGAGTTATGTGGTCGTGCTTCAAATCCTAGTGGTCCCCCTTCTCAATTTGTAGAATGACTCACTAAAGCACTGTTGGATGGACTTGGTGGACCTTCTGTGCGAAGTATCCAACTAAAAACTTCATGTAAAGAGGAGAGCTCAGAACCAGAGAGAACTTGTGACTTAGCAGTCTCAAAGTTAAAGTGAAGACCAGCTAAAAAGATCTCTCCAATCCATATAATTAGAATCATTTAATTTATGGTCCGTAATTTTAGCCATAATAGGCACCCGATCAACCACAGGCTTAGCATCCATGTGTTAAAATCGCAAATGTCCAAGGCAGAAAACAAGACCTGTGTGCTGTCGGCCATGAATAAAACAAAGTCGATACCGCGATGTCCAAATCACACAAAGCCGTAAAAGACACCTCGAAGTCGATGGTGACGAAGGCGTCCAAGTCGAAGCCGCACGAGCAAAGGTGATGTCCAGTTGAAGACGATGTTACAAAGCCGTGATGTCCAAGTCGAAGTCGAAGGTGATGAAGGTGTCAATGTTGGAAGTCGAAGTCGCTATCGGGTGGAAACAAAGTGTCGATGTTGGTGACAATGGTGGAGAAGTTGACGAAGCCAAAGGTGACGATGATGCAGACAACGATGACGATGATGCAGAAGTTGACGAAGCCGGTAGACAGGGCCGTCGTCAAAGCTGGTAGAGACGTCATTGATCACGGGTGTCGTTGTCACGACGTCGTCAAGGTGCAGGGACAGACGTCGTCGAGGCGCAACGACAGACGTCTTTGTCACAGCGTCGAGCGTCGTTGTCACGAAAGCGATGTCGTCAGGTGCAAGATGACGATGCAGGGATGTCAAAGAACATATGCTCTGATACTATGATAGAAAACAAATATTTTGAATATATTTTCTATATCTTGAATACAAGGTATGATTATAAATTTATACACAAGAAATAAACTTATCTATGGAAATATATAATTAGGAGATCAAACATAATCATTCTCAATTATATTATATCCCTAATTCCCATAAATTACTAATTACAGAACATTGCAATCCCACTAATGAAATATTGCAATCCCACTAATTATGGTAATCTAATAACAATATTGAATTGTTGTGATGGATTTTTTCGTTTTAAGTCTGAATTTCTGGTTTTTTTTACCCTTAGACGTTAGTGGATTTGATGAATGAACATGACCATATGATTAGATGGAAACTAAACTCAATGTTGCTGAAGAAAAAAACTATGGCCTCTACAAACATAGAGGTTATTTATAGATCTTATGGTGGAGTACATTAAAGGTAACCTACCAGATGGTACTTTTAAGAGGTCGACTTGGAACAATGTGATTATTAAATTGAATGCTCATGCAAATAAAAGTTTTAACAAGGCATTGTAATCATAAATAATTGAAGACGAAATTCAATAGGGTTCGAATTAGGTATCGTATATTTTCTTAACTCCTAGAATATACCGGGATTAGTTGGAATCTAGTGTCACGGACCGAGGCTTATCCTCGAACACTTAGGCTATTTTGAGGTATTTTTCCCTTATAAAGTATTGTAACTTAGTTTATAGAGTGAGTTGTAGAGATTTAACTGCTGAAGCTAAAATGATGTCTCCTGTTGTTAATACCACAAAAGTGTTAACATCTATATGTAGGGGAGTGATGTTGTAAAGCTTCCAAGCAATCAATACAATCGTTTGTTGCCTTCGTTCAATCTTTCTTCCGCTAAGCGCTTCCCTACGCAATTGCTTTACAACGGATCGATGGATTCCGATCCAAATGTGACGAGTTATGCTGACCTAGCGTTCCTTCGTACGGGTGGGAACTAGGTGTCGGATGGGTTAAGCTGCGATAAAGGTTGACCCCATGACAAGTGGTATCCGAGCCAGTTTGGTGCTAAGTTCGGTGGAACAAGCAAGAGCTTCGAGACTGTCCAAAATGACAAACGGAGGATTCATTGTCATTAGTGCTGGTGGGCACGAAGGCTGCGACAAGGAGTACACTGCTAAGGAACGGAAGGTGACAAGTCCGTTTCGAGGGAAACATGTCTGCTGAAGAGTTGACTAGCCAAAGTGGAGTTGGCGTTAACCGACCGGATGGAGGTGATCGAGGAGCATTATGGAAGCATCGAAAGGCTGGACTCAGAGAGTGATGAAAGCTATGAGAGGATGCAAGGGCTTCTCAACTCCGTCATGGATGACATGAACTCTCGATTTGAGGGCTTGAAGGGTTCTCTCATGTCCTAAATTCTAGCGATGCAGGAGGAAATCAAAAAGATCAAGGCGGATTGGTCTCTTTGCAAGATGGCGATCACGTATGGTGGCGTCGGCGGCTATTCTTCTTCCAAAATCGATGTGCCAAAGCCTAAGACCTATGTTGGGTCAAGGAATGCGAGGGAGTTAGACAACTTCCTCTGGACCATGGAGCAGTACTTCGATGCCTTGAACATTGTCGATGAGGCAAAGAAGGTGAAGACCGCTTTACTATACTTAGTCGATTCGGCTATGATGTGGTGGAGGCGACGATATGCCGACAAGGAGTGTGACTTATGCATCATCAACAATTGGGCGGATTTCAAGCGGGAGATCAAGGCCCAATTTTATCCCCAAAATGTGGAGGATGAGTCCCGGGCGAAAACTTCGGCGCCTTACGCACAAAGGCACAGTGCGGGAGCACGTCCGTGAATTTTCCGAGCTGATATTGGAGAAATCGTATATGCTCGCGAAGGATTCACTATTTTCCTTCATGGACGGATGCAACAATGGGCGAAGTTGGAGTTGCAGTGGAGGAATGTGCATGACCTGGTGTCGGCTATGGCAGTGGCCGAATCACTTATCGAATACAAGAAGCCGGAGAAGACCACCAGTTCTTCATCGACTTTCAAGGTGAACAGGTTTCACAAGGAGAAGCGTGGGGGAGATAACCGAAGTGAAGGAAAAGGGAGACCCTTCCAACCATCTAAGGACTTTCGTCCAAAATATTTCGCGAATAGTTCCAAGGACGGGGAGAAGCCAAAGATCTCCTGTTTCCTTTGCGAAGGCCCTCACAAGGCGTTTGAGTGCCCGAAGCGCTCCAAGCTCTCGACGATGATCAATGAAGACGAAGGAAGGGATGCGAGGGATCCAAAACTTGGTTCCTTGCAACTCCTCAACGTAATCAAGGCGAAGGTGGAGGTGCCACCGTCCGAACGACAGAAGGGCCGCATGTATGTGCTCGCTAAAGCCAACAATCTTGAAACTAAGGCCTTGGTGGACACGGGTGCGACCAACAACTTCATCAAGGTCGAAGAAGCTCGTAGACTGAGGATAGTCTACAAGGAAGAGAAGGGCTGGCTGAAGGCGGTGAACTCCAATGCCAGTCCAATCCATGGCGTGGCTCGAGGTGTTGAGCTAAGTATCGGCGAATGGACAGGCAAGGTGAATCTCTCCGTACTGTCAATGGACGACTATCCCATGGTGCTGAGGATGGAGTTCGTTGATCAGGTGCGGGCAATTCCAATTCCAAGCACTAACACGATGTGCATCATGGACGAGGGAAAGACGTGCATGGTGAAATTAATGATGGAGGAAGAGCTCCAGGCGAAGTCTCTTTCGGCGCTCCAACTGTCCAAAGGAGTTAGGTGACAGGAGTCAACCTTTATTGCCATGGTGAAGGAAGAATGCCAAAGTGTTGGGGAGGAGCTCCCAACTGAAGTGAAGACGGTCCTTGAAGAGTTTGGGGACGTTATGCCACCCGAACTCCCCAAACAACTTCCGCCAAAGCGGGAGGTGGACCACAAGATTGAGTTAGAGGCTAGTGCAAGGCCTACTGCTGCGGTGCCCTATCGGATGGCACCACCGGAGTTGGAGGAACTTCGAAAACAATTGAAGGACTTGTTGGATGCCGGATTCATTCGGCCATCCAAAGCGCCATTTGGAGCACCGGTGTTGTTCCAAAAGAAACACGATGGGTCGATGCGGCTATGCATTGACTATAGGGCACTAAACAAGATTACGGTGAAAAACAGTTACCCCATCCCACTCATATCGGATCTGTTTGATCAACTTGATGCTGCGAGATGATTCTTAAAGTTAGACTGGCGGTCGGGATATTGGCAAGTGCAGATAGCCGAATGTGATGAGGCAAAGACGGTGTGCGTCACAAGATATGGTTCTTACGAGTTCTTGGTGATGCCCTTTGGTCTCACAAACGCCCCTGTCACATTTTGTACGTTGATGAATCGGATCTTCCAACCTTACTTGGATAGATTCGTCGTGATGTACCTTGATGACATTGTCGTCTACAGCAAAACCTTGGAGGAGCACAAGGCACACTTACGGCGGGTTTTTCAAATCTTAAGGGAGAACCAACTTTTCATGAAGAAGGAGAAATGTGACTTTGCAAAGAAGAAGGTGCCCTTCTTGGGTCACATCATTGACGGCGGCAAGTTAAAGATGGATAACAAGAAAGTGTTAGCTACTATAGAATGAGAGACGCCCAAAAAAGTTCTTGTGATGCGTTCCTTCCTTGGCTTGATTAACTACCATAGAAGATTCATCCGCGGCTATTCTCACATTGCCGCACCCTTGACAGAACTATTAAAGAAGAACAAGACTTGGGTGTGGGATGATGCTTGCCGAAAGGCATTCGAGAAGTTGAAGCAAGCCGTGACAAACGGACTGGTGATGGCACTGTCGGACCATACAAAGCCTTATGAAGTTCACACGGATGCTTCAGACTTTGCCATTGGTGGAGTTCTAATGTAGGAGGGGCATCTTGTAGCATATGAAAGCCGAAAACTCAATGGCACCGAACGAAGGTACGCGGTGCATGAAAAGGAGATGACGGCAGTTATGCATTGCCTTCGGGTGTGGAGACATTATTTGCTCGGGTCCAAGTTCGTGGTGAAGACGGACAATATTGCTACGAGTTATTTCCTAACTTAAAGGAACTTAACTCCAAAGCAAGCACGGTGGCAAGGACTCTTGACGGAATTCGACTTTGTGCTCGAGTGCAAACCGGGCACAAATAATGGGTGGCCGATGCACTAAGTTGGAAGGTAGAACTTGGAGCCATTAGCCAACCACAATTCCCCCTAGTGGACAAACTGAAGGAAGGAATGGAGCACGATCCATTAGCCAAGTCCTTGGTGGAATGCGTCAAAGCTGGAAGACACGACGGTTTTGGCTAAGGGGTGACTTGCTCCATACTCGAGGGGAACGAGTGTACGTTCCTAAGTGGGGAAGTTTGAGGAGAGACATCCTCAAAGAATGTCATGACTCGCGGTGGGCTGGCTATCCCGAGTTGATCGTACCTTGGCGTTGGTGGAATGGAGCTACTACTGGCCTCAACTTTACAAGGACGTCCAGTGTATGTGAGGACTTGTCTTGTGTGCCAACAAGATAAGATAGAGAAACGGCAGCCGGCGGGATTGTTAGAGCCGTTGCCTACTCCGGAAAGACCTTGGGAAAGTGTTTCGATGGACTTCATTGTTTATCTCTCAAGATCCGAAGGATGCGGTACGATCATTGTGGTGGTCGACCGATTCTCTAAGTATGGAGTTTTCATTCCAGCTCCGAAGGACTGTACGGCAGACGACACGGCCCGATTATTCTTTAAGTACGTGGTGAAGTACTGGGGCATTCCAAAGACAATCGTGAGTGATCGGGACTCACGGTTCACTGAGCGGTTTTGGACCGAGCTGTTCCGGATAATGGGTTCGGACTTAAACTTTTCAACAAGTTTCCACCCACAAACAGACGGCCAAACTGAACGTGTCAATGGCTTACTGGAGCTGTATTTGAGGCACTACGTGAGTGCCAATCAAAGAGATTGGGCCAAGTTGCTGGACATAGCCCAATTCTTATATAACTTGCAGAAGAGCGAGTCCATGAACGAGAGCCCGTTCGAACTCGCAACTGGGCAGCAACCATTGACGCCCATTTTCATCACTCGGGGGTACACTGGAAAGAGCCCCGCGGCGTTCAAGTTTGCAAAAGGATGACATGAACAGACAGATCTGGCAAGGGCATACTTGCACAAAGCGGCGAAGAAGATGAAGAAGTGGGCGGATCAACAAAGGAGGCCCTTAGAATTTCAGGAAGGAGACATGGTGATGCTCAAACTCCTTCCTCGCCAAACCAAAACACTTAGACAATTGCATAAGGGTTTGGTGCGCCGTTATGAGGGGTCTTTCAAAGTACTTAAGAGAGTTGGGAAGGTCTCATACAAATTGAATCTCCCAACTAGCTTACAAAGGCATTCTGTGTTTCACGTTAGTTTGCTCAAGTCTTAACATGAAGACTTTGAAGATATGAGCGGACAGCGGGCTGTGCGAACACCAACAGCATCAACGGGCAAGACCTACGACAAAGAGATAGAGAAAATCCATTCTCGTAGAGTCGTGCCAAGAAGAGGCGTAGATCCAAGCCGAGTGGAGTACTACGTCCAATGAAAGAACAGACCGGTTGAAGAGGCAAGCTGGGAGAAGGAAGAGGATCTGGGGCAATTCTCAAAGGAGATTGAAGAGTACCGTGAAGGAGTCGAATGCTACATCAAGCAGTTTGACGAGCTCGAGGAAGCTGAAGACGCAACGAGGACGCTGTGAAATCGGGTGGGGGAGAATGTCACGGACCGAGGCTTATCCTAGCATACTTAGGCCATTTTGGGGTATTTTCCCCTTGTAAAGTGTTGTACTTAGCTTATAGAGTAAGTTGTTGAAATTTTAGATTTCGATCATATATGATGTCTCCTGGCGACATAGCCAGAAAAGTGTTAACATCTATATGTAGGGGAGTGATGTTATAAAGCTTTCAAGCAATCAATACAATCGTTTGTTGTCTTCGTTCAATCGTTTTTCTGCTAAATGCTTCCCTACACAATTGCTTTACAACGGATCGATGAGTTCCGATCCAAATGCGACGAGTTAGGCTGACCTAGCGTTCCTTCGTCCGAGTGGGAACTAGGTGCCGCACGGGTTAAGCTGTTATAAAGGCTGATCCCGTGACAGGTTGCTACACCAGTAAAACCAATAACCATCTCGAGAGGGTTAATGTCTACTCCGACGCTGTACTCATGGATTTGTCAAGGATAACATCAAATCTGGCTCATATGACTAGATCTTCCACCCTGACAACTTTGTCTTTGGCTAGGCCTTGCACTGTCCTTATCAACAAGCAAGTTTGCCGTTTAAATTTTCAAAACAGTATTATCGGATGTTTTTCCAAACACTGATTTCGACCTCCAATCGACTGATCCAAGGTGGTACCGACCGTTGGGTCTCTCTATCCTTGTTGCGGTCTTCGAATAATCAATGGCTTTGTGATCGCTTGACGGATTTGGCTGTGCAATGGAGCCTATAACTCGAATTGACTCTGCTTATTTCCGTCTCACACCTACTTGCACCAGGTGTGTTCGTTAGTCTTTGATCGATTAATTTGATTTTTTGCTTTTGTTCAATTAATTTTTTAAGTATGTTCAATCAATTTATTGAATACACACATATATATGTTTAATATTTGACCATTAAATGATTCCAAAAATGAAATCTTGAACCAAGCTATCTCTTTAATGTTTTGAATGCATAATTTGTTATTGTTTGATGACAAAATAGTTGTTGGGGGAAGCGATTTAGGGTAGCCCAGGTTGTTTGGCTCATATGGCATGTGTCAATGGGGTTTATTTTTAATAAAATTATATATATTTTGTGGTTTTGCATTATTTTAAAAAATTGTTGTATTTATTATTACAAATGGTGTATTATAGTATTAGTGGATGTTTTTGCAACGGGACAGTAAATTTTTGAAACATTATTAACATAATTATGCTATTTTTGTTTCATGTTTGAGTGAGTTCTAAAAGCATTACAGACTTTTGGCAGCTTTTAGTGTAGTATTGTATTATTGAAATGTATTGGTTTTATTTTTTGTCAGATTCTTGGTACTGTTAAGATACACACACCGTAATTACCTTTTAAATAAAGTTTTTGAAATTCCAAGACACGCACTAAAAGATGGGCGAATCATTGTATTAATTTAATTTTTATCCTTTTCCTTATTACCCGTGATGATCACTTTAGTCAATTTCAAATTTTGTGTTTGTATGCCAAATAAAAAGAAACAACAGAGACAAAGCACATAACAATTACATGGTTCACCCTACAATGAGTAGAGCTATGTCCACGGCATGACTAGCCATCAACTGATCACAGAATCTCCACTAGTAATTTTGAATAACACACTGCTATTAAAGGTTCACCACCTTATAGATTTTTGGGTTCATTATCCTTTTCAATAACAACCAAACCTCACTGGTTGATAAGAATGATTACAAAGAGAACAACACCAGCTCACAGATGAGTTTCAATACTGATAGTCTAAGGTTCCTTGTTCTCTGATCAGAGTACTTTAATGGATTGGTTCGTGATCTTCTCTTTGATGTCACAGTCAACAAGCTCATCTCAAGATGATTTCTGTAAACGCCAAGAGCTTCACATCTCTCTTCTCTGATCTCTTCTCTTTTCTGTCTATCACACAGCCTCTACAACTCCTGGTATGGAAGACAAAAACCCTATATCATTCTTTATCAAACTCTAGCCATTAATTTCACTCTACTGATCCTAACCATTGGATTAGTCAACTTAATTATGATGTTAACCTAATTGTAGTAGCTAAGCCTTAGCCATTGATATTTTTCTCTACTTTATTTCAGCTATTGGATCAATTTCATTAAAGTGAAATAGTCTGAGCCATTGGATTAAGCTCACCTAAGTCAACAAATCTCAGCCATTCATTTGGTGAATTCTAATTTGCATGTGTTGATGTTGGTATTTTGACCATAACTCTTTCTATAGTGCTCAAATTCACTCTAGGTCAAAAGCAAAGTTGTAGATATTGAACTCCTCTATCTACTGGTAAAATATGGTGAAATTTGGAGCTAAAAAAGTCTGCATGTCCTTATGATTATGGTTGCACGTCTCATGTGAGTAGATTGCGACTTTTTCTACAGTGCTCAAAATCACTTGGGGTCAAAAGCAAAGTTGTAAATATTGAAACTCTCTATCCACTGGTAAAAGTTGGTGTCATTTGGAGCTAAAGGGTTTGCACGGCTGGATGCACTGTCAGCCGTTCAGATGTATATGACCCATAATTTTTTGTAAAAAGCTCAAAATGACTTAAGGTAAAAAGCAAACTTGTAGATCTTGAGACACTCTCGAGACATTCTGCTCGAGACACTCTACTCATCGGGTCACACCACCAAAGTGCAACACTCGGCTAGCATAGCCACACGTGACTATGGCAACACTTATATCAGAGTTCACACAAAAGCACAAGAGACCTCTAGTGCCATAGATGCACACAAGCATCTCACTATTCCCACCTGTCATGGGGTCAGTCTTTATCGCAGCTTAACCTGTGCGGTATCTAGTTCCTACCCGTACGAAAGAACCATAGGTCAGCTTAACTCGTCGCATTTGATCGGAACTCAACGATCATTTGTAAAGCCATTGTGTGGGGAAGCGCTTAGCGGAAGAAAGATTGAACGAATGCAACAAATCGATTATATTGATTGCTTGAAAGCTTTATAATATTACTCCCCTACATATAGATATTAAGACTTTTCTGACATTAATACCAGGAGACATCATTTTAGCTAGATGTCACGGTCCGGAGCCTCATGACACGTTTTTTGTAACACATTAGAGTTATTTGTAATGATTGTACAGTTTGTAGAAAGAGTTAGCACTTGTATAGGCGATTTGTACCCTTGTACTAACTTGATGTTTCCTGGTGCCAGTTGTAAAAATGTTTTACATCTTCTATGTAGAGCAAGGCTCTAGTGTTAAAACTTGTACTTGACATTTGTGCTAATATGAGTTTTATCATTTTCAAGTATTCTCTACAACTTTTATAAATCGTTGTCCGTTGTTCCGAACGACTTTAAACATTCACTCAAAACTTAAACAGCTTAGTTCACAAAGTTTTCGCTAAGCGACTAAGTGTCGCACAAGTTAGCTTATCGTAAGACTAACTCCTTGACAGGTCGTATCAGAGCCAATTACGTCCAGTTGTAATTTGGTTAGTTGGGAAAAAGAGTCGAGGCAATGACACACGAGGAAGGGTTTGCTGCGACGGAGGAACCGCACATGGAGTAGCAACATGGCCGTGGGCATGAGGAGTTACGTACTCTAGCGCCACCGAAACGTGGGAAATCCAAGACGATGCTCAAGGATCCCATGGAAGCTCGGATTTCGCTGTTGGAAGGGAGTCTCACAGTGTGAACTCCTTGGTCGGGGAACTTAGCGATCAAGTTGACAACTTGATTGCGGAAATCGCTAAGGCCCCTAAGGTCATGATCCGCGAATGTAGCTAATCGTTCGAGGGGCAAATTGAAGCGCTCAACAAGAATCTGGCTGACTTGCGGAAATACGTAGAATGTGAGGTCCACGACATCCGTAGGGAGATGGAGACATTCTGTTGACACAGTCTGCAGTCAGTGGGAAATGCTGGGCCGAGTTTTACGATAGGCGGACACGGCCCCATGTTAAAAGTTCCGAAACCAGCGATGTACAATGGTACTCGCAATGCCACTGCGGTGGAGAATTTTCTGTTTGGCCTAAAACAATATTTCGAGGCCATGGGCGTGCGTGACGATATACGGAGCGTTCGGATTTTTAGTCATGCCCTTTGGTCTCACCAATGCACCAGCCACTTTCTGTACGTTAATGAACAAGGTACTTCATCCGTTCCTTGACAAATTTGTAGTTGTTTATTTGGATGACATTGTTGTATATAGTAACACGCTTGGGGTGCATATCGCACACCTCAAACAAGTCTTCCAAGTGCTGCGGGAGAATGATTTATATGTCAAGGAGAAGTGTTCATTTGGAAACAGGAGGTGGACTTTCTTGGACACCGCATCAAGGACGGGAAGCTAATGATGGATCCGGCGAAGGTGCAAGCCATCCAAAAATGGGAGCCGCCAACAAAAGTCCCAGAGCTACGATCATTCCTGGGACTCATAAACTACTATCGTCGGTTCATTAAGGGTTATATTTTATAATAAATAAATAGTAAATAAATATTTATAAATATAATTTAAATGATAATGCATATCTCACATTATATATTCTCTTTGTATATTATAATAAGTTATGTTTATATTTAAACAATATTTTTAGTTGTGTGTTCGAACTTTTAGTTGATTGAGATAGATTTATGGAAGAAAATTTTAGTATTAATAAAGTTATCAATGCATGAATTGAAGTAAGTATGCTAAAACAATCGATTCTCTAATCGGGTTAAGTTTGATATTTTACATTCGAATTAAGTTATTCGAACAATTGGAGAACATAATTGAAGAGATTCGAAGACAAACTCGAAGTTGTTGATCTATCACATAGCCAATGACAACACTTACAAGGTTTCGAATGTTGTTTTGATTATATTGAGAAGATTCGAAGATAGGTTCGAAGATAGACTTCAAGACAGGCTTTCTGTTTTATCTGATAGGCTTTCTTGTATAACTAGATGACTGCATGAGATGTTAATTTTTAATAAGAGAGTTGTTGATGATTGTTTAGAGAGTTATTCAAGAGGTTTAGGTTATTTGTTCTTGCTTGAGTTTCAGATTAAGAACATAAATTATGTGTTTTTGATCTTTGGCACGCTTAAAAGTAGTGTATTGCAAGTGCTCACCCACAAGTAATAACGGGATATAATTTTACACCCTAGATTATCGTACCCACGAAGATCTTGTGTATTAATTTAAGTAAAATAAACATCAAAATATGATTTTCTCTTAATTATCTTGAAATTCGAATGTCTCTCTTAGATTGATTAAATAATTGTAATTGAATATAAATAACAGGAAACAAACTGATAAAGATAAATTGAAAAATGATTTTTGGGTTGTAAACAGAGATTGTGATTTCATCACCTTTCGTTATGCATATGTTCTCCTATGTTGTGAATGCTATAATTTTTAGTTTCATAATCCTACACTTTTCTTCTTCCATTTGGTTCATGCAAAGAAAATTAAACTTGATCCCAAACTGTTTGGTCCATGCGAATTGGGATTTAATAAGATAGTGTTCTACGCCAATCAAAATGTATTACAAGCTTGATAACACATTCTACCTAAGTTTGCCATGATCTACCCTAGACTAGGGCTAATATATTCGATTCATGCATAAAATCATACACTTTATAGGCAAGGCAAAACTTTCATGAAACTTAAAATTACAAACATCACTTTATAGTCGAACTAATGCATATTGATTTGAGGGCTACATAGCACCCTTAGAAAAAGAGAAACTAGCAAGACATTGTATTTACAGACCACAGTTACATTCAAAGACATTTGATTTTCTCAATAAAGCTTGGAGCCTTTGAATGCTCTAAATGACTCTTTCTTCCGTTCCTCAGATGATCCTTTAGCCGTTTGTGTTTTTCGATGTTCTGCGTCAATATTCCAATTTCAATCCGTCAAGCTTACAAATTCTGATCCACCCAACAAATGCATCCGTTTCGTTTCTTTTATTCATTATCCATTTATTCCTTTTCATAAACGCTTCCCAAATCCAACTTTGATCATCTTCCCTAATTTGTAGTTATATTTTCCCACTTAAAGCAAATTTCTTTTCAATCTTGTAGTTACAAAACTGCCAAATATATTGGTCACATATTAAATCCTTATGATCGTTACTTTCGTCAAGTCTTGCCGTCCTAACTGATCCAAATGAAAGCCGCAGTGATATCGCAAACATGCATGGAAGAGTCAACATTGCCTTCCCGCATGTGGTGGTCATCGCCAAGTGCACATATCACTACATGCAACACATTGCATCTTTGTCATATTGCCTTCATCTCTATCCTCTCATAGCCCATGCAAACCAACCTCGCTATGCGCAAAACAGTGTTGCGATGTGCACACATTGTCGCCACGTGCAACACCCAATACTTCTTATTTTCTGATTTAGTCATTCCTATATATGCTCACACAGAAAGAGAAAGGAAAACACAATACAAGACAAAATACAAGATATACTATAAAACAAACTTTTCAAAATTAGTTAGTCGAAAAGGTAGTAAAGTCAATAGTAAATTGGCACTTTCTTAACTAATACATGCTTGAAAATACACACATGATTCTCATGTGTCAAATTTCCCCCACTAAGACATTGCTCATCTTCAGGCAAAAGAAAAAGAAACAGAAAGGTAAAATGATAATAAATAAAAAAAATAAAATTTTAGAAACTAGACTCAAAGCATGTGGTCATCCACATTTAATAATTCCAACAATGTATTTTTGTCACAATGCATCATTTCACTAGCTTAATTAACTTCTCCCTTCTATAGAGTCTAACAATTATGCATTGTAATGACAAACTCATTCGGTGTAAACCAAACTACAATGTGAAGAGCAAACACTAATCTACCTGTAGAGTTCTCACAAGGTGAATAAAACTGACCCACTCAAATAAATGCCTCATATTGCTCACTCTCAGATTCTCTAAAGAATTTCGAACCTTACAACTATGAACTTGATTTATGCACTACAGTGACACAATAAATCTTACTACTAGCCCCTAGCCCAATTGGCGTTTGCTATAAAACCATAAAGAAAGGTGAATATTAGATTGATGCTTGAGGTTATATAATGCACTCCTTAATCTGAAGTGCCATAATGGCTCGAGCCCATTTTTGAGATGTAACTAATAAGCAACTTGCAACTTGCAACTGTTGCCTACGAGTATATATCATAGAATAAGACAAAAGGAAAAAAAGTACTAATTTGATTTTTACCCATTTGTTTTTCGACAGATAAGCAGAGATGAATAATCCCCATCAAATGTTTTTGTTTTTTTTTTCACTTTTTTTTTTGACAATGTGCTATCAATGACACTCAATGAATAGTTTTTTTTCTTTTCTCAGTAGCCTTTTTCCTTAATAATGTTGTTAAGATAGTGCTACAGCAGCACCAAAGGAAGTGAAAAGTAAATCACAAAACACCCACACTAGAAGCATAAACCAAACGTCACATCAGTAAGGTTTATAACTTCAGCCCCAACATCTCACACTAACCAATCACTGCTTTGCAACTTCAAGCACACTGACATAAGCTCATCAACCAAGAAAATGAACACATCATAAAAGAGCAGAAGGATGGAACTGTTTCTCTCTGATCACACAATTCTACAGGTAGAGCAGCAAACTCTATGCACATAACAACTCAGCATACACCAAAGTGGCAGCTCGGTACATAGTGATCTCATTCAAAGCATAAGAAAAGACAGAGATATTAACCAAATAAAGTCAGCATTACCATCAAACATGTGATCATCAAAAGAACGCGAAGCATATATTGCAACCTCAAAACAAATGGTGAAAATTTGAAAATTTTGAAAAGAAAAGAGAACACCTGAAAATTTTTAAATGGGGCACCCCTTCCCCTACACTAGAAAGATGCAATGTCCGCACTGCAAAGAACAAAATAAAAAGAACAGAAGAAACCTCCATGAGAAAGACATTAAGATGGAGTACGATAATAAAATGTCACACGAGCCACCATCTCACTCAAAGAGTTGGAGAACTCTTCATCAACCTCACCAGAAGACCAAGAAGTACGACCTTAAAGGATGGCAATAATATAATAACAAACAAAAGCACTACAACTATGACTATCGGACTGCTGGGGAAGCTTAGATGTTGTCTTGAAGGAAAAAGGCAACTTGTTTCGGAGAAGTCCTTCATCCTTCAACATTATTCTTGATTTTAGTTGTACGAGTTTGAAACTCATAATCCTGATAAGAATCATACAAGATAATCCAACCTTCCCTCAAATCCAAATGCAAGAGAACATAATGGTCATCAATAT
This sequence comes from Taxillus chinensis, assembly GCA_023512835.1. Classification (NCBI taxonomy): domain Eukaryota; kingdom Viridiplantae; phylum Streptophyta; class Magnoliopsida; order Santalales; family Loranthaceae; genus Taxillus; species Taxillus chinensis. The sequence continues at coordinate 1,008,195 of CM042086.1, forward strand.
GGACAGGGATGAGCACAAGAGTCAAAGAGGACCAAGGGCGAAAACCAGCAACATCTTTATGAATATGATCCTTAAAAGCATTCATGTTAGTGGGTGATGAAGCTAGAAACGTAGGTAAAATTTCAATCTGGTCATACTCATGATAGTGTTCTGGTTCATAGTGCATCACTTGCAGCAAAACCCGTGTGAACTGGTCAATGTCCTAAATGTACAGCCACTCAGTACTAGTAATGCGTTGGAGATCCTAAGGAAATAATGGTAAAGGGGTATCCATAGAACATTCCAAGCGCTTCTCTTTTGCGATAGTCATAAAAGCATAATAAGCAGCAACAACAGAAGAGGTCTCCAAAGCAAGAGGAAAACTGAGATGCACACGTTGTCCCAAAGTTGGTGAAGCCGACGGAGTAGGATCTAAAGGAACTATAAAAGTCTCAGGATACCAACTCTGTATGGGAGAAGCAATAGCTGGGTCGTCAATACATGGTGGAAAGGTTGAATCCACATTAGGATTGGCATACTCTGATGGAGGATGATAAAAAGGATTTGCAGAAGAGTGAGAAACCTCCGGAAAGAAAGGAGCCTTTGCAGTAAATGAATGTTGCTCAACCGTGTGAGAAGCAACAAGATCAAAACCCTCCACTGGATGATGAGATGAGGAGTCCTGGAAGGCTGACCCAGAGTGGGATTTGCTCTTGAGAACTAAATTTTTAATAAATTTATCCAGGCGACTAGTTTGCTTCCGCTGCTGCTGTAGGATCTCTTCTTGCCCCTTTTGCAATTCACCTGTAATATGCTCCAACTGAGCAAAATAGGAATCCACATATTGTCTAGTAGCTGCAATCGGCTCTGGTGAAGCAGGAACACGGGATTAAGAAGGAAACTCTCTAGTTGGCATAGTAGCTGTAGGAGGATCAGTCAAATTACGAAGTAACTCATCCCACTGAAACTGAGACAAATCGCCAATCTCATGAGCCTAGTTCACAACATCAATGTCAGCAATCAAAAACGGACCATATTGATCCCAGAAACTCCACACATTGTCCAAGTGCTGATTTTTGTACACATAAGAGGCTCGTAGAGAATGCAACTGAGCACGTATATCAACTGTAGGAACCTCTTTCTTTGGACTGATTGCTGTGTGGGAGTTTTCTCCTTAGATGATGATCTTTGTTCCAGCTCTTGTTGTGACCTAGGAGCCCATTTATACCATGCACCCAACATTTCAGTAGCTACATATCCATCTGCAGTAAATTCACGTAGGATATTACCGTTAGGGTAAGGAATACCCACATGATGTCCAAATAGAACACGTTACTGATTAATCATGATATGAGATAAAAGTCAACGAAAACCTTTATGATGTAGAAACTTCACCCAATGCTTAAATATTATTGAAGCCCAATCAACTCTCAAATCATGATCTATAATATACATGCACTGCAAATGCTACGTGCAAACACATATATATGATTTGTATATAATTAAATAGAATATGAAAGCTCCGCATGTGGCGACCCTCGCCACGTGCACCCCATTTTGTTTTGTTATCTTATAGGCAAATAGAAACACACACTGATTCGCATGTGGCGACCATCGCCACGTGCACCGCTACGTGTGCATGTTTCTTTTTTATATGATAATACCAACAAAAGAGAGCTGAACGTGACGACTGCACGTGGTGACCATCGCCACGTGCACACTTAAAATGGTTTTTAAAAAAAAGTAAAACATCAAACTGAGTGCTTTACACATAAGTAAAAGGATATGAAAAATGGGTTGCCTCCCATCAAGCGCTTCTTTATTGTTTTTAGCTAGACCATTACCGGCCTTAACTAGTGAGTGAGATGTTATCAACCATCTTGCTTTCAGCTTCTACATAATAATGTTTGAGCCTCTGTCCATTCACTTTAAAAACATCTCCAGCTTGTGACTCGACTTCAACACTGTCATATGGGAAGACTTGACGAACTGTATAAGGTCCCATACACTTTGACCGAAGCTTGCTTGGGAATAGTTTTAATCTGGAATTATAAGGGTTAATCTTCTTGTCGTGCCAAAGCTTGCTTTTTGCCTTATAAAGCTTAGAGTTCTCATAAGCTTCCAATCTAAATTCATTAATTCATTCAATTGTATTAACCTCTGTTTCCCAGCTAGTTGTAAGTTCAAATTGAACTTTTTGGTAGCCTAATAAGGTCGATGCTCCAGCTCAACGGGCAAATGACAGGCTTTCCCAAACACTAATCTATAAGGAAGCATCCATATTGGTGTCTTATAAGTTGTATGATAAACCAACAATGCATCATTTAATTTCATGGATCAGTTTTTTGTACTTGTTCAAACTGTTTTCTCCAGTATTTGTTTAATCTCTCTGTTAGAGACCTTGACCTAGCCATTAACTTGTGGATGATAAGGCAGAGACATCCTGTGTTGCACACCATATTTCTTTAATAAGTTATCAAATAACTTATTACAGAAATGAGATCCCCCATCACTAATAATTGCGTGGGGTGTATCAAACCATGTAAAAGTGGTTCGGCGCAGAAATTTAGTGACCTCTTGAGCCTCATTAGTCTTGGTTGTCACAACTTCTACCCATTTGGACATATAGTCCATTGCAACCAAAAGATAAGTGAATCCTAAAGATGGAGGAAATGGGCCCATGAAGTTAATACCCCGAAGATCGAATAATTCAAAAGCTAAGACTCCTGAGGCAACTCCTGGCGCCTTGTAATACCCCCCATACGATGACATCTATAACAAGATTTGATATACATGTAGGTATCTTTAAACATTGTTGGCCAAAAGAAACCACTGTAAAATTTTGGATACAGTCCTCTAAAATCCAAAATAGCCTACATAATCTGAATCATGGCAATGATATAAGATACCCTACACCTGATCCTCTGGTATACAATGTCTGATCATATGATTTGCACACCTCTTATAAAGGAAAGGATCATCACATATATAGCGCTTCACATCAGGGAAAAATCTCTTCTTTTGCTGAGAAGTGAATTCTGCAGGAACAATTTGACAAGTAAGATAGTTCACAATATGAACAAACCATGGCAGTCTTACTTCACAAGCAAACAACTGCTCATCAGGAAAAGAGGCTTGAATCTTTATCTCTTTATTATCCCCTTCTCCTAAATCTAAACGAGAAAGGTGACCAACAATTCCGTTAGCTGAATCTTTCATGTCCTTGATTTCTAAATCAAATTCCTGTAAGAGCAGGACTCAATGAATTAAGCGTGGCTTCGCATCCTTCTTCCCAAACAAGTATCAAATGTTAACATGATCGGTGTAGACAATAATTTTAGAACCCAACAGATAAGGTCTAAATTTTTCACAAGCAAAAACCACAACTAATAGTTCCTTTTCTGTGGTGGTGTAATTTTGCTGTGCCTCTATCAGAGTCTTACTGGCATAATAAATAACCCTGAACACCTTGTCCTTTCGTTGTCCTAACACAACTCCTATAGCATAATCACTGGCATCACACATTAGTTTAAATGGCAATGTCCAGTCTGGTGTAGCAATCATTGGACCAGAAGTGAGCTTCTCTTTTAGAATTTTAAATGCTATTATGCAATTAGTAGTAAATTGAAAAGGAGTATCCTTTTCCAGCAGAGTACTCAAAGGTTTAGCAATTTGAGAAAAATTTTTAATAAACCTTCAGTAAAAACCAGCATGCTCTAAAAAACTTCCAACTCCTTTTACATTGGTCGGAGGGGTCAATCTTTCAATGATAGATATCTTAGCTCTATCTAACTCCAACGCAGTAGCAGAAATTTTATGGCCCAACACAATACCTTCCTGGACCATAAAATGGCACTTATCCCAATTAAGTATATTAAAAACATATATTTAATAAAATAGATAAAAAAACTATAAATGTATAAAATAGATTTAAAATATTTAATAAATTTATATAACATAAAAACATGGTAAATGTCTTTAATATAATAGATATATAAATTTATTAAAAATATTTAATAAAATGCCGCATATAATTACATATTTTGATTAAAAATTAATAAAGTATATATTAAAAATAAAAATACCGGTTGTGTCGTGCGTGCGTGCATGTATATATTAAAAAGTATATAAATACTACCGCCATATTATAAATGTATATATTAGTACTCATATAAATTAATAACGCAAGATTAAAAATAAAAACAGGCGTTGGGCGTGGGTGAATTGTCAACAGAGCACAATTGGTCGGCAAGGAAGAGGTAGAGCATAGCATCTAACGATCGGCAGCAAGCGTGCATGAGGCATTGGCAGTGAGCGTGCATGAGGCGTCGGCAGCGAGTCGACACAGAGCAGCGTCCGGAGAGGAAGAAGAAAAATAGTGTTTGATGACTGGCGAGAAAGAGACAGAGTACACTGTCCATCAAGGAATAGGCAGAGCACATCGTCCGGCGATCAGTGATCATATCCAGCATCCTGGAGGAGGAAGAAGGGCATTCTACAACGCGATGGAGCCATCCCGTAAATTTCAGACGAAATTTAGTACGGAATGGAATGTGTCGTTGAGAGAACAACCGTATCATTGCTTCTCGGCTGAGATCTCGCACGAGTTCGATGAGATGATGAAGATTCGTGCGATCTATGTATTAGCCCTGGATATTGGATCGACACTCTCTGATACCGTGATGACTCGAATGATACTTCACTGACTCGGATGATACTGTAAACCATGTTTGTAATGATTGTATAGCTCGTAGAGTGAGTGAGCACATGTATAGGCAATTTGTATTCTCACACCAACTTGATGTCTTGTGGTATTAGTTATAAAATTATTCTAAATCTTATATGTAGAGTAAGGCTCTAGTGTTAAAACTTATACTTAATATTTGTTCTAATATAAATTTTCTCACTTTCAGGCATTTTCTACAACTTTCGCTAATCGTTATCTTTTGTCCCAAACAACTCTGAAAATTCACTCGAAATTAAAAGGTTTGATTAGTTTACAAAATTTTTGCTAAGTGACTAAGTGTCGCACGAGTTAGCTCGTTGTAAGTCTAACTCCATGACAGGTGATATCAAAGCTAATTACATCCAGTAGTAATTTGGTTGGTTGGTGGAAAGAATCGAGGTGATGGCACACGAGGAAGTGTTTGTTGTAACGGAGGAACCGCACACGAAGCAGTAACATGATCGTGGGCGTGAGGAGGAGCACACTCCAGCGCCACTGAAACGTGGGAAGTCCAAGACCACACTCAAGTACCTCATGGATGCTCGGATTTCGTTACTTGAAGGGAGTATCATACCAGTAAACTCCGTAGTTGGGGAATTAAGCGATCAAGTCGATAACTTGATTGTGGAAAATGTGAAAATTGCAAAGGCTGCTAAGGCCATGATCAATGAATGCAGCCAATCGTTCGAGGGGCAGCTCGAAGCTCTTGGTGAGACATTAGCTGACTTGCGGAAATACATGGAATGCGAGATCCATGACATTCATAGGGAGATGGAAACATTCCGCTGACACAGTCTGTAGCCGGTTGGAAATGTTGGGCTGAGTGTTACGAGTGGTGGACATGGACCCGTGCTGAAAGTCCTCAAACCTGCGATATACAATGGTACATGCAATGTCACTGCAGTGGAAAATTTCATATTCGTCCTAGAACAATATTTCGAGGCCATGGGCATTGTTGATGATGTGGCCCGGATAAGTAACGCTCCTATCTTCTTTCAGGAAGTCGCCCAACTGTGATGGCGGTGGAAACATGTGGAGTGGGAGAAAGGACTTTGCGTAGTTGACACATGGGACCTATTCAAAGCGAAATTACGCAAGCACTTTATCCCACACAATGTGGAGACCAAAGTTTGGAGGAAGCTGCGTCGACTAATGCAGACGGGTAGTGTTCCCGAATACATCAAGAAGTTCATTACTCTTATGCTGGAAATCGACAACATGTCCAATTTCGACTTTCTATTTTACTTCAATGACAGCTTAAAAGAATGGGCAAGAGTAGAGTTGGATCGGCGCAATGTGCAAACACTAGACGATGTCATTGCGGCTATCGAGATGCTAGTCGACTACTCGTCCCAGTCTAAGTTTGTGAAGAAGCCATACACGGGTAAAAGTGAGAGAGACAAGGGCGGACTAAAGAAGGATGTCGTCCACAAGGAGGGTGGACATCCAAAACCATCGACCTCGACAAGTTACAGTCCGAAATTCTTTGCACACAAAAAGAGGCACTGAGGCCATGCTTCATTTGTGATGGAGCGCATTGGACTAAAGATTGTCCGAACTGCAAGGCGATGAACGTCATTGTTGCGAAATATAACAAGGAGAAGGCCGAGGAGCCTCAAACTGATATGGGGGCCATCCAACACTTGAGCACTCTCTCAAACCTCTTTTTCTCGAAGGATCCGAAAGAGAAAATTTGTTATATGTGGACGTATCCGTTAGGAGCCAAACTATGGGCGTAATGCTTGATACGGGATCAGCCCACAACTTCATTGATCTACAAGAGGCCAAGCAGCTAGGCCTCAAATTATCCGAAGAAACTGGCATGATCAAGGCAATGAACTCACAAGCTAAGCCGATTTACGGTATTGCGAGGGGCGTAACAATGAAAATTAGAGATTGGCAAGGAAAGCTTGACTTCACCGTTATTCCGATGGATGATTTTAAGATGGTGTTGGGACTTGCTTTCTTTTGCTAAGCATTGACATTTACAGTTCTGGCACTTAAGTTTCCTAGTGATCCTTGACAATCAGAAGATTCGAGTGATCGCACTTAAAGGCATGGGGAAGTCGAGTATACCGATAATTTCTGCCATGCAGTTTAAACCGGGACTCGAGCAGGACCCAAGTTATATGGTTTCAATGAGGGAACTGACGGAAGAGGAAGGGTTGGCGACGCCTTCTCCCACACTGCCCGAACCTGTGGAGACAGTTCTAAAGGAGTTCCAAGATGTAATGCCTTCGAAGCTACCAAAGTGGTTACCGCCAAAGTGAGATGTGGATCACCACATTGAGCTAGAGCCAGGAATGAAGCCGCTAGCCATTTCGCCTTTTTCATGGCACCTCCGAAGTTGGCAGAATTACGAAAGCAATTTCAGGATTTGATCAAGTCGGGCTATATTTGACCGTCGAAAGAACCTTTTGGCACCTCGATGCTATTCCAAAAGAAGAAGAATGTGCTATTCAAGGTCATGGACAGAAGTGAAGGCAATATTGATTCCATTAAATATTAATAATTCACATTGGGTGTTACTGCGAGCTAACCTTGTGAAGCAAGAACTTCAAGTTTTTGATTCTTATTATAGGATCAATGCTGAAAATAGATTGATTGTGTTGAAGGATATTTTTGAGAAGATAAAAATTGCTCTAAATGAATGCGGTACAGAAGTGGCATTACCAAATGCACCATCTATTCCTGCTATGTTAAACAAACTGGTAGTTATACCCAATGTTCCTCAACAATCAGATAAGAAGAGTTGTAAAATCTTTGTCAACTATTATATGATATTTTTTATCAGAAGAAAAGATAGAAGATGACTATAGAAAGCTTTGGATAAAAAGGACATGAAAGATATAAGACAATATATTACATATATTATGTACTTTCAGCGAGAATGTGTAATAAGTATCTTTCAATTAGTTTTGTACTGGCATTGAAAGATATGTAAACTGACTATTATTTGACTTTGTTGCTGTGTGTAAACATTTATCCATGTGTATACATTTTGATGTCACAAGTACTTGATTAATCTTTTGCTTTTGTGTATGGATGAATGTTTGAATATTAATTCAGTTGATAACAATGACTTTCTTAAAATATTTGTTTTATCTAATTGCTACTGACATTTAGTTGAGGTTTTGGAAAGTTTCTTTTGTTTCTAAATGCAGTTGCAATAGAAAAGGAAAGTAATACGAATGTTCATGATGATGACAAGGTCATTGGATTTCACTTCTAACTCAATTTTTTTGTAATTAAACAAGACTCTTGAAGTATGCAAAGGTTCATAACTCTAATGGTCAACTAGGGGGAAATTATTGGAACTTTGAGTTGACTGGGATAGATTTATGGAAAAAACTCTCAATATTGATAAAGCTATCAATGCATGAATTTAACTAAGTGTGCTAAAACAATCAATTCTCTGATCGGGTTAAGTTTGGCATTCTGCATTCGAATCAAGTTATTCGAACAATCGGAGAACATAATTGAAGAGATTCGAAGACAAACTCGAAGTTGTTGATCTATCACATAGCTAACGACATCACTTACAAGGTTTCGAATGTTGTTTCGAACATACTAAGAAGATTTGAAGATAGGTTCAAAGATAGACTTCAAGACAACATGAAGCCGAACTAGAGGATGGATTCGAGACTCGAAAACTTGAGACTCGAAGACTCGAGGCTCAATGACAGAGTCAAAGTACTTATTCAAAGATAATCATGGTTGGAAGAGATGTTAACAGATTCAATGCCAAAGAGTCGAAGCAATATCGGAAGGAGTTCGAGCCTCTTATCGAGACTATGTACAAGGTTCGAAGAGGACTCTTGAAGTACTCATTAGCTGTCTGAACCAACATGGTTCATAAAGATAGTGTAAAGGACTGTTGAGTTTTCAAGACAATACATTCAAAATGCTAGGTCATGGCTGTTTAAGCATCTTAGCGCTGTCATAGATAAAGCTATCTTTGGAAGTCAAGAATAAGGAAAGATTTAAAAAGATTTGAAAATATTTTGTTGATATGTTTCCTGCATCAACTGATAGACTTTCTTGTATAAATAGATAAGTGCATGAGAGTTGTTAATGATTGTTTAGAGAGTTGTTCAAGAGGTTTAGGTTATTTGTACTTACTTGAGCTTCAGATCAAGGACACGACTTGTGTATTTTTGATTTTTTAGTGTTCTATGTAAGCTGATTTAGAAACTCTTATCATATATCAACTTTGTAGTTTTTGTATTGATTCTCATATTGAATATATATTGTTATTCTTCTAGAAAACATCTTGTGTTTTGTTTATGCATATCGTTTGCAAGATCTGTTTTCTGAATCTTATCTTTTGATAAAAAAATGTCAAAAAAAAGTTGAAAGAAGTCTATTCATCCCTCTTTAGACTTCAAGAGACCTAACAATGTGTGTCCTAATTATTGCATTTGCTTTGCTTCTTGCTGAATGGCTTGGATATGTGCGTGTATTTGGGTAAGATGCTGGCCCTATTTTTAGCATTAGTCAATAAATTTATATTTCCATATATATATATATATATATATGATATAGCAAAACAAGAACTAGGCTCTTATCTACAGCTGGTTCAATGTGAGCTATCAGATTTCATTAAAACTTTTATGATGGCATTGAATAAAAAAGATCTTCTCAAAAGTATAGAACAAACTATATGAGGTCTGCTTCATTTTTCTCTCTATGAGGACTATATATATATATGACTGAGATGCCGGCCTCAAATTATTGGTATATCAAAACAATATATATATATATATGTATATATATATATATATATATATATATATATATATGCCTGGCTATGAATTTGTAGTTTTGATTCTTTAGAATGATCTGAAAACTTAAGAGGAAGCTTGGCATTCATTAATTCCATGTAAATTTATTGTCGTCCATGGGCACTTTTAAGTGGAAGAGTATTTCATTTTTCCTTGCAGGTTTTATCTGTTTATTACTGTAAATGAAAAGGTCGCTTCAGGTTTGCTAGATCCATTTCTTTCCCACTTGAAGACTGTACAAAATCAGCTTGCCAAGGGAGTTTATTTAATCCTACTTGAATCAGAACCCAGGAGTGATGCAAGTTGGTTTACAAAGGAAACAATGAAAAGGTTTGTGCTTTGTTTAGAGATTCAGTTAGTAGGTCTGAACCCAGCAATCCCCTGCAACCATGCTTGGTTCATGAGGCGATTTTGCCATTTACTCCCCAGTCCCCTCCCCCCCACCCTCTCACGGTTTAAACCCCTTAATTGACCTTCCGAGGAAGCATTGGAGCACCAATTATTGTTTTTCCCTGGAAAATGTCACGGTTGATCAACTTTAGTAATTATACTGACTTCTCAACACTAGGACCTGCTTCTTGGAACTCCTTTGGTGGTGCTCACTCAATGAAGAATTTAAGAACTGAAAAGTGAAGGTTCTGATGACATAATAGCCTTGATTGACAAAAAGGTTCTGAATTCTTAGCATCGAAGGGACTTATAGCACTGCACCTTTTAAGTCATAGTTTCAACGTTTGTATTCATATTTACACTTCTGTTACTTACTGAATGCAGGATAATGTGTTTGTCATGTCAAACAAGAAATCAAAGTAACCAGTGCTTCAAGTAGATTTAATGTTCAATCTCCATATCCGAATCATTTAAACTGATACATTACTTATTTTTCAATTACTTACGCTATGTTAAGGCTATGTTGATGAATGAAGACTGTCCTATTTATTTTTCAATTACTTCTATGTTAAGGCTATGTTGATGAATGAAGACTGTCCTAGCCGATTAATGTAATAGGCTGACAGTTGATATGCTTGAGGGATAATACTATTGTGACAGTGGGCTAATACTTCTCCTTTTCAATGTCTGATTTTGTTTCATACCTTACTTCCAACACGTTGCTCTCACAATGCAGGAGTTTGGACTGATCCATTTGCTCCATCATTTTTTAGAGCATGGGTTAACCATGCTAGCACTCATCATACAAGTGTTGTATCATTCTTGGTGGTGGATCTTTTTTCTTTCTTTGGGGGTCACAGGCTTGATTTGTCTACAAGCTTCTCAGGTATGTCTCAGTGATTTTATACCATTAACTTGTAGTGAGCGTTTACAATATACTCAATTTATGGTGTGTTTTTTTTGGATGCTGTCTTTGTATATGAAGAGGTTTAGTTGAAATATATATTGAAATCTGACTGCTTGGAAATTAATTGATAAACAATCTTACTTCTTTTGTCAGGTTTATGAATTAGTAGCTTTTATGGGAACTTTATTATGCTGGCAGTCATGGGATGGATATATATTAAGGGCCCCATTAGACGTGCGATGTGCAGTGTGACCATCTAAACCCATCTATATCAACTGACCCACAGGTAAGCAGACCACTATCTACGCAGCTTACTGATGTTTTTTTTTTTCCATTTCTGTTGGTAATTATATTTTGTATTTGTAGAAGGAAGACAATCTTTTCCAGCCTGCTCTTGAGTTTTTGCCAAGCAATTAGCCCAATTCCACTATAAGTGGAAAGGTTTTTTTATTTCCTTACTGAAATAAAATAATGATGAAGTTTGTCTTATGCACTGCAGGATTTTTGTACTGGTCTGAATTATATGATTGAAACTTGAATGCAAGAATTAGTTCAATTTGTTTGATTGTGGTTGTATACTTGTATCTAATTAATTATTCCTCATGCAATATTTTCAGTTCCATCTGGTTGTCCCAGTCGAATTCTTACAGTGGCTTATTATAGTCCTCACTGGGGCTGCATGCATTTTTGGATTGAAAATTTGGAATTGCTCACAAGGTTTATGAAGTTAGTATGTAGTATAAGTGGCATATAAAGCGAATCACCTTGAAGATGTGGTGTTGGCATGTATATATATGTGCGCGTGTATAGATAATATGTTGTTGCAAACAATTGCTTGTAAATAAAATAAAGTAATGACATTGAAATATGGTGATTATTTTTTATTATTGGCATGGTGATTATGCAAACATGGTAATGACATAAATAATGAAATAATAAATTTCTTATTTTTTAAAATAAAAAATACATTCTTTTAAAGCGCCTTTTTTTATTTTAACGATGCTTTAGAAAGTGTCATTAAATCAGTTAAATCAGTTTTGAATGATGATTTTAAAAATGTTGTCTTTTACAAAAAAAATTTTGACGACTAAAAAAATTTTGACGACAGGTCGATAAATGCTTTTAAAAGCATCATTAAATAATTAAGATGATGCTTTACAAGTGTTGTCTTTTTGTTTTTTTGTTGTATTATTCATTCATATCATTTTCTAATATTTCACTCACTCAGATTAATTTGTGTCAGAATTAATATAACTAAAGTTACATTTTATAATGTCCTTATAAAAGCATTTTGAAATATTAGTTGAACTTCATGTACATATTTGTAGGCAAGGTTTTAAAAAATTTAATGAGCATATATCTCAATTTCATACACTTACACCACACCAAACAAAGGCTAAGCTATATAAGAGCAAACTGCAATGATGGAAGCCTTAATAATGCTTATACAACTACTTTTGTTAGCCTTTACACAAGTCGTTAAAGGACTCAATGGAATTATAGCGGATATGATTAAAAGTAAGTCATATAGTTTATAATTGTTAAAATACAACATATACATAGAGTTTTGATCTTGTGTCATTACCTGTTTTCGCTTGAGCTCGAGACTGGATTAAAAAAGGATTCAATGCTGGTTTATTGAGTTATTCCTGTATAGTAGCTCACACAAATTGTAAAAGAAAAAAATACTAGGGGTGATCGCCAGTCAATTTGAGTGGGTTATATCACTTTGCTAAACTTAATTTTTGATTTTCGGTTGGGTTGATAGAATTGCTCAACTCGCTCAAATCGATTTATTCGATTTTTCAGTTTATTCGATTTTTGATCGGTCAGTTTGTCGTGTTAAATTGGGTTAATAATTTTTTTACTTTAAATTCACAATATCAACACAAACTAGAATACATAATCTAATATTTAATCTTAACAAACTAAATCAAATAAGTTATTATTATCAAAAATATCTTTGGATTAAACGTAGGAAGTCCGCAATTAATGGACTTCCACCTACAATTCATAAAATTTTAATATTTCTTTCAGCATCCGAGAAAATTCTTCATCTAGAAGTATTTGTCGGTTTGTTTGGGTGGGTTATATTATTTATCTAATCGGTTTATTTGATTTTTGGTCAAGTTAACATCTTAGTTAACCCTCCCAAATAAACATTGATTTATTCGGTTTTTGATCGGTCGATTTATCGGGTTAAATTGATTTGTCAATTTTTCTGCTCAGCCCTAGAAAATATAGAGTCGTAATCAAACAATTTAAATGTGTGATTGGGCACCTAAAAAAAGAAAGGTCTACGGTTCTAGATATTTAGGTTTCAAAAGACAGTTATATGTGATGAAGGAAGAGAAATTCTTGCACTCCCACAATGCCCATAATTGGTATATGGTCTTGATCTATGAATGTTTGCTTGTTTTAGTGTTAAATTGCTTGAAAGTCTAGGGGGGAATAGACTTTTTACAAGAAATCGTATATCAAAAATTTAGATTCACAAAATAAATCTTGTAGAATAAATGTTGAAGACAAACACGATGTTTTCTTAATATATCAAAGATGTATATTCAATATAAAACTGATACAAAGATTATATAGATGATATATAATTAGAGTTTCTCAATTACCTAATATACTAAGCACTCAATGATCAAAGACACAGAAGTTGTGTTCTTGATCATCAACTCAAGCTATAATAATAACCTAATCTCTTCAACAACTCTCAATTATCTTTTTTTTCTTCACATTTCATGCTCTCCTCTATTTATACATAAAAGCCTACCAGTTAAAGCAGAAAACATATATGACAAACATAAAAGTGAATCTTCCCAAATCTTCTTAAATCTTTCCTTATTCTTGATCTTCAAAGGTAGCTCAACCTATGATGGCACTGAGGCGGTTTAACATGTGAAACCTAGTATTTCGAATCTCCTCTTCAAACTTGTTCTTCGATTGTCCCCATCGAACATGTTGTCTTGAACAATTAGAGACCTCTTTGTATGTCTTCATCGAACCTCATATCAAACAAGTAGTCTCGATGAACTTAGTCATTGAAGTCTTGAAGTCTATTCATTAAGCTTTGCTTCGAATTTGTTGACTCGATAACTCTTCTGAAGTAGAACAACACAATGTTTGTTGTCAAATGAGTTCTTTGAATCTGTTGTGAGAACCAACTTTGTTGCTATGAAGTCTCGATGGTGTAATGTGATGCCCATGATTCTCTTCGATTCTCTTCGAGATATTCGATTAGACTGTCTCAAAGTTTTAAAATTATTTCACTATCTTCTGTCAATTATTCCTTCGAATGTTGTAACAGTCCAAGCCACCTATAGTGCAATATTGTTATACTTTGGGCCACTAACTGTATGACTTTTGTTCTTAGTAGTGCCCACTAGCATCCAAAAATGCATTATGCTAGAGAGGTATCCACGCTCTCCTTATGAGGAGCACTTTGTTTTCCCCTCAGTCCGATGTGGGACTTGTGAAATCCATGGACTCCATAATTCACCCCCTTTAAGAGGCCCACGTCCTTGTGGGCCTTTAGCACACTGACTTGGGTCCCCAACTTTGATACCATCTGTGATAGTCTAAGCCACTTGTAGCTCGATATTGTTTTGCTATGGGTCACTACTCACATGACATTTGTTCCTAGTAGTGTCCACTGACACCCCAAAACGCGTCATACTAGAGAGGTATCCATGCTCTCTTTATAAGGCATGCTTCGTTCTTCTCTCAGTATGATGTGGGACTTGTGAAATCCATAGACTCTATAATTGTATCTAAGAATGACTTGTTTGGTGATGATCTCAATTCAATAAGAATATCGATAGGAGTCAACACTACTTTCACTTCATTCTATAACCTTGAGTGCTCAATGTTTTTAGTAATAAGCTGTTTCAAATAATCTAGAGAAGATTCTTCTCCATTGCTCAAGTACATGCTTATCTCATGCTGATATTTGTGAGCATAAAATCTTGAATTGTGTTTAGATGTAGACTTAAGAGTATAAACGTAATTATTTATGTCACTTTCTTCTAATTCAGCTTTAAATCATAGAAATCTTCTAAAACTCATTGGAGACAGATTAAGAACATACCCTGTAATTCTCTCAACAACAAGTTTTGCTTTGGTTGCTTTGGACTTAACATAAAACCAAAAGGAAGCATAGTCCACTTCTTCTCCGTCTACATATCTGTTGTTAAGATACTGCCCTTTACCAACTTGATCAACATCTACAATAGTTATAGGAGCAATATGAACAAGTGATGGTAAAGCATCTATTGAAGGAATAAAAGATTTAGCTTCTTGATTCCTTTTCACAAAATCCTTCAAGGACATATGATCTTCATCATCATCATCATCATCAACTTCAACTGCAAATTCTTCAATCAAAACATCATTCTTTTCCTTTATGCTCTTCATTTCTTTTCTAGAAGTTTGCAAAAACTCAGAAGATAGTGGGGGCTGATAAGCAATAAATTCTTCATCGGGTCTCTGAACTTGTAAGGAAGTGGTTAATGAAATATTAGGTTGTGCAATCTCTCTATCTATCAAATCTGTAGCGACCTTGGCTTTCTTGAATACAATAGAGGTATCATCAACCCTTGCTTTCTTCTTGGCATACTTTGTTGTGGGATGCAAATCAGCAGCAATATCAACAATTCCAACCCCTTAACTTCCAGTAGAAACCTCAACACTTCGCTCAACTATCTAAGGCACAACAAAAATAGATGGTGTAGTCAGAGGAACAGGTTGAGCAACGTCAACTTCAGAAATAGGGACAGGATGAGCAGCATCAACTTCAGAAATAGGAACAGACATAGCAGTATCAACTGGTACATGCTCCCCTTGAGGCTGAGAAGGTCGGGTCCATTGGACAATAGTCTTTAGAGTATGGGGAACGACACCATAAGAAGAATAAAATGTAGGTAGAGTACAAGAAGGAGCTGGCGTGGAAAGTAAATTTTGTAAGCTGACTTGGAAGTCCCTTATCATATCACAAAGAACCTCAAGCTTCACAAAAGAGGCATGTGTTCTTTGCTTAACCTCAGCACTCAATTGCTGGAATGAAGCCTCAATAGTAGTCATTTTATCATCAAGAGTGGCAACAGTTGCCATCCCTTGAGAAACACCATTTGAGACAGTGGTAACCTTATCATTTAAGGTATCTTTCACTGCAGTGACCTCTCCACGCGCAGTCACCAACATGGCATCGTGGTGTGTATATTTTTCATCGAACAATTTAGAGAATTGAGACCGAGTGAAAGTAGTAGTCTCAATATGGGAAGCATTGGAAGCAAAAGAATCATTGGCTTAGTTTGGTAATGTTGTGCTTTTAAGAGAAGCTGCTTTTAGTTGTGCTGAAAAAATAAGCTGTTGTTAAAATAAGCAGGTAAGTGTTTGATAAAATATAATTTTAAAAGTGCTGTAGAATTTAAAATCAGATAATAAATGTTTGGTAAATTAAAAATAAAAGTGCTTGTGAAGATCTAAAAGACAAAATTATCCTTCTATTACAATTTTAAAATAAATAAAAATTTCTCCTCGCTTCCATCCCCACACACCTGCTCCCCATCCCGTCGCCCCCATCTCCATCCCCCCGATCTCCTCCCCCCCCCCCCCCCCCCCCCCCCGAAAACTAAAAAATAAAAAGAATAATCAAAGAAAATCACTCTTGTGCAACTGGGTTTGCCCCTGAAATCTGGACAATGGCCGTCTCTCAATTCCTTGCATATAAGAAACTAATAATTCGAATTAATATGTTAGATTTCTATCACAACTTACTTTTCCATGTGTTCTAGGAAGGGAAAAAAGCATTCCACGTTTCACCCACGCATAGTCCTATTCACAGGAACGTAATTTATAAATAATTGGAAAATTTTTAAAACAAATTAAGAAAAAAAACTGGGAGATAAAAAGAGGACAATGGAGAACCGAGTTTTAGAATCTCGACTGGAGTACCTGACAACACCCACGTGACGATTTCAGCAATGGAGGATGATGGAGCCTCTCGGAGGTGATCCAACTAGAACCTCTAAGGCCAACCAAATTCGAGTCGGCTTCGCAGTACAATCCCTCAGAGAGCCAAGAGAGTCCAGCCTCTGCACCGCCACCATAATGCATGTTGGGTTTGTGCCTCTCGGAGGTGATCCGACGATGAATGAGTAAATGTTTTTAAATAAATCCAAGGCTCCGGTGGCTATGGGATTAAGCCCTATGCTTATATCTTCGCCACCCAGCCAACATAGACTGTAGTAATGAATTTGAGCTCCCTGCTGTGCTCTTCATGCTACTAGCTTTCTTTCTGTTTTCGTAGATAAAATAAAAGAATGACATTTTTTCTTTTATACTTCTCTTTTACCTCCTTGCCACAAGGGATTAACTCTCACATTTGGCTTTTTTTTAAATAAAATCACCTCATTTCTAAAATTAAAATAAAAAAGAGGAAAGAAAGGAAAATTAAACCAAACAAGCACCCATAGACAAAGACTAGTTACTAATTTTAGGCGTTGTGTGGGTGCAAGAGCTTTTCTTCCTTCCCCATATGTAACCGACTCCCGAACCTATTTTCTGGAACCGTAGACCCTTCTAGGTGGCCAAACACACCTTCATTTTTGTTTGGTGGCGACTCTGTCTTTTCTATATCTCTTTTTGGTTTAGTGCAAGCTGTGTCAATGATGACTCAATGACCAAATCTCCATCCAAAAGAGTATCTCGCACCCGTCACAAGCCTGGATGACACCGGGTTATGACAAGCGACACAAAAAAAGATAGAAAGAAATAGTTTAGATAAACAAAAGTAGAGAACCTGGAAGAACGAAAATGATGCAGATTTGAACCCTTTTTCCCTTCGAGAAATGCCTTTTGAGAGTTTCTTGCAAGCACAAAGGTTAAAAAAAGAAGCCCTCTTTTCTTGGTTTGGAACACCCCCTCCAACCTTAATTCTTTCTGTTAAAGACAAAGCAACTCTAGATGCCTTTCTCGCTAAAAAAAGAAGTATATCTGTTGGTCCCTTGGAGCCTAGAGGGGGGGGGTGAATAGGCTCTTATCGAAACTCTTTTCTAACTCTTTGGAACAACACTTATCTGGTTAAGAGATAGAATCAATGCGGAAGATAACCGGATAGTGGAAGTATTTTGTTTTATTATCAAAATAATAAGTACAACAAAATGGAAGCAGATTAAAGCTTGTAAAACTTTTCAGTCTACTGCAAGACTCTCTTACACTCTGTTTACAAAAGGACTCACACACTAGCCTCTTTCAAAACTCACGAACCTCAATCTCTTTTTAATTTACAAGGTTTACATTATATATAACACATTCTTGAGAGACAGTCTTGGAACTTGTTGTTCTGGACTATGTGCACATTGACTATTCCTTTATCAGTCATTAGAGTAGAGTGTGAGTTCATTGAGAATAGAGTAGTGTGTGAGTTTTCAAACAAAGTAGAATAGAGAGTGTGTTTCCTTTGATGAGCACAATAGGGAACTCTCATGTTTGCTTGGCAAGTACTTAATTAATAACTAGTGGAGAATGTAGGAGGAGCTTTCCACCCATTGATTTTTTGTTAGGTATGGTATTTGGGCTTGTGTGGAGAGAAATGAGAGTTTATATTTGAGTGAGGCAACTTTATCCTAGGTGAGAACTTTAAGGGAAATTAGGTGCTGTTTTATCATGGTATGCTTGCTAATGTCTGAATTTTCAGTGATGAGACTGCATGGTTATTGGACTTAGGGGTATGGACATGATTGAGCTTAATTATAATTCATTCTAGTTACTTGATTGCCCACTTCATCATGATAGAGTTGCATGCCTAGTAAACCATGACTCTCCTTGATTTTATTTATCTTATTTTCATTCTAGTGTGACTGTTTGTTTATTTTATTTTTCCATGCTTGTATGTTTTTGCTTGAGGACAAGCAATGGTTCAAGTGTGGTGTATTTGATAACGTGCATTTATGTCATTATGCTAGTGCAGATTTAGGGTATTAAAGAGCACGATTAGAGCTTAATTCATCCATATTTCTTAGATATTTGCTCTAACACCCTAGGAAGACTGCTTGGCCTATATATATATATATGTGTGTGTGTGTGTTTTTGAGCTGTTTTGGCAGGTTTTTAGGCAATTTCATTTCATGGACATCAGCCAAATCACTTCATTTACCAAAGAAGGAACTTGTGGCAAAATAGGGCATCTTGAGGAGGCAAAACAAGAGTGCACGCCATATGGAACATTATGACGTGCAAGGATTTTATTGCAGCCCTACCTTCTAAACATTTCAAGGAAGCTTGGAGCAAAATTTCAGACCATTTGGAGGTGCACGTCATATGGCCATATGACGTGCAATGTGCCGTGTAGCCGGATTTTTGCGTTGATTGCTTTGTTTTGTTATTTTAAGCACTTTTCTCTAAAGCACCTAGTTCAAATTATGCTTGGTTCGAGTTGTCCATATGACGTGCAATGTGCCGTGTAGCCGGATTTTTGCGTTGATTGCTTTGTTTTGTTATTTTAAGCACTTTTCTCTAAAGCACCTAGTTCAAATTATGCTTGGTTCGAGTTGTACTCCAGTTGGAAGAAAAATGGAAACTACTTATCAAAACTACGTCGTTTTGATAAGTGGCAACTGCTGACAGCTAGGGCACTCATTGCACAGCATATTTCTCTATAAATAGAGGAGGCAGCAGCCCTTTTGGAGCATGTAGAGAGGGGGGCACGTTTTTAGAGAGAGAGGCTGACGGTTTTGGAGGCTAGGATTCTGATCCTGGAAGCTGCCGGCCCTAGGAGGTCTAACGGCTGGAGAAGACCTAAAGTTGGAGTTTTGCTGCACCTGCTTGAGGATGATGTTCTTTATTTCTTATTATTTATCCAAGAACATGTGTGAGTAGTTTCCTTTATCTAGGGGAGCAATGTAGCCCCCTATGTTGTCAAACTGATTGATTGAATATTGAGTTTGTTTAATTAAGATTGCATGTTTTATGGATCTGTTCTTATCTTTTAATATCTAGGTTGTACACCTGGGTTTTCTTAGCCTTAGTCTGAGGCTGATCTTTGATTCATAACATATTTGTGATTGGTGTGACCATTATCCTATCATGAGTATGATAATTAGGCTTTGCATGTTGATGTCATGATGACCATTCAGCAGACAAAGACTTAGAAGGGCTGGCAATGACCAATTGCAGTACCTTGGCTTAGTTATAGCATGTTATCAATTAAATAATCTCAAGAACCTTAAAATCAGTAGAAACAACATAGGGAGGTGAAGTTGTGACCCTAGATACCTTTAATCCTTGAATCTTAATCCTAAAATCAATTTGCTTTCTTGTTTATTCAGAAAACCAAATAAAAATAAGATCTTTAGTTATAAAAAGAATTCGTTTTTGTCAAGACATTTTAAAGAGCAAGATTAATTGAGTGGTTTGGTTTAAAAACTAGAGAACTAGGCTAATCCCTGTGGGTTCGACCCCTTACTTTCTACTATTCTGTTTAGTGCAAATTAAGGGAATTAAATATCTTGAAGAGAGGTTTAACGTCGTTAGCTAATCTTTTAGGGAGCCTAAAAATCTGTCTATGAGTTGCGTGTTTGCTTGTACACCTAGTGGCTGTGGAAGCCCAGGCCTATTTTATTGAACCCGGTGGCTGTGGCAGCCCGGGACTGTTTATGTTAGCCTGAGAGGCTGTGGAAACTATTTGCCTGGGAGGCGGTTTGTCACACCCCAATTTCCTTTCACTTGGAAACGGGTAGTGACTGCCCATGCCCGCACCCGAAGGGTCAAGGGGTTGGTGCAAGCACCTCAAAGGACTTATGACACGGGTGCTGTCCCAAACCTGTACAACCAGGCTAACATGCCACGGGACATGCTCCTGCTCCCAAACCATGTACACAAACAATAATTAAATAACAATCACAACCCAGTTCATTACATTCAAAAAGGCTCAATATAACTCAATGGGGAAAAGTTCCCATTTCACCTACCGCCTGCTAAACCCTGCAAAAGAACAGTTTATGGGAGGGGTGAGCAAACCATAGCTCAGTAGGAATCCAGTCTCCCTAGACCCGTCCCACTCTACAGTATGCATGACAAGTGTATGCTTGTGCTCGTGTTGTGCCCTAAGCTTAAGCAGTAAACATCACCCAGTAACACACCTTTTACCTGAGCCCACACTGGAGGGCAGAGGACACCCCGCCACCACGGCGACATGACATACCACATCCAGGCGAATGTTGCATGGACACCAATGCAACATTTTCCACCCGAGTCAGGTATGGTCAACCACCTCCTCGGGCGCCATACCTACCCTCAGGAATGGGTGCAAACTTAGCCCACCGTCGTGAGTGCTACACCGAGACTCAGGACCGCAGTCCTGGCCAAATCTCAAGGGGTCCAGTTATCATGCCTGGCCCATAACTCAGCTCAATCCCACCACATTTGGGTGATCAATCTCAAACAACAATATAATCAGTTACAAAAGTACGACTTAGTACACATCTCAATTTAATACAAAACAGCAGTGCTGCTCAACAGAGTATCACAAACAAGGTTCACATGGCCGACATAGTCGATTACAAACAACCACTACCAGCCTCACAGGCTTAAAAACAAACACGCAATACACAATAGCCACACAGAGATATTATCAAACACTTAGTGGGCATGGACAACCCAACGATTTCCAGCCCACTCCCAAACATCAAATCAACCAATATGCCATTGAAGGCCAACATTCATATAGGAGATCACACCTATATGGATTTACATTTATATATATATAAGCATGTATAGGACAGATACCCTAGGACAGAGAAAAACTGAGAAGAACGGAGTCCCTACCTTGCAAAAGTCCTCTGCTCTAGCCTCCACGATACGCCGACCACCCACGCGAACCTCTACGGCCAAGATCCGAAGTTTCCCTCACTCTCTCTCTCTCTCTCTCTCTCTCTCTCTCTCTCTCTCTCTCTCTGCAGCTGCAACAGCAATAGAAAACCCTAAACCCTAAACCTAAGCTTCAACATCATTATATAGACACCACACACATCAAAACGACGTAGTTTTGATTTAGTGAAACCCAGGATCAAAACGACGTAGTTTTGATCACACAACCTACCACCTTCCCGCTTCCATACAAGGCAAAATACACATAATTTCAACATGGTCCTTTAGGGAAAAATCATTAAAATGACAAAACCAAGGTAACCATGCAAAAATATGTCTGCATGCCAATTTGCACGCCAATTCCCCAATTGGCGTGCAGCTCCAAATGCACTCAAACTTTACCCCAAACCTCCTTGTATCTTGTAGAGGCCTAAGAAGCAAAAATATGCTTGCACGTGAAATGGGTGAATTCACATGCAGCTCCAAATGCTCTGAAATTTCTGTGGTAGGTAGAGGACCTCATTCTAAGCAACTTTTGTTCTTGCACGCCAATTGTTTGAGGCCATCTACTAGGTCCAAAATCTATAAAGTTCCCATTCAGAAGGCAAGACTGCGACTAACTCAAAACACGGGTCCTTACATCCTCTCCCCCTTAAGACTTTTCGTCCTCGAAAAGAAAATGTGGCATGGAAGGAAACATCAATAACAACCAATGAATACACAAATTAACACACACTGCATGAAAAATACACACAAGAAATACTCTCAGGTCACCTAACTAGTTAGGCAAATACCTGATTATGTTGATGTCTGCCTTTCTCCCCTCGTCAGGGTTGTTCGTCCTCGAACAAATCAGGGTAGTGAGCACGCATCTCCGTCTCACGTTCCCAAGTCTCTTCCTCCATCCCTCGGTGTTTCCACAACACCCGAACCAACGGAATAGTCTTACCTCGCAACTGCTTCTCTCGCCTATCCAAAATACGGATGGGTGCCTCAACAACTGACACATCTGCTTCAAGATCCAGAGTACTCCAATCCAACACATGTGTGGGATCGGGATGATATTTCCGCAACTGGGATATATGGAAAACATCATGAACTCTACTCAAACTAGGTGGTAATGCCAACCTATAAGCAACAGGTCCAACTCTGCTCAAAATTTCGAACGGTCCAATGTATCGTGGAGACAACTTGGACCCTTTTCCAAATCTCTTATGCCCTCTCCGTGGAGAAACACGAAGGAACACGTGGTCTCCTACCAAAAACTCTAACGGTCGGCGTTGGCGATCCGCATAAGACTTTTGTCTGCTCTGAGCTGTAAGAAGACGCTGCCTAATCAGCTGTACTTTTGCTGTAGCCTCTTGGACCAATTGAGGTCTTGACATAGCTGTCTCTCCAACTTCTGCCCAACATAATGGAGACCGACATGGGCGACCATACAATGCCTCAAACGGGGCCATCCTAATAGAGGACTGGTAGCTGTTATTATAGGCAAACTCCACCAGAGGAAGGTGAGAAGCCCATGATCCTCCAAAATCCAGTACACAGGCTCTCAACAAGTCTTCTAATGTTTGAATGGTCCTCTCCGACTGACCATCAGTTTCAGGATGGAAAGCAGTACTCAAATTAAGTCGTGTTCCCAAGGCTTCTTGCAAACCTCCCCAAAACCGAGATGTAAATCGCGCATCCCTGTCTGAAACAATAGACAGGGGCACTCCGTGCAATCGGACAATCGCATCAACATATAACTGGCTTAATATGCCGATAGGGTCTCGCTCCCGAATTGCCAAGAAGTGGGCCGATTTAGTTAATCGGTCTACGATGACCCAAATCATATCCTTCCGCTCGGAAGTGGTAGGAAGTCCTGTCACAAAGTCCATAGTAATATGCTCCCACTTCCACTCTGCTACAGGCAAAGGTTGCAATTGACCAGTAGGTCGTTGATGCTCCGCCTTCACTTGTTGACAAGTAAGGCACCTAGAAACAAACTCTGCTACACTCCGCTTCAGTCCCGGCCACCGAGCGTGCTCGAACGGCATGATACATCTTAGTGCCTCCTGGGTGCACAGCCAAACGGGAATGATGAAACTCCCTCAGCACATCCTCACGCATGGGAGGCGGTACGATCAGACGCCCCCGAAATTTCAACTCATGTTCAACTCCTTCTGTCCAGTCTTCGGACAACTCTTCGGCCTCTATCTGGGCCCGGATCACTTCACAGTCCACGTCCCCCAACTGTCCATCACGGACGCGTTGATATAACTCTGGTATCACAGTGATAGGACACAGGATTGCTTCCCCACCGTGAAAATCAGGTCATGCACGAAGCACTCGCTAACTTGTTCCATCATTTTCCATTCTCTCATGGAAACCTCAGCTTTTCCCTTTCTACTTAGCGCGTCAGCAACTAAATTCCCTTTCCCAGGCGTGTAGGAGAGTGTGAAGTCAAACATTTGCAGGTACTCTACCCATCTCCGCTGTCTCAAATTTAGGTCTCTCTGGGTGAAGATATACTGTAGGCTTTTGTGGTTAGTGTATGCCACGAATTTTTCCCCCAACAGGTAATGTCGCCAAGACTTTAGGGCAAAAATAACTGCTGCTAACTCCAAGTCGTGCGTTGGATAATTTTGCTCATGGGACTTCAGCTGTCGCGAGCCATATGCTATGACTTTGTGCTCCTGCATCAGGACACACCCCAGTCCAACGCGAGACGCATCGCAATATACTTCAAAGGGTACTCCCTCCTGTGGTAGACTCAACACCGGTGCAGTTGTCAGACGAGTCTTCAATTCTTCAAAAGCTTGTTGACACTTGTCCGTCCACTCGAATTTGGCTCCCTTCCACGTAAGAGCCGTCATGGGCGCCGCCAACCGAGAAAACCCTTCCACGAAACGCCGGTAATACCCTTCTAGACCCAAGAAACTGCAGATCTCAAAAACATTTGTGGGCCTCTTCCAAGATGATACGGACTCAATCTTGGTTGGGTCTACTCCAACCCCTTCGGTAGATATTACATGTCCAAGAAAATGCACCTCTTGCATCCAGAAGTCGCACTTGCTAAATTTAGCATACAATTGATGATCTCGTAGTGTCTGCAACACCACGGTCAGGTGCTCCTCATGCTCAGCTCGGGTTTTAGAGTACACGAGGATGTCGTCAATAAATACCACCACGAAGGAATCTAGGTATGGGGCAAATACCTGATTCATCAGATGCATGAACACTACCGGTGCGTTCGTGAGCCCAAAAGGCATCACTAACCACTTATAGTGGCCGTATCTGCACCTGAATGCTGTCTTAAGGATGTCCTCGCTTCGGACCCTCAATTGATGATATCCCGAACGCAGATCAATCTTTGAGAACCATCGTGCTCCACTCAGCTGGTCAAGTAAATCATCGATCCGCGATAAAGGGTATTTGTTCTTTACCGTCACTTGATTTAACTTCCGGTAATCAATACAAAGCCGCAACGAACCATCTGCCTTCTTAGCAAACAAAACTGGTGCACCCCAAGGTGAGGTACTAGGGCGGATAAAACCTTTATCTCCAAGCTCCTTTATTTGCTTTTGAAGCTCCCGTAACTCGGCAGGTCCCATCCGGTATGCCACTTGTGAAATGGGTCCTACCCCTGGCAGAAGTTCAATCGTGAATTCGATGCTTCTGTTCGGAGGCAACTCCAACAACTCCCCAGGAAAAACATCCTGGAAATTCTCAGCAACATCCGGCCACACCCGTTTCTCCACGTTACCTCCCTCCTCAAAGGTTAGAGTGGCAAGTCTATGGGTAATATTGCCCCATAGCTCCCTCGTTGGTCCAGCTCTCCCAGCATTCCTATCCCATTCACCCACTAAGGTACAGGAAGATCTTGTGGGTGAAGTAAACGTCACTCGTCGTCTATAACAATCGATCTTAGCCTGAAAGGCCATCAACCAGTCCATCCCCAAAATCAAACTAAAGGTCCTCATTGGCATCACGTATAGATCGAAAGAGAGTTCAACATCTCCTATCGTAAGCGCACACTCACGACACACTCGGTGGATCGACTCCACACCTCCCATTGGTGACTCGACCCTCAGAGGTCTATCAACCTCCACACAATCAAGTCCAAGGCTTTCAACCAAGGACTTAGCAATCAGGGAGCACGAAGCTCCGGTATCAAACAATGCCGCAACAACAGTGCGAGATATTAAAATAGTACCTCGAACTACAGAAGGTCCGGCTCCACCTTCCTTGGAGGGTGATGGTAAATCCTCCATCTCTGCTGGTGCTGAGGTAAGCGCAAACACTCTGCCTTGGCTTGCCCCACCACTGGCCTCGCTCGCCTTTCCTTTAGTTCCTGCTTGGAGTCCACTGGGACGTCCCTCCGAACCTCCTTGTGGCTGCCTCTCCCCCTGTGGTCTAGTGTGACTGGAACTAGCCTGATTGGCTTGCCACGAATGTGTTGGCTTCGGAACTGGGGCTTGAAATTGGGTCTCACCCCTGCTTCCTTGTGCAAAACTTCCAGCTCCTCGGCTACTTCCCCTGCTGAAACACACCTTACTGATGTGTCCTATCTTCCCACAGCTATGACACTTGAAGTGCTGTTTGGGGCACTCACGTTTGACGTGCCCTGCCTGTCCACAACAGGTACACCCGCTTGGGAAGCTCCCAGCAGAACCTCCCTGTCCTCCAAAGTAACGGGATCTGGGTGGGGCCATTGAAGCTTGGCTCCTGTCCTTGGGAAGAGTCCCACTCCCAGGCTCAATCCTCTGCCTCTTGGTTTCCCCCTGCTTGTCGCGCATACTCTGTCCCAGCCGCTCCTGGTGAGCCTGTCTTCCTTCTTCTAATCCTCTCTCCACAATCTTTGATGTGTCCACGACTTCAGCATAAGTTTTCAATCGTAGCATCTCTATTCTTTGCTTCAGGGCAGGTTTGAGTCCCATGGTAAACTTATGGGCCTTCAAGTCCTCCCTTGAGATTGCTTCTGGGGCAAACCGACTCAGCCCTCGAAAATCTCGCTCATACTCTACCACCGTACGCGATCCCTGTTTAAGACTACTGAACTCTTCCCGTTTCTGCCACCGCAACGACTCTGGGAAGAACTCCTCATGAAACAATTGGAGGAACTCATTCCAGGACATGGTCTCCATGTCTCGGCTTCCTAAAATGCTAAGCCACCACTCTAATGCCTCCTCCTCCAACTGTCGGACTGCCAGCCTCACCTTGTCTTCCTCCTGGGGTCGGAGGAAGGAGAATACATGTTCGATCTGTCGCAGCCAATGCTCTGCTCCTAGAGGTTCAGCTCCTCCCTTGAACCTTGGTGGGTATTCCTTTTGGAACCGCGTCACCATATTGTCCTCATCTCGCCTCACCGGCACTTCCTGCCTACGCGACGGTCCTGCCTCACGGGGTGGAGAGGGTGGCACTGGCTGTCGTGCCATCATCTCCCGACGTACCTCGTTTAGGATCTCCCCCCTGAGATCCTCACGCATTCCCTGAACATTTTCACTTAAGGCCCTGACTTGGGCCATGATCCGCTCCAGGGGATCATCGTCCTCTACTCGCTGTCCTCTCTCCTGTCCAGCACGTGCAGAAGATTCATCCTCTACAACTGGGGTAGCTCGGGTTACTCTCCTAGGAGGCATAGTCTACCTATTTTAAACAGAACTAGTGTCAGCATCTCAGCTTTATACACCCTCATCCCCATGGGCCATGAGGTACTCAAGCAACGTTTTTCATATAAACATACAGGTAAATCACAAAAATTCACAGCAGCGATTCATAGTAACAATCCATAGCAACAAGTCTCACAGGAAATCACAGAATTTCATAGCAACAAATTTCAATGTCAAATCATAATACTCATATTGAAATTAAACTAGTGCCCTAATGCCAATGCATGTATGCATCCCAACCCAAATGCAAATGTCCTACTCCTTGGTCTAACTGCCCCTGAGTACACCCTAGAAAACCAGATAGAACCACGGTGATCAGGCGTGTCCTACACTGCCTCCCAAGGGTCTCAAAAGCAGTCATCCCTCCCCACTACCCTAGGTCCACTAGACCATGAACTATCGCTCTGATACCATATTGTCACACCCCAATTTCCTTTCACTTGGAAACGGGTAGTGACTGCCCATGCCCGCACCCGAAGGGTCAAGGGGTTGGTGCAAGCACCTCAAAGGACTTATGACACGGGTGCTGTCCCAAACCTGTACAACCAGGCTAACATGCCACGGGGCATGCTCCTGCTCCCAAACCATGCACACAAACAATAATTAAATAACAATCACAACCCAGTTCATTACATTCAAAAAGGCTCAAGGTTCAATACAACTCAATGGAGAAAAGTTCCCATTTAAACCAGAACATGCTGTTTACAAATAATCCCAAACATAAAATAGAAATCCATAACAAAACAAAGAAAACCAACATAGTCTTCAGCCTCAGTGGCCTGTCACCACAGCCCTTTCACCTACCGCCTGCTAAACCCTGCAAAAGAACAGTTTATGGGAGGGGTGAGCAAACCATAGCTCAGTAGGAATCCAGTCTCCCCAGACCCGTCCCACTCTACAGTATGCATGACAAGTGTATGCTTGTGCTCATGTCGTGCCCTAAGCCTAAGCAGTTTAGTCGAGGACTTGACGTTGAAGAAGGGATTTGGCCATCCTTACACAAACTGGTCGGGAACTGGAGCTGTTCTCCTGATGAGCCCAGTGGCAGGGCGAAACCAGTCTACGTGCACTTCAACCCTTAAAGGCTAAACTTAGCGGACCGTGGATAGAGAAGCTAAGTGCCGCAATGGGTTGAGAGGCGTAGGAAATCTGACCCCGTGACAAGTGGTATCAGAGCCGAACCGGCCCGTATCCTGAAGACTCGCCGAGCACTCTCGCGAGTAGCGTGATCCCAAGGTGGGAGCTCACAGAGGTGAGTCGACCGATAGTGTCTTGCACGCCTTGCGTCCATAGAGTTGGAGTATCCTAGAGTGTGATACAGAGCTGGGCAAGGGAGTACGAAGGAGCGCGTCGGAGCGATCTTGGAAGCCTCCTATCCTTTGGACATTGGGCGAGTGGGTGAGCATCTTGGTAAAGGTGTTGCAACTTGCGGGGAAGCGATGTCCAAGCTGTTGACATTGGGCGAGTGGGAGGGCGTCGAGATAACGATGCCATCACCTGCGGGGAAGCGATGTCGACAAGCGCAACGAGGACGTTGCGAGGATTGGGTGGAGGAGAATGTCATGACCCGAGCAGCGTGGTGCTGGCGGGACGTTTCTTAGTGGCACGATTCAGGAATGGATTCGTGCTACGTAAAGGAGTGGGGTTGGTTGAAGCGTAGATGGTGCGCAGCGAGAAGGTTCCAGGCAATTCGTGGAGGAGAACGGATGGAACCCCTTCGGAGTTCAGACGTGCCGACCCGGTTGAATGCGGGGAGCACGCCGCTAGTCGAGGACTTGACGTTGAAGAAGGGATTTGGCCATCCTTACACAAACTGGTCGGGAACTGGAGCCGTTCTCCTGATGAGCCCAGTGGCAGGGCGAAACCAGTCTACGTGCGCTTCAACCCTTAAAGGCTAAACTTAGCGGACCGTGGATAGAGAAGCTAAGTGCCGCAATGGGTTGAGAGGCGCAGGAAATCTGACCCCGTGACAAGTGGTATCAGAGCCAAACCGGCCCATATCCTGAAAACTCGCCGAGCACTCTCGCGAGTAGCGTGATCCCAAGGTGGGAGCTCACAGAGGTGAGTCGACCGATAGTGTCTTGCACGCCTTGCGTCTATAGAGTTGGAGTATCCTAGAGTGTGATACAGAGCTGGGCAAGGGAGTACGAAGGAGCGCGTCAGAGCGATCTTGGAAGCCTCCTATCCTTTGGACATTGGGCGAGTGGGCGAGCATCTTGGTAAAGGTGTTGCAACCTGCGGGGAAGCGATGTCCAAGCTGTTGACATTGGGCGAGTGGGAGGGCGTCAAGGTAACGATGCCATCGCCTGCGGGGAAGCGATGTCGACAAGCGCAACGAGGACGTTGCGAGGATTGGGTGGAGGAGAATGTCACGACCCGAGCAGCGTGGTGCTGGCGGGACGTTTCTTAGTGGCACAATTCAGGAATGGATTCGTGCTACGTAAAGGAGAGGGGTTGGTTGAAGCGTAGATGGTGCGCAGCGAGAAGGTTCCAGGCAGTTCGTGGAGGAGAACGGATGGAACCCCTTCGGAGTTCAGACGTGCCGACCCGGTTGAATGCGGGGAGCACGCCGCTAGTCGTGGACTTGACGTTGAAGAAGGGATTTGGCCATCCTTACACAAACTGGTCGGGAACTGGAGCCGTTCTCCTGATGAGCCCAGTGGCAGGGCGAAACCAGTCTACGTGCGCTTCAACCCTTAAAGGCTAAACTTAGCGGACCGTGGATAGAGAAGCTAAGTGCCGCAATGGGTTGAGAGGCGCAGGAAATCTGACCCCGTGACAACCGAGACTCAGGACCGCAGTCCTGGCCAAATCTCAAGGGGTCTAGTTATCATGCCTGGCCCATAACTCAGCTCAATCCCACCACATTTGGGTGATCAATCTCAAACAATAATATAATCAGTTACAAAAGTACGACTTAGTACACATCTCAATTTAATACAAAACAGCAGTGCTGCTCAACAGAGTATCACAAACAAGGTTCACACGGCCGACATAGTCGATTACAAACAACCACTACCAGCCTCACAGGCTTAAAAACAAACACGCAATACACAATAGCCACACAGAGATATTATCAAACACCTAGTGGGCATGGACAACCCAACGATTTCCAGCCCACTCCCAAACATCAAATCAACCAATATGCCATTGAAGGCCAACATCCATATAGGAGATCACACCTATATGGATTTACATATATATATATATATATAAGCATGTATAGGACAGATACCCTAGGACAGAGAAAAACTGAGAAGAACGGAGTCCCTACCTTGCAAAAGTCCTCTGCTCTAGCCTCCACGATACGCCGACCACCCACGCGAACCTCTACGGCCAAGATCCGAAGTTTCCCTCACTCTCTCTCTCTCTCTCTCTCTCTCTCTCTCTCTCTCTCTCTCTCTCTCTCGGCGGCTACAACAGCAATAGAAAACCCTAAACCCTAAACCTAAGCCTCAACATCATTATATAGACACCACACACATCAAAACGACGTAGTTTTGATCACACAACCTACCACCTTCCCGCTTCCATACAGGGCAAAATACACATAATTTCAACATGGTCCTTTAGGGAAAAATCATTAAAATGACAAAACCAAGGTAACCATGCAAAAATATGTCTGCACGCCAATTTGCACGCCAATTCCCCATTTGGCGTGCAGCTCCAAATGCACTCAAACTTTACCCCAAACCTCCTTGTATCTTGTAGAGGCCTAAGAAGCAAAAATATGCTTGCACGTGAAATGGGTGAATTCACGTGCAGCTCCAAATGCTCTGACACTTCTGTGGTAGGTAGAGGACCTCATTCTAAGCAACTTTTGTTCTTGCACGCCAATTGTTTGAGGCCATCTACTAGGTCCAAAATCTATAAAGTTCCCATTCAAAAGGCAAGACTGCGACTAACTCAAAACACGGGTCCTTACATGGTTAAACTATTTTCCTGAGAGGTGGTTAAATCATTGGCCTGAAGAGGCGGTTAAATCACTTATGATTAAATCATTGGCCTGAAGAGGCGGTTAAATCACTTGCTTAAGGTGGTTAAAGTGTAAGCCTGTGTAGTAGTGGAAGATTGTATTTGCTGATGTGGTTTGTCATTATATCTGTTGAAATTATTGTATCACGACACTACACTTGTACACATGGCATGTAGATTCTAAGAGCATGGGATGGGTTGGGGAGGCATGATCCCTACTGAGCTGTGGTTGCTCACCCCTCCTACTGTGTTTGGTTTTTCTACAGGGACCTACAGGCGTTAGGCGGGAACACCCAAGTGGAAGGCAGTTCTGTTTTGTGGTTTTGCTTATGATTATTTGAGTCTTGTTGTTTTTGTGTGAGCTTTGTAACCCCAGTGGGGGATATTATAATGAGTTTTAATGTAATAAGAGCATGTTTGGACACCTTTGTAATTTTTGAACTTAATAAATATATGATTTTGTCTCTCTAAATATAAAATGTGAAGTGTATGGTGTCATGTGTGGGCATGTTGTACTCTACCCCCTTTATCCAAACTCGGGTAAAAGGGAGGGTCACGCTCCGGACTCCTCGGGTTGGAAATCCGGGGCGTGACGGTGCCATAGCCAACTTTCTTTATCTGATGCTTTAGTGAGGAAGCATACAAGTTCAGAAGAATTATTTCTTAAGACCACTGAGTATATGTCCCCATCTCTTAATCCGGATAACTTGACATCTCTGGATAAGTTTTCCCTAATTGTGCAGGTGTTGGACAGAAAGGAAACAGTAAATCCTTTGTCACATAAATTACTGACACTCAACAGATTATGCTTCAAACTTTCGACTAATGCAACTTTAGTGATTGATACACAGCCGTTGGTTAAAGTGCCATACCCCACAGCCTTACCTTTGTTGTTGTCCCCATATGATACGGATGGGCCTCATTTGTCAGTAACATCAACGAGCAGAGACTGATCACCCGTCATATGTCCGGAGCATCCACTATCGAGGATCCACTTGCTTTGATTAATCTTTAACTTCAAGTGATCCGGCAGTGCAATCCAGAGATGCTCCTGCAAGACAACAGTTTACACTTTTGGTGCCTAAACTTGTTTCGGGCAGTTAGGAGAAACAGCAGTAGTGTCAATAGTTTCGGATTTAACTTTGTTAGGAACTTTAGCTTTCCAAGTTAACTTTATTTTGTTAGTGTCAGCTGCATCTTTTACTTGGGTTTTCTTGGGAGAGACACTCCTTTGAGATTTAGATTTAGATTTGCTCGAAGAACCCTTTTTAATGAACTGATCTTTATTAATACGGATTTGATTACAAATCCAGTTATCAGATAAGCTCCAACATTCATAATGATAATGACCTATTTCTCTACAGATGGAACACACACTATGATGCGGAGCACAAACAGGATATATAGGTTTCTTAGGTTTTACAGATTTTCTACTTTGTTCCCTATGGCCTAATCCTTTGCGATTGGGTGACGCGCTCTTGGCCCTAGATGCGCCAACCTTAGCCTTTCCTTTCTTTCTAGGTACTATAGTTTCGGATTTAACTGCAGTAACCTTCCCTTCATCGTTAGATACGGGTGCTACTGCTTCGGGAACAGCAGTAACAGCCTCAGTTCCACAATCATAGACTATGGTGCCACCTGAAATGAAACCATCCAATGGTTTAGATGTACTAACAGGATAAAGGTTGGTTAGTTTCGAATGAAATCTGGAGGACACTCAGTAGCTTATGTGGAGGTTGATGGTTCGGAGCCAAGGCCAAGTTTAACTCCGATGTCATCCAGATCAGTCCTAAATGTAGAGGCTATTTCCCCGGATTTTAGCCACTTACAATTTATTTCCTTTTCCTTTCCAACTTCATTCTCGAGTCTTTTCAAAATAACTTTTAGGCCAGTTAGATTAGTATTTAGCAAATGATTTTCTGCTCTTAGATCATGATACCAAGCTTCTTTACTCCTGAAGTCAACTATGTCCTTTTGAAGTCTAGCAACAGTAATTTCAAGACGTTTATTCTGACTTTCCATATCTTTGTACATTTGAGTAATTATTAGTCTCTCATTCTTTTCATGATCATGTTCAGCAGTAAGAGATTCTAATTTACTCATGAGCTCAGAGATAGAAGGTACCTCAGTATTTGCCATGAGGCAGACATTCGGCTTTGAAGTTGGCTCATCATCCGAGGATTCTTCCTCTTCTTCTGAGCCACTTACGTACTTGGTGACAAACGCCTTCCTCTTGTTCTTGTTCGTTGTCTGAGGTGGAGCGTCGAGGAGTAACCTTGTCACTTTTCTTAGCCGTCTTAGATTTGGATTTACAATCCTTGGCCCAGTGACCGGGTTTCCCATAGTTATAGCATTCTTGGGAACTAGACTCCAATCGCTCCTTCCTTCGGAATGATGATGAGGAGCCCCTTCTGAATCCTTTTCTGCTTTTCTGCAGGAATTGCTCGAAGGATTTGACGAGAAGAGCTATTTCTTCTTCAGCGTCAGAGTCAGAATTTTCTGATTCTTCTATATCATCATTCCTCAGTATGCTGAGACATTCCGTAGTTTTGAAAGCTACCCCCTTTTCTTTCCGAGCTATTTTCTCATCTCGGTCAGAGTATTTGTGTAATGACCCGTATTTTGGGATGTGAGGAGTTAGTCTCAGTTTTGCCCTTTTAGTGGAAATATGTGGGTTTTGGGGAGTTTCCTTCCCACACACTTTAGCTAAAACACCTTGGAAGTTGAGGGGTAAGTTTGGGGTAAGAGATGTGCCAAAAGGGGACCTTTGGGGAGGTGCACGTGACAATGCACGTCATATGGGGATATAACGTGCAAGGAGATTTTGGTTTGCCTGTCTTCTACATGATCCTAGGAAGCTTGGGGTAGAATTTCACAGCTTTTAGAGCTGCACGTCATATGGTGATATGACGTGCAGCCATATTTTTGTACCGTCACCTTTGTTTTGTTATTCTAATCATCTTTTCCCAAAGGACCATGTTGGAATTATGAGTATTTTGTCTTGTATGGATACGGAAAGGTTATAGCTTGTGCGATCAAAACTACGTCATTTTGATGCTGGGGTTCAATTAATTAAAACTACGTCGTTTTGATGTTGTGGTGTCTATATAAGGAGGGGGAGCCCCTATGTTTAGGGTTTTAGGGTTCCGTCAGCCGCCGCAGCCGTCGCAGAGAGAAAGAGAGAGAGAGAGAGAGGGAAGGAAAGCTCCTGATTCTGCTGTGGTGATTCGCGGGAGTGGACGGTATTTGGCGTGGAGGCAAGAGCGTGAAGGAACCTGTTGAGGTAGGGGTTCTGTCTTCGTGTACCTAATCCGGGGTTAAGCCCTGTGGTGAATGAACTGTTGGATATCGTTCTTGTTGTTATATTATTTATATGTAAATTCATATAGGTGTGACCTCCTATATGAATGTTGGCCTTCAATGGCGTGTTGTTTGGATACATTTATATACACATGCCAAGTGTTTGAGATTATGCCTGTGAGGCCATGCATGTCAAGTGTTTGAGATTATGCCTGTGAGGCCACGCATGTCAAGTGTTTGAGATTATGCCTGCGAGGCCACGCATGCTATGTGTTTGTTGTTATGCCTGAGTGACTGTGCATATTATGTGTTTGTTGTTATGCCTGAGTGACTGTGCATATTATGTGTTCGCTGTTATGCTGAAGTGACTGTGCTTATTATGTGTTCAATGTTATGCCTGAGTGGCTATGTGTACTGTGTTTTGTGGAACCTGGTGGCTGTGGAAGCCCGGGACTATTTCGTGAAACCCGGTGGCTGTGGAAGCTCAGGACTGTTCTTGGAACCCGGTGGCTATGGAAGCCCGAGACTGCTCTTGGAACCCGGTGGCTGTGGAAGCCCAGGACTGTTCATGTGTTAGCCTGTGTGGCTGTAGACCTATTAGCCTATATGGCTGTGGAAATGATTGTATTTGCTGATGTGGTTTGTTACTATATCTGTTAAAATAATTTGTATCACGACACTGCACTAGTACACATGGCATGTAGATGTTAGGAGCAAGGGATGGATTGGGGAGACATGATCCCTACTGAGCTGCGGTTGCTCACCCCTCCTACCGTGTTGTTTTCTTTACAGGGACCTACAGGCGTTTGGTGGGAACACCAAGGTGGAAGACCTGCTTGTGGCTTTGCTTACTGTTATTTGTGTTTTGTTGTTTCTGTGAGAGCTTTGTAACCCCAGTGGGGAGATATTGCATTGAGGAGTTAAATGTAATACAAACATGTTTGGACACATTAATAATGGTTTGAACTTAATATATATGTATGATTGTCTCTCTGAATATTTGTTGTGAAATGTATGGTGTCCTGTGTGGGCATATTGTATCCAATCCCCTTTATCCAAACTCGGGTAAAGGGAGGGTCACGTTCCGGTCTCCTTGGTTGGAAATTCGGGGCGTGACAATTTGAACCTGACCTTGTGAGTCCGTAGCTCTCCATATAGTTCTTCAAGGGGAACATACTGCCAGTTCTTGTCGGCTTGCGTCTGGAGCTGCTTGGAGTAGTAGCGATCCGGCAGTGAGCGAAAAAACTGTTCAATGATTTGAGATTGAGAGTAGTGCTCATTGACAGTGTAATGACCTGTGTTGATGCACAAGTTTGAGGTAAGAGATGAGCCCAAGAGGGGACTTTTGGGAGGTGCACGTGACAAGTGATAACGTGCATTTATGCCTAGGAAGATGCTATTTGCATATGCAGGCGCTTTTAGGCTGTATTGTCAGGTTTTGGAGATTGATTTTGACCAAATAGATGGCCTCAAATCAATTGGCGTGCAGAACAAAAGTTTCTCAGAATGATGTCCTCCACCTTCCACAGAAGTTTCAGAGCCAAAGGCCTTGAACGCCAATTGGACCAATTGGCGTGCAAGCATATTACTGCATACCGGCCTTCTACATGATGCAAGGAAGCTTGGAGTAGAATTTCAGGGTATTTGGACCTGCACGCCAATTGGGGATATGACGTGCAATATGGCGTGCAGCCATATTTTTGTACCGTCACCTTGGTTTTGTTATTCTAATCATCTTTTCCCAAAGGACCATGTTGGAATTGTGGATATTTTTGTCATGTGTGGATGCGGAAAGGTTACAACTTGTGTGATCAAAACTACGTCGTTTTGATACTGGGATTCATTTAATCAAACCTACGTCGTTTTGATGTTGGTGTGCCTATATAAGAGGTGAAGGACTTTTAGGTTTAGGGTTCTTCTTTTGGCTAGCCATTGCAGCCGTCGCAGAGAGAGAGAGAGAGAGAGAGAGAGAGAGAGAGAGAGAGAGAGAGCTAGAGAGAGGGAAGGAAGGAGAGCTGCTGGCTTGCTGCCGGAGCGTCTTGCGTGGGGAGGACGGCATCTAGCGCGGGAGCAAGAGCGGGAGGACGTTTTCAAGGTAGGGGTTCTGTCTTCCTTGTACCTATCCAGGGTTATGGCCTTGTGGTAGTCAATTTTGTGATCTGGATATATATATATATTATATGTAAATCCATATAGGTGTGATCTCCTATATGGATGTTGGCCTTCAGTGGCATGTATGTGTTTGATATTATGCCTGTGAGGCCATGCGTATTAAGTGTTCGATATTATGCCTGTGAGGCCATGCATGTTAAGTGTTTGATGTTATGCCAGTGTGGCTATGCATGCTAAGTGTTTGATGTTATACCAGTGTGGATATGCATGTTAAGTGTTTGTTGTTATGCCTGAATAACTGAGATATATGTTAAGTGTCTGTTGTTGTGCCTGTGGAGCCTAAGAAGCCTGAGAGGCTGAGGCAATGTCTGTGGAGCCTAAGAAGCCTGAGAGGCTGAGGCAATGCTTGTGTACCTGTGGAGCCTTAGAGGCTGAGTTAATGTCAATGGGATTTACTATGGAGCCTGAGAGGCTAAGTTAATGTCAGTGGGACTGACTAAGGAGCCTGAAAGGCTGAGTTAATGTCAGTGAGACTGACTATGGAGCCTGAGAGGCTGAGTTACTGTCAGTGGGACTGACTGAGGAGTTTTTGTGGCAATGGTTGTGTTTGTTTTGTGGCTTGCTATGTATAG
This sequence comes from Taxillus chinensis, assembly GCA_023512835.1. NCBI lineage: Eukaryota > Viridiplantae > Streptophyta > Magnoliopsida > Santalales > Loranthaceae > Taxillus > Taxillus chinensis. The sequence goes on from CM042086.1 coordinate 1,045,526, forward strand.
TATAGATTATGATCTGTCTAGAATATAATTGCCACGACACCGCACTTGAGCACTTCTTCATATAGATGGTAGGAGCATGGGATGGGTTGGGGAGACATGATCCCTACTGAGCTGTGGTTGCTCACTCCTCCTACTGTGGTGTGTTTTCTTGCAGGAACTTACAGGCGTTAGGTGGGAACACCAAGGTGGAAGAGTTCTGTTTTGTGGCTTTGTTTTATGTTATTTGTGTTATGTAATTTCGTTGAGGCCTTGTAACCCCAGCGGGGAGATATTGTAATGGTGTTTGAAACATAATAAAGGCATGTGGTTTGAATTTATTGATTATGTGATTTTGGTCTCTGAAAATAAAATGTGAAGTGTAAGTTGTATTCTACCCTCTTTATCCAAACCCGGGTAAAGGGAGGGTCACGTTCCGGTCTCCTCAGGTTGGAAAACCGGGGCGTGACAATATGGTATCAGAGCATGGTCTAGTTGGCCTAGGGTAGTGGGCGGATCTGGTTATCTTGAGTCCTTTGGAGGAACCTGGAGGGACGTGCCTGATCAACACGGTCCTCTTGGAGCCTCTAAGGTGTACTTGGGGTAGTCCAGACCTGAGGTAGGATTTGCATGCATTGGCATTAGGGCACTAGTTGCATTGGTTGTTGTAGGTGAAGGTGTGGATACCTGTTAAAATTGTAATTGTGATAAAAGAAAAAAATGTGAGTAATGTGATAAGGTGTGAATTGTGCAACTCTGATTTTACTTGAAGTACCTTGAGCATGACTACAAGAAAAGGTCCTTGTTTATTTGAACTGTGTGCAATGTTGATTGGTGCAATGTGTAAAATGTCTGTGATGCCATGTACTACTTGACTTGATAATGGGGTAGAGGTAGTGAAACCCGATAATTGTCGAATGCGTTCTGACGTTTGTGCTTCTTACTTCATGTAGTAAGAATGCCACCGAGGAAAGTGACTCGTGCGTCCGGGGCAGTGGCTGATGAGTCATCTGCCCATGAGGGTCCGGGTGCGGAGCAGTCCGTTGGAGGACATGCGTTGTTGCTGGCACAGCTACGTGAGGGCATTCGGCTGGAAGTCCAAGAGCTGAGGGAGGGTATCCGGCAAGAGGTACGGGAGGAGGTGCGCCGCGAGATGGCAGCCCAGCAGGTGGTGCCACCACCACCACCACCAGTGGGGGAGCTACCCCATGAGCGTGAGGGTTCGCCGAGTGGTATACCGATTCGTGCAGAGGATGACGTGGTAACACGGTTCCGAAAGGAATAGCCTCCAAGGTTCAAGGGAGAAGAGGAATCCGTGGTGGCTGAGCACTGGTTGAGGCAAATTGAGCACGTGTTTTCCTTTCTCCTACCCTGGGAGGAGGATAAGGTGAGGCCGGCCATTCGGCAGCTAGAGGGGAATGCTTTGGAGTGGTGGCAGAGTGTCGCGGGGAGCCGTGCGGTGCAGTTTATGCTGTGGGAGGAGTTCTTGCAACTCTTCCACGATGAGTTTTTCCCTGAGTCCTTGAGATGGCAGAAGAGAGAAGAATTTGGCAGCCTGAAGCAAGGATCAAAGATGGTGCCCAAGTATGAGCGGGAGTTCCGGAGCCTGAGTAGGTTTGCCCCCGAGACTGTGGCAAAGGAGGACCTGAAGGCCCACAAGTTCACCTTGGGTCTCAGGCCAGCTCTTAGGCAAAGGGTGGCGATTCTGCGTTTGAGGACCTATGCTGAGGTTGTTGAGACAGCACGCATAGCTGAGAGGGAACTGGATGATGGGAGGTAGGTCCACCAGGGTCGCCAGTTGCAAGGTGGGTCTGAACGCGATTCTAGGTCCAAGAGGCCCAAGACTGAGGAGAGAGATAGTGGTTCTTTCCGCAGCAGGGGTCTACCATCTGTGAACCCAGGGAGGTTCACCCTTGGCGGTAGTGGGCAGGGAGGTTCAGCAGGAGGTCTCCTCAGCGGTTGTCTTTGTTGTGGGGGGCAAGGTCATTTCAAGAGGGAATGTCCCAAGAAGGACTGGCGGTGCAACAGCTGTGGGCGAGAGGGCCACTTGAGCCGGGTGTGCAGGAGTGGCAACAGGGGAGCAGGAGGCGTGGCATCCAGCATGAGGAGTGATGCTAGTTTCCGCGCTCCAACGGAGAGGCCAGCCCATCAGTGGCAGGCTAGCCAGGCAGGATCTAGCCAGACCCGACCTCGGGGGAGGCAAGAGTGTCAGCAAACTGAAGCTGGAGGCAGCCATGGCGGGAAGCGCCCAGGGAGTGAGCTGACCAGTGGCACAGGCCAAGGGAGGGTGTTTGCGCTAGAGGCGACGTACCTGGAGGAGGCTGAGCTACCACCCCCACCGGCTGAGGGTGGAGCAAGACCATCGGTGGTTAGAGGTACCCTTTTGATCTCCCGTACATTAGCTTCTATTCTTTTCGATACGGGTGCATCATGTTCTTTTGTTGCTGAGCTTGTAATAAATAGCTTGGGGTTAGCTTGTGTGGAGGCAGTGAAGCCCCTAGTTGTTGAGTCTCCAGTGGGGGGTATGATTGAGGTGCGGCGTGTTTGCCGTGACTGTGTGTTAACCATAGGAAGTGTGGAGCTGAGCTTTGACCTGCATGTATTGCCCTTGTGTACTTTTGATCTGATCTTGGGTATGGAATGGCTTATGGCTTTCTAGGCCAAGATAGATTGTTATTGGCGGCGTGTATCCTTCGTGACACCTGCAGGGACCTCTTGCACCCTGCAGGGGGAGTGGGATTGTGAGGCGAGTCGGGCTGGGCCAGTGTTGGACCAGTGGGGTGCCATTACCCACAGGTTGGCAGCCCTGACCTTTGCCGAGGAGGGGAAAGTGGATAAGAGAGTGTGGCCAGCTGTTGTTGACCAATTTCAGGATGTCTTTCCTGACGAGTTGAGAAGTTTACCTCCTAAGAGGAGTGTAGAGTTCACCATTGAGTTGGTACCGGGGACGGGTCCGATTTCCCAAGTGGCTTATCGGATGGGACCAGCTGAGTTGAGGGAGCTCCAGAGGCAAATAGAGGCGTTGGTGGACCAGGGGTATATCAGACCGAGTACCTCACCCTGGGGTGCTCCGGTGCTCTTTGCAAAGAAGGCAGATGGCACGCTTCGCCTCTGCATTGATTACAAGAAGCTGAATTTGGTGACTGTGAAGAACAAGTATCTGTTGCCTCGGATAGATGACCTGTTCGACCAGTTGAGTGGGGCCCGGTGGTTTTCCAAGATAGATCTACGATCGGGGTATCACCAGTTAAGGGTTAGGGAGGAGGACATCCCTAAGACGGCTTTTCGGTGCAGGTATGGGCACTATGAGTGGGTAATGATGCCTTTCGGACTCACTAATGTGCCGGCAGTGTTTATGCATTTGATGGACCAAGTCTTTGCCCCATACTTAGACTCGTTCGTGGTGGTGTTTATAGACGATATCTTGGTATATTCCAAGACCGAGAGGGAGCATGTGGAACATCTGGCAACAGTGTTGCAAACCTTGAGGGATCAGCGGTTGTTTGCTAAGTTTAGAAAATGCGAGTTTTGGATGCAGGAGGTCCATTTTCTTGGCCACGTAGTGTCAGCTGAAGGGGTTAGAGTGGACCCAGCCAAGATTGAGGCGGTGTCATCATGGGAGAGGCCAACCAATGTTTTCGAGATTCATAGTTTTCTTGGCTTGGCAGGCTACTACCGTCGTTTTGTAGAGGGATTCTCCCGTTTGGCAGCTCCTATGACGGCGTTGACTCGAAGGGAGTGAAGTTTGAGTGGACTGACAAGTGTCAGCAGGCGTTTGAGGCTCTCAAAACCCGTTTGACCATTGCACCGGTGTTGAGGTTACCTCGGGAGGATATTCCATATGAGGTATATTGTGATACGTCCAGGGTTGGTTTGGGGTGTGTGCTTATGCAGGAGCACAGTGTGGTAGCTTATGGGTCGAGGCAGCTGAAGCCTCATGAGCAAAATTATCCTACTCATGATCTTGAGTTGGCGGCTGTCATCTTTGCCTTGAAGAGTTGGCAACATTACCTTTTGGGGGGAAAGTTTGTAGTGTTTTCTGATCACAAGAGCCTTCAGTACATCTTCACTCAGAAGGACTTGAATTTGAGGCAGAGGAGATGGGTTGAGTATTTGCAGACCTTTGACTTTACTCTTGCCTATACCCCGGGCAAGGGTAATGTAGTGGCTTCTTCTCTCAGGGATGAGGTGATGAGGGAGTTTTACCAGTCTAGAGTTATTGTGCATCCAGGGGGTACGAAGATGTACCATGCGCTTCGGGGACATTTTTGGTGGCGATGTGGCTGCCTTTGTTTCGCGGTGCCTCACGTGTCAGCAGGTGAAGGCTGAGCATTAGCGGCCGGCAGGCATGTTATAGCCATTGCCCATAGCGGAGTGGAAGTGGGACCACATAGCGATGGATTTTGTGACTGGTCTTCCACCCACCACAGGGAGGAAAGATATGATTTGGGTGATTGTGGATTGGCTCACAAAGTCGGCCCATTTCCTTGCTGTTCGCGAGCAGGACTCTATTGGGACCTTGAGTCAGCTATACATGAACGAGATTGTGAGACTGCATGGAGTACCATCATCGATTGTCTCTGACCGGGATTCGAGGTTCACTTCCCATTTTTGGGCAGGTTTGAAGGAGGCTATGGGGACCAAGCTTCACTTGAGTACTGCCTTTCACCCTGAGACTGATGGTCAGATTGAGAGGACGAATCAGACCATGGAGGACATGTTGCGGGCCTGTGTGCTAGATTTTGGGGGTTCGTGGGCAACTCATCTTCCTTTGGTGGAGTTTGCCTACAACAACAATTATCAAGCATCCATTGGGATGGCTCCTTTTGAGGCGTTGTATGGCAGGCCGTGCCGCTCACCCTTGTGTTGGACTGAGGTAGGAGAGGCAGCTCTCTTGGGACCACAGTTGGTTCAAGAGGCTACTGAGAAGGTCAAGTTGATTCGTCAGCGCTTGTTATCAGCCCAGAGTCGACAGAAATCTTATGCAGATCAGCGGCGGCGACCTTTGGAGTTTTCTGTGGGCGATCATGTGTTTCTCCGTGTCTCTCCACAGTGTGGACATCGGCGCTTTGGGAGAGGTTCCAAACTCTCTCCCCATTTCATTGGTCCATTTGAGGTTATAGCTCGTGTGGGGCCTGTAGCTTACCGGTTAGCATTGCCACCGCGATTGAGTCGGGTGCACAATGTGTTCCACGTGTCCCAGTTGAGGAAGTATCATCCTGACCCCACTCATGTGATTGATTGGGGGACGTTAGACATTGAGGATGATATGTCCGTTGTTGAGGCCCCTATCCGTATCGTAGATCGGTGGGAGAAGCTTTTGCGTGGTCATGCTATTCCATTGGTTCGCGTGCTGTGGCAGCACCGTGGCATTGAGGAGGATACATAGGAACGTGAGTCCGTGATGTGTGCATAGCACCCAGAGTTGTTCGAGGACGAACAATCTTAAGGGTGGGAGGTGGCTGTAGTGATGTGTTTTCTTTTGGTTCATGATTTGGTGTATTTGTATTTGTACTTGTAAACTAGTATTTGTATTTTTATTGAGATGTGTTTTGAGGTTGCAATGTGTTTGAGATGTCCTGTTATATTGTGTGATCTATCTGGGCATTGTGGCTCGCATGTGTTGGTTTTCCTTGCATATTGTTTATTTTCGAGGACGAAAAGTCTTAAGGAGGAGAGGATGTAATGACCCGTGTTGATGCACAAGTTTGAGGTAAGAGATGAGCCCAAGAGGGGACTTTTGGGAGGTGCATGTGACAAGTGATAACGTGCATTTATGCCTAGGAAGATGCTATTTGCATATGCAGGCGCTTTTAGGCTATTTTGTCAGGTTTTGGAGATTGATTTTGACCAAATAGATGGCCTCAAATCAATTGGCGTGCAGAATAAAAGTTTCTCAGAATGATGTCCTCTACTTTCCACAGAAGTTTCAGAGCCAAAGGCCTTGAACGCCAATTGGACCAATTGGCGTGCAAGCATATTACTGCATACCAGCCTTCTACATGATGCAAGGAAGCTTGGGGTAGAATTTCAGGGTATTTGGACCTGCACGCCAATTGGGGATATGGCGTACAATATGGCGTGCAGCCATATTTTTGTACCGTCACCTTGGTTTTGTTATTCTAATCATCTTTTCCCAAAGGACCATGTTAGAATTGTGGATATTTTGTCATGTGTGGATGCGAAAAGGTTACAACTTGTGTGATCAAAACTACGTCATTTTGATGCTGGGATTCATTTAATCAAAACTATGTTGTTTTGATGTTGGTGTGCCTATATAAGAGGTGAAGGACTCTTAGGTTTAGGGTTCTTCTTTTGGCTAGCCATTGCAGCCATCGCAGAGAGAGAGAGAGAGAGAGAGAGAGCTAGAGAGAGGGAAGGAAGGAGAGTTGCTGGCTTGCTGCCGGATCATCTTGTGTGGGGAGGACGGCGTCTAGCACGGGAGCAAGAGCAGGAGGACGTTTTCAAGGTAGGGGTTCTGTCTTCCTTGTACCTATCCAGGGTTATGGCCTTGTGGTAGTCGATTTTGTGATCTGGATATATATATATATATATATATATATATATATATATTATATGTAAATCCATATAGGTGTGATCTCCTATATGGATGTTGGCCTTCAGTGGCGTGTATGTGTTTGATATTATGCCTGTGAGGCCATGCATATTAAGTGTTCAATATTATGCCTGTGAGGCCATGCATGTTAAGTGTTTGATGTTATGCCAGTGTGGCTATGCATGTGTTGGATCAAGCCAGAATTTGGATAATGCTGATAAAGCCCTATGTAATTTGATTTGAGATCTTTTGTGTTTTGTCTTTAATCATTGCAGAAGATATGTTATTAATCCGGAGATACACTCGTAAGAGCAAAACTAAGGACAGGATACATAATCCTGATCCGGACGAGAGTGAGTGTCGTCAAACACTTGGTAAATAACCAAGTCCCCTATACATACGGAATAAGGAACATTTGTGCGGACTAAGGAACGTAAAAGCTACGGATTAAGGAATCTGCTCTTAATAGCTCAAACGGACTAAGTCAAACTGATGCAGAATAAGAATCTTGATCTACAAGGTCGCACGAAGTAAAAGAGTCGACACGGATTTAAAAAGTTAAGTCTTCCACTCAAGCGAACTAAAGTAAATAAGACACGGAGTAAGGCATCCGAGTCTTCCATACATACGGAGTAAGGAAGTACTGATGCGGAATAAGGATCCGAATCTTTATTCGCACGGAGTAAGGAAACCAGATGCGGAGTAAGGAATCTGGACCACTCACTCATGCGGAGTAAGGATGTGTTAGTACGGAGTAAGTCATCCGATCCTTTAAACTCGCACGGAGTAAGAAACTCGTACGGAGTAAGGAACTTACATGCGGAGTAAGGAAGCGCTGATACGGAATAAGCACTCCGACCTTCTCATTCACACGGAGTAAGGAAGCGCTGACACGGCCTAAGGATTCCAGCATCAAATAGATACGGAGTAAGCAACCACTGATACAAAGTAAGGTTCCGAGCTTCATTAGCAACGGAGTAAGGAAAATTACACTGGACCAAGAAGATGCTACTTCAACTTACCGCATTTAAAGTTATCAGCTCGTGGTGTCCCGATGTAAGACAAACTTGTTGAGAACCTGAAGAATCTTACACGTGGATCACCCGGATATGTGGACACAACTTTAATTATACTTGGGAACTCACAAAGGCACTTATACTCTTCAAACCCAAGATCTTGATCTCCACAAACCACAACGAGTCAAGGCAGAGAGATTACCGAGGAATAGTTAGTGCTGAACGCATTCCGGAACTACAAGTTCCAAGGTTGTCTCTTAGGAATGTTTTTATAAATATTCATACTTGTACATTTGAAAATGTGTGTGTGTGCGAGCGAGCCTGAATCAACCCTGTGTATGCGCAAGAGTTCAAAAACATAATATAGGCTAGTGTGTGAATCCTTTTGTAAACAGAGTGTAAAAGAGTCTTGCTTCTATTTTGTTGTATTTATCTTTTGATAATAAAACAAAATACTTCCACTATTTGGTTATCTTCCGCAATGATTCTATCACTTAACTAGATAAGTGTTGTGTCATAAGAGAATCAAAAGAGTTTCGATAAGAGCCTATTCACCCCCCTCTAGGCTCCAAGGGACCATCAAGTGGTATCAGAGCACGTTCTATTTGTTCTAAGTAGAGATCCCACTCTTTCACTCTCAGCAATGGCCGAAGAAAGCAGTATGCTATTCAACACTCGCCTTAACTCCGGAGGTGCACAAGAGCCCATCCCGAATCGAAGCAGCAGTGAAAACGTCGACCCACCTCAACCTGCTGCTGCCTCCACTCCTCAACCACGGAGTTCTAGTTTTACTCTGACAAAACCGCCCAAATTCACACCTGAGCTTTTCTCCCAGTGGAAAGCTCGCGTGAAGATGTTTATGGTATGCCATGATCATCTCATGTGGCCCTGTCTTCATTAGGAGATTCCAATTCCGATGACTATCGGAGAACATGGAGTTAGAAGGCCAAAGACGGATGCCGAACTTACCAACAATGAAAGAGCCTGGCAGTGCGCTAGCGAAAAGGCTCTGGCTTACGTTACATCGTCTATGGATTCTGAGGCTTTCACAAACGTCCAGGGCTGCACGACAGCAAAAGCTGTCTGGGATAAACTGACAATCCTCTATGAGGGGAGTCAGTCCCAGATGCAAAACGTGATATGTGCTCTCAGACAGAACTTTGAGAGTTTCAATCACAAACCTGGTGAATCCCTTGAGAGCATCTATCGGAGATTCGGCAAGCTCATTCTAGAGCTAAAAACTGTCAATGAACACTACACTCAGTCTCAAATCAATGACAAGTTCTTTCGATCCATGCCAGATCGCTACTACTCCAAGCAGCTCCAGATGCAAGCTGACAAAAACGGCCGTTCTTCGCCCTTGAAGAAATATACGGAGAGCTTCGGACTCATGAGGTCGATTCGGATACACCGACCGTGATGAGAAAATAGCTCGGAAAGAAAAAGGGGTAGCCTTCAAAGCTACGGAATGCTCCAGTAATCATCAAGAGGATGATACGGATGAGTCAGAGAATTCTGACTCAGACGCAGAAGAGGAAATAGCTCTTCTTGTCAAATCCTTTGAACGATTCCTTCAGAAAAGTATAAAAGGATTCAGAAGAGGCCCCTCATCATCTAAAAGGAAGGAGCGATTGGAGTCGAGCTCCCAAGAATGCTTTAATTGTGGGAAACCCGGTCACTGGGCCAAGGAATGCAGATCCAAATCTAAGACGACAGAGAAAAGTGACAAGGTTACTCCTCGACGTACCACCTCAGACAACAGCAAGAACAAGAGGAAGGCGTTCGTGACAAAGTATATTAGTGGCTCGGAAGAAGAGGAGGAATCCTCGGATGATGAGCCAACTCCTAAGCCGAACGTCTGCCTCATGGCAAATACTGAGGTACCTTCTATCTCTGAGATCATGAGTAAAATAGAATCTCTTATTACTGAATGTGATTATGAAAAGAATGAGAGACTAATAATTACTCAAATGTACAAAGATATGGAAAGTCAGAATAAACGTCTTGAATTTACTATTACTAGACTTGAAAAAGACATAGCTGACTTCAGAGGAAAAGAAGCTTGGTATCACGATCTAAAGGCTGAAAATCATCTGCTAAATACCAATCTCTCAGGCCTAAAAGTTATTGTAAAAAGACTCGAGAATGAACTTGAACAGGAAAAGGAAATAAATCATAAGTGGCTTAAATCCGGGGAAATAGCCTCTTCATTTAGGACTGATCCGGATAATATTCGAGTCAAACCTGGCCTAGGCTCCGAATCATCAACCTCCAATGCTCAAGCTATTGAGTGTCCTCCGGATTTCACTCCAAAACTAACCAACTTATATCCGTTAGTACGTCTAAACTGTTGGATGGTTTCATTTCAGGTGGCACCATAGTTTATGACTGTGGAGTCGAGGCCATTCTTGCACTTCCCGAAGCAGTAGTACCCGTAACTAATGATGAAGGGAAGGCTGCTGCAGTTAAAGCCAAAACTGTAGCACCCAAAAAGAAAGGAAAGGCTAAGGCTGACGCATCTAGGGCCAAGAGCGCGTCACCCAAACGCAATGGATTAGGCCACGGGGAACAGTAGAAAAGTCCAGTAAAATCTAAGAGACCTGTATCCCCTGTTTGTACTCCGCATTATAGTGTCTGTTCCATCTATAGGGAAATAGGTCATTATCACTATGAATGTTGGAGTTTATCTGATAACTGGCTTTGTAATCAAATTCGTACCAATAAAGATCAGTTCAATAAAAAGGGTTCTTCGAGCAAAACAAAATCTAAACCTCAAAGGAGTGTCTCTCCCAAGATAACCCAAATAAAAGAAGCATCTGAAACTAACAAATTAAAGTCAACTTGGAGAGCTAAAAGTCCTAGCAAAGTCAAATCCGGAACTGTTGATATTACTGCTGTTCTTTCTAACCGCCCGAAACAAGTTTGGGCACCAAAAGTGTAAACTGTTGTCTTTCAGGAGCATCTTTAGAATGCACTGCCGGATCACTTGAAGTTAAAGATCAATCAAAGCAAGTGGATCCTCGATAGTGGATGCTCCAGGACATATGACGGGTGATCGGACTCTGCTTGTAGAAGTTAATGAAAAACGAGGTCCATCCGTTTCATATGGTGACAAAAAAAGGAAGAATGTTGGGTATGGCACTTTAACCAACGGCCGTGTATCAATCACTAGAGTTGCACTAGTCGACGGGTTGAAGCATAATTTGCTAAGTGTCGAAGAATTTATGTGACAAAGGATTTCTTGTTTCCTTTATGTCCAACACCTGTACAGTAAGGGAAAACTTATCCGGAGATGTTAAGTTATCCGGATCAAGAGATGGGGACATATACTCAGTGGTCTTAAGAAATAATTCTTCTGAGCCTGTATGCTTCCTCACTAAAGCTCAGATGAAGGTAGTTGGTTATGGCACAAGCGATGCGCACATTTAAACTTTAAGACACTGTTTAAGTTAGCATCACTTGATCTTGTCATTAGTCTACCTAAACTCAAATACTCCAGAGACACTCTCTGTCGAGAATGCCAACTTGGCAAACAGACCAAACATAGCTTTAAGAGCAAATCAGTTAATTCAATAACTGCTCTCCTACAACTTCTTCATATGGACCTTTGTGGTCCTATTTCTTTTCCCTCGCTGGCTGGTGCGAGATATACCCTTGTGGTTATCGATGATTTCACCAGATACACATGGGTGATGTTCCTGAAATCAAAGGATCAAACTTTTGAGCATCTTGTAGATCTTTTCAACTGGATAAGCAACTCACAAGGACTGAGTATAAAGTGCATCAGGAGTGATCATGGTACAGAATTTGATTTTTCAGATATGAGATCATATTGTTCTGAATAGGGCATTCAGCATGACTTCTCTGCGCCCAGAACTCCACAACAAAATGGGGTAGCTGAGCGCAAGAATCGTACTTTAGTCGAGGCTGGCAGATCTATTGTCATGCCCCGGATTTCCGACCCGGGGAAACCGGTACGTGACTCCCCGTTCACCCACACGGAGGGTAAAGGGGTTGGATTACTGGATGCCACACAAGCAAAACCAACAATTACAATAAACAAAAAAGTCACATCTTTATTTAATTTCAAACATCAAAGGGGTCACAAACCAACCATGTTCCATACTACAATTCAATCCCTTATTACATTCCCCCCCCCCCTTGGGGTTACATAAATTATAAAATTACATTCCTTAGCCGAACAATAAAATGAAGATGGTCTTCCACCTTGGTGTATCCACCTAACGCCTGTAAGTCCCTGGAAAACAAGCAAACACAGTAGGAGGGGTGAGCAACCACAGCTCAGTAGGGATCAAGTCTCCCCAACCCTTCCCATGTTCCTAGCGGCTACATGCATGTGCACAGGTGTAGTGACATGGCAGTATTAGGAAAAAATAAAACATTCCACACAAGCGGGCGTAACCCCAGCCCCAACCACACTGGCTAACAAACCACATCTCACAGTGAGGCTGTTTCTGCTCGAATCCGGGAGGTGGGTGTAAATAATTATCCGTAGCATACGGATTCTGCTTCATCCCTGGGGGCACATATTTGTACTGAAATGAGGTATCTCCCCCTCGGTTCTGGTTTCTCTGAAATGGCTGAGACTGCTGCTGGTTCTGGTTGTACCCTTGTTGTTGTTGTTGAGGATAAAAGTGCTGCTTCTGATACAAGCCCTTTCCTCCAACATAATTTGCTTCTTCAGCTCCACTCCAGCCCTACTCAGCTACTGGTAAAGCTTGTTGTGATCCTTCAACTTTAAGAGCCAATACTTCCATGCCTTTCACTAAAGCTTGAATCTATGCTTGCATATCATTGGAAGAATTATCAACTGAAGCTATCTTCTCCCTTGGCTTTGAAGTACGCACATTAGAACACTGCCAATCAGCTAATGACAGCCTCTCCAAGAGCTCTGCTGCTGCGTCAGGCTCTAGATTCATCAAACATCCTCCAAAGAATCGCATTCACCTTGTCTTGTGAGTGGGACTGAAGACCTGTGTAGAAAGATTCAATTTGAATCCACTGGGGTCTTCCATGATCAGGGCATCTTCTCACTAAGTCTTTGAAACGCTCCCAAGCTTCATGAAGAGTCTTCATCTCATCTTGCCTGAATCTGCTAATTTCTCCTCTGAGCTGGATCACCTTGGAAGGAGGGAAGTACTTTGACATGAACTTGGTCTGTATCTCCTCCCAAGTGTTGATTAAACCTGCTGGTAGACTGTTCAACTAGCCAAGAGCTCTATCCCTTAAAGAGAAAGGGAAAAGCCTTAGCTTTATTGCCTCCTCCGATACATTTTTGATCTTTATGGTGTCGCACATCTGGTAGAACCTCATCAAATGCTGGTGTGGATCATCCACGGCTGTTCCTCCAAATGCGTTGTTGCTCACCATGTTGATCAACGCCGGCTTCAGCTCGAAGCTATTTGCTTGGACTCTTGTCTGCCGAATCCCAGAATAATGGTCTGACATCATCGGTCTCGCATAGTCTAAGAAGGTTCTGGGCATAAACCTATTACCCTCTTCTTCTGGATATTGGCCATTGTAATTGGCCCCTCCTTGCGGTGCACCACCATCAGGTCTGAGATCTACCATCAGGTCGCCTACGGATTGCTCCAAGCTTTGCAATGCTTCTTCAGCCTCACGTGCTGCTTCCCTAGCTGCTCTACGACGAGCTCTGAACAACCTTTCAGGTTCCCGATTAAATTGTATATCCTCCTCTCTTTGCATGCACAACTAGGAATTCTTCAAACACTTGGTGTATGTTCCTGTAAAACAACAAGAACACACCCAGCAGCTCCGAACAATGCAAAATAAACAAATAAAGAACACAAAATAACAGAAAATAAAAGACAAAATAAACACCAAGATCAGAATTCAAACAATTCCACTCAATGTTGATTTTAAAAACTAGTTAACCGTTGAATCCCCGGCAATGGCGCCAATTTGACAGACAGATTTTTAGCCTCTCTAAAAGAGCTAGCTAATGTCGTTAAATCTCTCTTCAAGATAATGAATTCCCTAAGTTTGCACTAAAAGAATAGCAGCAAGCAAGGGGTCGAACCCACAGGGATTAGCCTAGTTTTCTAGTTTTAAAATCAAAACACCCAATTACTCTTGTTCTATAAAATGTCTTGGCAAAAAGTTTTCTTTTTTAAACTAAAGATCTAATTTTTATTTGGTTTTCTGAATAAACAAAGAAAGTAAACTGATTTTAGGATTAAGATTCAAGGATTAAAGCATCTAGGATCACAATTTCACCTCCCTATGTTATCTCTACTGGTTCATGGTATTAGGGTTGTCTGATTGAAAACATGCTAAACATAAGCCAAGGACAACAAATGGTCATTGAGGTCCTTTTAAGAGTTGTATGCCAGAATGGTCATCTAAACACACAAACATGCAAAGCCAATAAATCATACTTGCAAAAGGATAATGATCACACCAATTACAAATAAGTTATGAATCTCAATCCACCCCAGACTAGGGCTAAGAATACCAAGGTGTACATCCAAAGATAGAAATTAAGAACAGATTCATAAAACATGCAAAACTCAATCATCCAAACCCAATATTCTTAAACACAGCAAAGCAACAAGGGGACTACATTGCTCCCCTAGATTATAAGAACTACTCACACATGATTACAAGCAAAACCATAGCAGAAAAGCTAAACATCTTCTTCTAATCCATGCGCACAGCAAAGCTTCAAATCCAAGCTCCAAAATCCACGACGGCTGCTGCGACGACTGCTTTCCTAGGTCAAGGAGCAACCTCCAAGTCGTGGAGCCTCTCTCTCTCTCTAAAAACGTGTAGGGGGGTCAAGCATCTCTAGCAGGGGGCGTGGAGCTCTTATTTATAGAGTTTGGATGGGCTTTGAGGTGTGTACCCTAGCCCATTTATCAAAACGGTGTAGTTTTGATAAGTAACACTCGAAACATTAAAATCTCTATCTTCCATCCACAATTTGGACATGGGCCTTCAGAAACAAATGATCAGCATGGAAAAACGATAGGATCGGTCCAAAAATATCTCTGCACGTCAATTTGCACGTGATATAGTGAATTCACGTGCACCTCCAAATCAGCTCAAACTTCTCCCCAAGCTTCCTTGCATCCTGTAGAGGCCTGAGAGGCAAAAATAGGCTTGCACGTGAAATGGGTGAATTCACGTGCAGCTCCAAATCAGCTCCAAATGCTCTGAAATTTTTGTGGTAGGTAGAGGACATCATTCTAAGAAACTTTTGTTCTTGCACGCCAATTGTTTGAGGTCATCTACTATGTCAAAAGTGAGCTCCAAAATCTGCCAAAACAGCTTTAAAAATGCATGTATTTGCAAATAGCATCTTCCTAAGGGTTAGAGCAAATATATATGATATATGAAGCAATAAGGCTCTAATCATGCTCTTAAACATCCTAAATAAACACTAGAATAACGGCATAAAATGCACGTTATCATTAACCTAAACATAGATCTTTACAATTTGATCAAGAAGGCTAGTACTTCTTCCAATTTAACTTTTATCCATTAAATCACAAGTTAGAACCCCCCTAGACAGAAAGATTGCAAAATATGGACTTAAATTGCAAGTTGAAGCATTGAGTTTAAATTGTAAGTTTGGAGGAGCACTAAGAGTATCTCCAATTTACATGAGCTAAAATGAGTAGTTAAAGCTAATTTTAGCTTGCTACAGTATCATTTTAGCTAATGGTACTCCAATCTTATATTATCTATATTTTTGTTTAAATTTTTATTGTTCCAATTTACCTTTAACCCTAATATACTCTAACACAATGGAAAAGCCATTTTCGTGGGAAAGGACAACGCAGGTAGAAGGCGATGCAAGGATCACGGCCATTGGAGGCGACGCTGATGTCGTTCTCCTTAAAGGTGGGGGAGGGAGCGATGGGGGACAAGATCGTGGTGGCTGGGGCGGGATCGCGACTAGATGGCTGGGGTGGGATCCCGGCTGGACTGCTGGATGGGATCGCGGTCTGGGGCAGGGGCCGGGCGAGGCAGAGGGGAGATCTGGGGCGAGGCCGGGCAACACAGAGGGGAGATCTGGGCCTGAGAGGAGGCACCGCTGGGGTCACCGGCGTTGCAAATGGAGGTGGCTGGGGAGGAGGGGGTGATGTGGGAAGGAGGCGCCATGGGGAGGGGGCTGTGAAGAGGAGGGGGGCGTGTGAGAGGAAGGTTAGGTCAAGGGTTTAGTTTGTAAATTTGAAATAGGATTAAGATAAAAGATGAGCTGACATCATTAGCAAAAGCAAAAAGCTAACGTTATATTTACCTTTTTTTGCTTTTGCTCGTAGTTTACCTAATGCATTATAGAGTGTTTTTAGCCAAATATACATTTGGCTTTTGCTAATAGATTGGAAATATTCTAATAAATTGAAAGTTTGCAAACAAAACCTTAAATTGCAAGCTCATGCAATTAAACAAGAAGTTTGCCTTCTATCCATCAAATTGCAAGTTGGTATTCCTCCATCGACGATTAAAAAACATTGGCTTAAAATTGTAACCCAAGCTTTAAATTGTAAGATGAACTTTTATTTATCAATATGTAAATAACATATTCGCCCTAAAAGATTGCAAAACACATACTTAAGTCGCAATTTAGAGCAGGACATGTGTGAGGGTTGGTCCAAAGGCCTGTCCAAATCTTAATGGCCATTTGAAAGTGAATATGAAGAACTAACCAAATTCAAATCTGAATTATTTGAAAGTTGTCTGAACATATATTAGTTTTTGATGGGGATTATTGCGCAACCTTAGAGTAACTTTTGAGATTAAATTGCAACTTTAGAGGAAAGGTCACAAGATAGGAGGCTTTTATATTGCAAGTTCATATAATCAAACCACAAGTTTGATTTTTAAAAATAATTCGATCCTATAAAACATTGAGCTACGAGATTATATGGTGCCAGACTTGTACAGAACCTGCACAGAATGTTTGGAGCTGACGCAAAAAAAAAAAAAAAAAAAAAAAAAAAGAAGCTAGGGCCATGTTGTGGATTCAAATGTAGCTGCTCCAAAATTATGAAAATTTTGGATCGATGACCGAGGGAAAATATGTAAATACTTTGAAAGACAAAGACAGCAGCGGGCTGTTAACACAAGCATTCGAACAGTCGAAGGAACGCAATGCGACGAGGACTCATCCTCACGGGCCTCAGAGTTGCGCCGCTCACTCCTGCGCCGTCGCTGTGCATCTCCGTCGCGCACAAATCTAGCGGGAAGAGACCGAAGAAGAAGATCTACCATAGGGTCGCCGACCTGGACAGAGCCATGGATCTGCAGAAAAAGCCCTCCCTAATCCTTCAACTCAAATCCGCCATCCAGAGCCAGAAGGACCACCGCCTCCTCCTCCGCGACCTCGAGAAGCACTTCGGATTCGTCCAGAAATGGAACTTCATGTCTCTCATCCAGAAATACCCTACCATCTTTTCCGTCGGCGGAGGCGGCTCTGGCGGAGGAGACTGCTGGAGATCGACGCCGCCGTTCGTGGAATTGAGCAAGAAAGCTCGGAGGATCGTCGACGAGGAAGAACAGAGAGCCATGGACGAGATGGAGCCGATTTTGGTCGCAAATCTGAGGAAGCTGTTGATGATGGCCGTGGATTGTAGGGTACCCCTGGAGACCATAAAGTTAGTGGAGAAGGAGCTTGGTTTGCCACATGGGTTCGAGGATTCGCTGATTCCCAGGTACCCTAGGTATTTCACTTTGAGCTCCGATGCCAACGGGAAGGTCTACCTCTGCCTAGAGGATTGGAATTCTTCTCTTGCCGTGACTGCTCGCGAGGAGAGAATAAGATTGGCGCGGGTGCGAGGGGGAGGAGAATTGGACTCCAATCCCAATCCCAATGGTGGTGGGACTGTGAAGAGAGCCAGGGTTTCAAGGGACGGCAACTTTTCTGGCCCGTATGCATTTCGCCTGAGCTTCCCTGCCGGTTTTAGGCCCAACGTCAAGTACCTTAAAAACGTTGAGACGTGGCAGAAGATTAGTTTCCTTTCGCCCTACCTGAATGCCAGGAGGATCGAGCACAAAGAACCCAAAGCTCGGAAGCGGAATGTGGCAGTGCTTCACGAGCTCCTCAGCTTGACGATGGAGAAAAGGCTGACTTCTGCGCAGCTGGACGCGTTTCACGCTGAGTATTTTTTGCCTTCTAGTTCTAGGTTACTGCTTTTCTTGATTAGGCATCATGGTATCTTTTACATCACTAACAAAGGTGCCAGGAGCACTGTGTTCCTTAAAGAAGCCTATAATGGGCCGGCTTTGGTTGATAAATGCCCCCTGTTGATGTTCAATGATAAATTTTTGGCACTCAGCGGAAGGAGGGAGATTAGTGCATGTAGCGGAGGGATGGCTCCTTCATGAAAATTTGTTTTCATTTATCTGTTTAATTTCTGTTCGTTGGGCACCTAAATTTGTGTTTCATAACCTTGTCGCAGGCAATTATGATTTGTCTGCAACTGCCCTTTTGCAAATGAGCCAGTCTTGTTTTGAATTCTTCCCATCCTTTTCCCTTTGCCTTTTGTTTTTTGAGACGAAGGTAAGAGATTGACGAGAATTGCGAATAGAATTATAAAGGGGTGTGCACCAAGCTCTTCAACTATGATGTCATGGAAGCCATGGAGCCAGCCTCAAGGGCAAGTGAGTCCTCACACACTAGCAGAAGCCACACAACTAAATACATCGTCATATCCCTGGTTACCCACGAATGACACCACTCCAATGTTCTCGAATGCTACCCAATGAAGGGTAAGAACCTCACGCTGGATCAACTATAGCGTTGAGGTATTCCATTGGAGAGTAAGTGTGGGCAGGGCTGGGGGAGAAGGTTAACTACATACACTTGCCTTGCCCGTCGATGGACCAGATGTGGAGTTTTGTTTTTGCTATGTTGGAGTTCTGTTGGTCCATTAGGGTTGTGTGTGTGATGAGTTGGAGAGGCATAGCAAGGTTTTTGGGGTCGCGGAGATTTCATTTTGTGTCCTATGACGGTTTTTGGGTGTTGTGGATTGTGCAGAATCGCTGAATTTTATTTATTTATTTTTACCGAAAGCTTGCCCCAAGGGCTTAAAACACACTTGGGTTTTTTTTGGTCGGATATTGTTGTCTATTGTAATGTTTCATATTCCGCTAACCTTCCATTCTTGTGTACTTTCTGATAAAAAAAGTATTAGGTTTGTGAATTTAATACGGATATGACTATATATGTATTCAATTCATTTCTGTAGAATCAAATATGGATGTCAGATTTTGAATCTATCTGACGGATTTTGAATATTAGGCATACCCGTAATTTCTTATATAAGACATTATAATAGGGGTCAAACGATTTTGAGGAAAAATAAATAAAGAAAAATTCAATCAAATTTGTGTTTAGTAATAATTAAATTCATGCACGTGTATTTTATAAGATTTACACATGGCTGGTCCTGCCTTTTTGCAACGTCAAACTTTTGCTTGAGGCCTCAAATTTTAGGGGCCTTTAAAAAGTACCATCCATCCTTCGATTGAATCAATTGTCGATGTCCTCCACCAGAGTACAGATTAGTGTCACGTGTCACGTGGTCAGGTTTCCTGTGCCTCTCAACCCATTACGGCACTTAGCTTCTCTATCCATGGTCCATTAAGTTTAGCCTTTGAGGGTTGAAGCGTACGTAGACTGGTTTCGTCCTGCCACTGGGCTCATCAGGAGAACGGCTCCAGTTCCCGACCAGTTTGTCTAAGGATGACCAAATTCCTTCTTCAACATCAAGTCCTCGACTAGCGGCGTGCTCCCTGCATTCAACCGAGTTGGCACGTCTGAACTCCGAAGGGGTTCCATCCGTTTTCCTTCACGAACTACCTGAAACCTTTCGCTGCGCACCATCTACGCTTTCAACCAACCCCTCTCCTTTACGTAGCACGAATACATTCCTGAATCGTGCCACTGAGAAACGTCCCGCTAGCACCACGCTGCTCGGGTCATGACATTCTCCTCCACCCAATCCTCGCAACGTTCACGTGTCACCATTTTACTGGATTTAAAATAAATAAAGAAATAAATAATAAAAAAAATACAAAATACAAAATACAAAAAACAAGAATAAAAAAAACCCAAAAACAAATAATAAATAAAAATAAAAATAAAAAAACCAAAAAAAAAGACAGCCACACAATCGCACTCGACCTTATCGCTTCACCAACCCCGATCGTCTTCTTCCTCCCTCTCCCCCATCTCACCTTGTCGTCTTCGCCAAGGTTGCGCAGCGAGCGTCGTGATCTCGGAGGACCACCTCGCACCCACCGGACCACTGCATCGCCCATCCCTCCAGCCAGCCAAACCCAACCATAGTCTCAACCATGGTTCGCCTCCCCTCTCTTGAGCCAAACTCCATTGGTAACCCGAGTTTAACGCCAGCTCAAGGCCGCCGCTCCACCCTCAGCTCAAACCCTAGCCTCTCCAGTCTATATAAATCCCCAACCCACTCTTCCTCTCTCTCGATAGCTCCCTGGCCGAACGAAAAAAAACCAAACGCATTTCTCGCCTCCTTCAAAACCAAAAAAAAAAAACCCTCACCCAAAACCACCCTTCCCCGGCCAGAATTCACCGCCGGCCATCGACCCTTCCTCATATCACCTCTCCAATCGAAAGCCCAGCCCTTTTCCCTAACCTACATCACCAAAAACTGTCTTTTACGACTTCCATATCCTAAGCCTTTTCCTTTTCCCACAACACCGAAACTAGACGGCCATCCTCCCCCTTTGCCGGTACACCACTTGCTGGTCGTCATGGAGCTGGACTCGATCGACGCTGTGTTGGTGCATCCGTCTGCCATTCGACCCATGGCCACCAGGAGAGAGGTGGAGGATCCTCGAGACCATTCTACTACATCATGATAGTTAAACGGGGGCACCAAGGAGGCAACACGGGAAACACCAGAAGGCGCTGAGGAGGACGATGTTGAGTTTCTGAAGTTGATTAAGCATAGTGAATATAATATCGTGGAGCAGCTAAGCAAACAGCCCGCTCGGATCTCATTACTCTCACTGCTAAAGGATTCTACTCCACACCGAGAAGCATTAATGAAGGTCCTTAGCAAGGCTTACGTCCCGCCAACTATTTCGGTGGAGAACATGGACACACTCGCTGGAAACCTTGTAGTGGACAACTTTATATCGTTTAGCGAGGATGAACTGCCACAGGAGGGCAAGGGTCACATTAAAACTTTGCACATTTTTGTCAAGTGCAAAGAACATACCATCTCGCGGGTACTGATCGATAATGGGTCCGCTGTCAACATTATGCCTTTACAAATATTACAACAGTTGCCCATAGATTCTTCATACATGCGGTCGAGCAACATGGTAGTTCGAGCCTTTGACGGAGGAAAAAGAGAAGTAACAGGAACGTTGGATATTCCATTGCTGATCGGATCCACGGTATTTTCAGTTGAATTTCAGATCTTGGATATTGCGCCATACTACAGGTGCTTGTTGGGTAGGCCATGGATTCACACAGCGGGAGCGGTACCTTCTACTCTGCACCAGAAACTGAAGTTCGTGGTTGACGATCACCTCATTTGTGTATCCGGGGAGACAAACTTGTTGGTAACCAAGCCCTCATCCATGCCTTGTATTGACAGCGGAGAGGACGTACCTGAATGTTCTTTCCGAGCCTTTGAAGTAGTCAATGTCACCTATGTGACACGGCCCAGTTTGTATCAAAGGATAGGAGCTCAACTGTCCAAAGCTACCAAGATGATTGCACATACAATGCTTAGGCAAGGACATAAGCCAGGACTTGGGCTCGGGGCATCTTCTCAGGGCATGAAAGACCCGTTACGCATCTGGGGCACGACAGAATGATATGGGCTAGGCTACGAACCCACCAAAGCAGACCGGCAGAAGGAAACCTCCAGGAATAGGGAAATCAGAATGGCCAAGCTGCAGAAGCGACCTATCCAAGAGGAGCGGATGACATTTCCACCCTTAGAAGACACATTCTACAGTGGAGGGTTTACTTATCAAGAGAAGGCTGCGGTCATTGCTGTTGTGGAGAGCGAGGATCCAGAAGCGGGCCAGGGGGTATTCGTGTAGGAAGGAGCTCCAGGACAACCTCTCAACAATTGGACTAGCACATGTCTCCCCGTGATGTAATCCTTGGAGGAATCCTATTTGGATATTTGTTTATTTTCACTTTTATGCCTCTTTCAGTGTTTAAAAAACAGTTTATGTCTCTTTGAGATGTTGCGCTTTTAATAAAGTGTATGTTTTTTCAAAAACGGTGCATTGCATCTCATTATCATATGCATATCATATTTTGCTATCAACTTGTTGATCTTTTCACAAACAGGTACCGTGAATTCAATGAGGGTGTGACAAGCAATGATGAGGCGGGATGCCCAAAGTTTGACCAAAGTCTAGATTGCCGAAAAAACGAGGAAAAATTCGTGTATGCGTCGACTACCGAGATCTAAGTAAGGTGAATGACCCGCATAAATTATGTCTAAAGGTTTTCCAGCAAGTGTACTGGTCAAGTAACAAAATGGAGTATTAAGACTCCGGTTGTCGAACCCACAGGGAGGTAGCTAATGCTGTTAAGCAGCAAGCACTAAGCTAACAAGTTGATTTTATGTCTGGACAATTGATTTTTGTTGTGCAAATATTTTGAACAAAAAGAGATTAAATCAGAATGTTGGCAAGCTGTTGGTATAGAAATTTCAGTGATTAAAGATCTAGGGTCACAATGTTTACCACCCAATCGATTGTACTAGTCTGGTTATGGCTCTTGTTATTGATTTATGTTCTAGTTTATGTTCATGTTGATTATCTCCTGCCTATCTTACATTTGGTCCATGCTAAGATAGATTTAAGGCTTTTATCCCATTTGGTCCATGTGAATAAAAGTGATCAAGGTAGATAAACAATCTAATAGTTGCAGACTTGGTCCATCATGCAATATTAAATTTAATTCACTAATGTTCCACCCTAGACAAGGGCTAAGATTACCTAATTATGCATAAACTAGGCATTTCCATACAAGCAAGTGAATTAAACAAGAACTGAATTCTATTTTATTGAACAACCATAACCAAACTGAATACAATTTATTGGGGGCTACATTGCTCCCCTAGACTAACAAAACTATTCCATAATCATGACAAAAGCAATAACAATTATAAGAAAGAACATGATTACAGTACCAGGACAATAAAGGAAGACCCCAAGATGAACCAGGACTCCAGCCTCCAAAGACTCCGGCGTCTGCTGCCCAAAATCACTCCTTGCCAAGGACAATCTGATCTTTTAGCAATGGCTACGACTCTTTTTCGAACTCAGATCAGATTCTCCCACTCAAGATGATTTACAATGCCTCCAAAGACCCCTATTTATAGGATTTAGTGGGCCAAATTAGGGTTACAAAAGATGTGCCCTAATTATAAATGTGGTCGCAGCCAAAATGACGTCGTTTTGGTTAGTGACACTATTCAACGTTCTAGGCTCAATAACATCCAAACTACACCAAATTTGACCCCAGTTCTTTAGAGGAAAATGATTAAAACAACAAAACACATCATTTGGAGTTCAAAAATGCTTGAACATGAGAATGCACGTGAGAAGACCCTTTTCACTTGCAGCTCCAAATCATCCCAAATTTTCTCCAAAGCTTCCTTTTGAGTTGTAGAAGGCATCTAAGCTGTAAGGACCCGTACCTTGAGTTAGTCACAGTTTTGCCTTCTGAGTAGAGTTTTTCTAGATTTTTGACCTAGTGAATATGCTCAAATGAATTCACGTGCAAAAGGAAAGATGCTTAGAATGATGTCCTCTATCTACCACAGAAGTTTCAAGCCAAACAGACGTGTATGTGAGGTGCACGTGAAATGGGTCCATTTCACGTGCAAGTGTGGTTGTCTTCTACATGATGCAAGGAGGCTAGGGGTGAAGTTTGAGCGCATTTGGAGTGCATTTGGAGTTGCACGTGAATTGGGAATTCACGTTCAAATTGGCGTGCAGCCATATTTTTGCATGGTTCCCTTGGTTTTGACATTCTAATGATCTTTCTCCAAAGGACCATGTTGAAATTCTGAGTATTTTGGCCTATATGGGTGCGGAAAGGTGCTAACTTGTGTGATCAAAACTACGTCGTTTTGATCCTGGGATTTACTTAATCAAAACTACGTCGTTTTGATGTGGGTAGTGTCTATATAATGAGGGCTTGAGTTTGAGTTTAGGGTTCTTGTGTTCTTCTTTGCTGCAGCTGCTGCTAGAGAGAGAGAGAGAGAGAGAGAGAGAGAGAGAGAGGGAGAGGGAGGATCTCCGGGCAGTTGCCGTGGTGGTTCGCGCCGTTGGAAGGTGTCTAGCGTAGAGGTTAGGACAAAAGTCTGAGGTAGGGATTCATGTTCTTCCTAACTCTCCTTTGTTCTAGGATATCCGCCTATATATATATATATATATATATATATATATATATATATGTAAATCCATATAGGTGTGATCTCCTATATGGATGTTGGCCTTCGATGGCATGTTCTGTTGATTCGATGTCGAATTTGGTCCGAGGATTTTCTGGGGTTTGTTTATGCCCACCATGTGTTTGATGAAATGTCTGTGAGGCCTGCACACTATGTATTTGATAAAATGCCTGTGAGGCCTGCATGCCATGTATTCAATATAATGCCTGTGAGACCTTGTATATGGGTGCCTGATGATATACATGTGTGACTGGTGTGTACTGTGTTTGATTTGTATTTGATTTTAAGCCTGTGAGGCTGATGTGTGTGGCTTATATCTGACCATGTTGGTCCCTCTGAAATAAAGTGTAAATGTTGTGCTGAGTTTACATGTTGAGATGTAATGCTATCTTTGTTCGTTGGTCTGTTTGAGACTGAGCTGAGATATGGGCTAGGCACAATAGCTGGACCCCTTTGAGATTTGGCCAGGACGTGGTCCTGAGTCTCGGTGTAGCACTCATGACGGTGGGCTAAGTCTACACCCATTCCTGAAGGTAGGTATGGCGCCCGAGGAGGTGGTTGACCATATCTGACTCGAGTGGAAAATGTTGCATTGGTGTCCATGCAACATTCGCCTAGATGTGGTATGTCATGTCGCCGTGGTGGCGGGGTGTCCTCTGCCGCTCTGGTGCGGGCTCAAGTAAAGAGTGTTTACTTGGGTGATGTTTCTTTGCTTTAGCCTTAGGCACGACACGAGCACAAGCATACCCATATCATGCATGTTGTAGAGCGGGATGGGTCAGGGGAGACTGGATCCCTACTGAGCTATGGTTTGCTCACCCCTTCTATAAACTGTTCTTTTGCAGGGTTTAGCAGGCGGTAAGTGAAGGCTGAGGAGCTAGACCCCTGAGGCTGGGAGTCTTATGTTATTTCCTTTGTTGTGCTCATGGTTTTATGTTTTGGAATTTGGTTTGGTTTTATTTGTAACAGTACACCTGGCTTCATAGGGGTTTTCCCCCGACTGGGTTGTAATAAACATTTAGTCTTTGAAAAGAAATAAAATGAGATGTTGTTATTCAATTTGTGTTTGTGTGCATGGTTTGGGAGCAGGAGCATGCCCCTTGGCATGTTAGCCTGGTTGTGCAGGTTTGGGACAGCACCCGTGCCAGAAGTCCTTTTAAGGTGCTTGCACCAACCCCTTGTCCCTTCGGGTGCGGGCATGGGCAGTCACTACTCATTTCCAAGTGGAAGGAAATTGGGGCGTGACAATATGGTATCAGAGCGATAGTTCATGGTCTGGTGGACCTAGGATAGTGGGGAGGCCTGGCTGCTTCTGAGACTCTTAAGAGACAGTATAGGACACGCCTGATCAACGTGGTCCTATCTAGTTTTCTGGGGTGTACTCAGGGGTAGTTAGACCAAGGAGTAGGGCATTTGCATTTGGGTTGAGGGTGCATACATGCATTGGCATTAGGGCACTAGTTTAATTTCAGTATGAGTATCGTGATTGGACATGCTATGTTGCTGAAACTTGTTGCTAAAAACAAAATTTTGTTGCTGTGAAATTCGGTGATTTTCTGTGAGACTTGTTGCTATGAAATTGTTGTTGTGTACTTCTGTGATTTACCTGTATGGTAAAATGTAAAACGTTGCTTGAGTACCTCATGGCCCATGGGGATGAGGGTGTGTAGAGCTTGAAAGAAGCTGATCCTAGTTTGGTTTAAATTATGTAGACTATGCCTCCTAGGAGAGTAACCCGAGCTACTCCAACTGTAGAAGATGAATCTTCTGCACGTGCTGGAGAGGAAAGAGGCCAGTGTGTGGAGGGCGATGATCCCCTGGAGCGGATCATGGCCCAAGTCTGGGCCCTAAGTGAGAACGTGCAAGGCATGCGTGAGGACCTCAGGGGAGAGATCCTAAACGAGGTGCGTCAGGAGATGATGGCACGACAGGCAGTGCCACCCTCTCCACCCCGTGAGGCGGAACCTCCGTGTAGGCAGGAAGTGCCGGTGAGGCGGGAAGAGGGAGACATGTTGACGCAGTTCCGAAAGGAACATCCACCAAGGTTCAAGGGAAGAGCTGAACCTCTAGGAGCAGAGCACTGGCTGCGGCAGATCGAGCATGTGTTCTCCTTTCTTCGACCCCGGGAGGAAGACAAAGTGAGACTAGCGATCCGGCGATTGGAGGAGGAAGCCTTGGAATGGTGGCTTAGCATCTCAGGAAGCCGGGACATGGAGACCATGGCCTGGAATGAGTTCCTCCAGTGTTCCATGAGGAGTTCTTTCCAGAGTCATTGCGGTGGCGAAGCGAGAGGAGTTCGGCGGCTGAAGCAGGGATCGCGCTCGATGGCGAGTATGAACGAGATTTTCGGGGGCTGAGTCGGTTTGCTCCGAGCAATATCAAGGGAGGACCTGAAGGCCCATAAGTTTACCATGGGTCTCAAACCTGCCCTGAAGCAAAGGGTGGAGATGCTGCGGCCGAAGACCTATCTCTGAAGTCGTGGACACCGCCAAGATTGTTGAGAGAGGATTAGAGGAGGGAAGGCGGGCTCACCAGGAGCGGATGGGGCGAGAGCGCGCGCGACAAGCACGGTGAAACCAAGAGGCGAAAGGTTGAGCCCGGGAGTGGGACTTTTCCCAAGGATAGGGGCCAAGCTTCAATGGCTCCACCCAGATCCCGTTACTTTGGAGGACAGGGGAATGCTTGCTGGGAACTTCCCAAGCGGGTGTACCTGTTGTGGCTGTCAAGGCACGTCAAACGTGAGTGCCCCAAGTAGCACTTGACGTGCCATAGCCGTGGGGAAGGTGGGACACATCAGCAAGGTGTGTTTCAACGAGGGGGAGCGGCCGGGGAGCTGGAAGCTTAGCACAAGGGAGCAGGGGTGGGACCCAATTTCAGGCCCCGGCCCCTAGCCAGGACATTCGTGGCAGGCCGGTCGGGCCGGTTCCGGTCACACTAGGCCACAGGGGGGAGAGGCAACCACAAGGAGGATCGGAGGGGGGTCCCAGGTGGACCGTGGCGGGAGCAAAAGGGAAGGCAAGTGAGGCTAGTGGTGGGGGCAGGCCAAGGCAGAGTGTTCGCGCTTACCTCGGCACCAGCTGAAATGGAGGATTTACCATCACCCTCCGAGGAAGGTGGGGCTGGACCTTCGGTGGTTCGAGGTACTATTCTAATATCTCGCACTGTTGTTGCTGCATTGTTTGATACCGGAGCTTCATGTTCCCTGATTGCTAAGTCCTTGGTGGAGAGCCTTGGACTTGATTGTGTGGAGGCTGATAGACCTCTGAGGGTCGAGTCCCCAATGGGAGGTGTGGAGTTAATCCACCAAATGTGTCGAGAGTGTGCGCTTACGATAGGAGAGGTTGACCTCTCATTTGATTTGTACGTAATGCCCATGAGGACTTTTAGTTTGATTCTGGGGATGGACTGGTTGATGGCCTTTCAGGCTAAGATTGACTGCTATAAGCGACGAGTATCATTCACTACACCCACAGGATCTTCCTGTACCCTAGTGGGTGAATGGGATAGGAATGCTGGGAGAGCTGGACCGACGAGGGAGCGATGGGGTAATATTACTCATAGGCTTGCCACCCTAACCTTTGAGGAGGAAGGTAACTTAGAGAAAAGGGTGTGGCCAGATGTTGTCGAGAATTTCCAGGATGTCTTTCCTGGGGAGTTGTTGGAGTTGCCTCCACACAGAAGTATCGAGTTCACGGTTGAACTGTTGCTAGGGGTGGGACCCATCTCACAAGTAGCATACCGGATGGGACCTGCTGAGTTGCGGGAGCTTCAAAAGCAAATAAAGGAACTGGGAGATAAAGGTTTTATCCGCCCTAATACCTCACCTTGGGGTGCACTGGTCTTGTTTGCTAAGAAGGCAGGTGGTTCGTTGCGACTTTGTATTGATTATCGGAAGCTGAATCAAGTAACGGTAAAGAACAAATACCCTTTGCCGCGGATCGATGACTTATTCGACCAGCTGAGTGGAGCACGGTGGTTCTCAAAAATTGATCTGCGTTCGGGATATCATCAATTGAGGGTCAGGAGCGAAGACATCCCTAAGACGGCGTTCAGGTGCAGATACGGACACTATGAGTGGTTAGTGATGCCTTTTGGGCTCACGAACGCACCTGCCATGTTCATGCATCTAATGAATCAGGTATTTGCCCCATACCTGGATTCCTTCGTGGTGGTATTTATTGACGACATCCTTGTGTACTCTAAAACCCAAGCTGAGCATGAGGAGCACCTGGCCGTGGTGCTGCAAGCGCTACGAGATCATCACTTGTATTCTAAATTTAGCAAGTGTGACTTCTGGATGCAAGAGGTGCATTTTCTTGGGCATGTGGTATCTGCCGAAGGAGTTAGAGTGGACCCAACCAAGATTGAGTCTGTAGCATCTTGGAAGAGGCCCACAAATGTTTTTGAGATCCGGAGTTTCTTGGGTCTGGCAGGGTATTACTGGCGTTTTGTGGAAGGGTTTTCTCGGTTGGCGGCGCCCATGATAGCTCTTACACGGAAGGGAGCTAAATTCGAGTGGACGGACAAGTGCCAGCAGGCATTCGAGGAGTTGAAGACTCGCCTGACTACTGCACCGATGTTGAGTTTACCGCAGGAGGGAGTGCCATTCGAGGTGTATTGTGATGCGTCTCGCGTTGGACTGGGGTGTGTTCTGATGCAAGAATGCCAAGTCATAGCAAATGGCTCGCGACAGCTGAAGTCCCATGAGCAAAACTACCCAACACACGACCTGGAGTTAGCAGCAGTTATCTTTGCCCTGAAGTCTTGGCGACATTACCTGTTGGGAGAGAAATTTGTGGTATATACTGACCACAAAAGCCTACAGTATATCTTCACCCAGAGAGACCTAAATTTGCGACAACGGAGGTGGGTCGAGTACCTGCAAATGTTTGACTTCACGCTCTCCTACACGCCTGGGAAGGGAAATTTAGTAGCCGACGCGCTAAGTAGAAAAGGGAAAGCTGAGGTTTCCATGAGAGAATGGAAAATGATGGAGCAGTTAGCAGTGCTTCAGGTGCAACCTACTTTTAGCAATGAGAGAGCTATCCTGTGTCCTCTCATTGTGATACCAGAGTTGTATCAGCGTGTCCGTGAGGGACAGTTAGGAGATGTGGACTGTGAGGTGATCCGGGCCCAGATAGAGGCCGGAGAGCTGTCAGAGGACTGGACAGAAGGAGTTGAGCATGAGCTAAAATTTCGGGGGCGTCTGATAGTACCACCTCCCTTGCGTGAGGATGTGCTGAGGGAATTTCATCATTCCCGTTTGGCTGTACATCCAGGAGGAACTAAGATGTATCATGCCGTTCGCGCACAGTTCTGGTGGCCGGGGTTGAAACGGAGTGTAGCAGAGTTTGTTTCCAGGTGCCTTACCTGTCAGCAAGTGAAGGCAGAGCACCAACGACCCGCTGGTCAATTGCAGCCTTTACCTATAGCTGAGTGGAAGTGGAAGCATATTACCATGGACTTCGTGACGGGACTTCCTACCACTTATGGGAGGAAGGACATGATTTGGGTCATAGTGGACCGCTTAACTAAGTCAACCCATTTCTTGGCAATTCGAGAGCGCGACTCTATCAGCACGTTAAGCCAGTTATATGTTGATGAGATTGTCCGCTTGCACGGAGTGCCCTTGTCTATTGTTTCGGACAGGGATGCGCAGTTTACATCCCGGTTTTGGGGAGGTCTACAGGAAGCATTAGGAACCCGACTTAATTTGAGTACCGCATTCCATCCTGAGACTGATGGTCAGTCCGAGAGGACCATTCAAACATTGGAAGACTTGTTGAGGGCTTGTGTACTTGATTTTGGAGGATCATGGGCTTCCCACCTTCCTCTGGTGGAGTTTGCCTATAATAACGAGTTACCGGTCTTCGATTGGGATGGCCCCGTTTGAGGCATTGTATGGCCGACCGTGTCGGTCTCCATTATGTTGGGCGAGAAGCCTGGAGAGGCAGCCATTTTAGGACCTCAATTGGTCCAGGAGGCTACGGCAAAAGTTCAGTGATTCGGCAACGCCTTCTTACGACTCGAGCAAACAGAAGTCTTATGCAGATCGCCGACGCCGACCGTTGGAATTTTTGGTGGGAGACCACGTATTCCTTCGTGTTTCTCCACGGAGAGGGCATAAGAGATTTGGGACTGGGTCCAAGTTGTCCCCTCGGTACATTGGGCCGTTCGAGATTTTGAGCAGAGTTGGACCTGTTGCTTATAGGTTGGCGTTACCACCTAGTTTGAGCAGAGTACATAATGTTTTCCATGTATCCCAGTTGTGGAAATATCATCCAGATCCCACACACGTGCTAGATTGGGGTACCCTGGATCTTGGAGAGGATGTGTCTGTTGTCGAGGCACCCATCCGTATTGTAGATAGGCGTGAGAAGCAGCTGCGAGGTAAGACTATTCCGTTGGTTCGGGTGTTGTGGCAACACCGAGGGCTGGAGGAAGAGACCTGGGAACGTGAGGCTGAGATGCGTGCTCATTATCCTGATCTGTTCGAGGACGAACAACTCTGAAGGAGGGGAGGAGGGCAAGCATCAAACTTCAACATAATCAGGTACTTGCCCAACTGGTTAGGTAACCTGAGAATATAACATCGCTACATGACCATGTGGAGTGTATAAATGTGTGAAATAATTTGTGATTGTTGTGCTAGAGAGTATTAGAGGCCTATGCATTGGTTGTGATTGTTTTCTTCCATTCCACCTTTTCTTTTCGAGGACGAAAAGTCTTAAGGGGGAGAGGATGTAAGGACCCGTACCTTGAGTTAGTCACAGTTTTGCCTTCTGAGTAGAGTTTTTCTAGATTTTTGACCTAGTGAATGGGCTCAAATGAATTCACGTGCAAAAGGAAAGATGCTTAGAATGATGTCCTCTATCTACCACAGAAGTTTCAGGCCAAACAGACGTGTATGTGAGGTGCACGTGAAATGGGTCCATTTCACATGCAAGTGTGGTTGTCTTCTACATGATGCAAGGAGGCTAGGGGTGAAGTTTGAGCGCATTTGGAGTGCATTTGGAGTTGCACGTGAATTGGGAATTCACGTTCAAATTGGCGTGCAGCCATATTTTTGCATGGTTCCCTTGGTTTTGACATTCTAATGATCTTTCTCCAAAGGACCATGTTGAAATTCTGTGGCCTATATGGGTGTGGAAAGGTGCTAACTTGTGTGATCAAAACTACGTCGTTTTGATCCTGGGATTTACTTAATCAAAACTACGTCGTTTTGATATGGGTAGTGTCTATATAATGAGGGCTTGAGTTTGAGTTTAGGGTTCTTGTGTTCTTCTTTGCTGCAGCTGCTGCCAGAGAGAGAGAGAGAGGGGGAGGATCTCCAGGCAGTTGCCGTGGTGGTTCGCGCCGTTGGAAGGTGTCTAGCGTAGAGGTTAGGACAAAAGTCTGAGGTAGGGATTCATGTTCTTCCTAACTCTCCTCTGTTCTAGGATATCCGCTTATATATATATATATATATATATATATATATATATATATATATATATATATATATATATATATATATATATGTAAATCCATATAGGTGTGATCTCCTATATGGATGTTGGCCTTCAGTGGCATGTTCTGTTAATTCTGATGTCGAATTTGGTCTGAGGATTTTCTGGGTTTGTTTATGCCCACCATGTGTTTGATGAAATGTCTGTGAGGCCTGCACACTATGTATTTGATAAAATGCCTGTGAGGCCTGCATGCCATGTATTCAATATAATGCCTGTGAGACCTTGTATATGGGTGCCTGATGATATACCTGTGTGACTGGTGTGTACTGTGTTTGATTTGTATTTGATTTTAAGCCTGTGAGGCTGATGTGTGTGGCTTGTATCTGACCATGTTGGTCCCTCTGAAATAAAGTGTAAATGCTGTGTTGAGTTTACATGTTGAGATGTAATGCTATGTCTTGTTCGTTGATCTGTTTGAGACCTAGCCGAGATATGGGCCAGGCACAATAGATGGACCCCTTTGAGATTTGGCCAGGACGTGGTCCTGAGTCTCGGTGTAGCACTCATGACGGTGGGCTAAGTCTACACCCATTCCTGAGGGTAGGTATGGCGCCCGAGGAGGTGGTTGACCATATCTGACTCGGGTGGAAAATGTTGCATTGGTGTCCATGCAACATTCGCCTGGATGTGGTATGTCATGTCGCCGTGGTGGAGGGGTGTCCTCTGCCCTTCAGTGCGGGCTCAGGTAAAGAGTGTTTACTGGGTGATGTTTGCTGCTTTAGCCTTAGGCACGACACGAGCACAAGCATACCCATATCATGCATGTTGTAAAGCGGGACGGGTCAGGGGAGACTGGATCCCTACTGAGCTATGGTTTGCTCACCCCTCCTATAAACTGTTCTTTTGTAGGGTTTAGCAGGCGGTAAGTGAAGGCTGAGGAGCTAGACCCCTGAGGCTGGGAGTCTTATGTTATTTCCTTTGTTGTGCTCATGGTTTTATGTTTTGGAATTTGGTTTGGTTTTATTTGTAACAGTACACCTGGCTTCATAGGGGTTTTCCCCCGACTGGGTTGTAATAAACATTTAGTCTTTGAAAAGAAATAAAATGAGATGTTGTTATTCAATTTGTGTTTGTGTGCATGGTTTGGGAGCAGGAGCATGCCCCTTGGCATGTTAGCTTGGTTGTGCAGGTTTGGGACAGCACCCGTGCCAGAAGTCCTTTTAAGGTGCTTGCACCAACCCCTTGTCCCTTCGGGTGCGGGCATGGGCAGTCACTACTCATTTCCAAGTGGAAGGAAATTGGGGCGTGACATAAGCAATAAAATCCTTGCACGTGAGAATGCACGTGAGAAAGCCTTTTCACGTGCACCTTGATTTTGCCTTCATTTTGTTTACATCTTCTTCCTATAGCTTCCTCTTGAGTGTATGGAGTGATCTAGCCAAGGTGTGTGGGAAAAGGTTGCTCCAAAGCCTGCCAAAAACACTCAAAAAGTACCACTATACACCAAACAGGGTCTTCCTAGGGGTTAGAGCAAATATGTGTAAAATATCATGCAAATAGGTACAAAACATACTCTAAAACACCCTAAATAAGGCCTAGGATAACGGCATAAATGCACGTTATCAAATTCCCCCACACTTGAACCTTTGCTTGCCCTCAAGCAAAAAATAAACAAACACACAGTCAAACGGAAAAGAAAGAATAAACTAACAAACAAGAGAGGCATGGTTTCCCAAGACATACAATTCTATCATGATGAAGTAGACATTCCAATAGCTAAAAATGAATCACAAGTTAATCGAAACATGCCCTTACTATCAAGTCCAACAACCATGTAATATCGTTACTAACAGTTCATATAGAAGCAAACATGCAAGGATAAAATGAAACTTAGCTCCCCCTGAGAGTTCTTACCAAGGTTAGAGCAGCCTCACTCAAATATAACTTTCTTTTCTCTCCTCTCATGCCTTACTATTAATGCCTAACAGCTAAGGATCTACTCTTACACCCACTACTAGCTATTGATTAAGTTTTTGCCACGTAAACATGAGAGATCCCCATTGTGCTCGTCAAGGAAAACACACCCTCTAGTCTACTTTTTGCACCTCATACACTTTACTTTGCTCAATGAACGCACACTCTACTCTAATGATTGATAAAACACATCTTGAGCCAAAGAATTGAGCTCAACATTCTACATAAACACAACTGAGCCAGTATGGCTTTTATTCTGCAAAACTTTTGTTTTTTTTTTGTTTTTTTTGTTTTTTTTGTTTTTTTTTTTTTTTGTTTTTTTGTTTTTTTAACCACACTTCTTTTAAATAATAACCTTACAAGGTTGCATTTTATGCTCTCCCTTGATGGATTATTCACTCTACTATTTTCCTTACACAACCCTTTATTGCACATAAGCAGCAATATTTTTTTTTTTGACAAAGCTAAGCTGAAATACTTGAATCACTAACACCATACACCAAACACTGAGCCACGAACAGGTACTTTCTTATGCCTAAGTAACTCCAACCATTAAATAGCTAGTAATGAACATTAAGAGCAAATTGGTAACCCAATAACCCATAAAATATACTCAAAGGCAAGATAATGGTACTCTCAAAAAGTATATGCCTATTCTGCACTCAACTTCAGGGTTTACAAAGCTCATCTTAACATAACATGCTCAGCTTACTATTTAAATGTCAGCTCCAAAATCATGGTGATATCATACAAAAAGTAAAGACATGCTCAACTAACTTAAAACACACCTTAACGATTGAAACATCTTTATCACAACAAGATACTAAGGTGGTCAATATAGTTAACCAGAATTTGCATACCTTGGTAGCCATGCACCTCACAGGCAAAACATACATTCACAGCAAAAACATAAAATAAAAATAAAGCATGCATGCAAACAAACAAGCAACCGGTTCAAGGGAAACCCCCCCCCCCCCCCCCCACACTTAAACGATGCGATGCCCTCAGAGCATGGGAAAAGGAAAAAGGAAGAAGACCGTTACCGGTTGGTGGGTACGCTGTAGTAGAAGATAACATGGCCACCATTCTTCTAAGACGTGCGACAAAGTCAGCCGATGTTTCTCCTGTGAGCGCCCAAGTATCCTTATGCTGCAACAGAGCTATCAAATAATAGCAGACAAAAATCCCACAACTGAATTGATTAGGTTGTTAGGGATGCTCCATTTCATTAAAGTGCACCAGAGGAAACTTGGATGTCAACAACCCTTCTTTTCTGAGTGCGTTTTTGATTTTTTTTAAGAAACCATGGACGAGCTTCTTCTTTCGTGTGGAAAACCCATGGGCTTGGCTCGGGTCATAAAGGACGGCATGGCCCATACTCAGGTCCAACTGCAAGAGTACAAAATGTCGATCAAGGAGGACCGGTATAAGAACCTCATGGATCTGGTGCCAAGAGCGATGTCCTTCTGCTGCTCCATTCATCCGTCGGCGGAAAATATGCTCCTCTAACAGCTGCTCATATATCTCGCACAGCATGATAGAGGTGTACTAAGCCATAGGGTAGTCGTTGGGCTCAGCCTCCACCACGTGTCGCATCGTACGGAAGAATAAGTCAACGTCATCGGAAGATAAGTACTCATAAACTAGGATACGCTGCAAATAAGATGACGTGAAGACTTCTGAATCACGTGTAAAACGCACTTGCAAGGTGTCTCCATAAGTAAACTGCTGAAAAGCAGCTGTGGCATCAGCAGTGGAGAGGGCCGGATGAAGATGAATATAGATGGGCTCCCCTAGGTTATCTTCCTGGGGAGCTTCTGATGATGCGCCAGACCGCCATTGCAACGGCTGGATTAAGGGAACTAGGGCTTGTGAAGAGCTGGGCCCTGCTGGTGGTGTGAAATAAACAGGAGCTGCTGGAGGAAAGGGTGGAGCGGCGTAGGGCTCAGCCTCTTGCGGATACTGTGGGTACTCCGGTGTCTCTTTGCTATGTACAGCATGCTGCTGCACCGGAGGTGACAGGTCGTCAAATGGATCCTCCACAGGAGGTGTAGGAGTTTTCTTCTTCTTCTTCCCCAGGGCCTTCCAGATCTTACCAAGCAGACCTTTGACTTCCTTTTGTTCCTTGAGGATGAGAGTTTGATTTTTCTTCAGCAGCTCGATCTCCTGGACGGTTTCCGCCTGTGCCTCTTGGAGTTGAGCAGTTTGCCTCCGTA
This sequence comes from Taxillus chinensis, assembly GCA_023512835.1. NCBI lineage: Eukaryota > Viridiplantae > Streptophyta > Magnoliopsida > Santalales > Loranthaceae > Taxillus > Taxillus chinensis. The sequence goes on from CM042086.1 coordinate 1,081,175, forward strand.
AATCTTCATAAGAAGCAACAGGAGTTGGTTCCGGGGCTTCCCATGGTTGGGCAGATGGACGAGAAGTTGCTTGTTGGTCTTGAGCGATGTACTCGAGCAACTCATCCAGCTGAAGTCTTGTGATGTGGCCATTAGTGAAGGCCTAGTTAAGAACGTCAGCTTCACTGATAACTTGGCCACTGAAGCCTTGGAAGAAATTATAGACTTCCTCCTTGTGAACATTGAACTGCATGTACATGGCAGTCAGCTGAAAGATGTGCTGTCGGTGGGCATTCATGGGAGTAGAGGTGTCCCTAAACTGCTCGGTGGGTCACTCCATATGTACGCTGTGATGTGAAGGCTGTGGAGCGACGTGGATACTATCTCCCCATTTGCCCTTGTAACTAACGCCTAAGGCACCTTCTGGATGGAGAACTCGTAACTGCAGGTTATCCGGGAAAACAGTGGGGACTACTTGAGCACTAAGATGACCATATTGATACTGCAGAAGCATACTAAGTAGTCGACCATATAAACATTTGTGAATATTCCGTTTCCACAGTTTAAAAATTTCAGCAGCCCAATCAATGTGTAACTGACGATCGATGCAAAACATAAACTCCAAATGGGACTTAGGGACGGAGTCTACGCCACTAGTCTATAACAGTAAGCACCTCCCTACCAAATTGGCAAGGCAACGGTATTTCCCGTGAAATCCGTTTTTAGTAAATTGCCGACGTTTCCCAAATTCCTTATTATACTATAAAGCTCTACCATAATCTCCTAAGTTCAAGTCAGGTATGGCATGCATGGGATGTGGTAGATCAAAGCAGTCTCTCAACATAGCAGGGGAAATAGAAATTAAGACACCTTGAACCTCCCCAATTATCTCATCATTTTCCTCATTGACATAGACTGAATTATAAAAGTCTAACATGGCAGGGTAATATAGATCATTGCGAGCGCATACTAACCTTCTCAGTACCAAAGCTTGCAGCTTGGTCATAACTTCTTCAGTCCAGTCATGTGTGGAGGACTCCAGGATCTCCCAATCAAGCACATTCCCCACGAAAATAGTGTCGGCGTCTCTCAATGCTGAAGGCATAGAGGTGGCAGAGGCTTCAGGACTGCCTTCTCCTTGGCGGGCTCTCCTTGTGTGCACCATGATTAACCAGAAAGGAATTTGCTCTCAGTAGGAAGGAAGAGGAAAGTATGAGATGTGAGTTTGAAGCTTGGAACCCCTCCCTATTTATAGAGATTCGCCACAAGGGTAAAAGACGAAAATGACCCTCTTAAAGTGCTCCATCATTTTCACGTGCAGAACAAAGAAGACTCTAGAAGATGCCATCTAGCTCCCACCGAAATTTCAGACTGATTGGCCAAAGGTAGGTGTGCACGTGAAAAGCGTGATTTCACGGGCAGGGCTTGGATGAATCTAGACACTTCCAGCTGTCTTCCACCAAAATTTGAGATCGAAAAGACGCGTCTATCCTTGTGCACGCGAAAAGAGTTTTCACGGGCAGGTCTCAGAATGGTCTAGAAGATGTCAGTTGCCTTTGTGCAAAGTTTCAGATTGATTGGACCATCCTACCCTTGTGCACGCGAAAAGCCTTTTCACGGTCAGAGCCGTTTTTGTCCAAATTTCACCAGTAGGTCACGGATGAACTGTAGATTCATTATAGATGTGAACGTGAAATACTGTTTCTCACGGGCAAGCTGGTTGACACCCTAAATGAAGCCCAAAGTTGCTGAAATTTGACAGGCTAGTAGCCCATCTCCCAAGGACAAAAACGTGTCAGTTAGTGGGCCCAAAATACCATCTCATAATCCATAACTTCATCTCCTTGGTTTGGCAATAGATTGGAGTGGGCCCCTCTGATTCAATTCAACTGGGCTTGGATGTGGGCCTTAGAAAAGTTATCTAAAGTTCTGATACATAGGCCCAAGTAAGCCCAAGCAGACATAAGTTCCATCAAGAAATATGGGCCTAGGCCCTGGTTCAAATGCTGCAAATAAAATTAAAACAAAGCAGATATGCAGTCCCTACAGACTATGGGTTAAAGCACCCAATAAAAATATCCCAATAAAATAAAATAAAATAAAATAAAAAGGAAAAGAAATCACCATGGGTTGCCTCCTATGAAGCGCTGAGTTTAGGTCTTTAGCTTGACCGTCCCCTCTGTCAAGTTGTGCTCAGAGTGAAATCATCAACCTCCTTAACATGGTCCTGAATGTAGTATGGCTTCACACGCTGACCATTTACTTTGAATATTTGCCCAGAGGTTGATTGGAGTTCAACACTGCCATATGGGAAAACCTTTGTAACAGTGAAAGGCCCCATCCACTTAGATCGCAGCTTCCCAGGGAAAAGTTTAATTCTGGAATTAAAGAGAAGCACCTTCTGCCCTGGTTCAACAGTAGAGGGGCTGATCTTCTTATCATGTCGGAGCTTAGACCTCTCCTTGTACAGCTTAGCACTCTCATAGGCATTGAAGCGAAATTCCTCCAACTCATTTAGTTGGTGCAATCGTAGTTCAGCAGCAACATTGGGATCCATGTTCAGCTTTTTAACTGCCCAAAATGCCTTGTGTTCCAATTCAACAGGCAAGTGGCAGGCCTTTCCGTACAGTAAACGATAAGGAGACATTCCAATGGGCATTTTGAATGCTGTGCGGTAAGCCCACAACGCCTCATCGAGTTTTAGAGACCAATCTTTTCGGTTGCCTCCCACTGTCTTTTCCAAAATGTGCTTGATCTCACGGTTTGAGACTTCAACTTGACCGTTTGCTTGTGGATGATAGGCTAAGGTGCGCCTATGTTGAACTCCATATTTGTTTAAGAGCTTGTCGAAAAGCTTATTACGAGTGACTCCCTTCATCACCGATAATTGCTCTAGGTGTTCCAAACCCGCTTGAATATGTTGCGGCGAAGGAACTTGGTAACCACTTGAGCATCATTCTTCCTAGTGGGTATAGCTTCAACCCACTTCGAGAGGTAATCAACAGCCAGAAGGATGTAAGAAAACCCATCTGATGGTGGGAAAGGTCCCATGAAATCGATTCCCCATACGTCAAAAAGTTCTACTGGCATAATGCCAGTTTGGGGCATCTCTTGCTTCCTTGCAATTCCTCCTGTTCTTTAACACTGATCACATGACTTAACAAAGGTGTATGTGTCCTTGAACATGGTTGGCCAGTAAAACCCGCTTTGTAGGATCTTTGCCACCGTTCTTTGCACTCCTAAATGGCCAGCATAGTCAGATGAATGACAATGCTTCAGTATGCTGTCCACTTCCTCTTCTGGCACATATTTTCTGATGATCTGATCAGCACATTGCCTGTATAGGACAGGCTCATCCCAAATATACCTTCTTGCATTAAAGAGGAACCTCTTCTTTTCCTGATAAGTGAACTCGGTAGGTACATAGTCACATGCATGGTAGTTCACTATATCAGCAAACCATGGCGTCTTTGCTTCAGCTACAAAGAGCTGCTCATCAGGGAAGGTGTCAGAAATAGTAGCACCTTGAGTACTACCTTCCCCTGGCTCCAGCCTTGACAAATGGTCTGCCACAGTGTTGGAAGTCCCCTTCAAGTCTTTAATCTCCAGATCAAACTCTTGGAGTAACAAAACCCATCTGATCAACCTGGGTTTCGCATCCTTCTTGCTGAACAAGTATCTCAAGGCAGCGTAGTCGGTGTAAACAATGACCTTAGTGCCCAAAAGATATGACCGAAACTTATCACAAGCAAACACCACAGCAAGTAACCCCTTCTCTGTAGTAGTGTAATTGAGCTGGGCCTCATTGAGTGTGCGACTGGAATAATATATTGCCCTGAAAACCTTGTCCCGTTTTGCCCAAGCACCGCTCCGACTGCAAAGTCGCTCGCATCACACATCAGCTCAAAGGGTTGCGACCAGTCTGGAGCTACTATCACCAGTGCTAAACTGAGCTTCTCTTTCAGCCCTGTAAAGGCCTGAAGGCAGTCTTCAGAAAATACGAAAGGAACATCCTTCTCTAAAAGCATGCTTAGGGGCTTGGCAATTTTTTAGAAATCTTTGATGAACCGCCGATAAAACCTTGCATGACCCAGAAAGCTCCGGATGCCCTTCACATTGGTGGGAGGAGGTAGACTCTCAATGGTGGAGATCTTCACTCTATCTACTTCCAACCCAGCTGTGGACACTCTATGCCCAAGGGTGACTCCTTCCTTGACCATGAAGTAACACTTCTCCCAGTTCAAGACCAGGTCCTTTTCCTTGCATCGGATCAACACGGTTTCCAGATTTCTGAGGCAGATGGAGAAAGATGAACCAAATACCGAGAAGTCATCCATAAAGACTTCCATAATGTCCTCCACCAACCCTTGAAAGATTGCCATCATACACCTCTGGAAAGTAGCAGGTGCGTTGCAAAGACCAAATGGCATACGCATGAAAGCATACGTGCCAAAAGGGCACGTGAATGTAGTCTTCTCTTGATCCTCTGGGGCAACTGCTATCTGGTTGTATCCAGAATAACCGTCCAGAAAACAATAATACGGGTAGCTAGCTAACTGATCTAGCATTTGATCAATGAAAGGTAACGGAAAGTGGTCCTTACGAGTGGCTTTATTCAGCTTGCGGTAGTCGATGCACACGCGCCACCCGGTCACTGTGCGGGATGGAATGAGCTCGTTCTTCTCATTGCGTATCACTGTCATGCCGTCCTTCTTGGGAACCACTTGCACTGGACTAATGTAACGCCCCCAAATCTGGACTTCCAGACCGGGTGCGTTGGACAAATAAGATATTACAATTATATGAATAGTAATCTATTACTCAACATAAATTTGATGGTTTATTTATTACATCAAGACTTATCACGAGATCTTTAAGGTTTAGCGTTTAGAGACTAGGTGTTGATAACCCATTATAGTTTACATGACATATAAATACTACATGCATAATCTTCTTATGATTTTATTCCAAGCATTCTGGACACCATTATCCTAGCATCCTTGCTTTCTCCTAGTTCCCTGGGGTTGGAAGAAAACATGAAAGGAAATGAGCTCAAATAGCCCAGTAAGGTTAAAAGTAACGAATAATATATGAAGAATAATTAACTCATGAAAGAATAAGAATATCTACTCATCTAGGTTCACCACCTAGATGTCATGCATAACCTGTTATCAACTGGATTAACACTCTCCAGTGATGTTCTTTACCCAATGCATTAGAGGTCTTTCTGGAACCACCCATAAACATATTGCCAAACATAAAACATATCTTCACAAAATTTCAAACAACCACATCAATGATAAATTTCAACGTAAAGGAAGGTCTTACAATAATAGCCCCGATAAGTAAAAAGGTTATTCACCATTCAATAAATTAGATTACCAACTTTCCAAGAAGTGTCAAAGAAAGTTAATTATTAAATATCGATATAGAAATATAGAGAAGAAATAGGAAATGAATTTCCACGTCGGAGATCGTGGTAAGGAAAGGGAGAGTGGATCCTTACAATCTTTTTGTCTTCCGTGTTTATAAACCTTGAAACAAAATTTAAAAGTTAATATTTTAGTTTTAATAATAATAGTATATTCATAAGTAATATATTGAGAGACATATATAAGTATATTATGGTGGAAAAACTTTTCATGATAATAATAACAATCTATACGTATACATATACATATATAATATACATATATACTATATAATATACATATATATATTGAGGGGCAAAGCCATCCATAATATATATATATATATATATATGTATGAGGAGACTTAGTCTTCCATGGAATAATAATAATCTATATATACACATATACGTATCATATACATATATATATTGAGGGGCAAAGCCATCCATAATATATATATATATATATGTATGAGGAGGCTTAGCCTTCCATGGAATAATAATAATATATATATACACATATACATATTATTTAATAAATATACATATATATATTGAGGGGCAAGGCCATCCATAATATATATATATGTATGAGGAGGATTAGCCTTCCAAGAACATGATTAATATATGCTTGAAATATTTACCTTTTGGAACTTCCAACGGGTGAGAGGAAGATTGAGAGAAGAGAAGGCTTGGAGGACTATTGGGGTGTTAATAGAACTTTTTGGAGAGTATTTGGAGGAGAGTTTTGTGGCTTATTTGAATGGAAAGAGTGCTTGAGAAGGGAAGTGAGGCATGCTATTTATAGGTAAGGTGGTAGGTGTAATAGTGTGAAAAATAGTGTACGAATTTGACTTTGGCATTAAATTAAATTATTTAAAATATATATAATACTTTATTTTCCTCATATTATCTCTTATTAAAAACATGGTTATCTCCTCCTACCATTTAAAAATGTTTTAAGACTTTTAAACCTAGAAGGTTCCTTTGGCATCAAAAGTCCACATTGGTGTACTCCCTACTAATTCAATTATAACTTTTTTAATTTTGTAGTTTTTGACAAACGGCCAATTGTATTGCATTACTAACTCAAATATCTACAAATGGGTATCAATTTTATAATTTCTACATATGTATAACAAAAGTTATTGAATTTTGAAGTCATACTAAATGTTTACCCGTTCATACTGAACCTATGTGTAGTATTTTAACTTCTGGAATTGATTGGCTTCATATTAAATTCTGAAATTTCTACACGATTTAGCTAAGTCATAAATGAACAAATGGGCTTTGGTTTCATGTCAATTGGATCTGTATAACTCAAGTTATAAATTTTTGAATGGGACCTCCAGAATCTGCCTCATTCAAATTTTTGGGCCTTACCTATGTTTTATACTTTTGGTAAAGTTAAGGCTTGTAATACTTACTTACCCATAGTAATTTGGTTTAAGAAACTAAATGACATAATATATAGCATCTAAACTTTTTATGACGTATAAGAAATTATTATTATTATTTTTTTATAACGTATTTAATATTAACGCGGATAAAATAATATAATTGCGTAATCAATAAACAATAAAGTAAGATAACATTATATTCCATGACTTCTTACTTTATAAACCTATAAAGTATAATATTATAAAACATTATTACATACTCATACCTATTTATAACAATTCAAACGGATACTATTCATAACGGTTAGTTACTTATTCCAATGGTTAGTTACTATTCTAACTGCTAGTTACTATTCTAACGACTACTTACTAGTCACATGCTACTTAAATGACTATATTGAGTACTTATTTTTATTGTGATAATATCTAAAATATTCTTTCTAACTATTTTTAGTAATGACATTATTATTATTACTATTTAAGGAAGAGCTTAAATTTTTGCGGGTCTTACAACTAACCCAGGAGCTATCTGAAATGGCATATATGATACCCGCTTTCCTCCACTTCAGAATCTCCTTGCCAACGACTTCCTTCATTGCAAGATTGAGCCTGCGTTGGTGCTCTACAGTAGGAGTATAAGACTCCTCCATCAGTATCTTGTGCATGCAGACTGCTGGACTTATACCTTTTATATCATCCAGAGACCACCCCAGGGCCTGCTTATGCTCCCTTAAGACTTTTAGTAGCTGTCTGGTTTCTTCTACTGTTAAGGATGCAACTACTATCACAGGGAAATGCCCTTGTGTATCCAAAAACTCGTACCTCAGATGTTCTGGGAGTTGCTTCAGAACTGGCAAGGGTTCCGTGATTGCTAAGGATTCAGTTGAGGAAGGCTGCTGCTCAGCTTGGTCTTTCAGCACTTCATAAGTCTCTTCCGGTTCCGCCTTAGCAAAATCCACCTGCTGCAATTCGTGATCCAAGCTTTCAGTGATCAAGCTCTCTTTGAAGTAGCTATCCACGAATTCAGCAATCCGATCAATCCAATAGCAGCTGGAATGATCGTTCGCCTTGCGCATCGAACGCTCCATGTTGAACACCACTACGTCTTCATCCACACGCAGCGTCAACTCCCCTGAGTTTACATTGATCAAGGCCCTTCCAGTACTCAGGAATGGCCTTCCAAGAATCAGTTGGACTCCTTTATCTTCCTCCATTTCCAAAACAACAAAGTCCACTGGGAAGATAAAGCGATCCACCTTGATTAAAACATCTTCAATAATGCCCGCTGGCTTTCCTATCGAGCGATCAGCAAATTGTAAAGATATGGAAGTGGGCTTTATTCCAGTCAAGCCCAGTCGCCGATAGATGGACATTGGCATCAGATTTATACTCGCCCCTAAATCACATAGGGCTTGCTCCAATTACGAGGTGCCAATGGTGCAGGTTAGAGTGAAACTACCCGGATCTTTAAGCTTGGGTGGTAGCTTGTGCTGCACCACTGCATTGATGTCATTTGTGAGAGCCACTATCTCACAATCAGTGTAGCTTCTCCTCTTGGACAGCAGATCCTTTAAAAATTTGACATAACCAGGCATCTGTTCCAAGGCTTCTATGAATGGGATGTTCACCTCCAACTTCTTGAATACGTCTAAAAATTTCTGGAACTGAGCATCTAACTTCTTTTTCCTCAGCCTTTGAGGATACGGCATAGGAGGTTTATACAGAACGGGAGAGCTAGCTTCAGGCTGACGGGCTGTCGGTTGACTACTCCCAACCTTTTCCTTCTGGTCCTTACGCTGCTCAGCATCTCCTTCTTTAGCTTCCTCCTGGGCGTGCTATTCCGACTCCTCCTTGTTTGGCTCAATTTTCTTCTCTCCAGCTGGTAGTTCTTTCCCACTTCTAAGCATTATAGCTTTGCATTGCTCCCTTGGGTTGACCTTCGTATTGCTGGGAAAAGTATTTGATGAAGATGGCCTAACTGCATTTGTTAGCTGGCCAATCTGCTGCTCTATATTCTTCATAGCTGCTCCAAGATCCTGGACAGAAGTGGTAAGGGACTCAATCCTCGTCTCCCCCTTACTCATTCTGTCAGTTGCTTGCTTAGCAAATTGATAAAAGAAGTTCCGCATCTCTTCATCCTTTGCCTTCTCTTTGTCTTCCTCCTTCTGTTGAGGCATCTTCTGGAACCCAGGAGGAAGTTGTGGCTGAGAATGTTCTCCATACTTGTGCTGCTCCAGAGAGCAGGACCTTATTCTGCCTTTGCCATAAGTAAGGCTATTGTTGAAATTGTTGAGGTCCTCCCCGATTCTGGAAGTTGTTGGGCCGAGGAGGATTCCCAGTGCCGATTTGGATTCTGAAATTGTCTCTGGAATCCTCCACCTCGATTCCCAACATATTGGGCTTCTTCGTATAGCTGGGCTGCAGCAGCATCTTCAATAACTGCCTTGGGTTGTTCAGTTCTGCCCTCCATGCGAACAGCCATCATTAACATTTGCTCTGTCAGTAACTCCATCTTCCTTGTCAACTCATCGAACTGAGTTGAATTTGATGAATTTGATACCGTAGCCACCGGCTCCGCTCTAGGGCGTCTGTCATTGGACCATTGGCAGTTGGACAACGCCATTCGCTCTATAAGCTCCACTGCTGCAGAAGGCTCCATCATCATGAACGCTCCTCCAGCGGCTGCATCTATCATGCTCCTTGTATTTGCGTGCAGACCTGCATAAAAAGATTCGACTTGTAACCATTTTGGCCTGCCATGATTAGGACACCTCCTAACCAAGTCTTTGAATCGCTCCCAGGCCTCGTATAGCGACTCATCACCATGCTGAGTGAATTGATTTATTTGGCTCCTTAAATGAATAACTCTTGTTGGTGGAAAGTACTTGGAGAGAAACTTCTCCACCATTTGGTCCCATGTGTGTATGCTGCCAGCAGGTAGGGACTGGAACCAACCAAGAGCTCGGTCCTTCAGTGAAAACGGGAAGAGTCGCAGCTTAATGGCGTCATCCGAGACTCCATTGATTTTGATGGCGTCACAAATTTGCAAGAATCGCGCTAGATGGTTGTGTGGATCATCTAGTGCCGAGCCTCGGAATGCATCTTGCCCAACCATCTGCAGTAGCGCAGGCTTCAGCTCGAAGTTATTTGCTTGGACCGGCACCCTTCTAATGCCTGAATACTCATCCGATAAGTACAGGTCTAGCATAATCCATGAAGGTCCTCGGTGATAACCTCCTTTGTTTGTTGTGTCCCCGATCTTCTCTTGCTCTGTTTTCAGCCATGATTTCTTCACACAAGGTATATAAGCCTTCCAACTGCTGTTCAGCTGCAGCTAATACCCTCTGAGCCCTTCGCTGCTCTCGCAACGTCCGTTCGATTTCGGGATCGTATGGTAATAACTCACCCCTGGTGTGACACATACACAAAGGAATTTTCTCAAACACCTATGGTGCACCCCTACAAAGTAGCAAAAACAAAGAAATACCAGGTAACACCGTACTAGAAAATTGCAAGAAAGTAAAAATCCAGATCACAAATAAACTTAAGCACCTAATGTCACTTAATCCTAACAACGTTTGGCTTGCCTCCCCGGCAACGGCGCCAAAAACTTGACCCGCATAAATTATGTCTGAAGGTTTTACAGCAAGTGCACTGGTTAAGTAATAAAATGGAGTATTAAGACTCCGGTTGTCGAACCCACAGGGAGGTAGCTAATCCTGTTAAGCGAAAGCACTAAGCTAACAAGTTGATTTTATGTCTGGACAATTGATTTTTGTTGTGCAAATATTTTGAACAAAAAGAGATTAAATCAGAATGTTGGCAAGCTGTTGGTATAGAAATTTCAGTGATTAAGGATCTAGGGTCACAATGTTTACCACCCAATCGATTGTACTAGTCTGGTTATGGCTCTTGTTATTGATTTATGTTCTAGTTTATGTTCACGTTGATTATCTCCTGCCTATCTTACATTTGGTCCATGCTAAGATAGATTTAAGGCTTTTATCCCATTTGGTCCATGTGAATAAAAGTGATCAAGGTAGATAAACAATCTAATAGTTGCAGACTTGGTCCATCATGCAATATTAAATTTAATTCACTAATGTTCCACCCTAGACAAGGGCTAAGATTACCTAATTATGCATAAACTAGGCATTTCCATACAAGCAAGTGAATTAAACAAGAACTGAATTCTATTTTATTGAACAACCATAACCAAACTGAATACAATTTATTGGGGGCTACATTGCTCCCCTAGACTAACAAAACTATTCCATAATCATGACAAAAGCAATAACAATTATAAGAAAGAACATGATTACGATCCAGGACAATAAAGGAAGACCCCAAGATGAACCAGGACTCCGGCCTCCAAAGACTCGGCGTCTGTGCCCAAAATCACTCCTTGCCAAGGACAATCTGATCTTTTAGCAATGGCTACGACTCTTTTCTTAACTCAGATCAGATTCTCCCACTCAAGATGATTTACAATGCCTCCAAAGACCCCTATTTATAGGATTTAGTGGGCCAAATTAGGGTTACAAAAGATGTGCCCTAATTATAAATGTGGTCGCAGCCAAAACGACGTCGTTTTGGTTAGTGACACTATTCAACGTTCTAAGTATGAAATTTTCATTCCAGCTAAGTAAGGTCGACGAAGTAAGTATGAAGTTTTCATTCTAGCTAACGTTCTAAGTATGGAGTTTTGGTTAGTGATACTATTCAACGTTCTAAGTAAGGTCGACGAAGGATGCGATACGATCATTGTGGTGGTTGACCGATTCTCTAAGTATGGAGTTTTCATTCCAGCTTCGAAGAATTGGAACCCATCGATTATTGAGTCGTGATATTCTCCTTTACCCAATCTTCGTTCTCTAAGTCATTAAGGTGTGTGAAGGATTAATATTATAAATAATTTAGAAGGTGTTTTTTTTTACTAAAAACAATATTAATTAATCCTCGTGTCAGTTACCAAACGGAGCATCCAGCCCAACCACTCATTACCTACCTCATCCATCACTAAGTCATCATCATCCATAATAATCATCAACTCCTCTCTCTTCTTTCTGTGAAATCGATGACTTCGTCGACCTTAAACCTGTTTTTGGGCAACTTCTCTCGACCGGGTAGCCTAGAATCTGACATCTCCTATCTCAGACCCACCAAGCATTCGTGTCGCCCAAGGATACTCCTTCAGTTCAAGAAAAACTTACAAACAACGCGTCGCTTGGCTGTGGGAAAGGAGGTCGAGGATCAATTTCTCTCGGTACGGATTCAATTACGCTGCATAAGCACATGCAAATGTTATTTATATAGATTGTGCGTATGCATTATGTGGGTTTACGCAGTGATTCATTTGTTTTGCAAACTGGTCACTTCATCTCTTTTAGTCCTATTATTCTCTACACAAATTCGATTTTAATTTTCTATGAACCAAAATCAAACCAACAAGCCTTAATCCCAATAATATGGGTCGGCTTAAATTTTCCTATGAACGTTACTGTAATTTGAGTTTTATTGTAACTCTTGATGCTGTAGTTTTTCTTATTATTGAGGATGTGACGGTGGTGCCTCTTAATGTGTCATCGCAGAACATGACTGAGGATACTGATGCCATGTTCAATGATTTATTTTCTAAATATGGAAAGGTTGTCTACAAAAGTAATGTCCAGAAGCCTCCTACTGCGGAGGCCGAAGATGATTCAGAAAGCTTGTCATGTAAGCTTATTTTGCAATCAATTATATTATATGTTGGGCCGAGTTATGATTTCTAATTGTCTTGTCGTTTCGCGTGTATGAACTTTCTCTATATTTTAGCTGTTTTTGTTGTTTACGTAAGTATTACTTTTACTCTCTTTACCACAAAGTTGAAAGTACAATGTTTATTGCCTTAAAACCTCTGCCATCTCAATCACGTGATTGTTATTGTTGTTATCGCGGTTGTTTCTTTTGTCCCTTTATGGTCACTAAACAAAGAACAGGCCCTCATAATCATTGTGCGATGAAGTGGATAGTTCTTATAGGTATCCTTAAATAGCAAGTAAAATAAAAAGTGAATTTTGAGAAATATATCAGCTGATTTATAGTGTGGACATGGATGCATAAGGCAAATTGGATCAAGATATTCTGCAATGTAAATGGGAATGGAGATATGGGACAGGAAATGGAATAGGTGGAAGCATTATAGGTTAACAAGTTACAAGGGTAAGTACATGTTGCATCTGTTTAATTCTTTTTCAAACTGAGTTGTTTTACATCATGACTGGTATTACAGGAAGCTTGCCTTTAGGCTCCACATATTTGTTTTTGTCTTTACACACATGCCAGCAAGCACACACCGTTAAACTTAGTATGACAGTTATAGCGGCTCTTAAGCTAATGAAAATTGACACAACAATACCAAATTAAAATATAAGAAACTGTATTCCTAAAATTACATAATTACAATCAAAATCCTTTGTAGCAACTAAAAAAAAATCCTCTTAACCTTGTTCTAGCAGTGTCATGCAGATGAATTTGTTATTTTTCCGTTTGCATCTAATTTGCAGGCAATATTTATGTCTATGGTACCTTAATTAATGATACCTTGGCTAAGTCCATACACCATTCATATTGTTATCTTGTTTTTGTAATCAATGTAGTCGCTGTGTCTATGGCAAAGGTCGCAAGTGATACGAAGGCTGCAGATATAAAAGTCCTTTTCGTGAAGCCTCTTGTTTATTGGACAAGATTCTTCATCATTGCCACAGCATTTTCCCGTCCTCAGATTGAAGCCATTGGGTATGGTTTCAAGTATCACAGTTTTGTTTTGACACCATTTTCTATCAAACTTAGCAGCAGTGCTTTGATTGGTATTTTCCTGAAATGTAGGACCAAGATCAGAGATTTAGGTAAGAAAAAGTATGGAAAAGTTGCTTCCGGTGACACAAAACCCAATTCATGGACATTATTAGATTTTGGTAAGTATCTGTGATATGAACTCATAAACTTTATGATATGAGGCCCTCTAAATCTTGGATGAGTCAATTGTGCATCACATATCATAGGAAGAAGAAGTTAATTAAGTAAGCATTATTTTATTTTATTTCACTGTATCATTATCCGTCAAGTCTAGGTCTATTCCTTCATTTTATTTTATTTCACTGTATCATTACTTCCATTGACTATGTAGTGGAATTAGTGGGGTAGTTGCTAGACATAATGGGGAATAATGGTTTAGTGGTTATCTAGCCTATTAATTGGAATGTAAAGTGATTTACAGATCATCCTTTTATAAATAAAATCTAAGAGTCGGGACTATTTCTTTCACCTTTTCCTCTTGCTAGATTCTAGCTTGAGTGATTCTTATTATTTTAGTATCAGAGTCGTTTCTTCCTGTTGGATCAAACTCAGAATTTGAAATATGCGGTTAAAATTTTATGTAATTTGAATTGAGATCCCTGTTTTGGTTATTCTAATATGTTACCGAAGATAAGCCATATAGTAAAACCGTAAAACCCTGAGTGAGTGACATTAAAAAGATACGAAAAGACATGTGAGTGATCAAATGCAAGTATTTTCAAATGAGCGACTAAGGATAGGATATTTAATCCTAATTCGGATTATCGTGAGCAACGACCAAAGTCTTGGTAGATAACCGAGAAGTTAGTATATTTTAAAGATTCGAAATAAGACAAAGAATTACTCGAAATAAGGAATCATGATACAGAGTAAACATCCGAGTCTTGCAGTGTCTCAGAGTAAGCGAGCAAAGACTCAGAATAAGGCTTCATCGTTTGTAATAAGGAATCATTATGCGGAATAAGCATCCGAGTCTTACAGTATCTCAGAGTAAGCGAACAAAGACTCAGAATAAACCTTCATCGCCTAGAATAAGGAATCATCATGCAGAGTAAGCATTCGAGTCTCACAATATCTCAGAATAAGCAATCCAAGACTTGGTATAAGCTTTCGTGCTCCGGAGTAAGTTTACATGCTCGGATTAGCATTTCAAAGCTCATAAATGACTCACTTAGTTCCAATGTAAAAAAGAGTCGCACTCATTTAAGATCTTAACGACATTTTACATGTGGATTTCTTGAATGCATTGACGTGATCTTCAATGCAAAATTAGAACCATACAAAGCAAAATTATTATGTAATACAGTTCCAATAACCTTGAGTCTAGTATTCACATGGACCAAGGAAGAGACATTAACACTTTGGATTTCCAAGGAAAAGAATTCATCAATGTAGCTCTCTATTCCAGGAAGAGCATTAAAGTTCCAAAGAAGACAGACCAAAGGTCATATGTATATATAGACAGCTGTATACTTGTAAAAGGTGTGGGCTTATAATCTGTAATTGGGTGCGAAAGTGTGAGTTTTTGTAATCTTTGTAGAAAAGCCTTAAGGGTGCTACTGCAAACAGGGAAAGATTTTTTCAGTAGATTAAAAAGCTTGTGCAAACAGTTTAATCTGTTTTTCATTTTATTGTAGTTATCTTTTGATAATAAAATGAAATATTTCTAATAGATTTGATTGTTTTTTGCATTGATTTCATCTCTCGATCAGAATTTAGGCGTCTTGAAGAGTTTGAAAAAAGATTTTCAAAGAGCCTATTCACCCCCTCTAGGCTCTAAGGAACCAACAAGTGATATCAAAGCACGTTCTACTTGCTCAAAGTAAAGGTTTTTTTCATCTTCACAACACTCACAATGGTTGAAGAAAGCAACATATTGTACAATGACAACATCAACACAGCTGTTTCGGAGCTCAACACCAATCGTAGCAATAGTGGCAACACAATATCAAATGCTCAAGCCACTGCTCCACATGCTAGGAGCTCCGCATTCACTCAGAGGAAACCTCCAAAATTCACACCCAAACTCATTCCACTATGGAAGGTTCACATGTGCACGTTCATGACCTGCCATGATCATCTGATGTGGCTCTGCCTTCATCAGGAAGTTTCAATTCCGATGACAATCGGAGAAAACAAAGTAAGAAGGCCAAAGACTGACGTTGAGCTAATGAATAAAGAAAGGGATTGACAATTCACCAATGAAAAAGCACTGGCTTATGTCACATCCTCATTAGACTCAGACTCTTTTGTGGATATCCAAGGCTGGATGATAACAAAGGCGGTCTGGGACAAATTAATAATCTTCTATGAGGGAAATCAGTCCCTGATGTAGAATGTCATTTGCACCCTCAGGCAAGAGTTTGAGAGCTTCATATATAAGTCTGGTAAATCTCTTGAGAGCACCTACAAATGATTCGGGATGCTTATTATTGACCTGAAGATACTCAATGAGTGCTACTCTGTCTACAACGCTATGGTTATTTCTGGGGGTTCTAATGTGTTTACAATGCATGAGCTTCCTCCTGAAGGTGATTCTAATGTGGCGTTACTTTTCTCTACTAGCAACACTTGGGTTATTGATTCAGGAGTGACCGATCATATAACTAGTAATGCCTCTCTAATTATTTTTCTTGTTTTCTCATCTATTAAATCTATCTAGGTTGCTAACGGGATACCCATGTCCATTATTGGGGCTGACAATGTCTCTCTTCCACCTACTCTTTCCATGTCTCGGTTTTGCTTGTCCCTACTCTTTCTAATAATCTGCTCTCTATTAGTCAAATTACCAAACATCTAAATTATTCTTGTGACCTTTTATCTTACTTATTGTGTGTTTCAGAACAATATCACGAAGATAACGATTGACACTGGTAGAGAGAGAGGAGGATTATACTATCGGGAGGAGGCAAAGGCTTTAAACACTAAGTCTAGTCACGTATCTCAAGGACGAAATACACATTCTCTAAAGGAAAAGATATTCTTATGTCATTATCGTTTAGGACACTCTTCTTTTTCATACTTGGAGTGTTTATTTTTTCACTTATTTTCTCATATTTCTGTTTCTAGTTTGATATGTGAGCAATGCATTTATGCTAAACATCATCGTGTTCCTTTTAAAATTAGTTTCAATAAAAGTCTTACTCCTTTTTCATGCATTCATATTGATGTCTGGAGACCATTCTCTACTCCTGTTTTAGGCCATAAATACTTTGTATCCTTTATTGATGATTGCACTCGAGTCAGTTGGATATAGTTGTTGAAATCAAAAAAAGATGTCATTCATATCATACCTCAGTTTTATCAAATGATACTTACTCAATTTCGCTCTACTGTTTAGATATTTCATTCTAATAATGGTCGAGAATTTGTAAATTAATATCTAGCTACTTTCTTTCAAACACATGGTATTCTTCACTGCACTACATGTGTTCCCACACCACAACAAAATGACATAGTGGAGTGTAAAAACCGTCACTTTCTTAAGGTGGCTTTGGCTTTGTGTTTTACTGTGCATGTTCCTAAGCGATTTTAGGTTGATGTTGTTATGACCGTCGTGTACCTTATTAATCGCATAACTTCTTGTATTATTGAGTATCGAACCCCTTTGACGATATAATCTCGGTTCCACCCATTCCTTCAGCTCAGTCTTTGGTTATGTGTGTTATGTGCATGTGCACAAATTCCATCGGGATAAACTTGATCCTCATGCCCTCAAATGTGTCTTCTTAGGCTACTCTAATTCTCAAAAAGGCTATCAGTGTTTTCATCCTCCTCCGAGGAAATACTATGTGTTTATGGATGTTCAATTCTGTGAACACGTGTTATTTTTCTGGCCATATTTTACTTGTTCCTCTTTCGGGAGAGATTCTTAGTAAGGACGAAGAAAAATTGTGGATGGATGAAAAATTGGTATGGATTTCAGGGCAACGTATGGATGATTTAACACAAGGGGATTGTCCCACTAATGCTCCTAAGGGGGAGAATGCTCCTGCTCCCACTAACTCTAATGAGGGGGAGTCCATTGCTCCTACCAATATCGGAAAGAGTAAAAGACCAGTGTTTGACAAGTATTATATAAGGAAAAATGTTACTCTTAACTCCGATCCTCCTCTCACTACCATGCCAATGGATAATTCTTCAGTGATTGATCAACTTCCAAATGAGGTAATTGTCTCATCTCCTATTGTTTCAGATTCTATTGATCCTTTGGTTTCTAACTCTATAGGTTTAAACAATCGGAGATATCCTTTACGAGATCGAAGGGAGCCTGATAGATTTGGTTTTTCGAAATCCTCCTCTAATGTTGCCTATCCTATTTCTGACTTTGTTTCTTATCGCCATTTGTCCAAATCTCACATGTCTTTTGTTCTTCAGTTGTCTTTTGTGCCTATTCTTATTTATTTTCAGGAAGCTCTTAGTGACCCAAAATGAAAGTCTGCTATGGTAGAGGAAATGAACGCCCTTGAGAAGAACTTCACTTGAGAAATGATTGAGTTACCCCAAGGTAAGAAGACAGTAGGATGCAAATGGGTGTTTACATTGAAGTAAAAGTCAAACGGGATGGTTAAAAGATACAAAGCTAGATTGTTTGCCAAAGGATACACTCAGACATATAGCATAAACTATCAAGACACCTTTGCTCCTGTGGCTAAAATGAGTACAATCAAAGTTATTATTTCTCTTGCAGCCAACCTTGATTGATTATTACGCCAATTTGATGTTAAGAATGCCTTCCTTTATAGTGATTTGATGGAAGAGATGTATATGAATCCTCTTTCAGGTTTTACCCCAAAAGAAGCAAAAGTATACAAGTTGAAAAAGACATTATATGGTTTGAAGCAGTCCCTTAGAGCTTGGTTTGGTCGATTAAGCCACTCAATGCAGGCATATGGTTTCAAACAAGCTTTGGCTGACCATACCCTTTTCTATAAACAGAATGGTGCTGATATTACTTTACTCCTAGTTTATGTTGATAACATGATTGTTACAGGCAATAACCGGACAGAGATAGAGAAATTTCGTTGCTATTTGACGATACAATTTAAGATGAAAGATTTGGGAACTTTGAAGTACTTTCTTGGAATTAAAGTATCCCGTTCCAAACAAGGAGTCTTTCTATCACAACGAAAGTATGTTCTGGACCTCCTTGCTAAGACTGAGAATTCGGATTGTGCACCGGCTAACACTCTTATTGAGGTGAATCATTGTCTATCCATCTATACTGATCAAATTTCAACAAATAAGGAGAGATATCACAAGTTGGTAGGGAAATTGATCTATCTGACTCACACTAGACCTGACATTTCGTATGCAGTTAGTATTGTTAGTCAATTCATGCATAATCCGAGTGATCGACACATGGACATTATGTACCGTATTCTTGCATATTTAAAGTCTTCTCCAGAAAAAGGTATCCTCTTTTCTAAGTATGGACACCTCGACATTATGAGCTATACCGATTTAAACTTTGCTGAGTCCAAATTGGATAGAAAGTCTACTTCTGAATACGTGTCGTATATTGGTGGTAATTTGGTGACTTAAAGAAGAAAAAACAGAATGTGGTTTCATTATATAGTGTCGAAGCAGAATATCTAGCCTTTCATCATGCCACTAAAGAGCTTACATGGTGACGTATTCTTTTGTGGGTGGTGCTTCGACAGAAACACTTACCTGTATATTTTATGAGTGATCTCTTTGTCCTCTTTTCTGGACAATGAAGTTTCTTTTTAATCCACGTTTTATACTAATGTGGCAGTCCATGAAGAAAGTTATCAACTTGTAAACTGATGCACGTACATTTCATATGTGGCTATTGAGTTCAAGGCCCACACCTTTTCACCATGTTAGGTCACTTCACCTTGTCTAATGTCTGAAAAAGTGACTTCTGTAAAAGCTCAGTTTCTCACATTGTGAAGAGAGAGAAGTTGAATGATATATTTTCATATATTATACAATGTCAGACCCATATATATAGTATTACATGACCCATACATATATGGTAACACACCATACGATATATTTATTAATTGTTTTTTCAATACTCCCCCTCAAGTTGGATCATATATGTCAAATAGTCTCAACTTGTTACAAAGTTAATGTATACAGGTACCCCCTAAAGACTTAGTAAAAATATCGGCAAGCTAATGATCGGTTCGGATGTGTGTGAGCTCAATTTCATTATTTCGTATCTTCTCACGCACAAAATGATAATTATTCTCAATATGTTTCGTCCGTTCATGAAATACCAGATTGGAAGCGATGTAAATAGCATACTGACTATCACAATGCATCACCGGGATGCATGAGGAGGGTAAGCCAATTTCCGATAATAACATTGTCAACCATGTGAGTTTCTTACTCACATGGCATTGTTCTGTACTCAGCCTCTACACTAGATGTTGACACCACATGTTGTTTCTTACTTTTCCAAGTTATAAAATTTCCACCAAGAAACACACAATAATCAGTAATAGATCTTCTATTAATTGGACATCTTGCCCAGTCAACATTAGAATAACCATAAATATCGAGATTACCCTGTTTGGTAAACAGAAGACCTCGTCCTGGTGCTCTCTTCAAGTACTTGTCAATTCTCAATGCTGCAGTCCAGTGGGTAGTGCGAGGAGCACTCATAAACTGGCTTACAGTGCTTACAGCAAAGGCAATATCGGGTCTGGTAACTGTCAAATAATTTAACTTACCATTTAATCTCCGATATTGAGCAGGGTTATTTAACAAATCACCATTCTCAGAATCTAATCGGACATTTGGATCCATGAGAGAAGTAATGGGTTTGACGCCTAAGTATCCAACCTCATCGAGTATATCTAGCACATACTTTCGTTGCGACAAAGAGATAGAGGAACCAGAGTAGGCCACTTTTATCCCTAAAAAATAGCGCAAACGTCCAAGATCCTTGGTGCAAAACTCAGTCTGGAGAAAATGTTTTAAACGTTGAATACCTTCCAGGTCACTACTCGTAACAATAATATCATCAACATATACAACTAAGAAAATACAGCTGGCAGCAGAAGAGGAGCTAAATACAGAATGATCAACCTCACATTGCCAAAGACCGAAGCCAACAAGAGCTGTATTGAATCGGCCAAACCAAGCCCGTAGAGACTCTTTCAACCCATAAAGGGCCTTTCGAAGACAACATACCAGATTCTCCCCCTGAGCAACAAAACCAGGTGGTTGCTTCATATAAACCTCCTCAGCAAGGTCACTGTGGAGAAAGGCATTTTTGACGTCCAGTTGATGAAGAGGCTAGCCAGAATGAAGAGCTAAAGAGAGAAACACCCGAACAAACGAAATCTTGGCTATCGGAGAAAAAGTATCATCATAGTCAATACCATAAATCTGAGTGTAGCCCTTAGCCACCAAGCGAGCCTTCAATCGTTCAAGGGAACCATCAGGATGAACTTTCACAGTAAAAACCCAACGACACCTAACAACATGTTTATCAGCAGGTAATCGGGTGAGATCTCACGTGACATTAGTACAAAGAGCTTGCATCTCATCGTTCATGGCTTGGCGCCACCCAGGATGAGCAAGAGCTTTAGCAACACTGCGTGACACAACTACAGACAAAACAAAGGAAACAAAAGTAGAGAAACAAGGGGATAACTTAGAGGTGGAGACAAAGTGAGACATAAGATATTGGGAGTGGACATTACCAGTATAAGAAACAAAATGATCAAGAGGACGATCAACACAAGAACGAGTACCTTTATGTTGAGCAATAGGAAGGTCATGATCCGAAGTTGGATCGGAAGATAAGGCGTAGATTGTTGTGGGGGGAACTTCAAGAGCTGGAGGCCGGCGATGATATGTGTGGCCAATAAAGCGGTCACAAGGTAAGACACCTGGATCAATCGAAGCCGGCTCAAGAGAGGAGACTATTGGAGGAATGGGGGATGGAATAACTGGAGGAGCAAGTGGACTTTTGGTGGAAGAAGCATGATAGGAGGTATCCTTATGGAAAGTAACATCAGCGGAGACATAGATGCGACCAGTTATGGGGTCATAACACTAGTATCCTTTCTACGTGTGAGAATAGCCGATGAAAATACACTTCACAGAGCGGGGATCCAACTTATCACGACCAGGTCCAAGGCACTGTACAAAACAAACACAATCAAAAACATGAAGGGAAAGAGAGAAAAGAGGAGCATTAGGATTAAGAATGGAGTAGGGAACCCGTCCATGTAGGACAGCTGAGGGAATACGGTTAATCAAATAACAAGCGGTAAGAACTGCAGAACCCTAGAAAGATTTAGGAAGTCGCATATACAAAATTAAACAACGAGCAACATCAAGTAAATGGCAATTATTCCTTTCAGCAACTCTATTTTGTTGAGAAGTATATGAACAAGAAGTTTGATGCACAATACCATGAGAGACAAGAAAGGGTTGAAACCCAAAAGAGGTACTTAGATATTCCTTGGCATTATCTGATCGCAAGTATTTAATAGAGACCTAAACCTGATTTTAAATTTCATAATAGAATTGTTGAAAACAAAAGAAAACTTCAGTTCGATTTTTCATTAAATATAATCAAGTCACGTGAGAATAATCATCTATGAATATGACAAAATACTTGAAACTAGAAGAAGTTGGTATAGGAAAGGGAGCCTATACATCAGAGTGAACCAATTCAAAGGGTTTAGCCACCCGATTAATTTGACGAGAAGGAAAGGAAACATGATGATGTTTACCTAACTCACAAGTTTCACACGACTTAATAGAGACAGCAGAGGGTGACATAAGCAATAGAATCAGAATGAACAGTGTGATCAAAGTGATAGAGACCATTAACTTCGGTTCCCCCACCAATCATTCGTCCAGTCTTCTGAAAAATACAACCAGAAGATGAAAAGGTTATAGAACAATTGAGAGCTTTAGTCAAAGAGCTAACGGATAATAAGTTGTATGGAGAGTGAGGTAAATGCAACACGGTTGGAAGAGAAAGAGATGGACTTAAGTGCGTAGTTTCTGTTCCAATAACAGAGGTTTGAGAACCATCAACAAAGATAACAAGATGAGATGATGTGGGTGCCATAGATTTAAAAGATGATAAAAGTTTAAAATTACCAGTCATGTGATGAGTGGCACCAAAGTCTATGATCCAGGTATTAGGCTTGAAAGTAAGTAAGCAAGAAGAACTACCTAATGGTTGCTGTAAACGAAGGTAAAATATTTTCATTTCATAATACACAACTCACACAATCCGTACATATAACACCACAGCCTCCAAATATGATAAGACAAATGTGTACATTTCACACTCCCTCTCAAGTTGGAGCATATATGTCAGATAGCCTCAACTTGTTACAAAGTTGACGTACACGATTACCTCTCAAAGGCTTCGTAAAGAGATTAGCGAGTTGATGTTCGGTTTGGATGTGCGTGAGCTCAATTGCATTATTCTGTACTTTCTCACGTACAAAATGACAATCAACTTCAATATGTTTCGTCCTTCATGGAACAATGGATTGGATGCAATGTAAATAGCTTATTGACTATCACAATGTAACACGGAGAAACGTGAAGAGGATAAGCCAATTTCGGATAATAACATTGTCAACCATGTTAGTTCACCTGCTACATGTGCCATTGCTCGATATTCGGCCTCAGCACTAGATTGTGATACAACATGTTGTTTCTTACTCTTCCATGCCACAAGATTTCCACCAAGAAACACGCAATAACCAGTAATGGATCGTCTATCAATTGGACAACCTACCCAATCAGCCTCAGAATAACCATGAATATCGAAGTTATCCTGCTTTGTAAACAGAAGACTTGGCGTCCCTTTCAAGTACTTGAAAGGGCAGTACTGAATCGGCCAAACCAGGCTCGTGGAGATTATTTCAACCCATAGAAAGCTTTGCGCATACGACATACGCGATGCTCCCCCTGAGCAACAAAACCAGGTGGTTGCTCCATATAAACCTCCCTTGCAAGGTCACCATGGAGAAAGGCATTCTTGACGTCAAGTTGGTAGAGTGTCCAGTCATAATGAACCACTAAAGAGATGAACACTCGAATAGATGGAAACTTGGCAACAAGAGAAAAGGTGTCATCATAATCAACACCATGAATCTGAGTATAACCCTTAGCGACCAGGTGAGCCTTCAACTGGTCAATGGAACCATCAGGATGGACTTTCACAGTAAAGACCCATCGACAACCAACAACATGCTTATGAGCGGGCAACGGGGTGAGAACCCAGGTGTCATTAGCAATAAGAGCCTGCATCTCATCTTCCATGGCGCGGCGCCACCTAGGATGAGCAAGAGCATCCGCAACACTGTGAGGCATGACCATAGACGAAATAAAAGAAACAAAAGCAGAAAAAGATGGAGATAATCGAGTAGTGGTAACAAAGTTGGACATAGGATAACAAGAGTATAAGATACCAGTATAGGAAACAAACCGATCAAGAGGGCGACCAACACAAGAGCGTGTACCTTTTCGTTGTGCAATAGGAAGATCAACGGTCGGTGGCGGATCTGAAGACGGGACTTCAATCGAGGGGCAGGAGCCGCAGGGAGAGGAGCAGGAGGCCGACGCTGATACGTTTGCCCAGTAAACCTATACAAAGGTGGAGAACTGTGGTCAGGTGAAGCAGACTCTTCAGAAAGAACTGGAGAAATAGGAATAGGAAAAACTAAAGGAGCAGGATTGCTAGGTGAGGAAGAAGAAGAATAATAGGACAGATCCTCATGAAAAGTGACATCACAGGAGACATAAACCCGACCACGTGTGGGATCATAACATCGATACCCTTTCTGAGTACGAGAATAGCCAATGAAGACATTTAATGGAACGCGCATCCAACTTATCCCGACCAGGTCCAAAATGTTGCACAAAACAAACACAACCAAACACATGAAGGGGAATAGAGAAAAGTGGGCTACTAGGATAAAGAATAGAATAGGGAATACGTCCATGAAGAACATATGAGGGAAGATGGTTAATCAAATAACAAGCAGTAAGAACAGCAAAACCCCACAGATGTTTAGGCATATGCATATGTAAAAGTAAACGAGCAATATCAAGCAGATGATGATTTTTTCATTCTGCAACTCCATTTTATTGAGGAGTATAAGAACAAGAGGTTTGATGGACAATACCGTGAGAGATAAGAAATGGTTGAAACCCAAATGAAAAACTTAAGTATTCTTTTGCATTATCAGATCGTAAACACTTCACAGAAACTTAAAATTGAGTTTGAATTTCAGAATAGAATTACTGAAAACAAGAGAACACTTCGGTTTAGTCTTTTATTAAATATAACCAAGTCATACAATAATAATCATCGACAAAGGTGACAAAATACTTGAAACCGGAGAAAGCTGATACGGGACACAAACCTCATACGTCAGAATGAACCAAGGCAAAGGGTGTATCCACCCAATTCATGTAACGTGAGGGAAATGACACACGATGTTTACCTAACTTACATGTATCACATGGAAGAGTTTTAAGAGACACAGCAAATAGTGATATAGATTGTAGCGTATGAAGAGAAGGATGTCCTAGACAACAATGTAGTCGAAAAATATCGAAGAGTTCTTATCAGAAGAGTGTTGGGCAACTGTAGCAGTGGTAGCAGAGGAAAGAGCTCCATCAAAGTAATAGAGACCATTAGCTTTCGTGCCCCCATCAATCGTCCATCTAGTCTTCAGATCCTAGAAAACACAACTAGAGGATGAAAAAGTTATAGAACAATTAAGAGATTTCGTCAAGAAACTAACAGACATCAAGTTATATGGTGAGTGTGGTAAATGTAAAACGGAAGAAAGTGAAAGAGAAGGACATAATCGAGTGGTTCCAGTGCCCGTGATAGAAGTTTGTGAACCATCAGCAAAGGTAACGGGGTGTGACAATGTGGGCAGTGTAGATTGAAAACATGACAAGAGGATAGAGTTACCAGTCATATGATGAGTGGCACCGGAGTCTATGACCTAGGCATCAGATGTGGAAGAAAGCAAACAGAAAGAACTACCTAAAGGTAGAGATGCCAAAATAGCGGTGGTCGCAGAAGCTTTAGTCATTTGGGCAGCACCTACCAAAGAATCATAAGCAGCACGTGATAGTGTGACCTGTCCAGCGGAAGAAAGTGTGGACGCTGTAGCAACCGCCACAGCACGGGTTGACTCATGAACCCCAGCATATGCTATATGTGGTAGGCGAAGCTCCGGATGAAGAGTATAACAATAAGACTCTGTATGTCCAGCTTTCTTACAATGCGTACAAAAATGTTGTGTTCGGCCACCAAGTGGAACATAAGCCCCACGGGAAATGTCGCCCATATCATGACCTCCACGACCTCGTGTCCCACGACTCTGATCACGTTGGACCCCGGGAACATGTGTCACTAGAGCATATGACTCAGAGGGAACTGAAGTAGTGAGTGAAGGCTTCGTTTCAGCAGTGCAGCGGAGAACACGGGAGAACAGCTCATCAATAGAAGGAAGAGACCGTTTACATATAACCTGGCGTCGAAGATCTGCATGAGAAAATCCCAAACCTTTAGGGCTCGTTTGGTATACGGGAATGAAATGGGGGGAATGGAATCATTAAGGAAATGAAATTGACATGGGAAACGGAATGAAATTTTTGATTACTTTGCCTTTGTTTGGTATACAAAATCAAACAAGGGAATGTATTAAGAAATTTACTGAAATATCCTTATTTTTTTTATTAATTTTTTTTAATTTCTCTTTTCACCCCATCTTCTTTGCGTCACGTCTTCATGGCCGGGTCGTTGGCTGAATCGGGGATGTTGGAGAAGAGCGGCGAAGGAGGAGCTTGGGGGCGTTTAAGGAGGCGATGGCGGTGAGGGTCTTGTCGAGTCGGCGGAGGGATGAGAGACGGGAGGCAGTGTTTCTGGATCTGGGTTGGGACTGGGCGCGCGCGATGGGGAAGGGTGGGGAGGTGCTGGGCTCGCGCGATGAGAAGGACGCCGGGCGATGGGGAGAGGTTCTGGGCAACGGGGGGAGGGGTGCTAGGTGCGCGAGGGGGAGAGGTGCTGGGTGGGCGGGGAGAGGGGCTAGGCAACGGGGAAGGGCACACAATGGGGATGGTGCCGGGCGACGGGGAGAGGTTCTAGGGCAATGTGGGGAGGGGTGCTGGGTGCGCGACGGGGAGAGGTGCTGGGTGGGCAACGGGAAGGGCAAAATAATAAAAAAGGTTTCCTTATCCAAGGGAACCTTTGTAAACCTGGGGGGTGGGGGGAATGGATTTAACCTTGCATAGGGGTATAAGATTGACATGGGAATCTTATACCCTCTTCTTATTTGTGTACCAAACACGGGAAAGGAATGCAATTCCTTTCCTTTCCTTTCCGCGTACCAAAAATGCTATTAAGGAATAGCATAACAAACATATCTTCTTGTCGCTTGGTTAACATATCGACCTCCATAGTGAGTGGTAAGAAAGTGTCAAGCCGCTGCTGAAGAGAAGTAAATGTGGAGTAGAATTCGAGTAGAGACTTATCCCCAAACTGTAGATTAAACAATTCCTCCCATGTGTCGCAAACACGTTGCAGATTATCTTTGCCGGTGTACATTAAGACATACTTATCCCAAATACTCTTGGCGGATTTACACAACATAAATTGTGGAACCAGTCGTGGTTCCATGTTATTCCATAACTGAGTCCGGAGAATTGCATCACCTTTGGTCCATTTAGCCTTGGCTTCCGCAGTGGAACCAACTGGGGGGCTATCAGAATACAAATATTGTGCTTGATCGGTAGTCAAAGCATAAACTTCAACGGCAGTAGACCAAGGCACAGGGGCGGCTCCAGAAACTTTATTCAGAGTGTTCAATGTTTATTCATTGTAAAATTAAAATATAATATCAGGCATTATAATATATAAATAATAGGCATTAGATAAATATTATGTATTTTAAATTTTCTAAATCAAATTTAAAACTAAGTAATAATTCAAATTTCAATTAAATAGCAAATTATCGGTTACCAAAAGCAAATTTATGATAAGAATTAAAAAAAAAAGCAACGAATTACCAAAATTGTTATTAGGTGGAGACTGGAAAATTTATAGCAAATTTATTACCAAATTTATAGCAAGTTTATTCATTTCCAGTGCAGTCTGCCAAGAAGAAGAGGAGCCGGGAGAGGAGCGGAGGAGGCGTTTGGGGTCTAGCGTCTTCCGGTCGACCGTCAACGCATCATGTCGTGACTGCCGTTGTTGGCGAGAGGGAGGGGGGAAGATCTGGAGATCGGACGGCACACGGAGACGCCAAAACGTGGTCCAGGCCACTAGTCGTTGCCTCGTCGGGTCAGGCCGGACGTCGGTCCTCGATCGTCTGTATGGCATCGGACAGCAAAGAGCAGCAGTGTCTACGTGTTGTTGTCATCGGCGTGAGGGGGGAGAGCCGGAGAACAGGAGAGGTGATGGCGTGAATCGTGATGTGTCGGCCACTAGGTTAGGATGTGCAGGTCAGGCAGCGGCACGGCTTTGAAAGCGTGAACCATATGCCTTGTGGATGGTCAACATTAAATATATATATTTTTAAACAAATCCAGGGTGTGCAGCGCACACCCTGAACACAACGTAGCGCCGCCCCTGCCAAGGCACATAATTGGACCCATCTAATTTCATCGAGGCAAGTTGAAGAGTTGAATTATGGGTTGTTGTCATAGCTTAATACCAAATCACCACAACAATAAGAGCCACGAGAGTGATTGAAACCAAATCATCAATAATAATCATCCAACAATCCAAATCACATCTCAAATATATGTACAATGCTTAAGCGCATACGGAGAATATATTGTACGTGAAGAAATATACGAAGAAGAGATATCCAGTGCTTAACAGCTTACAGCGTTTAAGCTTAACGGGACCGGTGTTGCCATCGCGTGTCTAGGCAGAGCTGAGCCGGTGTTGCCTTGTACAGCCGATAGATGTACGTCAAATTGTGTGCGCCGATCGTCACCTGAGTCGCCTCTCGTCACCAGAGTTGATCGTCAATAGAGTCGACTGGTTCCTGGCACCGATCATCACCAGAGTCGCCTAGAACAGCCGATCGTGTGTGCCAACCGTGTGCGCCGTTGTCAAGATCACGGGACAAGGAAGACAGTCATTGCGTACGCTGTCAAGGGCGCTGTCGCCAAGATTGCCAGACAAGACCCTCCGTCGTCGCTTGTCATCGGAGACAAGACTCTCCGTCGCCGAGATCGCAAAGCTCATTGTGCCACAGAGGCTCTCCATCTGTAGCGTTGCTCACCACAGCGCTATCTGTGTCACAGCGGTTCTACGCGTCGTCGAAAGGCTCTATGTGTTGTTGAATGGCTCTGATACCATATAAATGAAGGTAAAATATTTTCATTTCATAATACACAACTCACACGATCCGTATATATAACACCAAAATCTCCAAATATGGTAAGACATAAATGTATACGTTTCACAGTTGCAATGCCAATGTAACAATATGTGCTGAAGTTGTAGCCACCCGGACAGAACCGACTAAGAACTCATAATCAGCACGGAATAAAGTAACTAATTCAAAAAAATCAGCACTGCCAGTATATGTTGCATGCGCCACTTCAATCACCAACTAGTCATCAGTAATAAATCAAATCACAAATATATGAAGTATAACTTAGTCATCAACTAGTCATTCAACCAGGCATCGAAATATGTAGTCAACACTATCGCGATATTCACACAATGCTTCGATCCTAAATCAATATTCAAGACCACATCGTAGTGCAACAACAATATTCAAGGGCTTAATACGATAAAACATAATAATATATAGGATGAAGCCCCGACCTGAAGGAGCCACCGAACGACTCAGACGCGTCACCACCTAACGTTGCAGGAGCCAAGCGTCACCAAACGTCGTAGAGCGATCGTAGTTGCCAGACCAAACACAAATGTCGTGGCCAACCATCGTCTCCATTCGCAGAGAAACGAGCGCCATCTGGGTCATCTCGTTGTGTCGAAAGAGTGCCGTCTAGGTCATCCGGGTCTGCTGGTTCGTCTTGTGTCGGAGCACTGTCAGCGGCTAGGATTGCGTGGCAGGGTTGCGGCCAGAAACCTGTCGCAGAGCCATACAAGTATCACGTCGCAGGGACGGCTATGGCTAGGATTCTGTTGGCAAAGGAGGCCGTCGCTGCGTTGCTGCTCGAATCGCGAACGTCGTGAGTTGCGTATGCTCGAAACACGTGATAAAGAATCATGGCTCTGATACCATGTGAAGAGAAGTTGAATGATATATTTTCATATATCACACAATGTCACAAGACCCATACATATAGTATTACATAACCCATACATATGTGGTAACACACCATATGATATATGTATTAATTGTTTTTCCAATACACATCTCAGAAGCGCACCTCGTGTGCTTCTTTTGCACCTAGACAACAGTCTTAATTTTTGGTTGCATGCTTTTGAGCATGGAATATCTTGTGGGTTTCTGCTACTTTTTTTCAGGAGCTTGTTGAGTTATTGTGAATTTGTTAGACATTGTTTGCTGCTGTGTGTTGTTGGACTCATCGTTTGTTTTGTGGAGGCTGTAGGTTCCTAGTGTCTAATGTTTAATGATATACCCTACTAAATCATTCAATATGCCTACTTTCAATACTGGATGCATAAGCAAGCACCTCAACGCCTAGCCTGATAGGGTAAACTTACAGCAAAAAACTGTCATCCTTGGTTATTTTTGTTGAATTTTATTTACCTTGGTTCCAGGTGATGTGGTTATCCACATTTTTCTTCCTGAACAGCGAGCTCTATACAACTTGGAAGAATTTTACGGAAATGCTACTCCAGTTGAGCTCCCTTTTGAAAACCAGCCACCTTTCCGTCCTTAGCTGACTAGTGCTTCATGACAGTGAGGACGGATTGCAATTGCCTTAAGATTGGCTCTAGTTTCATTTTTGGGTAAAAATTTTATGTGGGGTCTGCCATTCCCTCGCTGGTTAGAAGGATTAGGGCGGCACAATCAATTTGGAGTTCTGAGGATGGCACTGCTTGCCTGAGATTATCTCAAGTAATGTACCAACCATACAGTACTGATATTGCGGTACCATTAATCATGCTACTGTTTCTGTAAATGTTAAAGATTAGATTTTAGCCTGTTATGTTCTTAAATATTGCATATCATAGTCCATGCCTACTTCTGAGACCAGTCATTTATTGGAGCTCTGGAATAACTCTACATATCATTCTGTGTGAGGCTAGCTGTAGTGTAAACGCTAGCTGTTTTGTTCATGGAATTCTTAGATGTCTCATTATGCGTGAAATAGGCTTCTTGCAGTAAATTGTAGTAAAATCAGTAGTTGGTTTAAGCCGTTTTTGTTCATGGATAATGTGATTAAAAGCAGACTCGAGTAGCCGTTTTTGTTGGCTTCTTCCTACCGTTTGGTTTAAGCCGTTTTTGCTCTACATTTGGGATTTTAATTGTAGACTCGAGTAGCTGTTTTTGTTCCAACGGCACCCCAGCCCCTTATTCTTACAGCACTAATTAGTTATATACAATTTGTCAAATAAAAAAAAACAAATAAATTTGTTAATTGAAATTTATCAAGTCCAATATTGGCATATTGATATATGCATAAGAAATGCAATGAGTACAAGTACCAACACAATCGTTCGATCGTGATAGAATGATTTAGATCGTATTTTTATTTTAATTATTCATTTATTATAATATCTTATTATAATTAAATAAAAGTATAATTTGAATCGTTCTATCATTATCAAATGGCCTATATCGTATTTGCACTCATTGGTTTACTTTTACATATTATATATATGTTAAACAATATCTACCAAACAACCACAATATTGTCATATAAAATTGTATATAAATAAATTTTAATTATTTAAAAATAATTAAGGGGTATTTAGGCTTGTTACCCCAATGACATTACACCTACAAAATCCATGGTTATCCATACACACGTGACTATAGTTATACACAAATAATTGTGGTACAACATTTTTTAATGGCAACATATACGTAATTGCCTAAAAATAGTAACTACTAACCAGCCTAAATTTTCTTGGCATGTGTCTTGTTTGCAAGTAGGTTTGAGTGATGAACAATTGTCTTGTCTTTAGGATGGTGATGAGTGAGTGTTGTCATTGTTCAATATCGTTTTGTCTTTATGATGGTAATGAGTATTTACTAATTATAGTCCACAAGTTACTATTGAGTCACGGCTCATAAATGGGCAGAGAGCCTTTAAGAAAGTGTTAGTTTTGTTAGGTTAGGTCCGAATAACTTGGTATAAATTTGCATTATTCACACTTTACCTATAAAAGAAGTGCTATAATACATTTTACACTCATGCAAGAGCAAATTTGAGAGAAATATTCATAAATTTATACAAATACTCTTTCAAATTGTTTCTCAATAGATAATGAGATTCTTGGCGGAAAAACCATATCCCAAAATGGTCATAATTATATAGAAGAGTTGGCCATGTTACTTATCGCCTTTGTTTTACTATTATCTACTTGCATTCATTTTTAAAAAAGATAATCAAAGAGATAAGTATTTTGTATTTTTTTTCTTTGGGGTAAATATTTTAGCATCATTAATAAAATAGGTGTGCATTATTTTTAAAGACTCATGTTTTGAGTATGCTTTTAAGATAATGTTTATTTGAGGGTTAGAATATTTTGACGGTGATACCACACCCTGAATCTCATTTATTGAGGAAACGGATAGTGATTACATATGTCTGCATCCGAAGGATTAAAGCGTTAATGTAAAATGCCTAAAAGGACTAAAACGCGGGTGCTATCCTAATCCACTCAGCAGTAAATGCACAACAAGGGTGCACACATATTCCCATATTCATACCACAAACAAACAAATCATTCACGTATAACACTAAAAAAATCCAATCAACCATCTTGAAACTCATTGGGAAAAACTCTCTTTACAAAGTTACTATTTAGTTATAAAACAAATCCCTCAACACGGTTATTATAGTTATCAAACCCAAAGAAAACATAATAGAGAGACTAAAATATAATGTGGCCTTCGAGCCGAAGAGATCCATTGTAAAGATCCGTATTTTAAGTAGTGTTAAGAGATAGCCATCATATGGGAATATAGTTATCTAGATGGTGATGTGGCTATCGATATAAGTGTTTTGACACTAGTTGGTCTTGATTCTGGGTCGGGGACCCGAGTGGTCTAATTGTTGACTTTTTCGGGGTTTGTTAATTGACCTTGCATTTGAGTTGAAAAATATTTAAATAGTGATTTGCTCGTTATTTCGAGCGCTTTGACTGTATTTAGGCTCAATTTAAAGTTTGTGACCTTGGGAGGTCATTTATGATTTTTTGGGTGGTTATTAATTAAGAAATATCTAGAAATATAAATAGGTAGAGGGAAAAGAGAGAGAACGCAGTTGCATTCATTTGGGCTGTGCGTGGAGAAGTGCTTAGAGCTTAAGGAGCTTAGAGCCATGGTTTCGCGATTCGTGGCTATCTGATTCGTGATAGTACCTCTAAGTAGGTGTTCCTTTACTTCTCTACTCTTTATGTGATGTTTAACATGTAAGAATTAAGAAATTTTATGAATTTTTGTAGCCAAACTTGGTTTGGAGGGATTAGAAATCCATTTTAGGGTTACTTAGGTTACAATGTAAATAAGGAAATAAGGAAATACCCCCCTCCCCCCTTATATTTAAAGAAAAATACTAGAAAATCAAATTCTCACTCCTTCAAAAATGTGAAAAATGAGAATTAGTACTTAATTTTGAAAAATTCTAATTTTTTGTTAGAAGTGACTACTTGAAAAGTGAGGTTAGACCTTTCAGAAAAATCCAAAAAAAATATATTATCTTAGTTATGATATAAAGAACCACTACCGAGACTTTTTATTTCAAGAAAACGCTTTCTATGAAAATCCTCTCTCTTGGTCAAGACATAAGGATAAATTTGTGGAGACTAACCTCTGTTACAGAGGGAGTTATGAAACCCTAGTGGTTAAATTGTGTTGTTATATCGTGCATTAAGTTGCATGATTGGGAAACCTTAGGTTTGTGAGCTATGTATTAGGTTAATGCTTGGATCTTAGTGGGAAATCTAGTGAGAGGGAAACATGATGTTCTCTGTTGTGGATTGTTTGAGATAGCTTTGGGTTTAAAGGAGTCCATAGCATGTCAGTCGGCACTGTGAGAGCCTAGTGAGGCTGTATGACGAAACCATCGTGGTTGGTTTAATGTTATGGTTTGGCCATGAGGGCTATAGTGTTGGTGGGCGGTGAGGATGGTCGGCACTGTGAGAGCCTCATGGTATGTTAGATGTTATGGTTAGCTTACACATATGTGCACTGTGTGGGACCATTAGGCCTATTGTGATATGCTATGTTTGTTTGTCTGTGTGTGATATATGGGGTCATTAGATCCATGTGATGTTTGATTGGGCCTAGTGGCATATTTGGTGGTTAAGTTTGAGTTGAGTTAAGCTCAGTGCAGATGTACCCTTGCGTGGGTGTGACAGGTGGCTAAGGCCTCTGGGTTTGTGATGCACCCTATTGGGTGAGGCTACGACCTAATAAGCCCGTGATGCTAATGTTATGTTGATAAGATACTATTGAGGATCATGTACAAGCTATGTCTTATTGAAGATAGGTTGCATCCAGTTATAGGGATTCTGGTGAGGATCATGGACAAGTTGTCCTGATGGGGACAAGTTGTGTTCTGAGACTAATACAGGTTATGTTCTGATGTGATGTAGATCCTGTTTGGAATTGTGGTGGATATGCTAAGTCCTTTTATGGATAGGCTATCGTAATGATGTGATTTGCTGATGATCCTTTTGGATTGTGGGGGACATATCAAGTCCTAATTCGGAGAGGACGTCCTGGTGTGACGTTGTATTAATAGGATGTTGTGAGACTTCTGATGACAGGTGGTAGAGGCCCCTGAGATATTATGCTAGTGTCAGAGTCTGGTTGTCTTCAGGAAGGTGTTCCATGATATCGAAAGTCCTCTTAACCTGGTGTGGTTGAGTGGCATGTCCCGCAGGGTAACGGTATTAGATTGGAATACCTATCCCATGGCAACAGGTGATTGCTCCAATATGTTGTAAGAGTTGTCGTGAGAGTTGGATGCTTTGAGATAGGAATTCATTCCCTGGTTTTGGTTTGCTTCAGGTTGAGTCCTTATGTTTGTTGTTTATTTGATTGTGCATTGAGCATGTATTATATGGTAGGATGTAGAGTTATATGTCACAGTCCAGAACCTCCCAGCACGATTTCATAACATACTAGTACCGTTTATAATGTTTGTACAACTCATAGAATGAGTTAGAACTTGTATAGGCGATTTGTACTCTCGCACTAACTTGATATTTCTTGGTGCCAATTGTAAAATTATTTTAAATATTATATGTAAAGCAAGGCTCTAGTGTTAAAAGTTGTACTTGACATTTGTTCTAATATAAGTTTTCTCACTTTCGGCCATTTTCTACAACTTCCGTTAATCATTGTTTGTTATCCCGTTTGACTCTAAAACATTCACTCAAACTTAATGCTTACTTAGTTCACGAAGTTTCCGCTAAGTGACTAAGTGCCGCATGAGTTAGCTCGCCATAAATCTAACTCCGTGACAGGTGGTATCAAAGCTAACTACGTCCCGTTGTAATTTGGTTGGTTAATGGAAAGAGTCGAGGCGATAGCACACGAGAAAGGGTTTGTTGTGATGGAGGAACCGCTCATAGAGCAACAACATGGTCGTGGTCGTGAGGAGCTATGCACTTCAGTGCCACTGAAACGTGGGAAGTCCAAGACGGCACTCAAGGACCCCATGGAAGCTCGGATTTCATTACTAGAAGGGAGTCTCACAACCATGAACTCCGTGGTTGGGGAACTAAGCAATCAAGTCGACAACTTGATTGTGGAAATTGCTAAGGCTACTAAAGCCATGATCCGTGAATGTAGTCAATCGTTAGAGGGGCAGTTCAAAGCCCTTAGTGAGACATTGGCTGACCTTCGAAAATACGTGGAATGTGAGATCCACGACATGCACAAAGAGATGGATGCACTCCGCCGAACCAGTCCGCAATCGGTGGGGAATACTGGCCCGAGTGTTACGAGCGGCGAACATGGAACCATGCTGAAAGTCCCCAAACCTGCGATGTACAATAGTATACGCAATGCCAGTGCGGTGGAAAATTTCATATTCAGCCTAGAATAATATTTCGTGGCCATGGGCATTGTTGACATTGTGGCTCGGATAAGCAACGCCCCAATCTTCTTTTGGGAAGCTACCCAACTGTGGTGGCGGCAGAAACATGCGGAGTGGGAAAAAGGACTTTGTTTAGTCGACACATGGGACCAATTTAAAGTGGAACTACACAAGCACTTCGTCCCACACATTGTGGAGACTGAAGTTCGGGGGAAGCTGCATTGACTACGGCAAACAAGTAGTGTGCCCTGAGTATATCAAAGAGTTCACTACTCTAATGCTAGAAATCGATAATATGTCCGATTCCGATTTCCTCTTTTACTTCAAAGATGGTTTGAAGGAATGGACAAGAGTAAAGTTAGATAGGTGCAATGTGCAAACACTAGATGATGCTATTGCGGCCGCCGAGATGTTGGTTGACTACTCGCCCTAATCCAAGCTTGTGAAGAAGCCGTGTGCAGGTAAAAGTGGGGGAGATAAGGGCAAACCGAAGAAGGATGTTGGCCACAAAGAGGGTGGACATTCAAAGCCCTCAACAAGTTATAAACCGAAATTCTTCGCACAAAAGAAAGATGCACTGAGACCATGCTTCATTTGTGATAGACCGCATTGGACTAGAGATTGTCCGAATCGCAAGGTGATGAACGACATTGTTGTGGAATATAACAAGGAGAAGGCCGAGGAGCCTCAAGTTGATTTAGAGGCCATCCAACACTTGAGCACTCTCTCGAAGCTCTTCTCTCTGAAGGACCCGAAGAAGAAAAACTTGCTATATGCGAACATATCCATCAGGGGTCAAATTGTGGGCGCAATGCTAGATATAGGAGCGACCCACAACTTCATCCATCTGCAAGAGGCCAAGCGGTTGGGCCTCAAACTCTCCGAAGGAACTAGCACGATCAAAGCTGTGAACTCATAAGCTAAGCTGGTCCACGGTATTATAAGGGGTATAACAGTGAAAATCAGATATTGTCAAGGAAAGCTCGACTTCACTGTCATTCCAATGGATAATTTTAAGTTGGTGTTAGAACTTGCTTTCTTCTGCTAAGCACTGGCATTTCCTGTTTCAGGATCAAGTTCCCTTGTGATCCTCGACAGTCATAAGATTCGAGTGATCACACTTAAAGGCATGAGGAAGTCAAATGCACTGACAATTTCCGCCAATGCAGTTTAAACGGAGACTCAAGCAGGACCCAAGTTATATGGTTTCGATAAGGGAATTGATTGAGTAGGAAGAGTTGGTGATGCTTTCTCCCACACTACCCAAACCTGTGGAGTCAGTTTTAAAGGAGTTCCAAGATGTGATGCCTTCAGAGTTGCCTAAGAAATTACCTCCGAAACGAGATGTGGATCACCACATTGAGTTGGAGCCCGGCACAAAGCCTCCTACTATGTCACCCTTTGGCATGACACCCCCGGAGTTGGCAGAATTGCAGAAGCAACTCCAAGATTTGATCGAGTCGGGCTATATCTGACCGTCAAAAGCCTGATTTGGCACCCCCAGTGTTGTTTCAGAAGAAAAAGGATGGCGAATTAAGAATGTGCATTGACTACCGGGCATTAAACAAGATCACTATCAAAAACAAGTACTCAATTCCTTTGATAGTGGACTTGTTTGACAAACCCGGCAAGGCGATATATTTCACCAAGATGGAGTCCTTTGGGCCACTAGGAGGCAAGTTGTCACGCCCCCGAATTCCAGTGTACCCAAACCAGGAATATGATTTCCCCTTACCCGCACCCGAAAGGCCAAGGGG
This sequence comes from Taxillus chinensis, assembly GCA_023512835.1. NCBI lineage: Eukaryota > Viridiplantae > Streptophyta > Magnoliopsida > Santalales > Loranthaceae > Taxillus > Taxillus chinensis. The sequence continues at coordinate 1,118,773 of CM042086.1, forward strand.
TAGGTGACTAGCACCAAAAGAGACTACACCACGGGTACTATCTCAAATATGCAACCATGTACAGTCATACATTAACGGTAATCCTGTACTTTCCCATACATCAACATGCATACAATATGTCAAACAATCATATAAACATCATATGATAAACAGTATGTAATACAACTGTCCACGGACTCATGCCCGGGATATCACACAAAACAATACAGAATACAGTACTATATCATACATTAGAGTAGTGGGCACGTCCTTCTAGAAGAAAGTCCTTCACTAGTCTCGGGTCACACCTAAAAAGGATAAATAACAAGTAGGGGTGAGCGACAAGCTCAGTAGGTGACCCTAATACTCCACATCATGCAAACATATAAATTTATACTATATGCTTAGTGTACTCGTGCACCGTGTAGTGTGTACAATCATTAGGACTCAGCCTGTAAACAAATATTAGGACCCAGCCTGCCCATATAGGACAGCTTGTCCATGATCCTCTATGGGATCCCAGCTTAGGGCACTCAACCCTAACTCCATGAGCTCAACGGCTCAACACGATCCTCAATAGGATCTCAGCTCAAGGCACTCAGCCCTAGCTCCACGAGCTCAATGGCTCAACTCAAGCCTTAGCCTATCATGTCAACCACATAGTAACACCTGTGCCTCACGGTGAGAACACAAACAAGTCATGGACTCCAAGCCCCAAATCCTCAAACCAACATACCAACACCAGTATGGCATTAAGGTTCACAATACTCCCTTTATAACTGATGTCAATCTTCACAAATTGATCCTCATGCCTTGACCAAGGAAGAAAATGCTCGTAGAAGTTGTTTTTTTATAATAAAAAGTCCCGGCATTGGGTCCCCATCTTATAACTAAGATAATCTAATTTTTGGAAATTTTTCTGAGAGAGCTAATCCCACTTTCCAAAAAGTCACCTCTACGAAAAACTGGATTTTTCTGAGATTTTGCACTAAATCTCAATTTTCACATTTTGAAGGAGTGAGAATTTAATTTTCTAGTATTTTTCTTTGAATCCGAAAGGGGGGTATTTCGTTATTTACATTGTAACTTAAGTATAGACTTAAAGGTTACAATGTAAATAGTCCAGTCCAGTGCAGTTACACTGGCTCGAAGCTGCGGAACTGCTGACTACAAAGCTGCTGACTATTGTCACGACCCGAGCAGCATGGTGCTGGCGGGACGTTTCTTAGTGGCACGATTCAGAAATGTATTTGTGCTACGTAAAGGAGAGGGGTTGGTTGAAAGCGTAGATGGTGCGCAGCGGAAGGTTCCAGGCAGTTCGTGGAGGAAAACGGATGGAACCCCTTCGGAGTTCAAACGTGCCGACCCGGTTGAATGCGGGGAGCACGCCGCTAGTCGAGGACTTGACGTTGAAGAAGGGATTTGGCCATCCTTACACAAACTGGTCGGGAACTGGAGCCGTTCTCCTGATGAGCGCAGTGGCAGGGCGAAACCAGTCTACGTGCGCTTCAACCCTCAAAGGCTAAACTTAGCGGACCGTGGATAGAGAAGCTAAGTGCCGCAATAGGTTGAGAGGTGCAAGAAACCTGACCCTGTGACAAGTGGTATCAAAGCCGAACCGGCCCGTATCTTGAAGACTCGCCGAGCACTCTCGCGAGTAGCGTGATCCCAAGGTGGGAGCTCACAGAGGTGAGTCGACCGATAGTGTCTTGCACGCCTTGCGTCTATAGAGTTGGAGTATCCTAGAGTGTGATACAGAGCTGGGCAAGGGAGTACGAAGGAGCGCGTCGGAGCGATCTTGGAAGCCTCCTATCCTTTGGACATTGGGCGAGTGGGTGAGCATCATGGTAAAGGTGTTGCAACCTGCGGGGAAGCGATGTCTAAGCTGTTGACATTGGGCGAGTGGGAGGGCGTCGAGGTAACGATGCCATCGCCTGCGGGGAAGCGATGTCGACAAGCGCAACGAGGACGTTGCGAGGATTGGGTGGAGGAGAATGTCACGACCCGAGCAGTGTGGTGCTGGCGGGACATTTCTTAGTGGCACGATTCAGAAATGTATTCGTGCTACGTAAAGGAGAGGGGTTGGTTGAAAGCGTAGATGGTGCGCAGCGGAAGGTTCCAGGCAGTTCGTGGAGGAAAACGGATGGAACCCCTTCGGAGTTCAGACGTGCCGACCCGGTTGAATGCGGGGAGCACGCCGCTAGTCGAGGACTTGACGTTGAAGAAGGGATTTGGCCATCCTTACACAAACTGGTCGGGAACCTGGAGCCGTTCTCCTGATGAGCCCAGTGGCAAGGCGAAACCAGTCTACGTGCGCTTCAACCCTCAAAGGCTAAACTTAGCGGACCGTGGATAGAGAAGCTAAGTGCCGCAATGGGTTGAGAGGCGCAGGAAACCTGACCCCGTGACAAGTGGTATCAGAGCCGAACCGGCCCGTATCCTGAAGACTCGCCGAGCACTCTCGCGAGTAGCGTGATCCCAAGGTGGGAGCTACCAGAGGTGAGTCGACCGATAGTGTCTTGCACGCCTTGCGTCCATAGAGTTAGAGTATCCTAGAGTGTGATACAGAGCTGGGCAAGGGAGTACGAAGGAGCGCGTCGGAGCGATCTTGGAAGCCTACTATCCTTTGGACATTGGGCGAGTGGGCGAGCATCTTGGTAAAGGTGTTGCAACCTATGGGGAAGCGATGTCCAAGCTGTTGACATTGGGTGAGTGGGAGGGCGTCGAGGTAACGATGCCATCGCCTGCGGGGAAGCGATATCGACAAGCGCAATGAGGACGTTGCTAGGATTGGGTGGAGGAGAATGTCACGACCCGAGCAGCGTGGTGCTGGCGGGACGTTTCTTAGTGGCACGATTCAGAAATGTATCCGTGCTACGTGAAGGAGATGGGTTGGTTAAAAGTGTAGATGGTGCGCAGCGGAAGGTTCCAGGCAGTTCGTGGAGGAAAACGGATGGAACCCCTTCGGAGTTCAGACGTGCCGACCCGGTTGAATGCGGGGAGCACGCCGCTAGTCGAGGACTTGACGTTGAAGAAGGGATTTAGCCATCCTTACACAAACTGGTCGGGAACTAGAGCCGTTCTCCTGATGAGCCCAGTGGCAAGGCGAAACCAGTCTACGTGCGCTTCAACCCTCAAAGGCTAAACTTAGCGGACCGTGGATAGAGAAGCTAAGTGCCGCAATGGGTTGAGAGGCGCAAGAAACCTGACCCCGTGATAAGTGGTATCAAAGCCGAACCAGCCCGTATCCTGAAGACTCGCCGAGCACTCTCACGAGTAGCGTGATCCCAAGGTGGGAGCTCACAGAGGTGAGTCGACCGATAGTGTCTTGCACGCCTTGCGTCCATAGAGTTGGAGTATCCTAGCGTGTGATACAGAGCTGGGCAAGGGAGTACGAAGGAGCGCGTCGGAGCGATCTTGGAAGCCTCCTATCCTTTGGACATTGGGCGAGTGGGCGAGCATCTTGGTAAAGGTGTTGCAACCTGCGGGGAAGCGATGTCCAAGCTGTTAACATTGGGCGAGTGGGAGCCTTTGAGGGACATTGTTACCTCGACGCCCTCCCACTCGCCTAATGTCAACAGCTTGGAAATCGCTTCCCCGCAGGTTGCAACACCTTTACCAAGATGCTCGCACACTCGCCCAATGTCCAAAGGATAGGAGGCTTCCAAGATCGCTCTGACGCGCTCCTTCGTACTCCCTGGCCCAGCTCTGTATCACACTCTAGGATACTCTAACTCTATGGACGCAAGGCGTGCAAGACACTATCGGTCGACTCACCTCTGTGAGCTCCCACCTTGGGATCACGCTACTCGCGAGAGTGCTCGGCTAGTCTTCAGGATACGGGCCGGTTCGGCTCTGATACCACTTGTCACGGGGTCAGGTTTCCTGCGCCTCTCAACCCATTGCGGCACTTAGCTTCTCTATCCACGGTCCGCTAAGTTTAGCCTTTGAGGGTTGAAGCGCACGTAGACTGGTTTCGCCCTGCCACTGGGCTCATCAGGAGAACGGCTCCAGTTCCCGACCAGTTTGTGTAAGGATGGCCAAATCCCTTCTTCAACATCAAGTCCTCGACTAGCGGCGTGCTCCCCGCATTTGACAGACAAGATTTTTAGCCTCTCTAAAAGAGCTAGCTAATGTCGTTAAATCTCTCTTTAAGATAATAAATTCCCTAAGTTTGCACTAACAGAATAGCAGCAAGAAAGGGGTCGAACCCACAGGGATTAACCTAGTTCTCTAGTTCTCAAATCAAATCACCCAATTACTCTTGTTCTATAAAATGTCTTGGCAAAAAGTTTTCTTTTTTAAACTAAAGATCTAATTTTTATTTGGTTTTCGAATAAACAAAGAAAGTAAACGATTTCGGGATTAAGTTTCAAGGATTAAAAGCATCTAGGGTCACAATTTCACCTCCCTATGTTATCTCTACTGGTTCATGATGTTAGGGTTGTCTGATTGAAAACATGCTAAACATAAGCCAAGGACAACAAATGGTCATTGAGGTCCTTTTAAGAGTTGTATGCCAGAATGGTCATCTAAACACACAAACATGCAAAGCCAATAAATCATACTTGCAAAAGGATAATGATCACACCAATCACAAATAAGTTATGAATCTCAATCCGCCCCAGACTAGGGCTAAGAATACCAAGGTGTACATCCAAAGATAGAACTTAAGAACAGATTCATAAAACATGCAAAACTTCAATCATCCAAACCCAATATTCATAAACACAGCAAAGCAACAAGGGGGCTACATTGCTCCCCTAGATTAAAAGACTACTCACGCATGATTACAAGCAAAACCATAGCAGAAAAAGCTAAACATCTTCTTCTTGATCACGCGCACAAGAAAGCTTCAAATCCAGGCTCCAAAATCCGCAACGGCTGCTGCGACGGCTGCTCTCCTAGGTCAAGGAGCACCTCCAAGTTGTGGAGCCTCTCTCTCTCTCTAAAAACGTGTAGGGGGGTTAGGCCTTGCTAGCAAGGGGCGTGGAGCTCTTATTTATAGAGTTTGGATGGGCCTTGAGGTGTGTAACCTAGCCCATCTATCAAAACGGCGTAGTTTTGATAAGTGACACTCGAAACATTAAAAACTCTATCTTCCATCCACAATTTGGACTTGGGCCTTCAGGAACAAATGATCGGCATGGAAAAACGATTGGATCGGTCCAAAAATATCTCTGCACGCCAATTTGCACGTGATATGGTGAATTCACGTGCACCTCCAAATCAGCTCAAACTTCTCCCCAAGCTTCCTTGCATCATGTAGAGGCCTGAGAGGCAAAAATAGGCTTGCACGTGAAATGGGTGAATTCACGTGCAGCTCCAAATTAGCTCCAAATGCTCTGCAATTTCTGTGGTAGGTAGAGGACATCATTCCAAGCAACTTTTGTTCTTGCACGCCAATTGTTTGAGGCCATCTACTATGTCAAAAGTGAGGTCCAAAACCTGCCAAAACAGCTTAAAAACGCATGTATTTGCAACTAGCATCTTCCTAGGGGTTAGAGCAAATATATATGATATATGAAGCAATAAGGCTCTAATCATGCTCTTAAACATCCTAAATAAACACTAGAATAACGGCATAAAATGCACGTTATCAAATACACCACACTTGAACCATTGCTTGTCCTCAAGCAAAAATATACAAGCAGACAAAAATAAAATAAACACGCAGTCAAACGAAAGAAAAATAAAATAACAATCAAGGAGAATCATGGTTTCCCTAAGCATGCAACTCTATCATGATGAAATGGGAATTTAAGCATCAAAATGAGTCATAACTTAGTTCATTCATGTCCATATCCCTAGTCCAACAACCATGCAATATCATCACTTAAATTTCAGATATGAGCAAGCAATCCATGATAAAATAGCATCTAGTTTCCCTTTAAGTTCTTACCAAGGATAAGCAGCCTCACTCAAATATAATAATTCTCAAGCCCAATACCTATCAATGAACAATGGATGGAAAACTCTATCTCTACACTCGCCATCAGCTATTGATTAAGTACTTGCCAAGCAATCATGAGAGTTCCCTATTGTGCTTATCAAAGAAAACACACTCTCTATTCTACTTTACTTGAACTCACACTCTAATCTAAACTCAATAAACTCACACTCTATTCTAATAACTGATAAAACAAAACCATGAGCTAAAGAATTGAGCTCAACACTCTCAAATAAACAAAACTGAGCAAATGTGGCTACAAATCTAAACAATCACACATAAACATCAAGCCATTGAGGCTTTTATTTTGAATCCTTCTTTTTTTTTCTGTTTTTTTTTCTCTTTTTTTTTTAAATAATAACCTTACAAGGTCGCATTTTATGCTCTCCCTTGATGGATTATTCACTCTTTTTTTTTACTCACATAACACATAAATAAGACTGATTTTTCTAATGCAAACCCCTTGCCATTTTGCTACATAAGGAGAGACAGAAATTCATTGATGTCTCACATCCCATTTTCCAATTAAGTGATGGCTTTTTCACATTCTATATCACAGCCTTTTCCAATAATATCACACAATAAAGAAAAGAATGTAAAGACAGTCACAATGACTTAGAGGTCTTGCATCCTAACTAAACACCAAACACTGAGCACTAATAAGTAATCACATGCTTACTTGACTCCTACCATTAAATAACCAATGTGGAATGTAAGATGAGTAGCAATTCAAACTATTACCCATACCCTAAAATGACACTCAAAGGCTAAAAGAAGCTGTTCTCATTTTGCATTTCTTTTTCACTCAACTTTAAGGGTTACTTAGGTCTATCATAGCATTTCATGCTCAGCTAATATTCAAAACTCAGCTCCAAAAACATGGTGATATCATTCAACAGATAAAGACATGATTAAACCAATTCAGAGCACATTTTAACTACTTTAACACCCTTATCACAACATGATACTAATGTGGCCCAAAAAATTAAATTTTAAGCCAAAATTGCATACTTAATATCCATGTCTCCACAAGCAAATCATTCAAACAACGCAAACAATCATGCAACTAAAAACAAGTGTTTTTTTTGTTTTTTTGTTTTAAATAAAACATGCAATCACAACATAAAAGACAAGCAAGTGGCTCAAGTAACTCCCTATACACCACACTTAAAATATGCTATGTCCGCATGGCATAAAAGAGGGAGTAGGAAAATACTTACCCCTGGTTTGGCACACTGTAATAGTAGATGACATTGGCCACCATTCGTCGTACCTGAGCCACAAAATCAACCGACGTCTCACCGCGCACTTCCCAAGTTTCTCTCCCTTGCAGAATAGCCATCATGTAGTAGCAAACAAAGATCCCACAACTGAATTGGTCAGGCTGCTAAGGGATTTCCATTTCGTTGAGGTGAATAAGAGGGAGCTTATCCTGCAACAATCCTTCTTTGATCATCACCACTTTCATTCTTTTGATGAACCCATGCACTAACTGTCTTTTCCGTCTAGCAAACCCTTCGCCTTGGCTTGGATCATATAGCACGGCATGTCCTACATCCAGATTCAAACGGACAAGTACATAGTGGCGATCAATGTGCACCGGAATCAGCACCTCATGCATACCATGCCAAGGGCGGTGCCCTTCATTCTCACCATTGATGCGTTGGCGCCACACCTCTTCGGACAAGGGTTGATTGAAAAGCTCACACAAGCATGATGGAAGTGTATTGAGCTAAGGGGTAGTTATGAGGCTCGGCCTCCACTACATAGCGCATGGTCTCGGAAGAGGTCTATCTCGTCGGCGTAGAGATATTCATTCTCGGAGATCCTCTTTAAGCTAAAAGGGGTGAAGATATCATTATCCCGTATAAAGCGAGCCCTCCGAACCGTGGAATTGATGAACTCTTCAAATGCTTGCTTGGCTCTCGTCGGATGATAAGGCTGGATTAATGATTAAATGGACAGGAGGGCCAAGTAGATCTTCAGGTTCAACAGGCATGTATGCACCCCAAGAAACAGAAGTATAGCGGGCACCGAGCCTGAGAATATGCAGGATCGGTAAAAGGCTGGAAGGGTGAATACCCTTCGCTGGCTTTGTCTCCTCTTGAGGCTGGAAGGGTGGATACCCTGTTGCGGCGCCGCCTCCTCCGAGTGATAGTAAGATGGGTGAGCTGAAGGTTCTTATTGAGGTGGATCTGCCTGGGCTGGATAAGCATCTTCAGGGGGATGGAGAGGGTTCTTCATCGATATCTCCACTATAGGAGAACGTTTTGATGCTTTCCTCTTGCTCAAAGCCTTCCGATTTTGCCTAGGAGGCCTTTGACTTCTTTGTTGTCCTTCCTCAGGGCTTCCACCTCGCCTGGGTTCTGGCATTTGCCTCCCCGAGCCGCTGTGTTTCTTGCCTCCAAGCTTCGGTAGATGCGGCAGGATGAGCTTCGGGGCCTCCCATGCTCTAGGTGATGCATGAGCGGCTACATCCGGGGCCTCCCACGCTCTGGTTCTAGGCCGTGAAGTAGCTTGTTGGTCTCCAGAGATGAGGGCCATTAATTCTTCAAATTGGGCATTAGTGATGTGCCCATTAGTGATCGCCCAATTGATGACCTCCACTTCGCTCACCACCTGCCCACTAATGCCTTGAAAGAAATTGAAAATGTCTTCTTTGTGTACATTGAACCGCATGTACATGGCGGTGAGTCTGTATAGAGTCTGCTTCCTTTGATCCAAATGAGGAGAGGTCTCCCTTGCAAAGTCCGTGGATCGCTCCACATGAACACCGTGCCTAGCGGGCGTGATAGAGGAGGAACATTGGTTGCCCAATGACCTCCGGTGCGACCCCCAAACCTCCTTCACTTGCAATACTCTTAACACCCAGGTGAGAAGGAAAAGTAATGTTCTCCATGGAGGAAAAATGCAAAGCAGGCATGCTTTGAAATATCACACACAAAATTCTGCCATTTATCCGCTTGGATGAGTTTTTCTTCCACCATTTAAAAATTGTAGTGGCCCAATCCACATTTAGCATATGATCAATGCTATACATGAACTCCAGGTGTGGCTTAGGCACACTATCTAGCCCACTGGTCTGAATCAATAAACATTTCCCTACCAGGTAAGCTAGGCATCTAAATTTTCCAACAAAACCATTCTTGGTATACTGCCTTCGACTTTGAAATTTTCTAGCATAGTTACATGCAGTACCAAATTCTCCTAGGCTTAGCTGAGGGAAGCTATTACTGGGTTCAGGGAGGTTAAAGCAATGTCTAATAATTTCAGGGGTAATCCTGACATAAACCCCTTGCACAACCCCTATCAGTTCATCCTCACTCCCAGAGACAGATGCATAGAAGTCTTGTAAGGCAGAATAGGAAATAGGCAGGTCAGGCGGATACTAACCTTTGTAATCCCGAGTTTGAATTTTAACAGCCACCTCTCTAGCCCAGGCCAGCTCTGAAGCCTCCAAAGCCTGCATATCAAGAGCATGCCCCAAGAGTATCTCCTCCTCAGGTTGGCTATCAGCACTAGGTGAGTGCACCTCCTCTTGGCCAGTCCTCCTTGTGCGCACCATCTTTGGAATGAGAAGATAAGAGCAAAGAGCAGAAAACTGAAGAGCAAGAGAGCAAAAGGGCAGAGTTTCTCTAATACAGATCTAGAGTAATTTTGGTGTGGAAGCCTTTGAAGATGGCTTCCCTTTATATAGCGTGCAGAAGGAAAGATGCTCCAATTGGCGTGATACACGTGCCCCTAACTTTTCAGAGTGTTCTGACCAAAATACCCTCTGCACGTGAATTGGCTGAATTGGCGTGCAGGTCAGAATCGTCCCAAACTTTGGTGGTGGGTCCCCCTTGAGCTGGCAAGCAATAGTCCCTTCTGCACGTGAATTGTTTGAAGCTTCTAGGAGGGCTAAAATCGGTATTTTGCATTTTTGGGCCTCCACATGACAGCTAGAAATTCGCGTGCAAGAGTAAACGTGAATCACATGGTCTTCATCTACCATTCCAGAAAGTTACAGCTCAAAAGGAGTTGCACGTGAATTGGGCAATTCACGTGCAAATTCACGTTCAGGCCCAAACTGGCCCAAATTTCTCCACTGAGTTGCTTATGCATTATGGACCATCTTTAAGTCTTGCACGTGAATTGTTTGAGCCCATCTTCAAGCACTTTTGGGCTTCACTTGCTCCTTGCTCCTTGACTTTGACTTTAAAAATAATTCCACAAGTTCAGGACCCAATAATTTGCTCATCCTGCACATGGTTAGCTAAGAAAGGAACAAAGTCTCCTGCACAATGGTTAGCTTGCAAACAAATTTATTGAATAAAATAAATAAAAGAAAATAACATAAAATAAAACATAGCAATAAACGTTGGGTTGCCTCCCAACCAGCGCTTTATTTAAAGTCTGTAGCTAGACTTGCGGTTATGATCAAGCAATGGTGAAAGAGAGGGAATCAACTATCTCCCTCTCGAGTTGAATCAAAGTATGGTTTCAACTATTGCCATTCACCCAAAATTTCTTGCCATCTACGACTTGGAGCTCAAAGCTCCCATATGGCTTCTTATCAACTATCACAAAAGGTCCCATCCACTTGGACCTTAATTTGCCAGGAAATAACCTCAACCTTGTGTTAAATAAAAGAACTTTCTGTCCTAAGGTTAAAGGTTCATTGTTGAGTTGCCTATCATGCCATTTCTTAGTTCTTTCTTTGTAGAATTTAGCACTATCATAGGCATCCAACCTAAGCTCATCTAACTCAATTAATTGAGTCATCCTAAGCTCCTTGATCTCTTGTGGGTTAAAATTTAACTTCTTCAAGGCCCAATGAGCCTTGTGTTCTAGTTCCACAGGCAAGTGACATGCCTTACCATATAGAATACGGTAAGGTGACATCCCAATGGGAGTTTTGTAAGCTGTCCTATATGCCCATAAGGCTTCATCAAGCCTTTGAGACCAATCTTTCCTATTGGCTCCAACGGGTTTCTCTAAAATGGCCTTAATCTCCCTGTTGGACACTTCGCTTGTCCATTAGCTTGTGGGTGGTAAGCTAAAGACTTCCTATGAGTGACACCATACTTGTTCAATAATTTATCAAATAATTTGTTGCGGAAATGACTACCCTCATCACTGATTATAGCCCTTGGTGTCCCAAAACGGCTAAAGATGTTCCTAGTAAGGAAATGAGTCACAACCCTAGCATCATTCACTCTAGTAGGAATAGCTTCTACCCACTTAGACACATAATCCACAAGCAAGCAAAATGTATGAGTACCCATCGAATTGGGGAATGGCCCCATGAAGTCAATGCCCCAAATGTCAAAAATTTCAACTGGAAGGATTCCAGGTTAAGGGCATCTCATTTTTCCTAGACAGACCACCTACCCTTTGACATCTATCACATTTTTTTATGTAGACATAGGTGTCTTTCACCATGTGAGGCCAATAAAAGCCACACCGCATGATCTTAGCCACGTCTTCTGCACCCCAAAGTGGCCCCCATAATGTGATGCATGACAATGATGAATTATGTCATCTACCTCCTCCTCAAGGACACACTTTCTAATGATTTGGTCTGGACACCTCCTATAAAGAATTGGGTCTTCCCAAATGAATTTCTTAGCATCCACTACCAATTTCTTTCTCTGGTGGTAGTCTAACCGGCTTGGTATGAACCCAGGTGGCTAAATAATTTGCTATGTCGACAAACCAAGGAAGATGATGCACCTCAAACAACTTCTCATCAGGAAAGTCATCTACAATGGGTAGAGACTTAGGTGCATTCTCTACACGGGAGAGGTGATCAGCCACGAAATTTAGGGCTCCCTTTGTGTCTCTAATTTCAAGGTCAAATTCCTGTAAGAGGAGAACCCATCTAATCAAGTGTGGCTTAGCTTCTTTTTTTAGCAAACAAATATTTCAATGCGGCATGATCGGTGTAAACAATGACTTTAGACCCCAAAAGGTAGGGTCTAAACTTGTTGCGACCATAAATCACGGCTAGCAACTCTTTCTCGGTGGTGGTATAGTTCCATTGAGCATCATCTAAGGTCTTACTAGCATAGTAAATGACCCTAAACACCTTTTCTCGCCTTTGCCCTAAGACTACCCCCACAAGATAATCACTCGCATCACACATTAGCTCAAAAGGTTGAGCCCAGTCAGGTGTGACTATAACAGTGCGATGACTAACTTACTCTTTAGGATGTTGAAAGCTTCTAAGCAATCTGCATTAAACTCAAAGCTTGTGTCTTTTTCTAACAACCTACTCATAGGTTTTGCAATTTTTGAGAAGTCCTTAATAAATCTCCTATAAAAGTCAGCATGGCCAAGGAAACTTCTCACTCCTTTTTCATTAGTTGGAGGTGGCAGAGTCTCAATAGTGGAGATTTTTGCCTTGTCTACCTCCAAACCATGTGCGGACACCTTGTGCCCTAGAACTATCCCCTCTGTTACCATGAAATGGCATTTCTCCCAATTTAGGACTAGTTCCTTCTCCTCACATCTCTCTAAGACCACATCTAGATTTTTCAAGCACGTTGGTAGGAGGAACCAAACACCGAGAAGTCATCGATGAAGACCTCCATGATCTCCTCAACCAAACCCTGAAAAATAGCCATCATACACCTTTGAAAGGTGGCAGGGGCATTACAAAGCCCAAATGGCATTCTCCTAAATGCAAATGTGCCAAAAGGGCACGTGAAGGTGGTCTTTTCCTGGTCCTCGGGCTTAACCATGATCTGATTATACCCGGAATAGCCATCTAAAAAGCGAGTAGTGACTATAGCCAGCTAACCTATCCAACATTTGGTCAATGAAAGGAAGAGGAAAATGATCCTTCCTAGTAGCCTTGTTCGGCTTTCTATAGTCAACACACACTCTCCACCCCGTCACGGTGCGAGATGGGATCAATTCATTTTTCTCATTCTTAATCACAGTCATGCCCCCTTTCTTGGGCACAACATGCAATGGACTCACCCACTCACTATCAGAAATAGCATAAATTATCCCTGCATTTTTCCATTTTAAAATTTCTTTTCTAACAACTTCTTTCATGGCAGGGTTTAATCTTCTTTGTCTTTCCGCAGTGGGTTTAAAATCATCATTCATCAAAATTTTATGCATGCAAATCCCTGGACTAATACCCCTAATGTCTTCAATGTTCCATCCTAGGGCCTTTCTGTGTTTCCTAAGGACTTCTAGCAATTGAGTACACTCCACATCATTCAAATTAGAAGCAACAATGACAGGGGAATTGATTTGTAGAGTCTAGAAATTCATACCTTAGGTGTCCAGGCAGCTCCTTCGGTTCCTGGAGCTGGAAGCATGTCATCTTCTTTCTCCTCCTCAGCTTGCTCCAAAGAGTTTGTAGTTTGCTCATCTTCCTCAGCTGTCAAGTACATCTTTTCATCTTGTTGAGCTTCTATGAGCTGAAGGGCTCCATTATTGGTGGTGGTAATTTCTTCTGCCAAGTAGTCTTCCACCAATTCCTCAAGGTCTTCAACCCAAAGGTAATCATCCTCCTCTTGACCTTGCAAAGCCTTCCCCATGTGGAAGACTAAGGTCTCCTCATTAATTCTCGAGTTAGCTGCGCCTTGAGCAACATCAATCAATGCACAACCCGTTCGAGAAACGGTCTTCCAAGGAGTAGCTGAACTCCTCTATCTTCTTCCATCTCCAAAACTACAAAGTCCGCTGGAAATATGAAGGAGCCCACTTTGACTAACACGTCTTCAATTATCCCTTCAGGCCTTCCAGTAGACCGGTCAGCAAACTGCAATGATATGGAAGTGGGCTTCATGCCCTTAAGCCCAAGCTGCTTATACAACGCAAAGGAGATCAAATTGATGTTGGCCCCTAAATCACATAGGGCCTGCTGCTGCGGTGCATTGCCAATCACACAAGGGAGATTAAAGCTGCCCGGATCTTTATGCTTGATGGGCAAACTCTGTTGAACAACACTGCTCACCTCGTTAGTGACTGCCACCGTCTCATGATCCCCATACTTCCTCTTCTTTGTCACAAAATCTTTAATGTACTTTCTGTACCTAGGCATCTGCTCCAAGATTTCCACAAATGGAATATTAATCTCAAGCTTCTTGAACAAACTCAGAAAGCGCTCATACTCTTCCTCAACCCTCTGGTTCCTCAGCCTCTGAGGAAATGGCATAGTAGGCCTGAGCTCTTGCTTCTGTTCTTCAGCTATTCTGTCTTGACTCAGCTGCTTGTCCTTATTTTCTTGCACTCTTTCTTCAGCTTTATCTGATTTTCCTTGGTCATCAGCTTCCAAGGGACTGCTCTGTTCTTCTGGAATTGTCTTCTTCTTAGGCTCTTCAGCTTCATTCAGTGTCTTCCCGCTCCTTAGAGTGATAGCCTTGCAAGTCTCCTTGGGGTTCACCTCAGTGTCACTTGGAAAAGTATTGGTTGACACCCTTTGATTAGCATTCTGTGCCATACTCACAAGTAACTTCTCCATACTCTTAATTGAAGTCTCCATACTACCTACCCTTTCCTTCAAATCACCCACCTCTCTTCTAGCTATCTCATCCTCATGTTGATATGTTCTTCTTTGCTGCTGAGGCTGAGGCTGCTGTTGCTCGAATCCAGGAGGTGGGTGTAAATAATTATCCGTAGCATACGGATTCTGCTTCATCCCAGGGGGCACATATTTGTACTGAAATGAGGTATCTCCCCCTCGGTTCTGAGTTCTCTGAAATGGTTGAGATTGCTGCTGATTCTGGTTGTACCCTTGTTGTTGTTGAGGATAAAATTGCCGCTTCGATACAAGCCCTTTCCTCCAACATAATTTGCTTCTTCAGCTCCACTCCAGCCTTGCTCAGCTACTGGTACAACTTGTTGTGATCCTTCAACTTTAAGAGCCAATACTTCCATGCCTTTCACTAAAGCTTGAATCTGTGCTTGCACATCATTGGAAGAATTTTCAACTGAAGCTATCTTCTCCCTTGGCTTTGAAGTACGCACATTAGACCACCGCCAATCGGCTAATGACAGCCTCTCCAGTGGCTCTGCTGCTTGCGTCGGGCTCTAGATTCATCAAGCATCCTCCAGGAATTGCATTCACCTTGTCTTGTGAGTGGGGCCGAAGACCTGTGTAGAAAGATTCAATTTGAATCCACCGAGGTCTTCCATGATCAGGGCATCTTCTCACTAAGTCTTTGAAACGCTCCCAAGCTTCATGAAGAGTCTCCATCTCATCTTGCCTGAATCTGCTAATCTCTCCTCTCGAGCTTGATCACCTTGGAAGGAGGGAAGTACTTTGACATGAACTTGGTCTGCATCTCCTCCCAAGTGTTGATTGAACCTACTGGCAGACTGTTGAACCAGCCAAGAGCTCTATCCCTTAAAGAGAAAGGGAAAAGCCTTAGCTTTATTGCCTCCTCCGACACATTGTTGATCTTGATGGTGTCGCACACCTAGTAGAACCTCATCAAATGCTGGTGTGGATCATCCACGGCTGTTCCTCCAAACGCGTTGTTGCTCACCATGTTGATCAACGCCGGCTTCAGCTCGAAGCTATTTGCTTGGACTCTTGTCTGCCGAATCCCAGAATAATGGTCTGACATCATCGGTCTCGCATAGTCTAAGAAGGTTCTGGGCATAAACCTATGTCCCTCTTCTTCTGGATATTGGCCATTGTAATTGGCCCCTCCGTGTGGTGCACCACCATCAGGTCTGAGATCTGCCATCAGATCGCCTACGGATTGCTCCAAGCCTTCCAATGCTTCTTCCGCCTCACGTGCTGCTTCCCTAGCTGCTCTGCGACGAGCTCTGAACAACCTTTCAGGTTCCCGCGTAAATTGTATATCCTCCTCTCTTTGCATGCACAACTAGGAATCCTTGATGTATGTTCCTGTAAAACAACAAGAACACACCCAGCAGCTCCGAACAATGCAAAATAAACAAATAAAGAACACAAAATAACAGAAAAGTAAAGACAAAATAAAACACCAAGATCAGAATTCAAACAATTTCACTCAATGTTGATTTTAAAAACTAGTTAACCGTTGAATTCCCCGGCAACGGCGCCAATTTGACAGACAAGATTTTTAGCCTCTCTAAAAGAGCTAGCTAATGTCGTTAAATCTCTCTTCAAAATAATAAATTTCCTAAGTTTGCACTAAAAGAATAGCAGCAAGAAAGGGATCGAACCCACAGGGATTAACCTAGTTCTCTAGTTCTCAAATCAAATCACCCAATTACTCTTGTTCTATAAAATGTCTTGGCAAAAAGTTTTCTTTTTTAAACTAAAGATCTAATTTTTATGTGGTTTTCTGAATAAACAAAGAAAGCAAAGTGATTTTAGGATTAAGATTCAAGGATTAAAAGCATCTAGGGTCACAATTTCACCTCCCTATGTTATCTCTACTGGTTCATGATGTTAGGGTTGTCTGATTGAAAACATGCTAAACATAAGCCAAGGACAACAAATGGTCATTGAGGTCCTTTTAAGAGTTGTATGCCAGAATGGTCATCTAAACACACAAACATGCAAAGCCAATAAATCATACTTGCAAAAGGATAATGATCACACCAATCACAAATAAGTTATAAATCTCAATCCACCCCAGACTAGGGCTAAAAATACCAAGGTGTACATCCAAAGATAGAATTAAGAACAGATTCATAAAACATGCAAAACTTCAATCATCCAAACCCAATATTCATAAACACAGCAAAGCAACAAGGGGGCTACATTGCTCCCCTAGATTAAAAGACTACTCACGCATGATTACAAGCAAAACCATAGCAGAAAAGCTCAACATCTTCTTCTTGATCACGCGCACATCAAAGCTTCAAATCCAGGCTCCAAAATCCGCGACGGCTGCTGCGACGGCTACTCTCCTAGGTCAAGGAGCACCTCTAAGTCGTGGAGCCTCTCTCTCTCTCTAAAAACGTGTAGGGGGGTTAGGCCTTGCTAGCAAGGGGCGTGGAGCTCTTATTTATAGAGTTTGGATGGGCCTTGAGGTGTGTAACCTAGCCCATCTATCAAAACGGCGTAGTTTTGATAAGTGACACTCGAAACATTAAAAACTCTATCTTCCATCCACAATTTGGACTTGGGCCTTCAGGAACAAATGATCAGCATGGAAAAACGATTGGATCGGTCCAAAAATATCTCTGCACGCCAATTTGCACGTGATATGGTGAATTCACGTGCACCTCCAAATCAGCTCAAACTTCTCCCCAAGCTTCCTTGCATCATGTAGAGGCTTGAGAGGCAAAAATAGGCTTGCACGTGAAATGGGTGAATTCACGTGCAGCTCCAAATGCTCTGCAATTTCTGTGGTAGGTAGAGGACATCATTCCAAGCAACTTTTGTTCTTGCACGCCAATTGTTTGAGGCCATCTACTATGTCAAAAGTGAGGTCCAAAACCTGCCAAAATAGCTTAAAAACGCATGTATTTGCAACTAGCATCTTCCTAGGGGTTAGAGCAAATATATATGATATATGAAGCAATAAGGCTCTAATCATGCTCTTAAACATCCTAAATAAACACTAGAATAACGGCATAAAATGCACGTTATCAGCATTCAACCAGGTTGGCACGTCTGAACTCCGAAGGGGTTCCATCCGTTTTCCTCCACAAACTGCCTGGAACCTTCTGCTGCGCACCATCTACGCTTTCAACTAACCCCTCTCCTTTACGTAGCACGAATACATTTCTGAATCGTGCCACTAAGAAATGTCCCGCCAGCACCACGCTGCTCGGGTCGTGACACTTGGCTTGGTTAATTACTATAGAAGATTCATCCGCGGCTATTCCCACATTGCCACACCCTTGACGGAACTATTAAAGAAGAACAAGACTTGGGTGTGGGATGATGCTTGCCGAAAGGCGTTTGAGAAGTTGAAGCAAGCGGTGACAAATGGACCGGTGATGGCACTGCCGGATCATGCGAAACCTTATGAAGTTCACACCGATGCTTCAGACTTTGCCATTGGTGGAGTTCTCATGCAGGAGGGGCATCCTGTAGCATACAAAAGCCGGAAGCTTAATGACACCGAATGGAGGTATGCGGTGCATGAGAAGGAAATGACGGCAATCATGCATTGCCTTCGGGTGTGAAGGCATTATTTGCTAGAGTCCAAGTTCGTGGTGAAGACGGACAATATTGCTACGAGTTATTTCCTAACTCAAAGGAACTTAACTCCGAAGCAAGCACGGTGGCAAGGACTCCTAGCTGAATTTGACTTTGTGCTCGAGTACAAACCGGGCACAAATAATGTGGTGGCCGATGCACTAAGTTGGAAGGCGAAACTTGCAGCCATTAGCCAACCACAATTCCCCCTGGTGGACAAACTGAAGGAAGGAATGGAGCACGATCCATTAGCCAAGTCCTTGGTGGAATGCGTCAAAGCTGGGAAAACGCGGCGATTTTGGCTAAAGGATGACTTGCTCCATACTCGAGGGGAACAGGTGTACGTTCCTAAGTGGAGAAGTTTGAGGAGAGACATCCTCAAAGAATGTCACGACTCGCAGTGGGTTGGCCATCCTGGAGTCGATCGTACCTTGGCATTGGTGGAAAGAAGCTACTACTAGCCTCAACTTTACGAGGACGTCCAAGTGTACGTGAGGACTTGTTTTGTGTGCCAACAAGACAAGATAGAGAATCGACAATCGGCAAGACTGTTAGAACCGTTGCCCACTCCGGAAAGACCTTGGGAAAGTGTTTCGATGGACTTCATTGTTTGTCTCCCAAGATCCGAAGGATGCGGTACGATCATTGTGGTGGTCGACCGATTCTCTAAGTATGGAGTTTTCATTCCAGCTCCGAAGGACTGCACGGCAGATGACACAGCCCGACTATTCTTCAAGTATGTGGTGAAGTGCCGGGCATTCCAAAGACAATCGTGAGCGATCGGGACTCACGATTTATTAGGCGGTTTTGGACCGAGCCGTTCCGGATAATGGGTTCGGACTTAAACTTTTCAACAAGTTTCCACCCACAAACAGACGGCCAAACGAAACGTGTCAATGGCTTACCGGAGTCAGATCCGAGGCACTACGTGAGTGCCAATCAAAGAGATTGGGCCAAGTTGCTAGACATAGCCCAATTCTCATACAACTTGCAGAAGAGCGAGTCCACGAACGAGAGCCCGTTCGAACTCGCAACTGGGCAGCAACCATTGACGCCCACTTCCATCACTCGGGGGTATACTGGAAAGAGCCCCGCAGCGTTCAAGTTTGCAAAAGGATGGCATGAACAGACGGATCTGGCTAGGGCATACTTGCACAAAGCGGTGAAGAAGATGAAGAAGTGGGCGGATCAATAAAGGAGGCCCTTGGAATTTCAAGAAGGAGACATGGTGATGCTCAAACTCCTTCTGCGCCAAACCAAAGCACTCAAACAATTGCATAAGGGTTTGGTGCGCCGATATGAGGGGTCTTTCAAAGTACTTAAGAGAGTTGGGAAGGTCTCATACAAACTGGACCTCCCGACTAGCTTACAAAGGCATCTGGTGTTCCACGTTAGTTTGCTCAAGCCTTACCACGAAGACTTGGAAGATACGAGCGGACAACGGGCGGTGCAGACACCAACAGCATCAACGGGCAAGACCTACGACAAAGAGATAGAGAAAATCCATTCTCGTAGAGTTGTGCCAAGAAGAGGCGTAGATCCAAGCCAAGTGGAGTACTACGTCCAATGGAAGAACAAGCCGGTTGAAGAGGCAAGCTAGGAGAAGGAAGAGGATCTGAGGTAACTCTCCAAAGAGATTGAAGAGTACCGTGAAGGAGTCGAACACTACATCAGGCAGTTTGACAAGCTTGAGGAAGCCGAAGACGCAACGAGGATGCTGCGAAATCGGGTGGGGGAGAATGTCACGGACCGAGGCTTATCCTAGCACACTTAGGCTATTTTGGGGTATTCCCCCCTTGTAAAGTGTTGTAACTTAGCTTATAGAGTAAGTTGTAGAGATTTTAGATTTCGATCATATATGATGTCTCCTGGTGTCACTGCCAGAAAAGTGTTAACATCTATATGTAGGGGAGTGATATTATAAAGCTTTCAAGCAATCAATACAATCGTTTGTTGCCTTCGTTTAAATCGATCTCCCGCTAAGCACTTCCCTACACAATTGCTTTACAACGGATCGATGGGTTCCGATCCAAATGCGACGAGTTAGGCTGACCTAGCGTTCCTTCGTACGGGTGGAAACTAGGTGCCGCACGGGTAAAGCTGCTATAAAGGCTGACCCCGTGACACTTAGGATTGATGTTAGTACGAGTCATTAGAAGTTATGTAATTATGGGTGGTGTAACCCAAATCCATTGTAATATGTATATCAAGTATAGAGAAAAAAGAGAAATAATGAAAAAGAAAAAAGGAGAGAGAAAGAGTAATTGAGTGAACGTCACGGTCACACAAAATACCGCCATTTGCCTTCTTTTGATTTTTTTACTTTATTTTTTCAATGAAAAAGGTTTTTTTAAAAAACAAAAGAAAAAAAAAGAAAAGAAAAGAGAATGAGTGAGTCTTTATTTATTTGTGAATGTCACGGTCACACATAATACCGCCACTTGCCTTCTTTTGATTTTTTTTACTTTATTTTTGTCAATGACAAAGGTTTTCAAATAAATAAATAAAACAAAAAAACATAGCTTGACCCCTTAGTAGATTTTCAAAACAAAAAATCCCCTTACTTAAAAAAAACAAAAAAAAAACAAAAAAAAATGTTGATGCTTTCTTAGAAAAAAAAAAGTGTTTCCTTAGAAGTTTTTTAACATTCTTTAAACAATTTTTTTTAAATACTTTGAAAGTCCTTTTGAAAAAAATCAACTTAGGACTTGCTTATTTTTATAGGATTCCCCTTCAGTTTTTTAGTTCTCAAACTTATAAAATCCTTTTAGACTTTTTATAGGGAAAATTGGATTAAATTTTAAATAACTTAGAAAAATGAAAAGTAGAAACCCTTGGTTAAACAAATTTAGTTTTAAACAAGTGAAAATTGAAACAAATGGTCAAAATAAGTTAGAAACTTTTGAACTCTTAAGATAGGTACCGAAAGAACATCGTGGGAGTGTTAATTATTCCCCACGTGAAACCAACTCCTGAGCACATTCCCATCAGCATCGATAATTTTTCTTTTAGGTAACCAATTGCACCCCAAAAACAATTGATGATCCGTTTATTTCATCACCATTCGGATGAAGGTTAGGGGAATCGCACTCCGAAAGCAGTTCCTCCCGAATGGGATTCGGTAATGACATACTGGACCAAGAAGAAGCAAAACTATAAATGTAAGATAAACATGCATATGAAGAACAAAAAATTTTGAAAAATTCTAGAGCAACTTCAAAAATTCATAACTTTATCTACAGGGCTCCGATTAAGGTCAAATTAGTCTTGTTTTGCTCTAAATTTTGTTAGCTACCTTCTTAAATTGGAATTATTCAAAAAGGATAAGTTGTTTTGGAGAAATTTTGGAAAAACCATACAAGAAGACATGGCAAAGTGAACATTCTGCCTGTTAGTTTCAAAAAATCATAATTGAATACATATAAACCTGAATGAACTCAAATTAGTTAGAAATAATAGATAATGATGTTATCTAACCAATGTAATTGACCTTGCTCGATTTCGGTAAGTATTAAAAAAATTATTAGTAAAATAATGTGTTGTACACTAGTTGTCCCACCCAAACTTGATTACTAACTTTAAAAAATCATAACTAATTTTATAGAGACCGAAATAACCTCAAATCAGTTGTAAATGATAGATAATTATTTTATATAATCAATGTAATTGACTTTGTTCAATTTCAACAAGTATTGATAAATGTATTGTCCAAACAATGCGTTATGCGTCAGCTTTCCAATTCAAATTCGTACAAAACTTGATATTTTTGATATAGTTTCTTTATTTCTTCTCAGAATCAAGTGTAATCAAGTGCATTATTCTCTAAATTCTAGTCTCTATCATTCAGTACTGGCCTTGGGGCATTTTAAGGTATTCCAAAATGATCCTTAGTCTTATGGTCTTCTCACCGGGTACGGTTGTAATTTAATCTGATCAAAATGGGATTCAACAAATACAATCTTTCTCGCTTGAGCATTATCATCATTAGCTTATAATTATATTTATATAAAAAATACTATAAAATTTAAATAGTAATCCAAATAATAAATAGTGTTAATTACATTGGTATAATATTATTATAAATTATAAATTTAGTTTGTTAATATTAAAATGTTATTAATACATATAAATATATATTAGTTACTATTAATTATTAAAAGGACGAACCTTGACATAATGATCTCGTGACTACAATGTGACAAGTTTGAGTTGCAGATATTTCTCTTACAATTAAAATTAATTATAAGGAAAGGTTGTGTTCATATTGATTAAGAGGTCACAAGTTCGAATTGCAGTTATGCCTCTTACAATTAAAATTAATTATAAGAGAAGATTTTATCTATATTGACATTTTTTTACTTGTTAATTGTTAAATAAAAAATTATTATTCTTTTTATTATTATTATGCAATGGTTTGAACCTTGTCCACAACCACCAACTAATGGTGGTTTGAATTCATAAATTGTATTTTAAAAATGCAAAGAAAGATTGTGTTAAACTAAGTAACTTTAAAATGGAAATATATTTAAATAAATATTTGTTTATATGCACAAGAAAAGATTTTCAACACAATAACACGATGAATCCCATGTCCATCTTCATTTGCCAAATGGACAAAACTAGAGTCCAAACTCAAGTTGGTTCACCAGAGATAGATTTTGGGGGGACCGTCCGGGGCCATAGCCCACCCTCCCTCATTCCTTAATTGTTATATATATATATATATATATATATATATATAAAATTTAATTTTAGGTATATATATTATATAATTAAAATTAATTAGTAATATAATTTATTGTCTCATAATATTTGTGATGAATATGTTGCTAATTGTAATAGTGATAAATGAATTATATGATTTTAAAAAATTATTTAACTTGGTAAATTTTTTTTTTTTTTTTTCATTTTTTGTGACTTTTTTTTAACGTGCATTTTATGCCGTTTTTTTTGTTTATTTAGGATGTTTAAGAGCTGATTAGGCCTATTGCCTCATATTCATATATATTTGCTCTAACCCCTAGGAAGATGCTAGTGGCAAATACATGCGTTTTTAAGTTTTTTTGGACCTCCTTTTGACTAGTAGATGGCCTCAAACAATTTGCGTGCAAGAACAAAAAGTTTCTTAGAATGATGTCATCTACCTACCAGAAATTTCAGAGCATTTGGAGTGAACGTGAATTCACCCAATTCACGTGCAAGCCTATTTTCCTCTCGGCCTCTAAAGGATGCAAGGAAGCTTGGGGAGAAGTTTGAGTGAATTGGAGGTGCACGTGAATTCACCATATCACGTGCAAATTGGCGTGCGAGAGATATTTTTGGACCGATCCAATCGTTTTTCCATGCTGATCATTTGTTCCAAGGCCCAAGTCCAAATTGTGGATGGAAGATGGTTTTTAATGTTTCGAGTGTTACTTATCAAAACTACGTCGTTTGATAGTGGGCTAGGTTCACACCTCAAGGCCCATCCAAACTCTATAAATAAGAGCTCCACGCCCCTTGCTGCTTGCCTAACCCCCCACGTTTTAGAGAGAGAGAGAGAGGCTCCACGACTTGGAGGTGCTCCTTGACCTAGGAGAGCAGCCGTCGCGGGGGGCAGGTTTTGGAGCTTGGTTTGAAGCTTTGTTGCGCGCGTGGTCAAGAAGAAGATGTTTAGCTTTTCGCTTTGGTTTTGCTTGTAATCATGCGTGAGTAGTTCTTATAATCTAGGGAGCAATGTAGCCCCCTTGTTTCTTTCTTTGTGTTTTGATATTGGGTTTGGATGATTGAGTTTTGCATGTTTTATGAATCTGTTCTTAATTCTATCTTTGGATGTACACCTTGATATTCTTAGCCCTAGTGCTGGCGGATTGAGATTCATAACTTAATTGTAATTGGTGTGATCATTATCCTTTTGCAAGTATGATTTATTGGCTTTGCATGTTTGTGTGTTTAGATGACCATTCCGGCATACAACTCTTAAAAGGACCTCAAGACCATTTGTTGTCCTTGGCTTGTTTAGCATGTTTTCAATCAACAACCCTATACCATGAACCAAAGAGATAACATAGGGAGGTGAAAGTGACCCTGTGCTTAATCCTTGAATCTTCATCCTAAAATCGGTTTACTTTCTTTGTTTATTTAGAAAACCACATAAAAATTAGATCTTTAGTTTAAAAAAGAAAACTTTTTGCCAAGACATTTTATAGACAAGAGTAATTGGGTGATTTGATTTGAGAACTAGAGAACTAGGTTAATCCCTGGGTTCGACCCTTGCTGTCGTATTCTTTTAGTGCAAATTTAGGGAATTTATTATCTTGAAGAGAGATTTAACGACATTAGCTAGCTCTTTTAGAGAGGCTAAAAATCTTGTCTGTCAAATTGGCGCCGTTCTTGGGATTCAACTGGTCAACTAGTTTTTAAAATCAACATTGAGTGAAATTGTTTGATTCGATCTTGGTGTTTTATTTTGTCTTTTATTTTCTGTTATTTTGTGTTCTTTATTTGTTTATTTTGCATTGTTCGAGCTGCTGGGTGTGTTCTTGTTGTTGTTTACGAACATACATCAAGGATTCCTAGTGCATGCAAAGAGAAGGAGGATATACAATTTACGCGGGAACCTGAAAGGTTATTCGAGCTCGTCGTAGAGCATAGGGAAGAGGACGTGAGGCGGAAGAAGCACTACAAGGCTTGGAGCAATCCGTAGGCGTCCGATGGCGATCTCGGACCGATGGTGGTGCACCGCACGGAGGGGCCAATTACAATGGCCAATATCCAGGAAGAAGAGGGTAATAGGTTTATGCCCTAACCTTCTTAGATATGCAAGGCCGATGATGTCGGACCATTATTCTGGGATTCGCGGACAAGAGTCCAAGCGAATAGCTTCGAGTGGGGTGCGCAACATGGTGAGCAACAACGCGTTGGAGGAGCGGTGTGGATGATCCACACCCGATTTGATGAGGTTCTACCGGGGTGTGACACCATCAAGATCAACAATGTGTCGGAGGAGGCAATAAAGCTAAGGCTTTTCCCTTTCTCTTTAAGGGATAGAGCTCTTGGCTGGTTCAACGTCTGCCGACAGGTTCAATCATCACTTGGGAGGAGTGCGGTCAAGTTCATGTCAAAGTACTTCCCTCCTTCCAAGGTGATCCACTCGAGAGGAGAGATTAGCGGTTCGAGGCAAGATGAGATGGAGACTCTTCATGAAGCTTGGGAGCGTTTCAAAGATTTAGTGAGAAGATGCCCCGATCATGGAAGGCCCCGATGGATTCAAATTGAATCTTTCTACACAGGTCTTCGATCCCATTCACAAGACAAGGTGAATGCGGTGTCTGAGGATGCTTGATGAATCTAGAGCCTGACGCAGCAGCGAGCTCTTAGAGAGGCGTCATTAGGCGATTGGCGGTGGTCTAATGTGCGTACTTCAAAGCCAAGGGAGAAGATTGCTTCGATTGAAAATTCTTCCAATGATGTGCAAGCACGTTCAAGCTTTAGTGAAAGGCATGGAAGTATTGGCTCTTAAAGTTAAGGATCACAAGCTTTACCGAAGGGAAAGGGTGGAGTGGAGCTGAAGAAGCAAATTATGTTGGAGGAAAAGGCTTGTACCGAAAAAAGCAATTTTATCCTCAACAACAACAACTAGGGTCAACCGGATCAGCGAGAATCTCGGCCATTTCGGAGAACTCGAACCGAGGGGGAGATACCTCATTTCGAGTACAAATATGTGCCCCCGGGGATGAAGCGGGAATCCGTATGCTACGGATAATTATTTACACCCACCTCCGGGATTCGAGCGAGAGCTTCTCAGCTTCGGCCTCAACGAAAGAGGAAGGGTATATCGGATGTGGATGAGCCAACCAAAAGAGAGGATAATTTGGAGGAAAGGGTAGTCACACTAGAATCTTCATTAAGAATATGGAGAAGTTACTTGTGAGTATGGCACAGGATGTAAATCAAGGGGTGTCAACCAATACTTTTCCAAGTGACCTTGAGGTGAACCCCAAGGAGAGGCGTAAGGCTATCACTCTAAGGAGCGGGAAGACACTAAATGAAGCTGAAGAGCCTAAGAAGAAGGCAATTCCGGAAGAACAAAACGGACCCTTGGAAGGTGAAGACCAAGGAAAATCGGATAAAGTGGAAGAAAAAGTGCAAGAAAAGAAGGACAAGCGGTTGAGTCAAGACGGAATAGGCGAAGAACGAGAAGCAAGAACTCGGGCTACTATGCCATTTCCTCGGAGGCTTGAGGAACCAGAGGTTGAAGAAGAGTATGAGCGCTTCTGAGTTTGTTCAAGAAGCTTGAGATTAATATTCCATTTGTGGAAGTTTTGGAGCAGAGCCTAGGAAAATACGGATACATCAAGAAAGATTTTGTGACAAAGAAGAGGAAATATGGGGATCATGAGACGGTGGCGATCCTTAACAGGTGGCGATGTTGTTCAACGAGTTTGCTATCAAGCATAAAGATCCGGGCGGCTTTAATCTCCCTTGTGTGATTGGCAATGCACCGGGGGGGGGGCGCGGCTATGTGATTTAGGGGCCAGCATCAATTTGATTTCCTTTGCTTTGTCAAGCGACTTGGGCTTAAGGGCATGAAGCCCACTTCCATATCATTGCGGTTCGCCGACCGGTCCACTAGAGGCCGAAGGAATTATTGAAGATGTGCTAGTCAAAGTGGGTTCCTTCATTTTCAAGCGGATTTTGTTGTTTTGGAGATGGAAGAAGATAGGGAGTTCGTAACTCCTTGGAAGACCGTTCTGAACGGGTTGTGCATTGATTGATGTTGCTCAAGGGCGGCTAACTCTGAGAATTAATGAGGAGACCTTAGTCTTCCACATGGGGAAGGCTCGCAAGGTCAAGAGGAGGAGGATTGCCTTTGGGTTGAAGACCTTGAGGATTGGTGGAAGATTACTTGGCGGAAAAGGGAGGCCACCACCAATGATGAAACCCTTCGGCTATAGAAGCTCAACAAGATGAAGAGTGTACTTGACGGTGAGAAAGATGACCAAACTACAAACTCTTTGGAGCAAGTGAGGGGAGAAAGAGATGGCGTGATCCAGCTCCCGAAGCCGAAGGAGCTGCCTGGACACCTAAGGTATGAATTTCTAGACTCTACAAATCAATTCCCTGTCATTGTTGCTTCTAATTTGAATGATGTGGAGTGTACTCAATTGTTAGAAGTCCTTAGGAAACACAAAAAGGCCCTAGGATGGAACATTGAAGACATTAGGGGTATTAGTCCAGGGATTTGCATGCATAAGATTTTAATGAATGATGATTTTAAACCCCTTTTTGAAAGACAAAGAAGATTAAACCCCTGCTATGAAAGAAGTTGTTAGAAAAGAAATTTTAAAATGGAAAAATGCGGGTATAATTTATGCTATTTCAGATAGTGAGTGGGTGAGTCCATTGCATGTTGTGCCCAAGAAAGGGGGCATGGCGTGATTAAGAATGAGAAAAATGAATTGATCCCATCTCGCACGTGACGGGGTGGAAGTGTGTGTTGACTATAGGAAGGTGAACAAGGCCACTAGGAAGGATCATTTTCCTCTTCCTTTCATTGACCAAATGTTGGATAGGTTAGTGGCTATAGTCCCTCTTCCTTTTAGATGGTATTCCGGGTATAATCAGATCATGGTTAAGCCCGAGGACCAAGAAAAGACCACCTTCACGTGCCCTTTTGGCACATTTGCATTTAGGAGAATGCCTTTGGGCTTTGAATGCCCCCGCCACCTTTCAAAGGTGTATGATGGCTATTTTTCGGGGTTTGGTTGAGGAGATCATGGAGGTCTTCTGGATGACTTCTCGGTGTTTGGTTCCTCTTACCAACGGGCTTGAAAATCTAATCTAGATGTGGTCTTAGAGAGTGTGAGGAGAAGGAACTAGTCCTAAATTGGGAGAAATGCCATTTCATGGTAGCGGGGGGATAGTCTAGGGCACAAGGTGTGCACATGGTTTGGAGGTAGACAAGGCAAAAATCTCCATATTGAGACTCGCCACCTCCAACCAATGAAAAAGGAGTGAGAAGTTTCCTTGGCCATTGGCTTTTATAGGAGATTTATTAAGGACTTCTCAAAAATTGCAAAACCCATGAGTAGGTTGTTAAAAAAGACACAAGCTTTGAGTTTAATGAAGATTGCTTAGAAGCTTTTAACATCCTCAAGAGTAAGTTAGTCAGCTGTCGTGCTATAAGTCACACTGCTGGGGGTAACCTTTTGAGCTAATGTGTGATGCGAATGATTATCTTGTGGGGGTAGTCTTAGGGCAAAGGCGAGAAAAGGTGTTTAGGGTCATTTCTATGCTAGAAGACCTTAGTGATGCTCAAGAACTATACCACCAGAGAAAGAGTTCTTTACCGTGGTTTATGGTCGCAACAAGTTTAGACCCTACCTTTTGGGGTTAAAGTCATTGTTTATATTGATCATTGCGTGAAATATTTGTTTGCTAAAAAAAGAAGCTAAGCCACGCTGATTAGATGGGTTCTCCTCTTACGGGAATTTGACCTTGAAATTAGAGACACAAAGGGAGCCCCAAATTGGTGGCTGATCACCTCTCCGTGTGGAGATGACCTAAGTCTCTACCCATTGTAGATGACTTTCCGATGAGAAGTTGTTTGAGGTGCATCATCTTCCTTGGTTTTTTGACATAGCAAATTATTTAGCCACTGGGTTCATACCCAAGCGTTAGACTACCACCGGGGGAAAGAAATTGGTAGTGGATGTAAGAAATACATTTGGGAAGACCCAATTCTTTATAGGAGGTGTCTAGACCAAATCATTAGAAAGTGTGTCCTTGAGGAGGAAGTAGATGACATAATACATCATTGTCATGCATCACATTATGGGGGCCCTTTGGGGTGCAAAGAAGCGTGGCTAAGATCATGCGGTGTGGCTTTTTTGGCCTCACATGGTGAAAGACACCTATGTCTACATCAAAAAGGTGATAGATGTCAAAGGGTAGGTGGTCTATCTAGGAAAAATGAGTGCCATTAACTTGGAATTCTTCCGTTGAAATTTTTGACATTTGGGGATTGACTTCATGGGGCCATTCCCCATTCCGTGGGTATTCATACATTTTGCTTCTTGTGGACTATGTGTCTAAGTGGGTAGAGCTATTCCTATAGAGTGAATGATGCAAGGGTTGTGACTCACTTCCTTACTAGGAACATCTTTAGCCGTTTTGGGACACCAAGGGCTATAATCGGTGATGAGGGTAGTCTTTAGCAACAAATTGTTTGATAAATTATTGAACAAGTATGGTGTTACTCATAGGAAGTCTTTAGCTTACCACCCACAAGCTAATGGACAAGCGAAGTGTCCACAGGGAGATTAAGGCCATTTTAGAGAAAACTGTTGGAGCCAATAGGAAAGATTGGTCTCAAAGGCTTGATGAAGCCTTATGGGCATATAGGACAGCTTACAAAACTCCCATTGGGATGTCACCTTACCGTATTCTATATGGTAAGGCATGTCACTTGCCTGTGGAACTAGAACACAAGGCTCATTGGGCCTTGAGGAAGTTAAATTTCAACCCACAAGAGATCAAGGAGCTTAGGATGACTCAATTAATTGAGTTAGTGAGCTTAGGTTGGATGCCTATGATAGTGCTAAATTTTACAAAAGAAAGAACTAAGAAATGGCATGATAGGCAACTCAACAAATGAACCTTTAACCTTAGGACGGGAAAGTTCTTCTATTTAATACAAGGTTGAGGTTATTTCTAGCAAATTAAGGTCCAAGTGGATGGGACCTTTGTGATAGTTGATAAGAAGCCATATGGGGCTTGAGCTCCAAGTCGTAGATGGCATGAAATTTTGGGTGAATGGCATAGGCAGAAACCTTACTTTGATTCAACTCGGAGGGAGATAGTTGATTCCCTCTCTTTCACCATTATGATCATCACCGAAAGTCTAGCTACGAGACTTTAAATAAAGCGCTGGTTGCGAGGCAACCCAATGTTTATTCTGTGTTTTATTTTATGTTATTTTCTCTTATTTGTTTTCTTCAATAAATTTGTTTGCAAGCTAACCATTGTGCAGGAGACTTTGTTCCTTTCTTAGCTAACCATGTGCGGGATGAGCAAATTTTTGGGTCTGAACTTGTGGAATTGTTTTTAAAGTCAAAGTCAAGGAGCAAGGAGCAAGTGAAGCCCAAAAGTGCTTGAATATGGGCTCAAACAATTCACGTGCAAGACTTAAAGATGGTCCATATGCATAAGCAACTCGGTGGAGAAATTTGGGCGTTTGGGCGAACGTGAATTTGCACGTGAATTGCCCAATTCACGTGCACCTCCTTTGTTGTAACTTTCGGAATGGTAGATGAAAACCATGTGAATCACGTTTACTCTTGCACGTGAATTTCTAGGTCGGATGGAGGCCCAAAAATGCAAAATACCGATTTTAGCCCTCCTAAAGCTTCCCACAATTCACGTGCGAGGAAGTATTGCTTGCCGGATCGGTGGGGCCCCACCACCAAAGTTGGGACGATTCAACCCGCACGCCAATTCGGCCAATTCACGTGCGAGGGTATTTTGGTCGAACACTCTGAAAGTTAGGGGCACGTGTATCACGCCAATTGGAGCATCTTTCCTTCTACACGCTATATAAAGGAGGCCATCTTCAAGGCTTCCACACCAAAATCACTCCCGGATCTGAGTATTAGAGAAGCTCGCCCTTTTGCTCTCTTGCTCTTTGTGTTTGTTCTTATTTTCTCATCCCAAAGATGGTGCGCATGAAGGAGGGCTGGCCAGGAGGAGGTGCACTCACCTAGTGCTGATAGCCAACCTGAGGAGGAGATACTCTGGGGCATGCTCTTGATATGCGGGCTTTGGAGGCTTCAGTGAGCCGGTGGGCTAGAGAGGTGGGCGTTAAAATTCAAACTCTAGGATTACAAAGGTTAGTATCCGTGACCCGGGGCTATTTCCTATTTTGCCTTACAAGACTTCTATGCATCTGTCTCTTGGAATGAGGATGAGCCGATAGGGGTTGTGCAAGGGGTTTATGTCGAATAACCCCCGATATTATTAGAAATTGCTTTAACCTCCCCGAACCCGGAATAGTTTCCCTCGCCTAAGCTAAGAGAATTTGGTGCTGCATGTAACTATGCTTAGAAAATTTCAAAGTCGAAGGCGGATACCAAGAATGGTTTTGTTGGAAAATTTAGATGCCTAGCTTACCCGGTAGGGAAATGCTTATTGATTCGGACCGTGGGCTAGATAGTGTGCCTAAGCCACACTGGGTTCATGTATAGCATTGATCATATGCTAAATGTGGATTGGGCCATACCATTTTTAAATGGTGGAAGAAAACTCATCCAAGCGATAAATGGCGAAATTTTGTGTGTGATATTTCAAAGCATGTCGCTTTGCGTTTGCAATTTTCCTCCATGGAGAGCATTACTTTTCCTTCTCACGGGTGTTAAGAGTATTGCAAGGCAGAAGGAGGTTTGGGGAGTCGATAGGGGGGGTTGGGCAGGAGGGCCAATGTTCCTCCTCCATCACGACCCGCTAGGCACGGTGTTCATGTGGAGCGATCCACGAGACTTTGCAAGGAGACCTCTCCTCATTTGGATCAAAGGAAGCAGACTCTATACGGACTCCTCGCCATGTACATGCGGTCAATGTACACAAAGAAGACATTTTCAATTTCTTTCAAGGCATTAGTGGGCGGGTGGTGAGCGAAGTGGAGGTCATCAATTGGGCGATCACTAATGGGCACATCACTATGCCCAATTTGAAGAATTAATGGCCCTCGTCTCCGAGACCAACACACGCTTCAACCTAGAACCGGGCATGGGAGGCCCCGGTGTAGCCGCTCATGCATCACCTAGAGCATGGGAGGCCCCGGATAGTAGTGAGCTCACCCATCACCCAGAGCATGGGAGGCCCCGGGGCGGGCTGGCTCTATCGAGCCTGGAGGCAAGAAACACAGCCGGCTCAGGGGGCCAATGGGGGGGGGGGGTGGGGGGAAGCCCGTGGAAGGACAACAAAGAAGTCAAAGGCCTCCTAGGCAAAATCGGAAGGCTTTGAGCAAGAGGAAAGCATCAAACGTTCTCCTATAGTGGAGATATCGTGAAGAACCCTCTCCATCCCCCGAAGATGCTTATCCGGCCCGGGCAGTCCACCTCAACAAGAACCTTCGGCTCGGCCACTTCCTCTCACCTCACTCCCGGAGGAGGCGGCGCCGGCAACGGGGTATTCACCCTTCCAACCTCAAGAGGAGCGAGCCAGCGGCGGGGGTATTCACCCTTCCGGCCTTTTCAGATCCTGCATATTCTCGAGCTCGGTGCCCTATACTTCCGGTTCTTGGGGTTACATGCTCTGAACTCGAAGATCTACTTGGCCCTCCTTCATTTAATCATTAATCCGGCTTTATCGTCGAAGAGAGCCAAGCGGCATTTGAAGAATTCATCAATTCCACAGTCATAGGGCTCGATTTATACGGGATAATGATATCTTCACTCCTTTTAGCTTGAAGAGGATCTCGGAGAATGAATATCTCTATGCCGACGAGATAGACCTCTTCGTAGGACCATGCGGTATGTCGTGGAGGGAGCCTCATAATTACCCCTTAGCGGGTACACTTCCATCATCTGTGTGAGCTTTTCAATCAACCCCTTCCCAGGAGGGGCGCCAACGCTTAATGGAGAGAATGAAGGGCACCGCCCTTGGCTGGTATGCTGAGGTGCTGATTCGGTGCACATTGACCGCCACTATGTCTTGTCCGTGTGAATCGGATGTAGGCCATGCGTCTATATGATCCAAGCCAAGGCGAAGGGTTTGGGGCTTAACCCGGGGAAAGACGGTTAGTGCATGGGTTCATCAAAACGCAAGTGGCAAGATCAAAAGAAGGCTTGTTGGCGGACAAGCTCCCTCTTATTCACTACAATGAAATGCACTTCCCAACGGCGCAACAGGTGTGTGGGATCTTTGTTTCTTCTACATGATGGGTATTCCGGGGGGGGGGAGGGGGGAGGAAAATGGCGAGGGGGGGTGGGGGGGCGGGGTCGTGTGGCTCGGGTGCGACGAATGGTGGCCAATGTCATCTATATAACGTGTGCCAAACCAGGGGTAAGTGTTTTTCCTACTCCTTCTTTTATGCCATGCGGACATAGCATATTTTAAGTGTGGTGTATGGGGAGTGACTTGAGCCACTTGCTTTTCTTTTATGTTGTGATTGCATGTTTTATCAAAAACAAAAAAAAAACCAAAAAAAAAATTTAGTTGCTGATTGTTTGAGTTGTTTGCTTAATGATTTGTTTGTGGAGACATGGATATTAAGATGCAATTTTGGCTTAAAATTTAATTTTTATGCCACATTAGTATCATGTTGTGATAAAGGGTGTTAAAGTAGTTAAAATGGGGGCTTGAATTGGTTTAATCATGTCCATATCTCTTGAATGATATCACCATGTTTTTTGAGCGGGTTTTGAATATTAGCTGAGCATGAAATGCTTATGATAGGCCTAAGTAACCCTTAAAGTTGAGTGAAAAAGAAATGAAAAATGAGCTGACTTCTTTTAGCCTTTGAGTGCCATTTTAGGGTATGGGTAATAGTTTGATTTGCTACTCTTCTTTGCACTTAACATTGGTTATTTAATGGTAGAGTCAAGTAAGCATGTGATTACTTATTAGTGCTCAGGTTTGGTGTTTAGTTAGGATGCAAGACCTCTAAAGTCATTGTGATTGCTTTGCATTCTTTTCTTTATTGTGTGATATTATTGGAAAAGGTTGTGATATAGAATGTGAAAAAGCCATCACTTAATTGGAAAATGGGATGTGAGACATCAATGATTTTTTGTCTCTCCTTATGTAGCAAAATGGGCAGGGGGTATGCATTAGAAAAAATCGGTCTTATTTATGTGTTATGTGAGTAAAAAAAAAGAGTGAATAATCCATCAAGGGAGAGCATAAAAGCAACCTTGTAAGGTTATTACTTAAAAAAAAGAAAAAAAAAAAAAAAAAGGAAAAAGAAGATGCCGAATAAAAGCCACAATGGCCGTGTTTATGTGTGATTGTTTAGATTTGTGAAGCCACATTGGCTGAATTGTGTTTTGTTTTGAGAGTGTTGAGCTCAATTCTTTAGCTCATGTTTTGTTTATTGAGTTTAGATTAGAGTGTGAGTTCAAATAAAGAGAATAGAGAGGTGTTTTCTTTGATGAGCACAATAGGGAACTCTCATGATTGCTGGCAAGTACTTAATCAATAGGCGATGGCGAGTGTAGAGATAGAGTTTTCCTCCATTGTTCATTGATAGGTATTGGGCTTGGCATTATTATATTTGAGTGAGGCTGCTTATCCTTGGTAAGAACTTAAAGGGAAACTAGGTGCTATTTTATCATGGATTGCTTGCTCATATCCGAAATTTAAGTGGAGATATTGCATGGTGTTGGACTAGGGATATGGACATGAATGAACTGAGTTATGACTCATTTTGATGCTTAAATTCCCATTTCATCATGATAGAGTTGCATCTGGAAACCATGATTCTCCTTGATTGTTATTTTATTTTTCTTCGTTTGATGCGTGTTTATTTTATTTTTGCATGCTTGTATGTTTTTGCTTGAGGACAAGCAATGGTTCAAGTGTGGTGTATTTGATAACGTGCATTTTATGCCGTTATTCTAGTGTTTATTTAGGATGTTTAAGAGCATGATTAGAGCCTTATTGCCTCTATATCATATATATTTGCTCTAACCCCTAGGAAGATGCTAGTGGCAAATACATGCGTTTTAAAGGCTGTTTTGGCAGATTTTGGACCTCACTTTTGACATAGTAGATGGCCTCAAACAATTTGCGTGCAAGAACAAAAGTTTCTTAGAATGATGTCATCTACCTACCACAGAAATTTCGAGCATTTGGAGCTGAACGTGAATTCACCCAATTCACGTGCAAGCCTATTTTTGCCTCTCGGGCCTCTAAAGGATGCAAGGAAGCTTGGGGAGAAGTTTGGAATTGGGAGGTGCACGTGAATTCACCATATCACGTGCAAATTGGCGGGGGGAGATATTTTTGGACCGATCCAATCGTTTTTCCATGCTGATCATTTGTTCCTAAGGCCCAAGTCCAAATTGTGGATGAAGATAGAGTTTTTAATGTTTGAGTGTTACTTATCAAAACTACGTCGTTTGATAAGTGGGCTAGGTTACACACCTCAAGGCCCATCCAAACTCTATAAATAAGAGCTCCACGCCCCTTGCTAGGGGGGGGGGGGGGGGGGGGGGGGCCCCACGGCTTGGGGGGGGGGGGGGGGGGGGAGGAAGAGGGTTTTGGGGGGGGCAAAGGGCCGTCGCAGCGGGGGGCAGTGATCGCGGTTTTGGAGCTTGGTTTGAAGCTTTGTTGCGCGCGTGGTCAAGAAGAAGATGTTTAGCTTTTCGCTTTGGTTTTGCTTGTAATCATGCGTGAGTAGTTCTTATAATCTGGGGAGCATGTAGCCCCTGTTTCTTCTTTGTGTTTATGATATGGGTTTGGATGATTGAAGTTTTGCATGTTTTATGAATGCGTTCTTTAATTTAATCTTTGGATGTACACCTTGATATTCTTAGCCCTAGTAGGGGGGAGGGGTTGAGATTCATAACTTATTTGTAATGGTGTGATCATTATCCTTTTGCAAGTATGATTTATTGGCTTGCATGTTTGTGTGTTTAGATGACCGTTTACAACTCTTAAAAAGGACCTCAATGACCATTTGTTGTCCTTGGCTTTGTTTAGCATGTTTTCAATCGACAACCCTAATACCATGAACAGTAGAGATAACATAGGGAGGTGAAATTGTGACCCTTTATGCTTTTAATCCTTGAATCTTCATCCTAAAATCGGTTTACTTTCTTTGTTTATTTAGAAAACCACATAAAAATTAGATCTTTAGTTTAAAAAAGAAAACTTTTTGCCAAGACATTTTATAGAACAAGAGTAATTGGGTGATTTGATTTGAGAACTAGAGAACTAGGTTAATCGCGGGTTGGGGGTTAGGTTGTTGCTATTCTTTTAGTGCAAATTTAGGGAATTTATTATCTTGAAGAGAGATTTAACGACATTAGCTAGCTCTTTTAGAGAGGCTAAAAAATCTTGTCTGTCACTTATATGGTATTAATTAGATGTGAAATCGGTTAAGTTTATGTTGATTTGAGCTATTTTTTCAAATTAAATCAAACTAAACTTATTACTTGACCAAACCAAACTGAACAAAACCAATTCGGTTTGGATCAGTTCTATTTGAACCAACGGTTTGAAAAACTATTAATTTAGATCAGTTTGAGTCAGTTTGGTTAAACAATTTTTGAGTTCTTAAAAGTTAAAATGAATTAAAATAAAAAAATAAAGTGTGTAAGCACATCAATACTAATATAAATCAAACGTATAATTTTAAAAGTCTTAAAATTGGATAATCTAATTTACAAACACAGCATATTAAGTATTAGCAATCAATCTTAAATAAATAAGTTTCAAAATATAAAATAAATAAATGACAATATTATTCGGTTCGGTTTGATTTAAATTGCGATTTTAAAATCTCAAATCAAACCAAAGTGATGTATTAGTCAGTTTCAAACCAAACCAAATCATTTTTATTTGGTTTTGGCAGTTTGATAAATTAGCAGTTTTGGTTGGTCGATTTGAATGGTTTTTTGGTTTATACTTTTATCCCTAGTGCTAATCGCAATTTTAGATAACAGTTTTTGACATGAATTACATAGTTGTATTTCAATCTCTCCTAACAAAACTTCCTAGATTTGTCCATGTGGTTCACTAACTATGTAGTTAGATCATCCACTATAGACTCTCTACTTGTGTGTTTTAGTTAGTTTAAAGAGCTATTTTAACAAAAATGTCGTAAAACTATACTTTTTAAACTCTCTATTATAACTAAAATTTTAATAAAATAAATAGTAACTTTTTATTTATTATTATTTTATTAACATTAATATTATATTATTTTTTATTATTATTATTTATTTATATTATTAAAAACTTTTTATTTATTAAAATATTATATTTTCTCTCACCATATTTATTTTTCTAAATTTTTTTTCTTTTCACATTTACTTTTCCATTTAAAGAAATAAATAAATATTTAAAAAGTAATATTTTAATTGTTTAATGGTTAAAATAGAAAAACTAAAAAGCGTGCTTAGATTGTTAATGATTATTTTGAATAACTAAATTTGAAGAAGTTATAGTGGATGTTCTTAGTAGTTAAGACTTGAGATATTATTGAGTCAAATTTTGAATTAAATTTCCAATAAAAATGATGCATATCGATATCAGTTTTGCCAAGTAGTTAATTCATTTTTTAAAAATTTACTAATACAAAATATGTCATTGCACACAAAAAAATTCTTAAATAATGATTCCATTAGGGTAGTCATACCTATTTTCTAAATATTTTTAAAATTTTATAAAATTATACTAATTTTTATTTTCTATATAAATATAAATCACAATAGCTTTTTTTTAATTATTCTCTATATTATTAAAGTAATATTTTATATTACTTTTTTATTTAATAATAAATTTATTATAATTTAATATAGAATAAAAGTAAATATTATGAAAACCCTAAAAAAATATTATAGAAAATAGAAAAATTTTATATATAATTTAATAATCATATTGGATGAATAGTATTTTAAATACATTAATAAATATTATATAAATTTTATGGAAACAATTAAATACAATACTTTTATTATGTATATAATTTTATGAACTTTTAACTTTTTTTTTCTAAATAAATAAAAATAAAATTCTATATGAAATATATTACTAATACTCTTATATTAAATGAACAAAGCATAGGCTTCAACACCTACCCAAAAAACATGGAATCATGTTGGTTTTTATCAATGCTCGTTTGTAGTAGTAATAATTGAATGAATATGGGAATACTAATAGCTTAATGATTGATGCATCCCTATCATATGTGGAGATCTTGCTTTCAAATATTGAGAGCACCGTGCGATAAGGGTATTTTTTTTAATAAAGTATAAGTGAGTTGTATTAAATAAAAAACTTTTAAAAAAATAATAAGAATACAGTTGGTTGTTCAGTTAGTATAAATTAGGATTCAATGAAACTAAAATTATAGTAGTTGTGATTTCGAAACCTAATAGTAGGGGTGGGCAACGGATACCCGCCCCCGCTACCCTGCCCGCTATTCGCTCTGCTCCCGCTATGCGGGGTGAGTTACCCTGCTCAAGTAAGAGCGGAGTGCGGTTTTTAATAATATTTATTTATAATTTTATAATATTTTAAATATTATTATTTAACTATTATTTATTATTTTTGATAGCTTTGAATGATATTTATTATTGTAAAATTAAATTATTTTTGATAATTTTTAGGTTAAAAATGATGTTGAAATTTGATTTAAGCCAAAATTATTGATATGAACATATTTAATAAAAAGCAATAACAAGATGCGAGCAAATGAAACCTCATTCGCATACACATTAAATAACGATATAATTTGTCTCGCCTACATATGGAACGAGATACAATCATAAAATTTAATCTACCACCCAAGCGATGGCAGGAAGCAGTAATAGGTTGATTCTGTCTCTGATAGTACCCGAATTACTCGTATCAACTATTTTATGGAGCCTCTAAAAGACAAGATTGTCTTAAAAGAGATATCAATAAAAGCCGGTAGCGGGGAGTGGGCGGATGAAGCCTCTCCCCACTAACCCCGCCATAGAACGGGATACCCCATCTCGCCTACACATGAGGTGGGGTACGATTTTAAAATTTTTTTACCCGCTTAGGCAAGAGCGAGATACGGTAATAGGTAGACCTCGCCCCCGCTATAGCGAGTAGCATCCCTACCTAACAGTAACCATTGACATGAAGTGTAATATTAATAAAAATAATTTTAAAAATAATTAAATAGTCAATGAGAATTCAATAAGACCTCATTTTTAATAAAATAAAACTGTGTTTTAGAAAGTATGAATGTATTGTTTTGACGGCTATTAATTGTTGTTCACAGTTAGAATGACATAAATGGGAAGCAATAAATGATATAATAATAGTAGTAATAATAATAATAATAAAATGGAGTCAAGCACTGCGCTTTTACTTGAAGGCTCGAGCATAAATTACTTATTTAGTCGTTGTACTTGTTCTTTTGTCAAATCCTATTAAAAAGACTGAGAGAAGCCGCACATGAGGGAAAGTAAGGTAAAGTGCATTTTATGCAACTCTAAAAGGCTAGGCATTGAATAACATATCACTTTTTAACGTATTATTTATTTATTTCTTTTTATATTGTTATTATTTTAACGTGTCGAATCAAAGAAAACGCTGCAACAAAATTTTAAAAAAAAACATAAAAATAAAAAAAATCATATGGTTGGGTCTTCAATCATACTTGTACTTGACACTCAACAGTCATGATTAGCAGGGCAAAGAGATTATAAAATAAAAAATAAATAAACAAAAACAAACAGCTGCCGCTCCCACTCGCCAGTGAGTGAGTAGGAACGGTGGAACGGATTCTGTCTAAAAATATATATTTAGATTTGAATTTGATTCGAGAGCTGTGAACAGTTATTAATTTTTATATTAAATTTCTTTAAAAAATCTTAATTAATGGCTTATCTGGACCGATAAAATTAGATCGAAACATCCTCAATCAAGATGATTTGGAGCGGTTTGAATTGATTTTACCATCCCTAACCCTCTGCTTGGCTAATGCGGAAAACATATGAAAAATGAAAAGCAGGGTAGAAAAGGTATATAAATGTAATTTTTTCTTCCTTGATTGATATAGAAAAGTTTAAATTCTGCCAAAAAGTGTCTCAAACTTCGTGCAGAATTTCAACACTAAATTGGCGTGAATTTGGGCAGAAAACAAACAATGTCAGACGGGTATAACTTTTTTGCTAGATGATAAAATAATAATAATAATAAATTTTAATATTATAATAGAAAATACGATTTCCATCGTTTTTCTATATCAACCAATCACACTCATTTTCTTTTTTTTTTACCCATTTTTCTTTCTACCTCTTTTTCACCTTTTTTCTTTTTATCCTTTTTCTATAGCTTACCAAGCATAGGGTAAGAGTGAGTGCCACCACCATTGAATTCACGGTACACTTATATATTTATTTATATTGTTTTATTTAATACACTCACCTGACTTTTCAAAATATGTTCATATATGAATTAGAGCGTTTATATCAATTTATTTATTAATATTTTAATTTTATAATTAGTGCATTCATATCAATTTTAATTTTTTATTTTAGAAATAAACAACATATTTATTTCTTATAATTTATTTTAAAAAATCTCATTCTTTATTTTTATTTTTATTGTTTTAAATAATTTTTTTATTTGCTTTTTTCTCCAATCGATTAAAAATTTACATATGAAAATATATTTTTTTAAATTATAAAAAAAATATTTAAAATAAATAATAATCTTTAAATAGAAAAAAAAATTTACTATTTATTTTTATTCTTATATTCCATTTTAAACAATCTAATGTGGTTTTTTATAAATCTTAAAAAAAATAATTATAAGAAAAGATTAATTATATAACATGAATATTTTAGAGCACAACAGATTTTATTAAAGTATACGTGACTAAATATTAATCATATATAATTATAAAATACATTTAAAATATACATTATAAATAAAATTTGTAATTAATTATAACTTTTGCTTAGGGATGACAATGAAACAGGTTTGAAATGGGTCACTCCTATCCTGAACTCATCCCATGTAAAAAAATCATATCCCAAATTCGATTACGCTGACCCGAGACCCATCCAAATGGGTCGGATTGGGACGAGTACCCTATAGACATATTATATTCTCTTATATATATATATATGGATGCTGGAACAAGTTATCTCATATCAAATCCTTATCATTACAAACCCACAAAAATCTCAAAATATTTATGGCTCACTCCTATCTTGAACTCGTCCCGTGCAAGAAAATAATATCTCAAATATTCACCCCAAATCTGATTACACCGACACAAAACCCATCTTAATGGGCCGAATCTAGGTGGGTACCCTATAAACTTATTATATTCCCTTATATATAAATTTAGGATATGTTATCTCATACCGAAATCTTATCAGGTTGAAAATACTCATTTCAAATTCACCCCAAATTCAATTATATCAATTTCAAATCAGTTCCATTAGAAACAAATATCCAATATAATCGGCTCGGTTAATACTTCAAATTATTGGCATAGTGCTATTATATCGACTATTAAACTATCACGTGACCATGAGATACATCATATATTTAAGAAATAAAAAATAATTAATTAAAAAGAAGGAAAAGGGCACCCAAAAAAGAAGAAGCAAGATATGGGAACCATGTGTGTAGGTGTAGGGATGTTGGGAACGGGCAGGCGCAGAGGTGTCAAGA
Organism: Taxillus chinensis; assembly: GCA_023512835.1. NCBI lineage: Eukaryota > Viridiplantae > Streptophyta > Magnoliopsida > Santalales > Loranthaceae > Taxillus > Taxillus chinensis. The sequence continues at coordinate 1,160,163 of CM042086.1, forward strand.
TGTGATTGGATAGAGAAGTATGGACAGCTGGGACCAAGCAATTTTTATGTATGTATTATTTATTTTGTTTTGTTTTGTTTTGGAGGTACGTGTAATATATGTATATGTGTGTGTGAGAGAGAGAGTACAATAATACGATGCGCCCAAAGCACCCTCCTCTCACGGGCCTCATTCCCATTGCCATTCCCGGGCCGCCCAGGTGCTTTTTTACGCATCTCGCTGCTTTGACCGTCACACGCGTCTACTCCCGATCAAACACGAATAATATTTCCCTTTCCAGCCTGTGTGTGCCTCTGCCTCCTCCCCTCCCCTAACTAATACCCACCCACAACCAAACAAAACACACTCGCTGACCCCTCCCACCCATCTTTCTCTCTCTCTCTCGCACTGCAAGCGATGTGAATCTGTACAGCCTTCTTCAGAGAGCCGAACCCTTGCTTTGGTGGCTGGCTGTCAAATTTGAACCAGATTGGAGTGGCATTGTGTTTTTGTGGGTGGACGTTGCCATGGCTTCGGCCTGCGTCAACAACATTGGCATGTCGCCTGAGAATCGTCAGGTGCCGACGTACCCTTCCTTCGAGTGGCTGAGCCCCAGGATCTCCTTCGGCCGCGACCTGCCGGCGGAGGATGAGGTGGTGGTGGTTTCCGACTCGTCCGCCGATCCGTCGCCGCTTCCAGATCCGGAGGCTTCTGCCGCTGATTTCGAGTTCAGGCTCCAAGATCCGGTCGCAATGCTACCCGCCGATCAGCTCTTCTCCGACGGGAAGCTCGTGCCGCTGCAGCTCTCCTCCTCCCGGCCATCGCCACAGGCGGCGGCGATGACGGAGGAGGAGGAGGTGCTGCGGCGGCGGAGGAGAGCGGGGGCCTGGGATGCGGACGTGACGGATCCGTGCATTTTTTCGCCCAAGGCTCCGAGGTGTTCGAGTCGGTGGAAGGAGCTTCTAGGGCTGAAGAAGTTCTACCAGCAGAGCGGCGGAGGGAAGAGCGATGGGCGAAAGGCAGCGGCTTGGTACTTGCCCCCACACAGTGGTGGTGGTGGTGTCAGCAGCAGCGCCTCTTCTGGTAAACCGATCAGGCATTTCCTGCATAAACACTCCAAATCGACGCCGCCTTCTTCGTCCCCCCGACTCCTCCCTCATGAGCCTCCCGTTGCTCCCATACTCCGATTGCGAATTCGTCTCCTTGTCCTCTCGCCTCTCGCTGTCGTCGTCGTCTTCGTCCTCCGGAGGAGGAGGTCAAACCCATCAGGATTTCGATGATCACCCTCGCCTCTCCCTCGATTCGGACAAATCAAATCACAATCCGCAGTCCAAGAACCCGAAACAACCCAATCCCAACCCAAACCCGAACCCGGCGAGAGCGAGGGTCTCGAAGCCCAAGGGCGGCGGAGCTTCCGCCGCCCCCTTCCCCTCCGAACACGCCGTTAAATGCACCAGAATCCCACGGCGAGCGCCGACTGATCCTGCGGCGAGGGGAGGAGTTTCGGCGGACAGTCCGCGGATGAACTCCTGCGGGAAAGTGGTGTTCCACGGCCTGGAACGGAGCACGAGCAGCCCGTGCAGCTTCAACGGTGGGCCTCGATTCAAGCCGCGAGGGATGGAGCGGTCGTACTCGGCCAACGTCAGGATCACCCCCGTCCTCAACGTTCCGGTGTGCTCTCTCATCGGATCCGCCAAGTCCGCTGGCGTCTTTGGGTTCGGGCATCTCTTCGGCGGCGGCGGGGGATCCGGATCCACCAGAGGCCAACTGATTGGTAACAACTGCAGGAATCGCGGCTAGAGAGAGAACAGTGGAGCAGAGGGTAACGACATTTCATTCAATATTCGCTCAGCTTTTCTTTTCCTTTTTTTTGCTGGGTCTTGTTGTTTTGCTGAGCGGAGAAACAACAACGCGACATGGGTGCGTGGTGGCCTGGTCACTGCCCGCCCACTGGTCACTGCTCTCATTTTTCATTTCTTTTTTAGAATGAAACATCTGAAATTGTGAATGTATATTCTTCTTCATCTTCATCTTCTATCAACTTTTTTATTTTATTTTATTTTATTTCATTTGAACTGTTGGATCGATTTTGCCTTTTTTTATCAAATCAAAGCTCTTCTCCGATTTCGCCTCCCCCACTTCTCTGATTACGAAACAAAATGGAGAGAGAGAGAGAGACGCGCGCTACCCTCAACACCACCCTCCAAGTCTTTCACTTTCACATTTCGACCCACCTCGGGGATGGATGGGTAGGAGTGACTAACTATGTAGTAAATTATTTTTTTATTATGGGTGCTTTCTTTTCTTTTGTTTTGTGCTCTATCCATCATCATCATGTATGTATGCACTCACTCAGTGTTCAAACTTCAATCTAAAATTTTGAGTGGTTAGGTAAATTTAACTCTCTCTTTTTAGTATTAATAAAATAAATATGATAAATATTAGAATGAATTTGATAAAAAAAAAAATTAAAGCAATACTTAAAACCTGGATTGATTAAGGGGTTTTTTTCATTAAATGGATGGGAACGAAAATTTCCATATTCGCAGTAACCCTTCCCTTCGTAAGTCTCGTCTCGTGCCGTCCCATCAAGTGATGCTGATGCTGATTTCTGTACATCTAGTCTTTTGGCTTTTTCCTAATAACAAATGAATAAACAAAACCAAAAAAATGGGGGGAGGGCCGAGTAGCCGTGCAGGCCGTAGACTGTTAATTAGCTTCAGGCATCGCATCTCATGCCGATTTGACGTCCGGGGCGGGCGGTGACAGTGCGTGTGTATCTTCGAATCTTTGGGGCTTTGGACTGGAATGCTTCTTTTAGGCCTGATGACATTTTATATTTTTTTAAAATAAACAAACCAACCAAATAAAAAAAATTTAAATATTTTTTTCTTTTAAATATATATATATATATATATATATATATATATGTAAAATAAAATTGATGATATATCTTTGATTTTGTTTTTCATTTTAATTTTTCTTACTTCGTTATAATTATGTTAACTTGTAATAATTTTATTATTATATTATAAGTTTTAAAAAAATATAATATCATGATTTATATTTCTTTTATCCTTATTTAGTTTAATTTTGTTCATATAATCCTACAACACGAACAAAAATAAAAATAAAAATAAAATAAATTTTTAAAAATTTAGAATTTATTTGGTATGATAATATTATTTGTAAAAATATAATTATTTTTTAAAAATAATATATTTAGATAATTTAAAACTATTTATGAGTAGTATAAATTTAATTAAACTCATAATTTTAAAAATAATTCTATTTAAAAAAATAATTAGCCGTTATAACTAACAACATGCTAATTTTTAAAAGCTTGTATGATTTGATGATTAAATTGAGACTAAATATATTTTAATTATTGTTGGCCAAACCTCATATCTATTAATGGATGAATGGATGACTAAATTTAATATGTTATTAAGTACTAACCTTTATTGATTTATGACTAATGTTAAATTTGTTATAAATGTCATCACTGGTTTGTGTCTGGACTGCAACCGAATGATGAAATGTACAGAGTCGCCACTAACTGTTTTTTTTTTGTGCAGTTGGTCACTTACAATGTGATGGTCTATATTACCAGATAAAGATTCCGGAGTTGATTACGTGTAGGGAAGGATTAGCACCCCTACATTGCCCTTTCGGTACCTATCTTAGGAAGATGAAGTTTCTATTTATTTTCTTGCTTCCTTGTTTTTTTTTTTGTTTATTTGAAGCATATTGGTTCCATGTGTGATGGTTTACTGGAGCCATTTTATTACAGGTCTTACTGCTAAGGAATAGACATGAATGTTGCCTTCTCGAATATTAGTCTACCCCGATCGATAGTATAGACCGAAATTAAGTTATTACTTTTTTGTGTTTTTAATGATTTTTATTTATTTATTATATTTTGTTTTTTTTTCAAGGTTTATTCTTGGATATAAATGAAATTAAGACTATGGTTAAAAAGTAACAACTGAAACTATGATGTGGTGTGTGCAAAGACGAAATTAAATCACTCCCTTTCCCTCTCCTTTTGTTGTTGTTTTTCTTTACATATTACATCTTACATATTACAACATAAAATAATAAAAATAGACAATTACGAACAAAAAACGAAGATAAAAATACATAACAAACACAAAAATCATGAACCAACGTGGGGTGAGTCGGCTCCGATAGACACCACGTCCAAGACCACGTGTTGGCACTAGTAATACCTCCCCAATTCGATGGAGACTTGGACTTTGGACAGCCAGATGGTGGAGACCTGCACGCTGGAACTATGAAGAATGCTTTTTTTTTTTTGGTTTTGGATGGGAATGATTGGAATGAGAAAGGTGAGGAATTGTCGTTTTTTGTTCTTTTGTAAAACTAGAAAAACAAAAAAAGAGAGGGAGTTGGGTATTTTTTGGGTAAGTTCTACAAAAATTTTGTAGAGAGAGAGAGAGAGAGCTTGAACGTTGAACTGCATGTACATGGCAGTCAACTGGAAGATGTGCTGTCGGCGGGCGTTCATGGGAGTAGAGGTGTCCCTAAACTGCTCAGTGGGTCGCTCCATATGCACGCTGTGACATGAAGGCTGTGGAGCGACGTAGATACTATCTTCCCATTTGCCTTTGTAGCTAACTCCTAACGCACCCTCTGGATGGAGAACTCGTAACCGCAGATTATCCGAGAAAATAGTGGGGACTACTTGAGCACAAAGATGACCATATTGATATTACAGAAGCATGCTAAATAGTCTACCATATAAGCATTTGTGAATATCCCGTTTCCACAATTTAAAAATTTCAGCAGCCCAATTGATGTGTAACTGACGATCTATGCAAAACATAAACTCCAAATGGGACTTAGGGATTGAGTCTACGCCACTAGCCTGTATCAGTAAGCACCTCCCTGCCAAATTGGCAAGGCAACGGTATTTTCTATGAAATCCATTTTTAGTAAATTGCCGACGTCTCCCAAATTCCTTATTATACTGTAAAGCTCTACCATAATCTCCTAAGTTTAGGTCAGGTATTTCATGCATGGGATTTGGCAGATCAAAGCAGTCTCTCAACATAGCAGGGGAAATAGAAATTAAGACACCTTGAACTTCCCCAATTATCTCATCATCTTCCTCATTGATATAGACTGAATTGTAAAAGTCTAACATGGCAAGATAGTATAGATCACTACGAGCGCATACTAACCTTCTCAGCCCCAAAGCTTGCAGCTTGCTCATAACTTCTTCAATCCAGTCAAGTGTGGAGGACTCTAGGATCTCCCAATCAAGCACATTCCCCACAAAGATCGTGTCGGCTTCTCTCAGTGCCGAAGGCATAGAGGTGGTAGAAGCTTCAGGGCTGCCTTCTCCTTGGCAGGCTCTCCTTGTGCGCACCATAACTTCGAACTCAGAAAGGAATTTGCTCTCAACAGGAAGGAAGAGAAGAGTATGAGTTGTGATTTTTAAGCTTGGAGCTCCTCCCTATTTATAGTGCTTCGCCATAAGGGTAAAAGACCAAAATGACCCTCTTAAAGTGCTCCATTATTTTCGCGGTCAGAGCAAAGAAGACTCTAGATATTGCCAGCTAGCTTCCACCTAAATTCCAGCTTGATTGGCTTCCATTTTGGCTGCACGCAAAAACACATTTTTCACGGGTAGGGCTGAGAAGACTCTAGACGTCGCCAGTTGTCTTCCTTTATTCGCCAGTTCCAACAAGAATTGAAGTTCATTTCATTGGACAAGCATAAACCATAAACCAAACTAATTACAACACATTGGGGGCTACATTGCTCCCCTAGACTAACAAAACTACCCCATAATCATAATGAAAGCAAAAGAAATTACAAGAAAGAACATGATTACAGTACCGAGACAATAAAGGAAAAACCCAAGATGAACTAGGACTCCGACCTCCAAAGACTCCGGTGTCTGCTACCCAAAACCGCTCCTCTCCAACTCCAGTGCCGCCAAAGGACAATCTGATCTTTCAGCAACGGCTATAGCTCTTCTTCAGAACTCAGATCAGATTGTCTAACCCAGGATGATTCACAATGCCTCCCAAGCCCCCAATTTATAAGATTTAGTGGGCCAAATTAGGGTTACAAAAGGTGTGCCCTAATTATAAGTATGGTCGCAGCCAAGACGACGTCGTTTTGGTTAGTGACACTATTCGATGTTCCAGGCTTAATAAAACTCAAACTACACCAAATTTGACCCAAGTTCTTTAGATGAAAATGATTAAAACAACAAAACACATCATTTGGAGCTCAAAATTGCCTGCACACGAGAATGCTCGTGAGAAGGTCCTTTTCGCGTGCAGCTCCAAATCAGCCCAAATTTGCTCCAAAGCTTCAGTAGAACTTGTAGAAAGCATCCATGCATCAAACTCCTTACACGCGAGAAACAACTTTTCGCATGCACCTTCATTTTGCTCTTATTTTGCTTCCATCTTCTTCCTATAGCTTCCTTTTGAGTGTATGGAGTGATCTAGCCAAGGTGTGTGAGAAAAAGTTGCTCCAAAACCTGCCAAAACCACTCAAAAAGTACAACTATACACCAAACAAGGTCTTCCTAGGGGTTAGAACGAATATATGCAAAATACCATGCAAATAGGCTCAAAACATACTCTAAAACACCCTAAATATGGCATAGGATAATGGCATAAATGCTCGTTATCAGATCTTTCTTTTTTCTTGATAGCAATTTCGTACATCTGGAAGGAGAGAGAGCAAGAGCTAGGTCTCTTTTTTGTAAATTGTAATCCTCTTTTTGTGTGAGGGGAAGGACCCCCTTTTAATGTCATTGGTTGTAGCCTCATCATTACTATATTATTAATGCCAGCATTTTTATTTCTAGATTTCATCTTATGTCGAGTGGACTAATGACCTATGATTGCTTTTTTGTTTTTGTATGAGCATATGTGACTGACAGATGTTGAAAAGCATATCTGACAATGTTTAGCTAATAAAGACGCGTCCCTTGAACTAATAGTGAGAAAGGCCACAGATATAAGGTCAAACAGCGAAGGTCAAAGGTTGGCAAGGTCGAAGGTCAATAGTCAATGAGTCGGAGGTTAAGGGTCAAAGGTCAAGGGGTTGAAGGATCGAGGACTCAAAGGTCAACACTCGAAGGGTCGAAAGTCGGAGGTCCACGGGTTGAAGGATCGAAGGTCAACCCTCGAAAGGTCAAAGGTCAAAAGACGAAGGTTGACGGCTAAGGTTGAAGGTCGAATCCTTACTTATGTTGAATCAGTAGAAGGCTCAGATCCTTACTCCGTATTAGTGGAGTTGTTGAGATGTCGACACAAATTTTGGACATATAGGAGCAGGTCTTGCGGGGCAAGACGATCCCACTGGTCCAAGTGTTATGACGATACCAAGGCATAGAGGAGCAGACTTGGGAGAAAGAGAGCCACATGCGAGTTCTTCATCCTAAGCCGTTCGAGGACGATCAATCTTGAGGTGGGGAGGATGTGATGGCCTTCCCTGAGGTATGAGGTATGATTTATATTTTATGCATTTGTTTTGCATATGTTTTGCAATCGTATGTGGTTATGCTTGAGATGTGGTTTAGCTTGTTGTTTATTAGATCTTGTCAGCCTTGTTGGCTTGCTGTGAGTTGCATTGCACTTGTGTGGTTGGTGATCTTGTTTTGTGTTATGTTATTGTGCGGTGCTTGAGCTTGAATTTTGTGATGTCTTTTGGGCATGTGTTTCATTTTCGAGGATGAAAAGTCTTAAGGTGTGGAGGATGTAAAGACTTGTATTTGGGTTGACTTATGAGATTGATTTATGAGATAGTATTTATGTGGTAATGAAGATATTATTTTGGTATTATGCTCGACGATACGAGTATTTTAGTTGTAGTTGGTTCCAATTTAGAGTTTGGGACCCTGGAAGGCTAGTTGTGTAATTTTGCGCGTTTATTAATTAATGAATTAGTAGTAAATATAAATAGGATGAATATAAAGAGAGCTTTTACTTTACACTATTACATTAGTGCGTTTGCGAGAGAGAAAGCTTGGAAGCTTGCAGCCTTAGTGATTTAGGGATATTTGGGTTCATGGAACTCAAATAATCACTCCAGGTAGGTGTTCCTATACTTCTTATTTCAATTCTGTTCTTGATATGCATGAATTTGCCATGACTTATGAGATTTAGCATAAACCTTGGATTTTGTGGGAAATCCACTTTTGGGTTGAATATGGTAGTTTAACATACGATTTGTGGTTAAGATATGTTATATATAGTTGTGGTTATGTATTTATGTGATTTGGGGTATTATAACCGTGTATGGCATGAGGGTTGAGAAGTCAACCATAGAAATCTAGATCTAGATCTAGATAAAGATAATCTGTAAATATATATGTGTATTATTGTTGTTACCGTGCGATTTAAAGGTGTTCAGGACTCATTTTGAGATATATATTATAGTATATCGAGTAAAAAGTGTGTTTGTGAGCGTCTGGGGGTCGTTGGGTTGATTCCAGATGAAGAACAGGCTAAAACAACGATAAACAGTACCCTTGGCGAACTATAAGGGTCAGAGGTTCGAAGGGTCAAAGGTCAAACCTTCAGGTCAACTCTTCGGGTCAGACCTTCGAGTCTTCGGGTCAGCAGTTCCACAGCTTCGGGTCAGTAGTTCTGCAGGTTCGGGTTAGTAGTTTCCGAAGAACAATAGGATCATTCATATTGTAAACCTTTATGTTTCTCCACATATACTTAAGTTACAATGTAAATAATGAAATACCTCATTCGTATTCAAAGAAAAATACTAGAAAATTAAATTCTCCATTCTTCAAAATGTGAAAAATGGAAATTAACACTGAATCTTGGAAAAATTCAGTTTTTGGTTCGAGGTGGCTATTTGCGAAGTGAGGTTAGACCTCTTAGAAACATCCCCAAAAATCATATTATCTTAGTTATGGTATGAAGAACCATTGTCGGGACTTTTTATGTCAAGAAAACACCTTATATGAAAATCCTCTATTTTAGTCAAGACATGAAGATGTATTTGTGGAGACTGGCCTTGGTATAGAGGGAATGTTGTAAAGACTGGCCTTGATATTGGTGTTGGTGTGTTGATATGAGGATTTGGGCCTTGGGTTCCGGGACTCGTTTGTGTATTCTCACTATAATGATTGTGCACACGACACGATGCATGAGTACACTGAGCATGTAGTATAGATTTCTCCTAGGAGGACGCACCCACTACTTTTATATATGATATAGTATTATATTCTGTATTCTGTATTCTGTATTCCTTTTGTGTGATATCTCGGGCATGGGTCTGTGGACAATTGTATTTGCATTCTGTTTATGATGCGATCTATATGACTGTTTGACATATTGTATTCATGATGATGTATGAGAAGTACAAGATTACCCTTAATGTATGACTGTACAAATTCGCATAATTATGACAGCACTCGCAGTGTAGTCTCTATTGGTGCTTGTCACCAACCCCTTGACCCTTTGGATGCGGGCAATGGAAAGTCATGTTTATAGTTCCGAGTTCCTTGGAATTCGGGAGCGTGACAGTTGTCATCACCGGATTTCTCTTGGCCGTAACCGAATGATGAAATGTATAGAGTCGCCACCAACTATTTTTGGGGTGCAGTTGTTCACTTAAAATGTGGGTGGTCTACATTACCAAATAAGGGTTCGGGGTTAGTTACGTGTATGGAAGAATTAACACTCCTATAGCGCCCTTTCGGAACCTATAGGAGGAGGAGGTTTCTATTTGTTTTTCACTGTTTATCCTGGGTGAAGACATTATTGTTTCCCTAAAGTCTAAGTTTTTTATTTGGCTGAGTTGTTTGTCAAAGTTATGATTAAAATTGTTTTATCCTAAATTTCTAAAGGGAATCCTAAAAGTTTTTTTTTTGTTTGAAGTGGAAAATAAAATTCTAAGGTTCTGTTTTGTTTTTGTTTTTTTGCTTTTATGCTTTTTTTTATTTTTTTTGTTATGACTAAAGGCACACATATATCAAAAAATGTGGAATGTGTGATTGTGGCATGCACAAATAAAAATACAGCTACACTCTTTTTTTTTTTTTTTTTTTTCATCTTCTCTTTTTCCCTACCTCTCTTAGCTCTCTTTTTTTTGTCTTTACTATACTTTACATCTTACAACATAAAACATAAAAAATAAAAGGAAAATATAACGAAAGATATTAAAAATTACATCTAATACAAGTATAAATAAACTAAAAAAATAGAAACCAGAAAAATATTAACAATTACATCAAAGATAAATACAAATAAGCTAAAAAATAAAAAAACAAATGCAAAGTGAACCGACTTTGGCTTGAATGGGGCTTCAACACTTGACTTCCGTTTGAACTCTCTTGTCTGCGCCAATAGTCGCTTGCTTGAATTTGGACTTAGAGACTGGAGTGATATTTTTTGGTGGCTGGAAAGAGCGAGAGTAAACGTAAGCAATAGAAGAATGAAAAAGAATTGGGTTGTGTTTTTGTTTTTTTCTTTTGCTGGGAAAAGAGAGCTGGAATGAGATATTCAGGAGAGAGGAGTTGGAAAGGGGGAATAGACAAAGAGAGACTGGATGTTTTTTTTTTTTTGAATGCAGGAGTTGGGCGAAATTTAGAGAGAATGACAACAATTGTTTTCGTCGAGTTTTCTCCTTTTTTTTGGCGTAATATGGATGTTCTCCTCTTCTCTTTTTTTTGTCACGTGGACAGAAGACTGGATTTAAAGGGGCCGGTTGCATCTCACTAATTGCAGCATTTAATGCTATATTATTGATGCCAGTATTTTATTTCCAAATTCTGTGCGTTGTCGGGTGATCTGGCGACTTGTATAGCTCGTGATTGTCCTTTTCTAATTTTTCATTAACACTTGTGACCGACAGGCGTTGAAAAATAGTTGTTAGATGGCCAGCGCATAAAAATGTGTCTTGTGACTGCACAGGAAAGATTCTGCGGAATATAGTCAAACAGCGAAGGTCAACGGTCAAAGAGTCGAGTGTCAGTAGGTCGAAGTGTCAGCAGGGTCAAAGGTCGGTGGGAAGATGGTTTGGTGGGTCGAAGGTCAATGGTCAATGGGTCAAAGGTCAATGGTCAATGGGTCGAAGGTCAAGAGCCGAAGGTCAAGAGTCAAAGGTCAAGGGCCGAAGGTCAAGAGTCAAAGGTCAAGGGTCGAAGGGTTGAAAGTCAAGGGACGTAGGTCAATGATCAATGGGTCGGAGTCTCAAACTCGAAGGTCGCAGATTGGAGAGTAGTAGACTCGGAGGTCTTCCTTCGAAGGTCACAGAGTGGCGGGTCATAGACTCGGAGGTCTTCCTTTGAAGGTCGCAGAGTGGAGGGTCGGAGTCAAGGGTCGAAGTCAAGGATCGAAGGTCAATCCTCGAAGACGCAAAAGCTACAAGTCTTCGATTCTAGTTTTTTTTGTCTTTTTTTTATTGGTTATTTTTTTCAGGCAGTTTGACTAGGGGCGTTGACCGCCTTTTGGAAAGTTTGACTTTTTCCGACGAAAATTATTTTGGCCATAACATTTTCATTTTAAGTCGGAATTGAGCGCAGTCAAGTGCGTTAGTCTCCAAATTTCATCCTCTATCATCTAGTCTTGGCCCTTGGGCACTTCAGGGGCTTGTATGAGAAGTCCTCAATTATGGGCTTCCCTGCTAGTGTAACAGTGTATTCAATCCGGACAAAATGGGGTCCAACAACAGTTAACACATCCGATCCAAATTCATTTTTCTTTAAAATATAACGGAGTCGACCTTTAGCCTTGTTTGATAATGGATTTACTTATATTTATTATGATCTAATGGATTTAAAGCTAGTTATATAATCTATTTGTGAGGACCCGTGTCCTAGTTCAAAGAGTTAGAGGTTAGGAGGTGCTTTATGGTGCTAAAATTCTGGTTTTATATTATATTGGAGTGAGCAAGGAAGGATCATGGTTAAATACAGATCATCGTGGTCAAATCCGGAGTGATCCTATTGTTCCCATGGTACTTTAGTTATCATTGTTGTCAACAGAATGTGAAAGCGGGAGGACACAGTGATATTTTTTATTTTTCCAAAAATAAGCTCTGTAAGCGAATATATACAATATATATGTCAAAATTCTCAGAATGATGAGAGGATTAAGAAAATGAAGTTCATGACCTGATCCGAAGTGTCGTTTTGAATATTGGCCGCTAATTCATCGACATTAGCGGTCCAAATACGGTTTTGACCATAACTTCTTCGTTTGACCTTGGAATTGAGTGCGGTCGAGGGCGTTGATCTTCATATTTGATTTTCTATCGCCCGAAACTGGCTCTTCAATGTTTGGAGGCCTTTTTAAAGAAAATATCGCAATACACCCTCGAATCAACGATCACGTCTCTTTATTTATCTGTACAAAGAAAAGAAGTTTTAAGCGGAAATGAATGTTATGTCCAACCCGAACAAAATGGGGTCCAACAGCTGCCCCTCTTTGTGCATTGTTTGTATACAAACAGTGTGCAAAGATAAAAATGAAATCATTTTGGACGGGTTGGAGCGCTTACCTGATGCGGAAGCAAGGTAGAACGTCATGATTAGAAAGGAAGCTTTTAAGGCCAATGAAAATTGGAGAAGCATCTAGGGCCAACAAGAATTGGAAAGGGTAAAAATTTGTCGAAAGTTTAAAAGGTATCTATGGCTGACATGAAGTGAAAAGGCATCTAGGGCCGACAAGCATTGAAAATTAAAGGTAGGATAGGTGCAGGAGAACTGCCTGCGGACTTCCCAAAAATAAATTTAAAAACTAAGGATAGTTACCGGGACCTGTCGGTGGACTTCCTGAAAGAATGAAAAAGAAAGGTGAGATAGGTGCAGGGGACCTACCTGCGGACTTTCCAAAAGTAAATTTAAAAACTGAGGATAGTTTTCGGGGACCTGCCGGTGGACTTCCTGAAAGAATGAAAAAGAAAGGTGGGATAGGTGCAGGGGACCTGCCTGCGGACTTCCAAAAACTAAATTTAAAAACTAAGGATAGTTTCCGGGGACCTGTCGGTGGACTTCCTGAAAGAATGAAAAAGAAAGGTGGGATAGGTGTAGGGGAACTGCCTACGGACTTCCTGAAAGGAAAAGTTAAAAGAAACTAAGGATAGTTACCGGGGACCTACCGGTGGACTTCCTAAAAGAATGGAAAAGAAAGGTGGGATAGGTGCAGGGGACCTGCCTACGGACTTCCCAAAAGTAAATTTAAAAATGAAAAAAAAGGAAAAGAAAGATGGGGTAGGTGCAAGGGAACTGCCTGCGGACTTCCCAAAAGGATAAAAAGGATACGGATATGTACGGGGGATGACCTTTAAGGTCGAGGGACTGAAATGGTATCTAGGGCCCGAAAAGGAATCAATGATTGCTAATGAAATTTGCTAATGACTCAATAGGGGCTCCCTCTACGAGTTCACTCAATGAGATCGCTCTACTAGGTTACCTGCAAAAGAATGAGATGCTTATTTGATTGTGACCGATGCTTCTAGGGCTTGAGAAATCACAAAGAATAACTTTCATGGTTGAACAACGGAAGCTTTTAGGGCTTGGTTACTTGGGGAAGCATGTTGAGGATGATCTCTTGGGATCTTCAGAGGCGACAACATTCCTGAAATGGAAGAAAATGATGAATGTATGCAAGTAATGCATGGAGTGCAATGAGATGCATGTCTAGGATGCAAGATGAATCTTATGTTAAAAGGGAGCTTAAACCGTTGGGGGTTTGGTGTTACTAGAATTCATCTGGACCTGCTGGGGAAGGGGATTCAGATCTTATCTAGGTTGAAAGTGCTCCAATCGCTAGGGAGGCTTGCTTAATTTCTTCAGACTATCAAAATGCTCAAGAAACTGTTCTAAATCAATTGAACCTTGTTAGGAGGTCATTGCATTCCTAGATGGCTTGGGCTTTGGTTGGGGAGCAGGTTCATTCAGTCGGGAACCCTTTCTTGCTTGATCGTGGTATTCTTGCTGAGTGACACCCTGGGAAACTTAGCTGGGACATAAGCATTTTATTGAAAGTGATGCACACAAAGCAATTGAATTTAAAAAAATTGTTAAAACAATTTGTGAAACATGCAATGTAGAATCACCACTTGTTTTCTCGCTTGAGATAGGTAAAAGCTTTTAAGGGGAAGCCTCTCAAAGTTTTTGAACTAACTAGGTGTAGCCTTCAGCTTGGCCTTGCATGGATTTGAGGGTTTGGTATTTTTTCATGATGAAATATCAATGGGCTGAGCTAACTTATGTGAAAATGGGAAATTTTATCTGACAGTTTGGATCTATGTAGCCAGAGGCTAGATTGGAGAGAATGTCTGCTTGTTTGAATCATAAGGCTTAGAGACTTAATTGGAGATTCTAGATGCTTGTTTGGTAATTTTGGACTCTTGATGTTTTGAAACTCAAAGGGAGAGAATATTGAGATGATTTTGGACCTCAATTGATGTTCAAGGGTTGTAGAAGACGTTTGTAGATCTTGAGAGTGTTGTGTAGCGATTTGATCTGAGAGGATATCTGATTGCTGAAGTCTTGATGCTTGGTGACTTAGTTGGAGAATATGCTAACTGATCTTGGGTCTTGAGTGCTTGATCCTCTTGTTTTCTTGGCTTTGAATTTTGCTCTTAGTGCCCCTTCAGGTTTTCACTAAGCCCGCCTTATTTTCTAATTGTTGTTCCTTCTGCTTTGTAGCTGGCTTTGTATTTTACCCTTGATGCCCTTATAGGTTTTCATCAAGTCCACCTTGGATATCCATGACTTGTTCCTTTTTTGAGCATTTGAGAAAAACTTGATTGCTTAATCGGAGAGGACTTTATTAGGACCGTAATGTAGGCTTAGCCTACTGGGTTTAACAAGAAAGGGTATAAAGTGGCTCGAACCTAGTTTAGGTTAAAATTGATCCGTAGTTCAAACTACACTTTACAAAATTGCTAAAATTGCCCCAATGCGGGGAGATACTTTACAAAATTGTCCCAATGTGGGATCCTGCTACACAAATGTTTCTTTTCTTCTTTTTTTTTTTTTTTTTTTTCTTTCGCTCACTTTTTTTCTATCTAACAAAAATTGCCCCGATTGTGGGGTATCTCTATGAGAGGTCTTAAAAACTGCCCCAACACGAGAGTTATGCTTTTTTTTTTTTTTTTTTTTAAACAAAAACTGCCCCATTGTGGGTATGCATCTATGAGAGGTCTTAAACTACCCCAGTAAAAGAATTATTTGACAAAATTGCCCCAATATGGGGTCTTGACACTTATATATTGCCCCAATGTGGGGTGAACTACGGATCGGGTTATTTGAAAGAAATATACTCAGGTTCGAAAAGGGTAGCGATGGTAGTATTACGAGGAAGGAAAAGACGGCCTTTCTTCATTTTAAACAATCAAAATTTATCTCAAAATGCTCAAAACAGAAATGAACTTATCTTTTGGTGGCAGAAGGAACCCTTCGGTGTCAAATGCCCCTGTTTGAAGTGGATGTTGCTTCTCTTAAGTCTGATCCTTTGATTTCAATGATAACTGCTCCTTGATTGTCCTTTTGGTTTCGGTTAAACCTAGATAGCCTAACTTCTTTGTTCGGTATGCTCCTGTCGGGCTTATTACCCATGCCAAGAGAGTAAACAAGTGATAATGGACATTGCATGCAAAATGTGGGTAAAACAACTTTAAAAAGCCAGGTTTTTTTTTATTTTTTCACAAATGCCAAACAAAGGAACAAAGTTCTAGAATTTAAAAAACATGCAAAATATAAAACAAGATTGACAAAACTAAACACAAGAAAAAGTTCTAAACATCCAAAGAGTTTCCCAAGGTGTCACAAGGCTTGCTCCTCTTCTTTATTCCAATGGCTCCCACGTTCACGATTCACTGGTTGGAATGTTTTGGCAATGGATTTGAGTTGACATTTGGTGCGCTAGCTTGCTTTGAGAAATCCAACCATTTGGAATTCAGCAGATGTTGGACCTTTCTCTTGAAGGCAATTCAACCCTCAATGTTGTGACCAACTCCATTATTGTGATAGGCACAATGGGCATATGCTTTGTACCATCCCAGGTAAGGTTGCTTCACTTCTCCCATAGGTATAGGGCTCACCATACCGGCTTTCAAAAGTTGGGGATATAACTCAGTGTAGGTTATGGGGATTGGATCAAATTCTAACTTGGTTCGGTTGGAAGCTTGATTTGGCCTTGTAGACGTCTGCTGGGGCCCTGGTTGCACAGTTGGAGGTGGGATTGGTGGAAGAGGGCTAGGGGCTCCCCTTAGTGGTTGATATGTTGGAAATTAGGGTACTGGGGCCGCATAGGCTACAAATGGAGGTAACCCCGTATAGAATCCAAGAGTAGGGAAAAGACTTGGGTATGCCCCAAAAGTGCTTTGCGAGAATAGGAGGATTTTGCCAAACTACCTGAGTATCAGCTTCCTTTTTTTTTCCTCCCAATGGAGACTTCTTTGGTGGATTAGGTGTATCTCCATGAAGCTTCCCTTCCTTAATACCATCTTCTATGCATTCCCCAGAAGCTACTAAGTCTGCAAAGTTGCTAGACACATTACCAATTAGTTTCTCATAGTATACCCCTTTTATAGTTCTGATGAACATTGTAGTCAGCTCTTTTTCAGTCAATGGGGGTTGGACTTCCATAGCTGCCTCCCTCCACCTTCTAGCATAAATTTTAAAACTCTCATTAGCCCCTTTTTCAAAAGCCAGTAGTGCTAACCTGTCGAGTTCCAACTCCGTGACATGCTTGTACTGTGTTAGGAATGCAATTGCAAGATCCCGCCAGGTCCTGATATGACGTCCCTCCAACTGAATATACCATCGGAGTGGTGCCCCAGTCAGACTTTCTTGGAAACAGTAGATTAAAAGTTTATCATCATTGGCGTGAGCAGCCATCTTCCTACAGTACATAGTGCTATGCGTCCTAGGGCATTGAGATCCATTAAACTTTCCAAATTCTGGAACCTTGAATTTTGGTGGTAGAATAACTCCAGGGACTAGGCACAAGTCTTAAGGACTGATCATTCCGTAGGTTTCTGTTCCTTCCACAGCTCTTAGTCTCTCCTCCAATTGCTTCATTGCCAGGGACTGGTCATCTTCTTTATGTATTGGAGTCTCTATCGGTTCAGCAACATTCACTGGATTCGGTTGAACAAATGACATGTAATTTGAAGGTCCAGGATTCACATTGGTTGGAATAGATGCTTGGGGAGGTGTTGGCATGAAATTTTGGGGTAATAATGCTTCTTATGGTTGCCCATGAGGGGAGTTAGTGTCTACCTCAATAGATCCCCTTTCTTTTTCAGCTGCCATCTTAGTCAGCATTTCCATCATGACCCTCATCTGATTATGAAGTTCTTGTTGTCCTTGCTCCAAACTAGTAAAACGACTTTCAGTTTGGTCTGCCATTGAAGTGTATGATCGTTGATGACGGGATCGCAGATTGTATCGGTGCACTATGTTGACTTCTGAAAAAGGTAAAATGCGGTAAGCTCCCTTTTATTCTGTTTCATTTTTTCATTTTTTTTTTGTGAAGGTATGCATGCATGTAAGGATGTGCATGAGAGTTTAAAAACCTACCCTTCTTAGAGTGATGCAGGAAGCATGTTATAAGTCCTAAGGATTTGTATTATTTACATGATTTCCCTTTTTTTGTTATTTTGTCTTTCTTCTTTTTCTAGTTACCACATATGGATTAATGAAGCCTAATCTCAACTACCCCTAAACTAAGTAATGAATGCTTGAATGTACACCTAAATTTATGTTCGGTAGTTATGTCCTAAGACTATATGAACAAATGTATGAATGAAAATCAAATTAAAAGGAAAATGATATACAAGATAATGTTAAAAGAAAAACAACATTAATATGTATACAATAAAGACAAGGTCAGTAAAAAAGAACAATAATATACATAAAATAAGGTTAGTAAAACAATAATATTCATATGAACAATTACATAAATCAAAACAAAGTAAGGAAAATAACAATATAAAAAAAGAGACAATATATGAACAATAACAACAAGAATATTTACAAGATAACATATAACAAGATAGCAGTAACAATGTAGTCTAATATGAATGCACCTATCCTTCAAAAGGAAGGCTAAAATGAGCAAACAACATGTGGGTCAATTTCCCTAATGGACTTCTATTGCTGAACCTATCTTATTCGTTGGTTCTCAAGCTACCTCAATAGAGGGCTCCGTACACCATGGGATTTACCGGAGGGGGGCCTTAGAAGGTCGAGCCTTAAAAGGACCTCTAGCTTGAGTTGAGGAGTCCGGGGTCCCTTTGCGGATAATGATCAACGCGCAGGGCATCCTAATAAACCTCGCTAACCTAATTTGTGACAAAAACCCGGGTATAGGGTTTATGCATGAATGCAATGATTTAAGGAAAGCAGTAAGACAAGACTATCATGGCATTAAAGCGCGTAAATCAAAACTATCATACAATGGCGATTAAGTGCAATAAATAAATCGGTTAAAAAATAAATAAAAAATGAAAGAATAAAACAAATTAAAACAAAGAATAAACCTCCTAATCCTAATCCTAGGCCTAACTCTCTAATGGTCCCCAGCAGAGTCGCCAGCTGTCATCACCGGATTTCGTCCGGGGGGAACCCCGCTTTTGGGGATGCGGCTCTCCCACCCTTCACTCGAATGGTGATGAAAAAAAAAGTCACCACCAACTATTTTTGGGGTGCAGTTGGTCACCTAAAATAGTCTACGTCACTAGAGCAGAGTTCGGGAGTTTGTTACGCACGGAGATGGATTAACACCCCCGCAATGCCCTTTCGGTACCTATCTTAGGAGTTTGAGAGGTTTCTAATTTGTTTTAACTGTTGCTTAAGTTTCACTTGTCTAAACCAACTTTTATTTTTCTAAGGTTTCTACTCATGTTATCATACTAAATTATTTGTTTCAGTTGAATTAGATTCAATTATCTGCTAAGGACTTAAGGGAGATCCTAAAAATTAAAATGATTACGAAAGAATAATCCTAAAAGACTAATTAAGTCCTAAGTTAGAACTTGATGGAGTACTCAAAATATTCGTTTAAAGAACTCTTAAAAATAAAAAATAAAAAATGAAAGGAAATAAATTTTCGTGAAATAATTCAAAAGAACTAAAATTTTTGGTGAGAACCATTTTTATTTTGATTTTAATAAGAAAACCTTCTTTCTGTTTTTTTATAAAAGCATGTTGATTTTTTATTTGCAAAAGCTAAAAAAAATCCTTTTTTTCTAAAAGAATTTGAATTTTTGAATGTATATGCATTTAAAAAAAATAAATAAAATAAAATAAAATAAAATTTAAGCAAACATAACTTTGTGTGTGACAAGGGACATCTACAAAATAAAAAAAACTCTCTCCTTTTTACTCTTTTTTTTCCTTTTCTTTTTTCTTGATTTCATATATATATATATATATATATATATATATATATATATATATATATATATATATTCACTAATTTTCTTTTTTTTTTTTTTTTATTTTTTTTTTTTTTTTTTTTTTTTTTACATATTTAATAAAAAAAAAATAAAAATAAAAAAAAAAAAAAAAAAAAAAAAAAAAAAAAAAAAAATAGAAAAAAAAAAAAAAAAAAACAAAAAAAAAAAAAAAAAAAAAAAAAAAAAAAAAAATAAAAAAAAAAAAAAAAAAAAAAAAAAAAAAAAAAAAAAAAAAAAAAAAAAAAAAAAAAATTAAAAAAAAAAAAAAAAAAAAAAAAAAAAAAAAAAAAAAAAAAAAAAAAAAAAAAAAAAAAAGAAAAGGAGAGGGGGGGGAGGGAGGGGGGGAAGAGAAAAAAGAAAAAAAAAAAAAAAAGGGGATAAGGTAGGATGAGGAAATAAAAAAAAAAAAAAATATTAAAAAAATAAAAAAAAAAAAAAAAAAAAAAAAAAAAAATAGGTATAAATAAAAATTAAAAAAGTGGGAAGTAAAGGGTGGTTTAATTCCAAAAAAAAAAAAAAAAAAGAAATAAATTAAAAAAAAAAAAAAAAAGAAATAATAAACCAAAAAAAAAAACTCCCATGATAAAAAATAAAAAAAAAAAAAAAAAATAAAAATAAATTAAAAAAAAATAAAAAAAAAAAAGAGAATAAATAAAAAGAAAAAAAAAAATTAAAAAAAAATAACAAATAAAAAAAAAAAAACGAACCAACAACAATGCAAGAAGGAATAAAAAAAAAAAAAAAAAAAAAAAAAAAAAAAAAAAAAAAGGAAAGAAAAGGAAAAAAAAAAAAAAAAAAAAAAAAAAAAAAAAAAAATAAAAAAAAAAAAAAAAAGAGAAAAAAAAAAAAAAAGGGAAGACCCTAAAAAAAACAAAAAAAAAAACAAATTAAAAAAAAAAAATCCCCATAGTTCTTGGACAGGGTCGCCTCGTTCTAGATTTCTCAGACGACTAGTGGGTGGCGGAAGCACGATCTAGCGGTGTCGCAGCAGTTTGGGATTGGAGCAGCGACACCGCAACAATTTGGGCTTGGAGCAGTGGCTCTGTGGCAGCAACAAAGAAGGCCTCGTGATGCAACGGTGTCACGGCAGTGTTATAGTGGTGAGCAGCGATGGCTCCGGGGTGATTGGGCGTGTTGTCGAAAGGGCTGTGGTGAGCGGCGGTTGGAGGACGGCGTCAGTGGGCTGGCATTCGTCTGGAGCAACGGCTTCACAGAGTAGAGGCAGTCCACGTAGTTGATTGTAGTGGCAACGTCGTGGCTGGCAAGGGACTCGATCGGAAGAGACGATAGGGAATGGGCAAAGCTTGTAGACAACGGCGTCAGCGAGATGGATTCTAGCTAGGATCTTGTGAGAGGATGAAAGATTGAGGGGGTTGTGGCTTTTATATGGCTGGCCGGTGATAGAATTTCCGGCCGGGGAACTCTCTGTGGCAGCAACGGCGTGGCTCAGTGGAAGACGCCAACGGAGAAGAGAGAGAGGTGAGAAAACGACGAGGGGAATAGATGATAGAGATAGGAAGAGGTATTTTTGTGGTTATTGTTTTTTTGCTTTATTTTATTTTATTTTCATTTTTTGTTTTGTTTTTATTTTGTGTTTTATGATTATGAACTAATATAAAGCTGACACGTGGCCAAGAGTTGGTGTGAAAAGGAAATAGAAAAGAAAAAAAATCTTGTTTCATTTTGTAATTTTTAACTGATATTTTGGGTTTTTGGGATCGGCAGAACAATCCGGCTTTCAATAAAATGTGAAACAATTATTTTTGGACTCGGGACGTCACAATGAGCGATCCCGTGTCATTTTTATTTGAAAATGAGTTTATTTTTGTGCCAAGACTGTACTGCGCGTTCCGAAACCACTTTATTACCGAAAAAACATCTTTTTTTATTTTTCCAAAAATAAGCTCTGTAAGCGAATATATATAATATATATGTCAAAATTCTCAGAATGATGAGAGGATTAAGAAAATGAGGTTCATGACCTGATCCAGAGTGTCGTTTTGAATATTGACCGCTAATTCATCGCCATTAGCGGTCCAAATATGGTTTTGACCACAACTTCTTCGTTTGACCTCGAAATTGAGTGCGGTCGAGGGCGTTAATCTTC
This sequence comes from Taxillus chinensis, assembly GCA_023512835.1. Lineage (NCBI taxonomy): Eukaryota > Viridiplantae > Streptophyta > Magnoliopsida > Santalales > Loranthaceae > Taxillus > Taxillus chinensis. The sequence goes on from CM042086.1 coordinate 1,181,680, forward strand.
ACATTTGATTTTCTATCGCCCGGAACTGGCTCTTCAATGTTTGGAGGCCTTTTTAAAGAAGACATCGCAATACACCCTCGAATTGACGGTCACGTCTCTTTATTTATCTGTACAAAGAAAAGAAGTTTCAAGCCGAAATGAATGTTATGTCCAACCCGGACAAAATGGGGTCCAACAGCGAGCACTAGAATAATACTGTTTTTGTATTTGTATTTAAGAGAAAAGAGAGTTTATCCTATTGTAAAAAGGGCTAAACCCTACTGTATTGAAAGCGTATAGTGGATTGGGCTCGGTGTAGGTACACCCTCACTACCGTGGAGTAGATCATATTGATCGCACCATGTAAATCGTGTGTCTTTGTCTTGCATTTCCCATACATACCTGCTGTTAATCTGATATTGCGTAAGACACTAAAATATCACCCAAAGAAGAACCACATCTGTAGAATACCTATGAGTATTATACTACTCTTAAAACTATAGGAAATAGTTTTAAGTATACAGATTCACCTCCTTTCTGTATACACACATATATACCCAGACGATCTTACTTGGATCTTGGGAATATCAAATCCCTTAGCACGGAGTAAGGATCTGAGCGATCCCTTAGCACGGAGCAAGCCTCAGTAGTCCGAAGTAATCCGTAGCGTTGCTAGCTCGGATTGATCCGCAACATCAGTGATCCGGGGTAGCGGAGGTCGACGCGAGGTCGACACGTGTTCTGGGTCACGTTGACCTAGTGTAGCGTGTCTTCTTTGTTATGTGTGTGTATATATATATATGTATATATGGAGATTGGGTATTTTTTTCGGGGGGGAGAAACCCTAGCAGCCGTCACACATTTAGAGTAGAGAGAGAGAGAGAGAGAGAGAGAGAGAGAGAGAGAGAGAGAGAGAGAGAGAGAGAGAGAGAGAGAGAGAGAGAACATGGTATGGAAGGTGGAAATCGAATCCTTGGGTCAAGAATGCGAAGTGCAAGCTTCCAATTCATTTTTCCAGCAGAGGTAGGTGGTTCTGTCTTGTAGAGTCTGTTCCTATGAGTGCGAAAAGTAATAATATTGGATTTTCAAACTCTTTTTGATATCATGGTTGTGGGGAGATTGCATTGTGACTGTGACATTGAGATATAGATATATATATATATATATATATATATATATACACGTATATATGTATATTGTGTTGTAATATATGCATATGAACGGAGATGATGTGGGAAATCATATTGAGATATATATTGTATTTTTGGGGTGAATGTGTGAGAATTGTTATTCTGTGATAGTAATGTGTGATGAAGTGCTTGTGTATTGTGCTATTTTGCTTGAATATGTGAAATTGAGGTTCCATTGAGGGAATAGTCCATGGGATGGACATGAGTTATTAAGGTCCCATTAAGGGGACAGTCCTAGATTAGACATGAGATATTGAGGTCCCATTGAGAGGACGGTCCAAGAATGGACCTAAGTATTGAGGTTCCATTGAGGGAACCACATGTACTGTTATTCATTATTTTAACTACACTGCGAAGCACACATATTCACATTATGCATATTGTGGAGAAGATGTTGGGTTGGTTCAGGGAAGCATAACCCCTACTGAGCTATGATTTGCTAACCCACCTTAATGCCTTTTCTGCAGGACCTAACAAGCATTAAAAGGTTTCACCGTTGTGGAAGCATGTGTATTTGATTTGTCATTTTATTTGATACATTGAAATTGATGAGACTGAGACTCATGTATTTACTTGAGATCGGTGTATTTATTAGAGACATCGTGTTTTTGGGCTGGTGACCCTAGTTATCATGTGACGCAGTTTTATTACATGGAGTGGTTATTGTATGGTCGTGCATGTCATGTATGAGGTTGTAGCAGGTTTTGGGGCAGCACCCTTGTAGGAGCCCTATCAGGTGACCATTCACTAACCCCTTGTCCTCTTGGGTGCGAGGCATGGGGCATCACTAACTAGTTCCTCAGTGTTGGGAAATCCGGGGCGTGACAATCACGTCCTAGATTTTTGACCCATAGAAATAGGTAAATGAATCCCCATGCCCGCACCCAAAGGGACAAAGGGTTGGTGATAACACCGAGTAAAAAACCTTAACACAGGTACCATCCCTAAGCCATACCACACACATAGCACACGAATACAGAAATCCCATTTCAAACCACCATACAAATACCCATACAAATATGCTATTTCCCCCACAGGGTTATATATCATATGATTTGAATTCAAACATATATAAACACGCATAACAAAGTTTCCACCTTGGGTAAACTTCCTAGCTCCTGTAGGCACCTTAAACAAGTAAAAACAAACACAATAGGAGGGTTGAGCAATCACAGCTTAGTAGGGATCATATCTCCATAACACATCCAACTCATACTCTATCTATAGGTACCGTGTAGGCATGTGCTCGTGTAATATCACATCTATCCCACATAAGCATATTCATCAATTCTCATTATTTATCATTATCACATAAACCCTCGCATATTATCATTTTATATATCTCAAACGATCACATAACATCATTACAAATATCTCATATCATCAGATATAGCTCAAACCATCACAGCCTCACAGGCCCCAACACAGGTCATGCTTATTAGGCACCATCAACTTACCATGCCTTTCAGGCACCATCAATAGAACCTCACAGGCTTGTACCACAACTAGCCTCACAGGCGCATACTCATCCCATATATAACATTTCAAGCTTATGACATCTCATGCCAATAGCATCTCATACTTAACTAAACTCATAACATCAATATTTCAAGCATCTTATGCATAACAAAAATGTCACTGTATAAGCATCTCATGCATCGTAGCCCAATCATAAATCATGGTATCACATGCAACACACAACATAAATCAAGCAATAATAATTCAAGACATCTCATGCATCATCCAAACATGGGAAATTAAGCCATATACATATACAACACACTAAGATACGCTAAACTTCCCAAGTCACCTCAACTCATAGGCTCACAACCTTAAAATCCCCCACAAGACTCCACAATGCATAAAGATCAAATCCCAAAGAAAAACACATAAAAATAGCTCACAGCCAGTTTTACTTGGCCAATATACACCCCAAAATGAGTTATTAACCACTCACGATTATCCGGGATCCCATCACGAAGAAACGGGCAGAAAACAGCCCAAAAAGGCCCCAGGTCGACACCCCAGGCGACCTGTAGTCGACCCAGGGTACCCCGGCTCGACCTGCAAAGGTCAATTGGCTCCCCCACGCATGGGTCGGCTGGGCAGTCAACCCGCATGGGTTGACCTACCCCAGTCAACCCTCTCTCTACACATGGGTCAACTCCCAGTCGACCCAACAGGCTGGAATTTTCCATTTCCAGCCATTTTGCCCAAAATTTTGGCTTTTTAAGCCCCCAAATCACACAACTTCATACCCAAAACACCATATATAATGTTTTAACCTTAAGTTCCCAACTCTAAAAGCATTCAAATGCAAAAATACGTAATTTCACCCTTAGGGCTCATGAGTCATACGTAATTTAACATAGATTAAATTCTATGTTATAACTACTCTAGCAACACGAATTGAAGACATAAAAGTAAGAAGAACGCATCCTTACCTCAATTTTGGTTTATTTGAACTCCGGATCTTCAATTTTACTTTCATTCTTCTCTTTCTCTCTCCCTTCCTCTCTTTGCAAGCACATATTGTAATTAGGATTAGGGTTCTTCACTGCCCTTTTTAAACTTTCCCATATTTACTTCATTAAAATATTATAATTACCCTCACAAAGCCTTGCCTCTAAATTGAGTCTAATTACTGTCAAAATGCTTTGTTCGATGAATAGGTCATCGTACTGATATTCACATCCCTCGTGTGCATTCTATCATATGACTATCTCCCAAAATCCCAAACATGAGTCATTACATAATCATTAAATGACCTTATGTTTATATTGAGTTTTTGGATATTAAAGCATTCACAATGGAGTCTCTATTATTTATTTAAAATTTAACTAAGAAAATATAACTTTTCAAATTTTAGCTTGCAATTTCTCATATGACCAAATAATAGTCTCAATGAAATTTTAAGTATTTTATTAAAATATTAATTGGTTACTTATGATAGAGAGTAGAAAGGGGAGTTAAATGAACTGATAGATGAGACATAAGAAAGATTAATTGTTTTATTTTTTTAAAGTAGTGAGTTAATGAAAATAGCTCAATAAAATTAGTCAAAGATATATAGTCAGTCAAATTTAATATTACTTTATTAATTCCATTGTGCGAGTATTTTTCATCTAGTTAGTTATTATTTAGCTAAATTTTAATTAGGTTGAACCGAGTATAAGTGCTCTTAGTTAAGTTAATTTGAAGCAAATGACGGTTAAGAGTCACCTTAAAAGGTTAGGCTTAATAATAAAACAAATTAATAGTTTGACTTTGATTGGGAGTTTAGTTGTGAACCAATATAAAAATTAGACACAACATTTATTAATTAGTGACTTACTAATACTCATTAATTGGCGTAACATTATGGTAAAGAACTCATGCCCAATTTGATAACACTATTATAAGGACTCATGTTTAGGTGATCTTGTGAGATAACCATTGTGTGAGTATGTGAATATCTAGATAGTGATGTACTCATCAATACCAGCATTTTGACTGTGATGGAGTTTGGGCCCTAGGAGGCTAGTTATTGTAATTTGAGATTTATTAATTAAAGAAAATGTAGAAATATAAATAGAAGCAAATGATAGAGAGAGCTCCACGTTACGTGGTCTTGTTCGTGTGTTGGAAAGTTTGGAGGAGAGCTTAAGGAGCTTGGAGCTTGGTGGTTTGGGCATTTTGAGCTCATCCGATCTACAAGGATCATTCTAGGCAGGTGTTTCAAACTCCCTACTCTGTTTAAGTAAATTAATTATGCATGGTTTAAATAGAAATTGTCACGCCCCGGATTTCCAACCCGAGGAAACCGGTACGTGACTCCCCTTGTACCCACACGGAGGGCAAAGGGGTTAGGATACAAACCCCGAATATAACATTTTAAAACCTCCACAACACATTCAATAAAGAAATGTTCATTAATCCACAATCCAAATCAGTCTTTATTACAACAAAATCCTCTTTTCCATCCATCCCCACTGGGGTTACAACAATTCCCACAAAATAACATAAATAAAAGACAGTAAAGTAACTAAGGTCTTCCACCTTGGGGTCCCACCTAACGCCTGTATGTTCCCGAAAGAAAACACAACACAGAGGGAGGGTGAGCAACCACAACTCGATGGGATCATGTCTCCCCAACCCATCCCATGCTCCTAGCGTCTACATGAGGGTGTGTACAGGTGCAGTGTAGTGACAATAAGATATAAACAGGTTGTATTCTACAATCACACGGAACACACCTATCCACAGCCATACAGGCTTAGCCATATAGGCTAACATATCCACAGCCACTCAGGCTTAGCCACACGGGCTAACATATCCACAACACTCGGGCTTAGCCACACGGGCTAACATATCCACAGCCTCTCGGGCTTAGCCACACGGGCTAACATATCCATGGCCATATAGGCTTAGCCACACGGGCTAACATATCCACGGCCATATAGGCTTAGCCACACGGGCTAACATATCCACAGCCATATAAGCTTAGCCACACAGGCTAACAATTCCAGTCCCGGGCTTCCACAACCACCGGGTTCCACAAACGTAACATACAAGGTCACACAGGCATTAAACCAAACACGTAGCATACACACTTTCACAGGCAGAATACCAAACACTTAGTTCGCACAGCCCATCAGGCATAAAATCAAACACCGGCATGCGAGTCTCACAGGTATTTTACCCTAACGCTTAACAAGCATACATTCACAAACCCACAAACCCAGCCACACAGGCATATTATCAAACACCTACTAGGCATATTCACACAGGCATTTTATCGAACACTTAATATGCACTCACCATCCAACACCAGAAAACATCAAAAACCGTCATTGAAGACCAACATTCATATAGGAGGTCACACCTATATGAATTTACATATAAATAGTATAGCAATAACAACAGAAGCTCTATAAATCCTCTACACAGGGCCTAACCCCAGAACAGATCAGGTGAGACAGAACCCCTACCTTAAAGCAGATCTTCCTTGCTCCTGCGCTAAACGCCGTCCTCCCCACGCAAGATGCTCAGCGGCAACCAAAGAACTCCCTTCCTTCTCTCTCTCTCTACGACGGCTGCAGCAGCTGAAGAGAACCCTAAACCTAAAACAAGGAGTCTCCTCATCCTTATATAGACTTCCCACTATCAAAACGACGTAGTTTTGATTAAGTGAAACCCAGGATCAAAACGACGTAGTTTTGATTACACAAGCTACCACCTTTCCGCATCCATACACACCAAAATACTCACTATTCTAACCTGGTCCTTTGGGGAAAAATCATTAGAATGACAAAACCAAGGTAACCATGCAAAAACATGCCTGCACGCCAATTTGAACGTGAATTCCCCAATTCATGTGCAACTCCAAATGCACTCCAAATGCGCTCAAACTTCACCCCTAGCCTCCTTGCATCATGTAGAAGACAACCACACTTGCACGTGAAATGGGTCCATTTCACGTGCACCTCACATACACATCCGTTTGGCCTGAAACCTTCGTGGTAGATAGAGGACATCATTCTAAGCATCTTTCCTTTTGCACGTGAATTCATTGGAGTCCATTCACTAGGTCAAAATCTAGAAAAACTCTACTTAGAAGGCAAAACTGTGACTAACTCAAGGTACGGGTCCTTACAGAAATGAGAAATTTGTGATGAACCCTAGATACTTAGGGGTGGGTGTGTTATTGGCTCGAATCAATGAATTTGCATACATGATGTGTCTTAATTTAAATTAAATATGGTTTAGGCCTTATGTGAGCCTTATAATGCTTTTATGATATGTAATTTGAGTGTTTGGGATCTCAACAATTGAGCATGAGGTGAAAATCAGGGTTTATCGTGTGTAAGCTATATAATTGGGTCGTGTTTTGAGCGACTACTTGATGCATCGAGCAGTGACGAGCGTTGAGCATAGTGTCGAATAGAGCATCAAGTAGAGTGTTGAGAAGAGCGTTAAGCAATATCAAGCGTTGAGCAGAGCATCAAGCAAAATATCAAGCCAATAATCAGTTTTGCCTATAGATCTAGTTGGGACTATTTCGAGCAATGAAATAAATCTTTATGCCTTTTCGAGGTACGGGATATTGATGTTTCATTGGCATAGAATGTTGGTTGATAAAATCACTTTACTTTCTTTGTTTATTCGAGGGGGAAACCACATAAAAATTAGATCTTTAGTTTAAAAAAGAAAACTTTTGCCAAGACATTTTATAGAACAAGAGTAATTGGGTGTTTTGATTTGAGAACTAGAAAACTAGGCTAATCCTGTGTGGGTTCGACCCCTTGTTGCTCTTTTATTCTTTTAGTGCAAACTTAGGGAATTTATTATTTTGAAGAGAGATTTAACGACATTAGCTAGCTCTTTTAAAGAGGCTAAAAATCTTGTCTGTCACTAGTTCCATGTTCCTTGGAATTCAGAGGTGTAACAATTGTGCTTTTAAAAGAAGTTGTTTTTAATTGTACTAAAAAAGGCTGTTATGAAAATAAAGAGATGAATGTTTGATAAACTATGATTTTAAAAATCTTTTAGATTCTAAAAATAGGTAATAGGTATTTGGTAAATCAAAAAAGAAAATTATTGTACATGTTTAAAAAGACAAAAACTATAATGACGCATGTTTGAGGTTCTAGAGATAGTCACGTGATGGAATGCATATCGAGGGATGAAAATATTTAAATGGGAATGTACTCGTCAAACAGAACATTTTGATAATAATTGGCTCGATTCGGAGTTGGGACCCTATGAGGGTAATTTTGATATTTTAAGAAATTAAATATGAAAAGTATAAATAAAGAAAAATATAAGAGAAATCTTAACTTGTTGTTGTGTGTGTGTGCGTAAAGAGAGTGAAAGAGAGAGAGAGAGAGAGAGAGAGAGAGAGAGAGAGAGAGAGAGAGAGAGAGAGAGAGAGAGAGAGAGAGAGAGAGTTTGAGGAGGAACTAAGAGTTTACAAAGGGAATTGGTGATCCGGCTCAAATTTAACCAAATTCGAGGTAGAGACTTATTCTTCTCACTCGTATGTCGTTGATTATTCTTGCCAGAGTAACTAAACACATGAAAATTAACCTCAAATTTATGGGATTTGAAGTATGAACCCTAAGTGTATAAATTCATTTTTTGGTGTTTTAATGCTTCTAGAGTGGAGAAATTGAGGTTAAGACATGATATGAAGTGTTTGAGTATGAGTTTTTGTGATTTGGGAACTTAAATATTTGAATTTTGGCCGAAAATGGTGAATTCTCGAGTTGTGCAGCGACGTGGGACTGAAGGGAGTTTGGTTAACTGAATTGGATATTTTAATCGACTATTGACTAGTTTAGTCGATTAAAATTTTGATCGACTAAAGTGTTTTATTAGACTAATTTGATCGACCAAGGCCTATTTCGAGTCGTTTTCCATGTTTTCTTCATAGTTTGATCACCGGGCTTTGTGAATAGTCTTGTGAGGGAAAGAAGATGTATGTATGTGTGTTTATATAGTAGATTGAAATGAGATTTTTGAAATCATGTGCTATATGTGTGGTATAGATTAAGGACGGCACCCGTGCTAAGTTTCCTTTCTCGGTATTATCACCACTCTTTGTCCCTTCAGGTCTAGGCATGAGAATTCACTAAATGGTTTTTACGAGTCGAAAATTTTGGGTGTGACAAAAATATCATTAATTTTAAAATTTTAAGAATACTTTCATTTTTCTTTTAATTCTAAATAAGGTTATTAATGTTGGTATTTTTCATATTTCAAAGTTGTTACATGGAAAAGTAACTTTGAAAAACAATTCCTAAATTAAAATGACTCAACATGTGCAAAACTATCTACAATATGTAGCAAAAAAAATAAAAAGCAATGTTGGAGATGCAATTTAGTATATATTAATTTTAAAAACATATTTATTAATATGGGTTGGATTCACTATATATTTTATTATATACAGTTTATTTTAGATTAATAAAATATAATCCTAATTTCCTAACCATATAGTTATTATCTTACCAACTTACTTAAATTAATTATTAAATTAATTTGATGTTAATTAATGTAAGGTTACTATTTTTATTTATATAAATGTATGGACCTAGCTAGATATACTAACAAAATATTTAAACTTATTGTTATAAAAATTTAAACAATATAAAAAGAAATTTCATGATAGACCTATAAACACATTTTATTTTCAATTTCAAATATAATTCTATAAACACAATCTATTACAATATATATCAATTGATAAGAGAAATTATTATGAAATATTTAGTATCATTTAAATTGTTGTTACAAGTTATTTCTTCATCATTTGAATTACATGCTATGGTGTATTTATTTTTCAATTAATTATTCATTATAAAACTTATATCAACTTATTAATTTATTGTGAAAGTATTTAAACACATAAAGTTATTCTGAAATAGATAAGTTATAAAGAGCATGTTTAGTAATACATTAAATTTATAGTTTATAATAAAGTATGAATTTTAATGAAAATTTTGACTTAAAGGATAGTTGTGGTATTTAAAAACAATTAAATAGGTATTGGGTAATTTAAATTTTCGTCATTCTTATATAGTAAAATATATAAGAAATGAGAATGGGAGTTGGAGAATTTAATGAACTAAAATGTTGATGAGTCACTTATTCAATTTAATGGAGTAATTGTTTGAGTGCTCATTCCAAACAGTATGATTTTCAAAACTTTTCTTCATTGTTGAACCATGATAATGAAATATTATGACAAGTAATTAATTTAGATTTTATGCAAAATTATTAATAGTCATATAAAAAGAATTTAAACAGGCCTTTACAAATATTACAAAATTTTATATTTAAATGAACAAATTTATATCAACAAGGCAATAAAAATAAATAGTTATATATATATATATATATATGTGATTTTGATAAAATGAAACATGTAATTTCATTGTTATGGATTCTTATGGTGATGAGATCCTTAAATATGAGTGGTTAGATATGTATATAATGAATTTACTGTAATGAAGTTATAACAGTTAAATAAAATATAAAAAAAATGATAAATAAAAGACAGTATATTAAAAAAACAAAAGAACACAGAAATTATGCAGGGGATAGCCATACCCAAGAAAACAAGCCCACAAATGCAAATTACAATGAGACCATAATGGGATAAGACAAAGCCTAAAAATAGGCAAGGGAGAGAATCCCAAAAGAGCCAATTACCTCAGCCTAGAGGGCCGAGATACCCCAGCATCATAATTAATCGAAGAGGCGAGTCAATTGAGCTCCCGCGCACATTTAAAGCCGGTGCTCCCAGACGGCCGAGAAGACGAGGCAGAAACCCTCCGAGCCTGATGTCGAGCTTTGATATCTTGCAACAAATCAAAGGGGTCAAAGCCCTCGCAGGCCACCCCCCAAAACCGCTCCAATAGCTTTGTGGGCATGTAACCACTCCGGCTCCGCCTCAGCCAAGGAACCGGAGACACCCCCAAGGGGACGAGACTCCCCATTGACAGCAGCAACCAATGGGCCAACATCAGGCTGAACAACAGGGCCATCTAGCGGCGGCTCCCTAGCTAGGGCAGCATCATCATCCCAACAGAGGGAAGGAACTAGGTCAAAGGAGCCAAACGAGCGGCCACCAATCCCAATAGCTTGGAGAGGGGAGGCCGACAAAACCGGACAAGGACAAATAGGCTTCCGGGGATCCACAGTTGAGGAGGACACACTGCCAGAATGGACAACCAAACACCGATCCGCAATAAGAGGGCCAAAAACCAGGCCGTCGGAAGCCAAAGGGAGGCGGGGAGGATTGCCGGACACGGCAGGCGACGGGAGAGGGGCCAGACGGGGGCGGCAGCTGGGTGGGCGACGAGATGGCGGTCAAGAAGGCATCCTGGGGCGGCATCTGGGTAGGGTTGCGAGCAGGGGGGAAAGAAAAGAGTGGGGAAAGTGGGCCGGCGGAGGGAGATGCGGGCTTAAGAGGGAAAGGGGGGTGGGTGAGAGGGGAGATTGGCCATAGGGGATAGGGGGCGAGGGGGGATAGGGGTTTAAGTGGGGAGCAAGTGGGCTGGGGAAGGGGAAGGTTGGCCGAAATGGCTGGGGCCGGCTCAAGGGGGAGGGAAGGAAAAGAGAGGCAAGGAAGAGGTAAGGTTTGGGGGAGGGGCGGCGGCGTCGGCTGCAGGGGGGAATCGAGGACATCACGTGCATCGACTCCACGCGGCAGCGCAGGAGATGCAGGAAGTGCGGTGCTGACACGAACTACGAGATGGTCGGCCACCTCGGTCTCGAGACCAACAACGACCACGGGAGCCTCGCCAGCCAGCTGGACAGCATGGGGAGGAGCCGGAGAGGTCGGTGCGTCAGTTAACGACGTAAAAGCCGAGGCCAGCCTACAAGACGACGCCCACACAGCGGACGCCGATCGGCTTCAGGTGACGCCGGCGAAGGTCGAGCTGGAGGGAGCGCATCCGGACGACTCACCGAAGGAGGAGAGGCCGACGCGGACCTGGCCGGATGCGACACCGGCTCGGAGAGGGCAGAAGACGAAACATCAAGCGGGAGGGGACGCCAACACCTCCGCGGCAAGGAAACGACTGGCAAAGCAATGGCCAATCTTGCAGGGGCCGAAACAAGGGCTGGGGGAAGGCTGGGACGCACAGAATGAAACACCGGCAACTTGTGGTACCAAACTATCTAAAAAACCCAGTGGACAACCCAATCTAGATGGTGGAAGGGGGGCAACAGGATGTCCAATTCCACGCAAAAACGGGCCTCACTCGGGCGAGCAAGCGTGGTGGTAGGCAAATCCATAGCCAATAACGTACCAAAGGAAGAAGCAATAGGCCGAAGCAAATCGCGATGAAAAAATTGTAATGGGAGCTGAGGAAGAGAAATCTAGATGGGAGACATATATTCACCATTGGTAAGATCATCATCGGCCACCCAACGAAAGATCCAGTAAGGAAACGAAAGAACGAAACAGGAGGGTCTAGAAAGGAGACGAAAAAGATCTTCTTCCAAATCAAAGCGCACCATGAGAGTATCAGACAAGGAGGCCGATGACAAAGTCGCCGGAAAAATGCTCATTATTGAAATAACGGCGTAGGGAGTGAAGCTGCGGCCTGCAGAGAAGAATTTCAGCAATGCCGTGAAGGAAAAGTCCCGAACAGAAAGAGTAAGATCATCTGCCAGAAAAATAATGGCCAGAAAGCCATCCTTCACCCCAAAAGAGGGGGAAGAAGAAAAACGGCGGAAGGAAGTCGATTTGGTGGACGCATAAGCCTTCACGCTCAGGTGACCGGAATGAGCAGGGAGAGAAGGATCGCTGGCGGATGGCCCGTCGGAAGAGGGTGACATCACGACAGCCGCCGGAGGCAACCGCCGGAGTGCCGCTGGAAAAGGAGGGGTAGAGAGAAGGGAGAGCTTCCCTCTCAAAACTTTATAACAATTGAAAAAAACTATGTAATAAAACATAAAAATGAATTGTTATTGAAAAGTTTTCATGATATAAATAAAATGTGGGTCTTATTTTGTCATTATTATCTCTCTCTCTCTCTCTCTCTATATATATATATATATATATATATATAAGTTATGCTAATGTATGGTGAGAATTTTCAATCTATGCCATTATATTTGAAACCAACAATTTAAATTACACTCTTATTTAAGTATAAATATTTAAGTGTAAACACTTAAACTATCCTTAGCATGTGTACGGTTAATCGAAGTCACTAAATCTTGCATTCAAATCTAAGTTTTATTTAATTGTATTAATTTTTTATAAAAAGTATATAATTAAATAAAAATTAAATAAATCTAAATTATTATTAGCTGTGTATACTATTTTTACATTTATAATATAAAAATATTAGACAAAGCGCACATACCGCCAGGTATGCTTTGCTTTCCATGCATGCGAAAATTAGCATAATTTTGTTTTTTTAAAAATCTACTGGATTAGCAACTTATAAAATAATGATGAATTAATATCCCACCAGATATGCTCCTTTGCCTTTGCGGTGTTTTCGCATGCTATAAAACAATGATGAATTAATATTTCACAGTAACCAAAAGTTAAAAAAACTTTGTTGCAAATCGATATGGGCGATGCCCAATAATTTTATCTTCTAATTAATTATTGCAAGTAAAAAGTAATTTCATGGAATTCTGACCCTCTGTTAATATAATTTGGTGGTGAGCAAAGTTAGTTCATAGTGATCTGATTTATTTTAGACTCATGTCGATATTTGTTTAAAAAATTAACCGTTAGATTGAATATTCATATAATATATATCATGTTTGTAAAATTTCAAGACGATATAATGGTTAATTTTTATGTAAATTTAATTAGAAAAATATGAATTTTAATAAATTAAAATTTATTTATTTATCTTCAGATTTTTTCTAATTGAATTTACACAAAAAATAACCATTAAATTGTTTTAAAATTTTACAAACATGATATATATTATATGAATATTCAATCTAACGGTTAATTTTTTAAACAAATATCGACATGAGTCTAAAATAAATCAGTTTATCACGGTGATGAGGCGACTTTGCTCACCACTGAATCCAAACTCGTAAATTGCGTGTTGGGTTCTATCTGTTTCTCCTTTAGGTTTAAAATCCTAAAGTTTTTTTTGTATTTCCAACTCAGGATGATTTGTATTTAATATAATTTGGAGAAATCCATATAGATACAACCCGGGCGGGGGCAACCCACCCATGAGAATGATTACATGCGTAAAGCAAAAATAAAGATGCACTTCCTGGACAAAACTTCCCAAAAAAACTGAAACAACATATTTATCCAACAAAAACAACAAATACATCCTATCAAATAAAGCCATCGATCCAAATCAAACCACACCGAACGATAAAATAATGTTCAATTCTAATTATATATGTATATATATTTTTAAAAGGTGAAGAGAACCAATATATTGTGCTAAGCTCATTCACAATAACTTTCCAATCATCTTCTCTAATTTTACATATTTAAACTACTTTTGCTTCCCTATATAAATATATACCACAATAAATTCCCTAAATTACTCTCTATATCATTAAAATAATATTTTATACTATATTTTTATTTAATAAAAATTTTTATAATTTAATATGAAATAAAAGTAAATATTATGAGAAATTTGAATGAGAGGTGAGATAAAATTTTATATATAATTTAATAATTATAGTGAGTGAATAGTAATTTCTAATATATTGGGAAACACTATACAAGTCATATAAAAAGTTAAATATAGGACATCTGTTATGGAAATGATTTTATGACTTTTTAACTTTTTTCCCTAAATATAGGAAAATAAACTTTTATAGGGAATCTACTACTAGTGTTCTAACAAATATAGGTGACTTAGGACATTTTTGATTAATTTTTTTTTAAGATGTGATAATTGTTTTTAGATTAAAAAAATAAAAATACTAAAATATTATTTCTATTCCAAATGTTTCTTGAAATAAAAATAATTTTTTATTTTTTTAGTTTTTAGTTTTTTATATTAAAAAATAGTTGATACATTTTAAAAACAAAAATAAAAAACAGGACAAAGACTATATGTTTGTGGCAATCAAACAACTACCACAAACATGCCCTTATGTTTTGCGGTGATAGTTTTTTGAGTGTCCATATAGACAGTAGAATGCGCCCAAAGACTAATCATGTGCCACTGGATTGCCTACCCATATAATTTTGCTATGTGAAAACCAATATGAACTGTAAATATTCTTTAAAAAGCAGGTAATTAGTATGCCACTTTGGTATAATAATTCACTTATAATTTTATGCGGCTAAATATCATAATACTAATTAATTGTTTCATGAAAAATAAGTTTTTGGAAAATAATTTTCTCATTTATGATTTTTGGTAGAGTTAAAAAATTATCAAGAAAAATAAAACTATTAATGTGAACTTGAAACAATCTCATTTTAATTAATATTTTTCTACGAAAGAAATACATGAATGGATCGTACTTGGTGATTGATTAATTAGATATTACAATCACCCAATCTATCATCAATTGGTTTTGAAATAGAAACCTACAAACATTAGCATGGTATCACAACGAATTAGGTGTTTCACCTCAACCCACGTGAGAGAGTGCATGTACCCCAGACTTTAATAATTTTTTTTGGTCAAGCATATCTTTTTAAGGTCACACTACACACAAGTTATTTTGTGCAAGCCTCTTATGCATGCCTACTATGGCAGTATCCTATTGGTTTTGACTAAATCATGAGTGAGCATGATCAAATTACTGAGCCACTGGAATACTACCACATTAACCGAGCCAAGGCTCATGCTTACTTATATGTTACAATATTATCTGTTTTAGGCTTACCACATCGGTCCACACGGTTTTAAAACACGTTATGATAATTTGGGCTTGCTTTACCATATTACTTCCTTGACTTTCTCTCTTTCTTTCGATGTGGGATACAATTTCTCAATAATTTTTTTCCTGTCACACATTGAACCACATCATATACTAAAGACGCAACTATAGAACTAATGAGCTGCCATCATGTGGGCTGTCATGAAAATTTTCTTGTAGCTCTCCTTCAAAATACATTCTAATTGAGAACATATCAATTCGATCACCTGAAGACAGGAGTTTGTATTCTAATACAATACCACCGCATACTACAGGAAAGGTCACTCGGCCACAAACTACACCGAGAAGACTTTTGATATAATGGAACACCTTTTGGGAATAACCAGGCTCTGATACTACTTATTAGGACCGTAGTAAGGTATAACTTTGCCCGCATGTCATAATATTGTTTGCTTTGGGCTCGCCACATTGGCTCTCACAATTTTAAAACGCATTGTGATAATTTGGGTCTACTTCACTATATAAGTTCCTTGACTTCCCCTCTTTCTTCCAATACGGGACACAATTTCCCAATATCAAGAGTATGTACGAGGCTTAGGCAAAACTAACTCGTATATAGAATTTTATTTTCTTTTATAGCTCATTTAGTACTCGAAAATCAATTTAAAATAAATAAAATTATTAAAAGAATGAGAATCAAATTTTTAATTTTGGTATGATTAGAGTACTCACATGGAATAGTCAAATGTTTCAACAAATTTGCCTATGTAAAGTAATATTTACTATAAATTCAACTTGTGTCTTAATTAAATTTTTTATTAAATATCAAACTTCGAGACACTAGCTAGCTAAATTTAATTAGTCGGTGCCTTAACTTTGTGACTAATATTATTTCACGTAAGTAAATTTATTTAAATACTTGGCTATTGTAATATGAGTGCTCTTATTAAAGCATTCTTATCTATCTAGTTTTTTTTAAATTGATTTTAAAATCAAATTGTAAGGGTTTGTTGCTCAACCTTAGATTTTTACAAGTTTTTACATAAGCACTCACGGGCCGAGTGGGTATGAAGAATTTATTTATTATAAATGAATGAGATTTTTGAAGTAACTTTTTAGTTATTTTATTGCTCTTAAAATTTTGTTTATCAACATTCAACACCTTCACATAAAATGAGACATACTTTTCTCACTTCACTTGAGTATGTGTTGGGTAATTTTTATTTCGCCCCCAGAACTAATATCTTTTTACTTGTCATTAGCTTGTGATGTCTATTATAATGTCATAGCCCAAAAAATAAGAAGATAAAACTTGTTGACCCATTATTCCCATTTACTATAAAAGAAGCCAAAAAAATCTAAACTTATTAGCCCTAGAGACCCATTATTGCCATTTACCAGAAAAAGAAAAAAAATTTAGACTCGATATCGATCTCGATGTGAAACACGAAATTGACACTCTAAAACGTTAATGACAAGTATACTCTAAAATAGCAATGCCAAATACTTTGTAATTAGTATATTGTCATAAGATCATTTATAGTGGAATATTTAAATATTTCAATAAATTTGTCTATATAAAATAATAATAGCCACAAATTCAATTCGAAATATGTGTCTTGACTAAAAACTTTATTAAATATCAAACTTCGAGGAATCGACTAGTCAAATTTGATTAGCCGGTGCCTCAAAATTTAGAATTTAACAAAATTTATAGTTAATACTTAGATTTTGAATCAAATTTGTGGTCAATATTTCTTTATATAAACAAATTTGTTGAAACACTTGCAATTCTGTTGTAAGTGCTCTAAGTATAGAGTCTTCAAAACTTGTCTGCTTTTATTTGATAGGAATTCATAATAGAGGATTATACATTGTGTAGTATTTAATTTGAACTATTAGTGCAGTTTATTTAGCTATAATATTACTATTATAATTGTTATAACAATAGATACAGCAAGATATAAATTTAATTTGAATTATTAAAAAAAATCAACCATCTAAATTATCAGTATTAAAGCATCTATACTAATATTAAGTAATTTTTAGCTAAATTTATATTTAGTTTGCTAAATATACTTTTAACTAAGAACAACTCCAATAGTTTTAGTTAATTTGAATTGATCAATTTAATTTTTCTTAATTTATCCTTAGAATATTCTATCTCATCTTTAATGTTGTGTGTTTAATGTGAAGGGCAAATTCGAATAAGAAAATGATATGACAAATATTAGCTAGAACTATAAATATAACTTATGTTATAATTGAAGGGGAAGTATTTTATAAGAGTATCAGTAGTGAACTAATCAAAATTTTCAATAAATTTGTCTATATAAATCGATATTGATCACAAATTGTATTCAAAATCTATATTTTGGCTATAAACTTTATTAAAATTTCAAAACTTATCTAAATTTGGCTATCTGATACCTTAAAATTTAAAATCTTAACAAAGTTTCTAGCTAAAATATAAATTTTGAGTACAATTTTATTTAATATTATTATATGTAGGTAAATTTATTAAAAATTTTAGCTAACCCATTTGATTTTAGTGGTTACTTTACTTGAGATTATTTGAATGGATTAACCAGTTAGAGCATCTCCAATCCAGCAACTATAGAAAAATATGACTAAAATGCTTCTCCAATCCATCAGATAAACCTTTAACAAAAGCAAAAACAAAAGCTAAATATGACTTTTGCTTTTGCTTTAGCTGAACCTGCCATATCAGTAGGTAATAAGAAATTATGCTTTCATCCCTCCTCTTCCTCTCCTCCCCATCGCACGCCACCACCCTCTCCTCTCCTCTCTGACGCAGAAACATTCACAACAGCGCTCGCCCACCGGAATCCCCCCCACCACGAGATCGCCGATGTTGTGCGTCCCCTTCTCGCGTTGCGTCTCTCTGCATCCAAGCCCCTCGTCACCGTCCAAATTGCTCGTCGCGGTCCGAACCGCTCCCTACATCCAAGCTGCGCGTGTTGCCCCCCAATCCCCTCGTCACGGCTCCCCCGATCCCCACCCCTCGGTCGTGTTTCCCCTATCCTCTCCTCTCGACCGTCTAAGCTAGCCGCACGTTGCCGTCCATGCTCGTGTCGCCCCCTTATCCCTCACTCGCCGTCCAAACCACCTGCCCATGCCATGATGCTGACAAAATTAGGAATTTGAGAAGAAAAGAAAATTAGAAATTATGAATTTGGAGCTAATATAGATACAGATAGATTGAAAAAAAGAATAGTTAAACAAAAATATAAATGGTATAAGAGCATTCGCATCCGGCTCAATAAATCTTAAATTTAGCTAAATATTACTTAAAAAGAAATAAAAACCTTTCACATCAGCCTCAATAAAAATAGTTATAAACTTGAAGAGCCTTATTTCACTCGCCAGATTTGGCGAGCCATTATGTGTTCGGTACTTTTTTTTAAAAGTAAAATAATATTTCTCTCTTCTCTCTTTTAGTAATATTTAGAACAGACAATAATATTATCTCTCAATAAAGTTTTAAATGAAGTAATATTTTAATTAAAATAGTGAAAGTTTGAAGAGGCTATTATTTTATGTTATAAAATTAAGCTAGTTATAATTTATAAAAGGTAATATTTAGCTAAATTATAACTTATTTTTGGTGAGGCCACCACAAATCTCTAAGATTATAGCATCACTAGCCAAAACAACACTGTAGCAAGCTAAAATTAGTTTTAGCTAAATAATTTAGCTTCATAGGATTGGAGATGCTCTTAGAACTTATTTAACCTCTTAGACTTGTATAGGTTAAACTTTCATTTCATTTAACCATTAAACACCATAAATTATCATTTTCTCATTATTTGGAATTGATATTGATAGGCCTAAAAACCAAAATTAAATTAGGTAAATCGATCTCTTTCTCCATTGTTCCAACGCACCTACATTGGTCGATGTCTACGTCGCTTCGCTGACCAATCCGATCTATTCAGCAATTCCGGCGCAATTCACAAACACTCGCACACCTTCAGGCCTCAGCGGCGCGCTGATATTAATATGAGGTCGTCTTCCAAGAAGTCTGGATGTTCCAACCCTAATCGCGTCCTCAGCGATCGCGTTTCTACCCTCCATCAACGCCTCTGCCATGCTCTTAACCTCGGATTCAGGTACCCACCCACTAGACAGACACTTACGCTCTTTCATGTGTTTGTGGTCTTAGCTGGGATTGATGATCGCAGTTCGCTAGTTCGACAATTTCCGCAGCACGGCAGCAACAGTGATTTATGTCAATCGGAAATCATAGTTTGTCTCTATTTTTATTTCTGATATTGATATAAACATATTGAATATGACATAGTTTGCTTGTCATGACATTCTAGAACTATGCTCTGGTCATCAAGGATCTTTGAAGCACCTAATGAAAAATAGTAGTTTATAAATTTCTACTTCCTGAATTGGCTCGTGCAGTGACAGAAGTTTAACAAAGAAAGGAAATGGCATAGCAGTGACGCTGAGACACAGAGGCTTGTTGTCCGCTCAATTTCTGCATTTCAGGAGTGCGTCACTGCTGATATGTTGCAGCATACTTCCTTAAGGGTATTTAATATCACATTTCCTTGAACCTTAAAAGAAATTGTTTCTGCTTCAATAAATGTGTGCCTACTGGCACTGATGATTGCACGTAAATTCTGTTGTGCTAGTGCAAAAGTGGGACCTATCTAACTGCATTAATATATTTTCTAGGCATTTTCCCAAGTTTCAAATCTGTTGTCCTAAAAATATACTTACCTGTGATTGATATTAGAGAATTGTATTGAAATTATATATTGACTTTTGTGGGGATTTGTGTGAGGGCATTTTTAGTTTTCCTCCTATATTTTTCTGTTTGTTGTCCCGCTTACATCGTAGAATTTTGTACCCTGTTTAGTGTATACGCATCAAATTAAGATGCTCCTTGATGAACAACAAATGAAGTGCATGGCAGGAAGGCTACAAAACCTAAACTGCATTGTGAAATATCAAAAGGTACTACTTTTCTCTTGAAAACATCCAATTGAACTTTAGTAAAAAAATGTGCTATCACAAAATAAGGCACACCAATGTAGAATCTCACCATACACCATGGATTGTAATATTGGATGAGTCACGAGTCAACAACCAGGTATCATAGGATTTCGATATGAGAACTAGGGGTGATATAAATAATGCACCGATTATGGAAATCCCAGGGATGTTAGACAAGATTTCGGCCGAGATTTCGCCAAAAAGGAGAAATTGCATTGAATTGGGAAATTGCAGAGAATAATGCATCAAAGAATGAAAAAACTGCAGTAGGCTTTTTGTAATGCTTCATATGTTCAGATTGTGTAGCGGTGCACATTTCTCTCCTTTTTCTTCTTTTCCTTCCTCTTCTTCTTGACACTGCATGCCTGAACAATTGAGACTTGATCTGCACCAACTGCAGACCGCCAAGAAAATGGATCTGCACTCCTACTGGTGCTGGCCTGGCACTACATTGAAGACCTCCGCTGTTGTTGCTTTTGGTGGAAGTAAGGAGCGAGGACTTCTCGAGTTTTCCTTATTGTGACCATTGTGATTTGTTTTTTAATTAATTATTTTTTTTCTTTTTAAGGATTTCGAACAAGCTATCAAATATTGGTTGCGAAGATAGTATAGTTGTCTCACAAGATAGAGAGAAAAGTTGGTGCAATTATTGTCACAAAGTGTTAGTAGAGGGATCACACATTTGAAAGAACACCTTGCTGGTAGACAAGGTGAGGTGGCAATGTGCAAGAAGTGTTCCAAAGAGATTGCACAAATGATGAATATACATCTTTCTAATGCTACACAGCAGAGGGAATCTCACTAAAGGAAAAAAGAACAATTATAAAGTTTGAGTGTTAACCTTGGCTTTACATTGATGATTATGATGAATTTGATGGTGGTGATTATCAAGGAGATTGTGAAGACCTGTATTTGAGATAGCATATTAGATAGTTTATAATTGATTTTGAGGATATCATAATGTTGATGTGGTCGATGATATGGTTGTTTTGACTGTAATTGAGCATAATTTAGGGTTTGGGGTCCAAGAGGCAATTTTAGTAATTTTGATGGGTTATTTGATTTAAAGGGTAAAAATAATAATAAAATAATGATTAGAATGAAAATAGTAACTTTAATAAAGGTGGCGGTTAAATTTTATTGGCTCCCATTGTGGAGATCTCGTAGTAGTGCTAATGAATCACCTTCTATAAATCCCAAAGATCTAGCAATAGATATGGGTCTTGGAGAACTAGCATCTACTAGCACTAGAACTGGCGGTTACTATGATCGGGATAGCCATCATCAATGGATCTTATGGCAATAGTAGTGGTGTTGGTTATGGATACCTAGACCAAATCCCAAGTGGATCAATGAGTCAATTTGATGGAGGTTAGGGCTTTAGTGACAGCTGTACATATATGCATTATCCATCCAGTCAACAAATATATCCACAAGAGTTTTAGTGGCTGCTTTTTACAAGATATAATATCTCTTTCGCTGATATACTAGAAACAGAGAATAGGATAAAGAACATTGCTCTCTTGCAATGACCAAAATGTAAGAATCTTAACATAAGGGAAAAGCAAGAGCCGAAGGATGATCTCCAGCAGAAATTGATATTACTTCATTAGTGCCTTATTTGAATGACATCATATTAATATATAGCATTACCAATGCTATAGACTCCTAAAATAAAGGACTCTAAGTAACTCCTAAAGACTGGCAAGAGCAACAGACTCTACTTATTTTGCAACAAAATAACTAGACTTAGTCAAATGACACATATAAAATAATCCTCTCAGTGGTGATGCTAGCTCTTAGTGTTGTGCCAGCACTAGCGCCTCCTTTGATAAGTTAGGATTCTATCATTACTCCCTCCCTTGAAAGCCGACTTGTCCTCAAGGCGGAAGTCTGAAAATTGTTGGGCTAGGAAATCATAATCTTCCCAAATAGCCTCTTCTAAGGGCTGAGTCTTCCAATTGATCAACAATTCCAAGTGATGGCCTGTCCAATGATGTTCCAACATAACTTTCAGCTGAATTACCAACTCCAAATCAGCAAAAAGGGATAGTTCTGTAGGCGGCACCGACAGTAGTTGCCCCTCGATAGGGTGAAGAAGAGATACATGAAAAACTGAATGAATGCGAGTGTACGGGGGAAGGTCCGACTCATAAGCTACTTGCCTAATTCTTTGAAGGATCATATAGGGCCCAAAGAACTGTGGGGAGAGTTTATGATACTTCTTCTGGGTGAGAGAATGCTGGCAGAAGGGTTGAATGCGTAGAAAAACAAAATCCCCTCCTTTAAATGTAAGTTCTTGCTTGTGTTGATTCACAAAGACTTTCATCCAATCTTGATTCTTCTGTAGATTTGCATGCAGCAACTTGAGCATCTCATCTCTTGTTTCTAGCTAGGAAGCCGGCTTTGCGATTGGAGTTTTTCCCCGTATGAATGGGTGAAGAGGAGGCTCTCTGCCGTAAACAACCTTGAAAGGAGTTGTGTTTATTGATGAGTGAAAACTAGTGTTAAAAGACTATTTGGCCCAACAAAGGTACTTACTTCAAGTGTGAGGTTGGTCTTGTGCAAAACAACACAAATAAGCTTTAAGGCAGCGGTTGATTACGTAAGTTTGGCCATCCATTTGAGGGTGGTATGTCGTCTTCATTCAGAGACATGTTTGGCTTAATTTGAACAACTCATGCCAAAACGAGCTGAAGAAAAGAGGATCACAATCGGAAACAATAGATTGTGGAATTCCATGTAGGCGAACAATTTCTTCACAGAAATGGGTAGCAATTGATTTGGCAGTATAGGGATGACGTAGCGGAATGAAATGGAAATATTTGCTTAAGTGATCCACAACAACCAATATAGTGTCAAAATTTTCAGACTTCGGTAAACCCATGTTGAAGTCAATAGAGATATCCTCCCAAATTTGTTGTGGAACCGGAAGTGGTTGTAACAATCCACCAGGGGATAGAGTTTCATACTTACTTTGCTGGCACACCAAGCATTGCTGGATATAAGATTTGACATCCTCTTTCATATTAGGCTAATAAATGGTTTCGAACTACCTTCTTAAAGTCTTGAGGAAACCCTTGTGTTCCCTGCATGAGTGATGTGGGCCTCTTCCGGTAATTTAGCATGACGGGAGAGCTTTTGGGGATCACAAGACGTCCAAGTCGATATAAACGTTTTTGGACCAACGAATACCTGGTAAGGAGCTGGCATCATGCCGTAATGCAGCTATAATGGGAGCAATAAACAGTTTCTACAGTAATGCCTCATCAAATTTGAGGAAATCTAGGGATAAAGGCATAACAATAATGCTAGGGACGGCGAGATAAGGAATCTGCCCCAACATTCTCCTTTCCTGCCTTATACACTATCGTGAAGTCAAATGTAAGGAGTTTGATTGTTTGATAGGGTTTGCTGAGCCATAAGTTGTCTGAGACTACTGTGATTTGTCCAGATTGTGAAATGGTGACCCAGTAAGTAGTGGCGCCAATGTTGCATTTCCAAGATCAGGCAATGTTTGAAAATATGGGCTGAGGCAGCGCTTCGCCCGCCACATTGAGGTTTGCCTTCGTTGACATTCGCCTCGTACGAGCGAGGTGGATTGAGGCGCCCGTGACACAGAATAGGCTTAAAAAAATGCGAACCATTTGTCATCGTCGAATGGTCAAAGTAATAGCATCGTCGTCCCAGCGTCAGGTCTCCTCCAGTGCCATCGTCCATCATCTGTCGTCCAGCGTCATCGTTCGTTGTGGATCGTTGTCCGGCGTCATGCGTCTAGCATTGTCGTCTCCCTAGTGCCGTTGTGGATCGTCATCTCCCTAGTGTTGTCGTCCAGTTGTCGTCGTCTCCCCAATGTCGTCCAATTGTCATCATCTCCCTAGGCTTGTCATCGTCTTAGCATCCTCGTAACCTCCCAATGTTGTCCGAGGTGACCGAGAGGTAAGTAATATGATTTATATTTCACGATTTATATTTATTTTAAATTTAAAATAAATTTATAATTAAATTTTATTATAGATCTTCAATTTTAAATTTTATATAATGTATATATAACTAATTTTATTTTAAATTTTAATTATGTTATAAATATGATTTATTGCTGAGTAATGGAAATATGAAAATGAGATAAAGTTGAATAAAAAGAAAAAATATGATTAGTATGATTTTATTAATTTAAAATTGAATTTACATAAATTTCATTTTATTTTATATATTTTAGAAAAGAAATTTTAATTGGTTGAGATGCCTGCCTCATCGTACGGCATCGAATCCGTACCGTATTATATTTTGTATGAGACCAGGGGCAACAATTTGCAATTATAAGCAGATTGGTGCTTGGAAAAAGAAAAACCCTTGCTATAAAAAGCAATAGGGTGGTCGCATTTTAACAAAATTGTCCCAACTCCTTTCATGGATGCATCACATTCAATCACAAAGTCTGAACTAAAATCAAGAAACCTCAACACCGGAGCTGACATTAGAGCAAGCTTAAGTTTCTCAAAAGCCTTTTGAGCATTTGGAGACCATAGAAAAGTATTTCTCTTAGTGAGATTAGTTAAAGGTCAGGCAATCAACCCATAATCCTTTACAAACCTTTGGTAATATCCTGTGAGGCCCAGAAAACCATGGAGTTCTGTTACATTTGAGGGAATTGGCCATCCCTCAATGGTGCCAATTTTCTCATTTTGTGTCTCTACGCCCGTGTAGAAATAAGGTGGCTTAAGAAAGAGACCTGAGTCTGCCCGAAAGCATATTTCTTCAAGTTGGCGTAGTAAAAATGTTGTTCCAGGGCTTGCAAGATTGTATGGAGGTGATTCTCTTGCAAGATTATATCTTTGCTGTATACGAGGATGTTATCAAAAAAGACCGATATGAACTTTCATAAATATGGCCGAAAAAGGTCATTCATGGCTGCTTGAAAAGTAACCGGAGCATTGGTAAAACCAAAGGGCATTACAATGTACTCATAGTGGCCATTGTGTGTAGTTTTGGGGATGTCTTCTGTTCAAACCAGGATTTAATGTTAGTGGGATCATAAATCAATTTTTGAGTTGAAGGCTGCCCCATGTAATTCATCCAAGAGTTCATCAATATTTGGAATAGGATATCTATCAGGCATTGTAATCTGATTTAGTGCACGATGGTCCAGACACATATGCCATGAATCGTCCTTCTTCTTGATGAACAAGACTGGGCTGGCAAAGGGGCTATAACTTGGTAGGATCAGATTTGGTATTAGGTATTAAGTGGCTGACATCACTTAATACCATTCAAGCTAACTGGAATGAAATGTTTTTGATTTTCTTTATCAACAGAAAGAAATTTATACTACAAAGGGTGCCAAGAAAAGAAAATCAAGGAGCTAGTCTGAATGTAGTGACCATGGTTGAGCAGCATTTAAACACTGGAAATTATGCTTCTAGCAATGTTGAAGGACTGTTGGCCACATTTGATACTCTTTTTGATGAACCCATGTCCTTACCACCATTTAGAAAACATTATCACAACAGCATTATTTCTTTTTTTGGACCTAAATATTTCCCCCAACCATATGAAGGAGAAGAAATATGGACCCAACCATATTTCCCCATGGCCACTTTCGATTTCAATATCATTGTCACGCCACATATCATTAAAAAGAAAAAGGTTTGTGTTTGCTTATTCTTTTGTCAAGTAAATACTAGAAAAGTTGACTTAAATGAAAAATTAATGTGGTAAAATATAAATAATATACTTATTTTAATGCTAAAATAGTGTGCTAGCGTCTTTTTTTTTTTTAAATCTTTTGAGTCATATCATGTACTATAAATCATTTGTTTAATGTTTCTAATATCATTGCCTGATTTTTCTGATTCTTCTATGTCTTTTTTTAAAAATTAAATATTATTTCAAGTTTAAAGTTTCATTTTGCCCGAGACACATCAAGTTTTCCACATCTGTAATGCGACAATGGTTGCGATCGCAACTTAACCATGCCTTGCACCCAATGTCCTTGTTGGAGATTGACATAATAACATTTATAAGATTAGGTAACAATTTTTTGGGGGTAGGTATATGGTGTCAAGACTTTATGACTAATTCTCAACTCTTGAAGCTCTTCAAAAGATTAAGTATACGGCCTTTTTATGGTTTCTGTTTCTTTAATTCATCCAATTCTTGATCCAACATCATTTTTATCCTGCTTGGTTCATTTTCTTCTTTTTTGGACATCTACTCAGTGCATTGAATAGTATTGTTATTGTTTTTCTATGGTAGTTGTCTTTTTTCCCCACTTTCTGTGATGGTGAAAATTGCTAAATGTAGTTGAAAAACTTATATCTGAAGCGCATTTTGCTTTAAAATAGACATTTGTTTTTCAAGTCTCCCTTTTGAGCTGAAAGAAGATTGGACGCTAAGTCAGATATGTTTTTACGGAGATACCTTCTGTTTCCACTGAACGACCTGCCACATGCTATTTTAACGCGTGCTATTGTTTAAATGAATTACTCTGATTTGTGAGAATGACTTATTTTTTCCCCTCTTTCTGTTGATCATCCTGGATGGTGGAAATTGTTGAATGTACTTGAAAAAATATATCTGAAGGCAATATTACTTCAAAACAGACATTTGTTTTTCAAGGATTGGATACTAAGTTAGATTTGTTTTTACGGAGAAACCTTCTATTTCCACAGAACGACCTGTCATTTGCTATTTTAACCTGTGATATTGTTTAAATGAATGACTCTGATTCGTGAGAATGGCTTACTTTTTTCCCTCTTTCTGTTGATCATCCTGGATGGTGGAAATTGTTGAATGTAATTGAAAAATATATCTGAAGGGCATATTGCTTCAAAATAGACATTTGTTTTTCAAGGCTCCTTTTTGAGCTGAAAGAAGATTGGACACTGTCACACTAAGTCAGATTTGGTTTAAGGACAGACCTTTTGTTTCCACAGAACAACCTGCCATATTCTATTTTAACCCTTGCTGTTGTTTAAATGAGTGACTCTGATTGGAGATAATGACTTATTTTTTTCCCTTTTTCTGTTGATCATCCTGGATGGTGGAAAGTGTTGGCTGTAATTGAAAAAATATATATTTGAAGGCCATATTGCTTTAAAATAGACATTTGTTTTCAAGGCTCCCTTTTGAACGGAAAGAAGATTGGGCACTAAGTCAGATTTGGTTTAAGTAGAAACCTTTTGTTTCCGCAGGACCTGCCATATGCTATTTTGGCCTATGCTATTGTTTAAATGAATCACTCTGATGATTCACCAAGGCTCCCTTGGTTAGTTTTTTCAGTTTATGAAACAGAATTTTGATTTATGGGAATTCTTGGTCTCAGTCAATTTTTGGTTCTATATTACCTCATGGGTTGGTCTTCCTTATTCCAAGTAATCCTTGAAATTCATGTTTGCTTTCTGCTTCCCGGATTTGATTAGGGTATTGGAAGCGATTCTTCTTCTAAAAAATGAAGCCATAATAAGTGTGGCAGCAAATGAGGCAGTGAAATTAGTTAGCATTTTACCGAAAGCCATGTTGCAAACTCATGTCCTGGTTCTTATTCTTCCCTTGTCTTTGTTATTATCTTTCCATCAATCACAAGTTGCTGTTGCATGCGCCATTGCTTTGCATAAGATCCTCTCAAAGTTGAGTATCAAAAGCAAGAATGAAGCTTGGACGATATTAGAAGGAATACAGACAGTTAGCCTAATTGTATGCAATCTTCGAGATTTTTCCTCTGAGACAATGCCAATTGATTATTTCAGAGAGATGGCTTCTCTTGTTAGTATAATATTGCTGCGTTGGCCTCCAGCTAGGTATCATGTTTGGAATGATGCAAAATTGCTGATCGTTTTACAGAACATTTGTGTAGAGTACGATATTTCAACTAAAGTTGCGATTTTGCATTTGTATTCCTCTATAGGTATGGTAGTTATTTTTCTATGGCTACGTTTATTCAAATGATAGTAGAGTTAGCATATGCTTTTGTGGATAAAAGATTAAAGAATTTAGTTGTCTGTCAGCTCTATGTTTTTGTGGGGCTAGCAAGCTTTTGGTAGATGGAGAAGGCCTTTTGCAAATGGTGGTTTATCACACGGATGGTTCACAACCTGATCTTGTTCGAGCTGAGGCATTTAAACTTGCTCAATGTTTGGCGCTAACCCCTGGACATATACTTATCTCCATTGATTATTCCCTTTTAAAATTATATATTGTTAATTGTGTACATGCTTTTGCTCAGATGAATGAACAAGGATGTAAAAACATTATGAGTACATGCTGTGAGCAGATTATTGAAGCCACTATCAGCGGAATGGGTGGTTGGATCTCCTATTC
Organism: Taxillus chinensis; assembly: GCA_023512835.1. Classification (NCBI taxonomy): domain Eukaryota; kingdom Viridiplantae; phylum Streptophyta; class Magnoliopsida; order Santalales; family Loranthaceae; genus Taxillus; species Taxillus chinensis. Next base: position 1,210,533 of record CM042086.1, read on the forward strand.
ACAAAAGGTTTCTAATGACCAGATGTTTTTGATTGTAGAGGCATGCCTCTTTGCTCTGATTACTCGTTGGGCTGGGGAACATCACTTTTTTTTTGGGAACTTGGAGTGGACAGGGTCCTGCTTGGTCTTCTCTTAAATAATGTTCACAAGGATAAATCTTATCAGAATTTTAACTCACTGCAACAAAAGATGACCACGGCACAGGAGTGACTCAAAGCTAACTCTCTTCAAGTATTAAGGTCGTATATCTGGGATATTCTTGGATGGCTTGTCACACATTGTGGCAAAGAGGTCAACCCCAACAAGCATGGAAATAAATGTAGCTTTAGCATGCTTGTTACATGTGCATGGTAATATTTTCTTTTGTGTTTATATTAATATACAGCTATTTCCTAGATTTGTGCCAAATATATTGGTTTTAACTAGTTTGTTAGATTAATTGCCTTTACTGTTATATAGTTAGACTGATAATTGTGTGCATCTGTTATATGTGAAGCCTGGTTTTCGTAGACTTGATACATAAAGGGTATCGAATGTGTCAAGATGATCCCAATAATGTACTCAGAAGTGAATCAGCCTGCCACACGGTTTTGATGATGATTTATTCTCCTAGCAAGTACATTTCAGCCCAGTCTAGAAGCACACTGAAATACTAAAGTTATATGACAATGACTATCTTAAGTACTCGCTAAATACCCTAAATTCCACATTGCATGGGAACAATTTTGGAATACCAGATAATCTTCAAACTTTAATTAGTTTGATGAGATTGACCTGCTATTCTAGTTTGCCTCAATATCAGAAGGATGTAATAGAATTTGAAGGCATAAAAACATTAATGACCTTCATGAAGAGTTGCTTACGCAATCAGGTCCACATAGGAAGACCAAGAGTTGCCCCTCATCTGCATTATACATTCAATCAGAAGATGTGTCGCTGGGATAGTATGAACGATTGGGGAGGTAGAGACTATCTTTTGTTCTTAGCCTGCAGGGACATGCTGAGATGGTTTACTATTCCTTTTCTGGAAGAAACAATCCAAATACAATTTCTGATATTATGGGCTATAGTGCCGCTCAACTGATTGATGAACTCCAGGAAAGCTGTATTGAGTCTTACTATTTAGCTCCTGGACCAAGATGGTATGCTGTCTATATTCTTTCTTATTTTGGAGTATGTCTTCTGAAGCCCTCTAGGGAACAGGATAAGGAAATTGCTAAATGGGGAACATGCTTATATGCAACTCATTCTTGCAGATAGCGAGTCATTAAACGTTCATGGTATTATTCTTATGGCTCGATGCCCATCATTACATCCTCCTGGGGAGCCACCGCCTATTGAGAAGACATTTGATATTTCTTGTGAAAAGCCAATGAAAGAAGTTCATCTATCTGCTTATATATACTACAAACCATTGATAAAGTTGATGGAATTCATTTACTCAGGATATATGCTAGCTGAAGACAACCTTGTTACGAGTCTGAAAATTTTGGCTAGACGATGTAACGTGGCACCATTATTGCAACTGCTCAGTAGAAAGATACCACAATGGGGCACTCCTTTTCCAAGATTTGATCTTACAGTTACCCTTGGGCCAACTGGACATAATTTTTCATATGCTTTTGTCCTTGGTTATTCATTCCCTTATGGATATCTTGATGCTGGACAAATTAGTATGCCTTTTCTTCTACTTGTGATCCCTCATTTCTCATTTGGAGAGGTTTCTTGTGTAGTCATGACATGGAAAGCATAATCATTTCTCATTTGGAGAGGTTTCTTGTGTAATCATGACATGGAAAGCATAGGCAAATCTGCATGCTTTAGTTTTGTTCAATTTAATGGCTATCTGGTCCTTTTGGATTTTGTAATATGCTTACCATCTCCATTGTAGAGTAACTAGAGTTGAGTTGCTTTTTGACCTCGACAATTTCATGCTAGTTTAATTATTTTTTTAAAAATTATTGTTGTCAAATAGTGACTACTACTGAGTACTGGGTTAAGTTTTCTTTTGAGCTAGGAAATTTTATTCCCATTTGATCATTGAAACAAATTTATAGTATTTCAGTCAAGTAATGACATACTGATTACTGACAAGAGTCTAGAGACTAATGAAGATTCTTATTTTACCAAATTCCTTTGTGTTCTAGCGAGAAAAGAAGAGTTTTGGTAGGAAAAGTAAAATTTGGGGCCCCCATATTTGAATATATTGATTTTGATTGTGAGGGATTCTAGTTTGAGTTTTTTCATATTTCAGGGACGTCATCATGGAGGCAAAAGCAACTAATGATGCAATGGACCTGCGGTTTTTGCTTTCTGCCTGTGCCTCATATGCATGTGCACAAAGTTATACTGTGGTCAAGTTGTGATTATTTGCGGGCTTTGTTACAGTCGGGAATGCAAGAGAGGTGCACAAATTCTTGTGCAGATATTCAGTGTGTATTTCTTGTTTGATCAGATGGCCTAAAAACTTGTATCTTGAACGACACTTTTTGTGGTCATGTTTTGTGTGTGTTTGCAGCTATTCACAACGGATAAAGGTGCCTATTTGTTGGGAAGCACTAAGTAAACTAGTTCACTGGTTCCACTCCGGTGAACTGCCAAAGCCTGTCTTTGGCTATTTATGGGATAGCATGGATTCCGAGGAAAAGCTACATGAGCTGCTACCATATGTAGAACTTTCTTGGCTGGCCGAGTACTCGTTCTTGAATGAAGTTCAGGAAGATAGCTACAGAGTGATCGACTCTTGCTTGAAATCTGCTCAACAATTGTTCCTGAAAATAATGCAAACTGATGCTGAGTTCTCCCTGTGGAAGTTGACAGAAACTGCAACTAATTACATGGCTCCTTTGTATCATCAGCTGTGCAACTCTGGTGATCTTGAAGCAATGGATGAGGACCTCATTGACATGGTCCGTGCAGCCTCAGTCTGATTTCTTTCTCAAGCCAATCAATATTGTTGAATTTTCTTCATGTGTCATGGTACCTCGTTTTTTTTTTTGTCTTCCACTCCTCCCTATTTGAGCATATTTATGTAAAGGAAACGCTTCACTGATTTAGTTTTTTTTAATCATTATCGTTTTTACTTTGTTTATGTTCGACTAATCAACCCATCTACTGGCAATGTTTGCGCGAGCTACCCACTGTCCACTTGAAAAATAGCAACCTGCAAACATTTACCGTAGTTCACGGCATTAGATTTATGACCTTACTTACACTTTGCGAATGAAGTATGATAAAGAGCACAAGAGATAGGCAAGGAAATCCAGATTACAAGAGCACCAGAAAAATGAGAGTTTGTATTACTTAATGCTTTACTTACAAGTACTAAAATTAGAGCAATGTTCTTCGCAAAGATTTTAATGCTATTTCATTCTTGATACAAATGGATACATATAATGGCACTTACTATTTCACATTACAAGATATACAAAGCATAACCTGGTATAAATTTTAATGCAAAATCATGACATTCTTTTTCATTTAAGCTTGTGATATTTTTATTATGTCTTTATCCTTTGTAACGTTGATGCGGTTGGTGAATTGCCAAAAAACATATTCTCGTTTCCTGAGCAGTCCACTCACCCCAAGTTCCTAATCCAGGCAAGACTATTATCTCTTATATTTTAATCTCTTTCTTAACCTATCGTTGTAATGCTAATGTAGTCGTCGCATAATTTCTCTTAAATCTCAATCACTTTCCTACCTTAACCCTTTGCCGCGCAGATCACAGTAGCCAGCAGAGCTATCCTCCATTGAAACAACTCGTGATCTATCTCTCACTGTATCGACTTCTCTCTGTCTAGCTCATCGTCAGCCGTCGCATAGACTAAAGAAGCATCACGTCTGAACTACCCCTTGTCTTTTCCCTCCTTGTCCCTATCTCCGATGACTTGCGCTTGCCACTATTAGATGGGACGGCTTGGATTGCCCCTTTGACTCTCTCTCTCTCTCTCTCAGCTGAGTCTCTCGCCATTGCTACTTTGTCACTATGAGTGAGTCTCTTTCTTAACTCTCATCTGCTGCTATTGGCTCATGCTCCCACTTGATGGAGACAATTTTAAACAAATTAAAATTATTATAATTATTGCATCAATATTCTCTCTAGTCCCCAAATATGCAATGCTTGATGGTTAATAGTTATGCTATTGTTTATGTCTTCAAGATTTGATTAGCAAACGTAATTGGCTTCAATATCTTGGTTATGAATAATTTTAAAATCAAGTTTCCCATTAATTTTAAAGCTTATGAATAAAATATTATACATGAATGGTGGTGTACATGAATAATTTTATCTGATTCAAAATTAAATTTTTTGGATCAGATGGTGCACATGAAAAATTTTAAAATTTTAAAATTTTTATCTAATTAATATTAGTAACCTTGTATTTATCAATGAAATAATGTGTGAAATAAACTGAATATTTATTAATCGATAGTCTAATTAATATAGAGCCAATTACATATCTTATAATTTATTCCACCATCATTCATCCTAAAAAGTAATATTGAATATTAATAATATCAAGCTAATGATAAAATTACTAAATGACACCGAATAAAATAAATTTTAAAATAATTATATATCTAAATAATTCCAAGTTTAGATTATGATGAGTTCGTAATTGAATGACTTAATATTATTAATTAATGATTTCTAATATCCATTACCCAAAAAATAGGAAACATACTTTCAAAAATTTAAAATTATTATTTAAAAATTAAAGGACTACGCGCATTCGTTATAGTATTCAACTACTAATTAAACTAGCATTCTTGTAAATAAACTATATATATATATATACTGTTGTGTTATATTTTCCCTACATATTTACGTTAATTATTACGATGTTGCTACGTTGAATATCGAGGGGTACATGAGAAATTACACAACGCAAAATTAAAGGGCTCATCATAACACAACTAGGAAATTTTACACATGGAATGATGCAGCCTCGGCCAAACAAATGAAACAAAGTAGATGCACAACATAAGATTTTGATAACACGGCTTAAGAGAATATTTAAATAGCAAGCAAGATGACAGCCAACTAAGTCTCACTTTTTTTAATCAAGCCAACTAGTAGAGAGAAAGAAATAGGCCGCAGCATCATAAGTCTCAGCTTTTTGAATCAAGCAACTCCATACCTAATCTGCTAAAAAACTACAGCCATCGTATACATGCCCCAGACCTGAGCAGAAGAATCACACGCCAACTTTCACACAGAACAAATCAGACAAATGCTTCCCACCTCCTGCAAATAAAATAAAGGAAGACTGGGAAATCCCTCCAGAAACTATACATTCTAAAAGCTTACATCTAGTGCGTCATGACAGAGCAACAAAACAAGCTCTTAAACTTCCATCATTCTCTAAAGACCAAAAATTGAAAAGGGGAAATGCTTCACTTTCTTGTTTAGAACAACTGATCAACAGACTGCAGAGAAACAGTAGCTTGCATTTTTTAAAGATCCGGGTGCAATGGAAGGTGGGGCAACAGCCAACACCAACAATCTCCGAAGAGTTCATGTTTCAGCTCGTATTGCAACATAAGGTAATGTACAAAGGCATGTGGATGAGATCAGCATTCACCCCAGCCCGTCATGAGGATCTATGCCCTTGATGGATTTAATCTATTCAAAATCCAGTTCACTGCTTTCAATTAACTCATTTCAATCTGAATTATTCATTAAAACGCCATTACCTTCACTCCGTACAGGCATGGATCGCTGTGTGAAATCCAGTAAGAGCTTTCTCTGATTTTCATTGGTATGAGGAAGGCTAGCGCGTAAAAGCTCGACTGGCATTTCTCTACTTATAGCTCTTGCAGCATCAGCAGCCATATTTGGTGTGCCCTGTGAGAGCAATGACTGCATTATACTGTCATACTTAACAAAACAATACTTTGTGAGAAGTCCAAAGAACTCATCAAATGAGGCCTCCCAAAGTGCCCGATTAGGCGCATTGCAGTTGCTTGCTGCGTGAGGATCTGTTAGGAGTTCAGTTGCCCTCTCAAGAACAGATTTTAAGATCAGAGAAGCTCCATCTCCATTGGAGCTTCCAAGGGGACGAAGAGGAGGATGCTCAGAAGAACAAACTACTGCCGCAAGACAGGCACTTAGTGCACCAAGATCCATGTTATGAACACACGATGACACAACCCTTGCAAGACTAGATGTTTCAGTTGCCCCTGAATCTGATAGAAGGCCACCAAACAAGAACCGGAGGTGACGAAATATGGCCATGCAAACTATTCTAAGGAGCTCACCGCTAGGAACAAGGAGCCGAAGGTACCTTGACAGAAGCTTCCTGCCTTTGGAATGTGAGACCAACCTCAGGAACACAACATCATCCTTGGGGGCAAGACCAACTGTATGGCTATTTTTACCAAGTGGGTCAACAAGTTGAAGTGAAGCTGCCAGCCCTTCAAGTAAGACCTGCCGCCGATGCCTCAGCTGTACTCCCCCATCTTGGAGCTGATTAAATTGTAGGAATCGGTCAATATCATCCACATCAAGGAGGAGACAAAGACCATCTTCAATGGTGACCCTCACTGCTAGCATTGGTTCCTGCTCCAGGGGCTTCTCAGCAACTTTTGGCTCAGTGGCATCATTGACAGATGAATCTGTAGGCTCAACTTCGAGAAGAGGGCGAGGCCTTCGAATCGAGGAGAAAGGAACCCTACCAAGAGCATCAACCTGGAGAAAAGCATGAGGCTCAGCATTCACTCGGCCCCGGGGAGGAAGATCTCTCAGGATGGTTGGGCAAAAATGGTGTCTCAACCTTCCCCCTGACATCTTTTTTGCAAGACATGCCTGATGGTAATAATCATCTATGTATGGGTCATTACTATGCGTTGCAGCAAGCTGCATTCTGAAAATATTCTCAAGTTCATCAGCTGTCATGTACTTGGATCTGAACTGTGGCCACCAGCTATCAGCCCTCTGGCTACTGAAATCAGAACCTTGTTGAGAAAAACGCCTAACCTTCTGTAATAATTTAGGCCTCTGATCCCTTGGATCATTGATCCCAAGCATTCCATCAAGTTTGCTCATCATGGGTGGCACTGGAGAAATATGCGGATTAAATGGGGGGGAATGCATCCCTGATAGATGGTTGAATGGTGGCGGAACTTGATGATGCCCTCTCTGCTGCTGCAGATGCTGGGGAGGCATTAACTGTGGGTGCATCAATCCGTTTTGATGAGGCAACTGCTGTTGCAAAAAATTGTTTGTGAGGCTAAAATTATCCCCAGGAAATACACTAGCCTGGTTGAGCCACTGAGACGTTGGCTGGTTGCTGACAGAAAGACCAGGTCTAAATGGAGGCAAATGTCCTCCAAAATGCAGTCCATGAGGTAAGGGAAATTGAGGCTGTGCACTAGAGAGAGGATGATTCGGTGAAGACGCTAATTGAGGTCCACCAGGAAGATATGGAATATTCATATGCTGTGAATGTTGGTTTGGCGAGGCCTGCTGTGATCTACCACCAGGGGGGGGATAGGAAATAAAAGAAGATTTTGGAATTAGAATTGGATCGCTGGGGAATTGCGGGTTTTGTGGGTGTTGTTCAGGGTATGAAGATGTTCTATGCAATGGCCCTGACTCTGAAAAATGAAGGGAGGAAGAATGCGGCTGTGACGACCATCTTTTGCCTTCCTGATTGCCTTCAGCATCATATAGCTGTGGATCAACCCATTTAGGAAAATCTGCCTCTTGCGCCCATACAGCTGCAGATGAACCTAAGAAAACATTCCAAATGTAACAAAACCAAAAAAACAAAAAAAATGGATTTTATGTATATTTCACGGAAGAGAGAAGGAAGGTCATAAAACCAAAGACACATTAAGCAGCTCTAACCAAAAGATGTCTCATGCTACTTTGCTTAATCCACTGTACCAATCTAGATACTACACGGGTAAGAAGTAAGGGCCAGTAAAGAGGGTAAAACCTGCATCGAGCTATGACCACTAGTTGTGGATAATATGTAAAGCCCATACAGTGATATCCCAACTGAACTGCACCAATACCAACAAATAGCTCCTGGGCCTATTTGGTTCTGCTTTTAAAAGCAGTTTCTTGTTTTCAAAATCAAGAAAAATTTAAAATCCATTTGTTACCAATTGTTCATGTATTTTGTTTTTAAGAGTTCTTAAAATGATTAGTTTAGAACAGAATTTTGAAAATAAAAACAGAATTGAGATGTTTTTGTTATTTTTGTTTTCAAGCAAATAAAAACACGAAGTACAGGTCATCTCATTAATGGCATAACTGTAATATTTGTATGTTTTTTTCTTATGAGTTCCAATAATAAACATTCCAACTACCGTCTGGTAAACAGTATAAAAAACATTAAACTGCCCCATGTATGCATGGCAGCCATCCCACATACCCTGCAACTTCCGTTCAGTAAACAATATCAAAATCTGCAGCGCCCAGCCCTTGATCACCAACAGCCTCTCTCCCACCCCCTCTTCCACCGGCCATCTCTCCCTCTCCCACATAGAAGTGTTGTTCCTTCACTAAGTGAGAGCCCAAATGAAGGGCATGTTTAACACCACAAAGCCCAGACCAATCTCCCAGCCATTGAATGGGAGAGAGGATCCATGCACCAAAGAACATTTTATTAATGTTTTTAAAATATGGCATAACTAATAGCACTTTTGTATCCATTGACGCAGTTGGCCTCCAAACCCTTAAAATATGGCGTAACTAATAGCACACCATCTATTGTCACCTCTGCTGCTGCTATCTCCAAGGTGGCCACATCTACAGCAACATTAGGAGCTTCAGGAGCTGGGTCCGAACAAACTAGATCTGATTGGGGATTTAAGGTACAAGGGCTCAGAGTCGGAAGTCATGCAATTGTACACCTTGTGACAGCAGATGCAATCATATAGCACATGAGGATGAAGTAGAAGATGACCTTAAAGACGCCTTGATCTCCCATCACCACACACCACATATACAGCATATCTGGTGAGAGTTTATAAATATAATATTTGAAAATTGTTTTTAAAAACAGTTTTCCTAAACAAACTTTGTACTTGAAATTTTATTTTTAAATACATTTGGCAAATACAAAAAAAACAAAAAACAAAAAACAAAACGACAAACCCAATACACGAAACTTTCACAAGTGGCGGGATCAAACCACAAGAACCAATATGGACACATCCTTCACTCGCAATTAATTGCAAACAATAAATTGCAAAAGATTTGTCTAAGACTCAAACCCATAATCTCTAGATCTCCAGGTCATAAAACAATAACTCTACGGCTAAGGTCCACCCTTCAAAATACATATGTTTTCATATTTTTGTTCTTAAAAATGATTTTAATAATTGATTTTAGAACCTATTTTAAAAAACAAGAAAACAAATACAAATCCAAATATGCCCTCTATAATCCAACAATACAAATATAGCGAAATACCAAACAGTCCAGCTCTCATGCTAAATACCCCAGCCTGTGTTTTTATGCTAAAATGTAATTGAATATCTTTGAATGTAGCTGATAGAGGAAAACGTATCATTGAAAATAAAGTTATGTTAAAACTTAAAAATAGAATTCAAAAAGTTATTCCAAAAAAAAAAAAAACTTAAAACATTATGCACATCATAGTCATTAAAGACACAAGACACACTCAAAGCATAAAAGCCGTGCCTCGTGCAAAACAAAAGTGCAGCCTTGAGGAAAGCAAGGCATATTTTAAAAAAAAAATTCTAAAATATACTAATATATAAGCAAACCAATTTAAACATAAATAAATGAATATAAACTATTTTAGAATTTCTTAAGAATCATCCTCCTCTATTTTTTTAGAATTTGCCTCAACTTCCTCATATATTATATTTGGCGTTGCCGTAGAATACATAGAAAAAAAAGGATAACAAACGAAAAAAAAAAAGAAGACGGCAGCAGAAAGCAAATGACAAAGAAAATAAAAGTAAATCAAATATTTATAAACAATATATATATCATATGCTAGATGACAAAGAAAAAAAAGACATCAGACCGGGAAAAAAAAACAATTGGCATCGGGTATGCAGAGAAGAAGCGACGAGGGAGAAAAAAATTGCTAGTATCAGTTGCAACAGCAGTTAGCAAGAACGAGACAACCGAGAAGAGACAACAGCACTAAACAGGAAAAAAACGAAAGACGCAGAGAAGATAAACAAGAGAAGCGAGAAAAGCGAGAAGATAAAAGAGAGAAGAAAAATAAGAACGAACAAAGACGACACACCTAGGAGGGTTAGGGTTAACTGTCGCCAAAGGCTGGAAGGGCATCACAATCGAATTCTTTCCTCCATTCCTTTTTTTTGTTTTGTTATATATTTATAGGTAAAGCTATGTTATCTCCTCCTTTCCCTCGTGACGCCTTGCGCCCGAAAAAGAAGAGCAAAAAAGCACACTTAAGCTGTGCTTCGCAAAAGATGCCTCGATTGAAAGGAAACAAGGCACAAACCCAGCGCCTAGGCACACTTTTAACAACTATGGTGCACATTAATTTTTAATGTTGCAATTTCTAAATCTTCAAATATTAATACAAAAAAAAAATAACATATACAAAATGGACACACACAGACAAACAGATTCTATGGCCTCACACACTCCCACCATAAGACATGAAATCATATGTATTTAGAAAATCAAAAAGTAAATGCTACTTCTCTGCCAAAGGAAAAGAAGTAATTACTGACACTGTAACTCCAATATGTTATAGCTATATCAAGTCAATGTTTAAAATTAACAGAGTAAAAATATATTTATTTTTAAAACCTATGAACTAGATGAATTTCTACCCCTCATAACTAATTTTAAATTCATTAGATCCAATGTTTTAAAAACAATCTTATTTTCAAAAATAATACCATCCTACCAAACGGGCCCTGAAACTCCGCACTAATTTGCGGCAATGAAAAAACCCTTTCTATATAAGAAAACTTTGCCGAAAATGATTTACAGCTTATTGTCTAAAATCTTAAAGATGGCAGACAGAGCCCATAGTCTCGTGAATACCCGTAAGTAAATTATTTCAACAAACATAACCAAAAAAATACAAGATTTAAAAAAAGTAATATTTGAATGTGTTATATCAGAATCAGGTCAAAGCTCAAAAGTAGCCAATTGAAAATGGATATATTGATTTGCAGGTTTTACAAGCTTCCCCTTATATAATAGAACAACAGTTTGCCACAAATTGCTTCCACTATTTTCAGCCCAGATATGTCAACATTCAAAGGATGCCTTGCTAAGTCAATCTCTATTCATTTGTACAGCTTGAAACATCCATTAGCTTTCACAACTAAAAATTATAATGTCACCAATGAAGATTTTGCCTGTAACCCCTCATTGATATTCACACAAGTTCATGAAGACAATTTGAGAAATACAAATTAATCCATAAATCCATGCACAAATACACAGCCTAAAATATTTCCCGAACCACATAACACAGAAATGGCACTTTGACACTTTGGCAACAATCTAGGCTGATGTAAATAGTGCATAAAATTAAAGTAAAATTGGATAAATAAACTTACTTTCTCTTGATCCACTGTCACCAATGACCCCAGCAATTTTTTGATTACCAACAACAGTCTTCAACTGCAGCCAGAAAAAACAGGACTTAGCATATACATTCAACATTAACACACTGCTATATATAGATTATAGAGATTATTCCCAACATCCCACATTGATTGTCCATTTTTCCATTTTAAAATTTTCCAAAGGGAGATGTTCACACCCACCGGATTGATTAATACACCCACTTTTGTGAAATGTTTATACTATTCATTCGTGATTTAAATAAGTAGTCTTTACAAAAAAAGAAATAACAAAAAAAGAATCAATTCACCCACTGTGTAAAACAGACCTAATTGCGCAACAAAATTAATGTAAAACAGTGATGACGTCATTTGAATTAATTTGGTTCGAAACGAAGTCTTATTTCTCGAACTCTTTTGTTATTTTCTACCATTCGTATACTCTTTTTTACCATCTTCTACTTCTCGTCCTCCGTCTAGAATTATCATCCTCAATCGTCAAATACAATCAAAATCGATCAAATTTTTGATAGAAATTAATCTTTTTATCATAAATTACATGTGAAATTATTCAATTTATATCAATTTGTCCTATCTGTGCAAAATCATGGCGTCGCAATGGGGGAGTGACATCGCAGATAGGGTTTTGTGCCAGGTTGAGTTGTAATTTTCATATAATATTAAATTATTATTTACAAATTAATTGTTTAAAGTGAATATATTTATAAGTTATGAGGATGTGAACATCCCTTCCCTTTCCCAAAATAATTGTCCAATTTCTACTTTGATTTTTTTATTTAGGATATTTTACCATCATTGCCCTTCATTCAATTTGATTTATAATTTTTAATGAAAAAACAAATAAGCTAAGAATAATTAGATACCAAATTAGAAGATAAGGAGAAATAACAATTTAAAACATTTAATCTAGTCTTAAAGTCACATCAAAGTAGAAATTGAACAATGGTAGTGGGGCGGAAGGAGTATAGAACAATTAATAAAGCACAAATGGAAATACATTAACACTTCTAGCTATAGTTGTCAACTCACAATTAGACTCAAAATGTTTATAAAATTTTTGTGACTTATCATGACTTGACTTGACTCAACTCAGCCGAAGAAATTAATGAAAAATAAATATGTAAATATACTTTATGCAAAACAACCAATGAAGAATAAATGGAAATACATTGATGGCACTGTGTGTAGTTGTAACTCGGGGCTCAACACTAACTCATTTTTCTATTTTGTGATTCATGACTCAACTTGTAAGGTAAAAGAGTTTTTGATACATAGGATAATGAAAATTAAATATGTAATTAGTAAATATAAGATTCAATTGCATAAATAGGCTTGTATTTCTTAAAATGTAATATTCAAAAGTATACCTCATTGTTGATAAATTTCATTTTATCATATCTCAAACATGCTTATTCATAAATATAAAGAACAAAAACCTAAAAAATCAATAATAATAATAATAATAATAATAATAATAATAAAAACTTCTCTCATGTATACACCCAAGGGCAGTTGTATAAACTCATGTATCATTGAGGGAGTGTTCTCTCTCCCAACCTTCTCTTATGTATACACTCATGACTATCTCTACAACTACTTCTAAAATCAAATTCCAGTGATGCAATTTGAAGAAATGCTCTGAGGAAAAAAATCAAAGAAATGAATTTCCTTCTTCTTTTTCACTTTTTTTCCTTCTAATTTTATTGACTCTTCGACAAGGGCAAGTTAGACAGAGGGCCATCCTCAACACGAGACTAAACTGACATGATTTTAAAGACTATGCTTCTAGATATTGTAAATGTTGAAAATTTTACGGATTTAATTAGTTAACAAGTTAAAATGGACAAGACTAAACTGACATAATTGGATAACCTAGAGCTCAGGAGGATATTATACTTATGGGGAAGAATGCTCCCCCTATTATAGAAGGGAGGCCTCTGCCTCCAACAGTTTGTGATCTTGTTTATCCTAAATTTATCATACATTTATTTTAACATTCAAATCTTAACTATACTGATCTTGTTGTTCCTTCTCAACACTCTATTTGATATAACAAAAAAGGCATAGCAGTTGTCCTATGAGCTGTGGCATATTACAATCACACAAAACTCTTATTGTATTTCTCCACTTAAGCCATCCATCTTTGATCATATGATAGATACTACCATCAATCTCTCTGTATTTATGAATTATTAACCCTAAAAACTTAAAACATTTTGTAGTAGGTATCTATTGACCATCATTATTTCTATTTTTTCTAAACTTACTTCATATATTCTTTCTCCAATCTATTTAATCGAAATCCTTGAATTTTCAGAGTTTGCCTACACAATTGTATTTTCTGATAGCCCCTACTTTGATTTCATCGAAAAAAATACCATCAACCAACGACATACAACATAGTATATCCTTACAAATATTTTTGATTATTTCGTCCGTTACGTAACGAGGAAATAACTCAAGGCAAATCTTTGATGCATCCCTATTGTAACTAAAAACTTATTTACTAATTCATCACAAGTTTTAACATTTGTTATAGCTCCCTCATACATTACTTTTATTATACGGACATATTTAAGAAGAGCTCCAAAGGACATCTCTAAATACTATCATTGACTTTCTCTAAATTTATGAAAACCATGTGTAAATCCTTTTTTGTCACTCTCAACATCTATATAATTTTTCTCATTAAATTGATCGCTTCATTGGGAAATCTTTCAGGCATGAAACCTAATGATTTTTCAAATCTTAACATGCTCTCTTAAATGATGCTCAATAACTATTTTTCATCATAGTTATTTAAGTCGCAAGGCGCACCTAAAACGCAAAAAAGGTGTGCCAGTGTAGTCAAAAGCGCTTGCCCCAACGCTTAAGCGCACGAAGCACAGTGCTAGGGGGTTTGTCGCATGAGAGGGGGCAAGGCACAACGCCTTTAGTGAAGTGCATGCCTTGCCGTGATTCGTGAGCCTTTTGTCAACACGAGAAGCACACACCTCGCTCGCGTCTATGATATTTAAAAAAAAAAAATACAATCACATGACGCTAGAAGATCCCATGATGCCAAACGAGACAATAAATGTCTACATCGATCTTTGCTCAACATCAATGATAACCTCTACAACTATGACAATCACCTCAACCTCGACAACGAAAGACCTCTGCAACAACAACAATGATAAAGACCTCTGCGACGACAACCTCGACCTCGAGCTCAATAAATGACCTCGATGACAATGACGAAAGGCCTCTACGACGACGACCTCTTCCTCCATTGACAGACCTTGCTCTCGTTTCTTACCTTTTCCTCAATGCAGCTGCCTAGTGCTCACGCTCAACAAATATTAAACTTAGTCCGTATGATATAGTTATATTAAATAATAAAATTATCTCAACAAGTTTTTTTTTCCTCAACAACCTAGTATACATGGATGGTATTAAATAATATATATTTCTTGCGCTTTGCTTCACTGAAGCGAGCGATTTTTTGCGTTTTGCACTTAAAGCGACAATGTACCATATGTGCTTTATGTGCACTTAGCACTTTTCACTACCTTGGTGTGAGCATGAGGAAAGCGAGACACACATATATGATAATAATATAAAGTAGAAATATTATCTCATATATATATGATATATTATATCAACCACAAAAAAGACTATATTTTACATTTTAATTTTTTAGATAATATTATAGATGATAATATATATTATTTAATACATATATTACACCACAACAAGAAATAAAAAATCACTCTCATACATATGTTTTTTTATAAATAAACTCTCATACATATATTAAATAAGCACAAAACACCCATCAAAAGGCAGACCGCACAAAAAAGAGAGCCTAAAAAAACACTGTGAAGGAAAGAGAAAAGAGAAAAAAGAGTCGTATATCCAACAAAAAAACGAATAAACCAAAACAATATTGGGTCTCGTACTCATACAATTTGAAGAAGAAAAAGCAACAGATGTTGTCTTTGAGAAAGGAGAGAGGAAAAAGGAAAAGTGTTAGAGCAATGATGCCGACTAGGGATGTTAAACGAGTCACTAGCTCGCGGGCCAAGCGGTCTAGATCGCATTTTTTCACGGGCCCGGCCTGTAAATTTTGGCCCATTAATATACAGGTCAAAATGGGATTTGGCTAATGGGTCGAGCCTGCAGGTTCACGGGTCGGGCTGCGGGCCAGTGTTATTATTTTTGTTTTTTTTTTGCATTTTTTTAGTTTATTTTATTAAAATTTTACATATAATATTAATAATTTATAAGTTTGCCTATCTTTATAGTTATTTATAGGTCGTATTTGACCCATAGGAACTATCATTATTATTTTGTTTGGAAACAAATAAAATAATAAGGACCATTTAGGTCCAGCCCGCTCGTTTAACACCGCTACTGCCGACAAAGGAGAAGAGAAAAGAAGATCAGAGAAGAGAGATAAAAAAATAAAAATAAAACATGTCGTGTTGTCACTAAAGTCATCGCCGGAGTCGTCACAAGAGGCATCGCTAGAGACTTCACTGGAGGACTAGAGCAAAGCGACAACTCTTTTCTTTCCATTTTTTCTTTTCGTTTCGTTTATATTCATGGTAGACACTTCGCTTCCTCAAGGCGCACCTTCTCTGTGCCTTGAGTCTAGGAACAAAGCGCGAAAAGGCACACTTTATTTGCATGTCGCCAAACTCGCTTTGCTCAGTTGCTTGAGACGAAACATAACTCAAAGGTTGCGCTCACCTGTGCCTCAGGATTAGGCATGCCTTCAATAACTATGTTTGCCACAACCATGGTTCGAAGTCACAGTCACGGTCGCAGTCATTATCGCGTCGCGGTCGCGGACGATTCGTTATATCTCAAGCAAGATATAACTTTAAACACGAAATAATATTTCATTTAAAAAATAAAAATCATAGAAAAATAAGAAAAAAATCAAATCATCACATTATAATCAATAAATAAGCAAAACAATTTATTTGAATTGTATTCTATATGACTTCAAATTTTAAAAAAGACATCGAAGCACTATCATAATATTAAAATAAATATATAACTATATTTTATATGATTTATAATTTATTAAAATAAAATTTGAATGGTCACAAAAAATCTATAATTATTGATCAAATTAATTTTATGTGTATAATAGTTTTATCAAATTAGTATAATATTTTTTAAAAAAAATAATTTTAGAAAAAATAGAGAATAAAAATCAAATATAATATTTATTTTGTAGTAACTTTAAAAAAACACATCCAAGAGACCATTAGAATAAAAAGAAATCATTTTAAATAAATACACATTTAAATTTTTAAAACACACACAACAAGAAAATTTTAAATAAATAAAGCATATTAATAAATGTAAAAGAAGTGTCGGCAAAGACAAACGTAGAAGACACACAGACCTCGTTGGCAACGCACGAGCTGGAGCGTGAGCACAGCGCACCGCAGAGGGAAGAAACAGGAAGAAGAAAAGGAATCCGACAAGGCAGATGCAGCGACGCCAACAATCGGAAGCGGAAAGCGACGTAGCGACAATCGGCAGCGACGCAGCATGGAGTATGAGAGGAAACTTTCGACTGAGAACAATACGAAGAAAAAAAAAAGAAGCGAAGGAAGAAGAGGAGACTGCATGATGACGTACCTCAACATCCCGAGAATTTTGGATGAGATCTTGTCCAGAAAGAAACGCGTCATCGATTTCTCAGCTGACTCGCTATATCTCAAGCAAGATTTCAATCGAGATCAACAGGATGTAGCAAAAACGCGAGACGTCTATTCCGGCCCTGGATCTCATACCAGAAGGCTCTGATACCTTGATGACTCGTCCGAGATATCTCGGACTTGTCCGATACTGCGAACCATGACCAGAACCTCATAATTTAATTTATCTATTTTATTCTTCTGTAATTTGAACAATCTTTTATATCACCTTTGTTTTTAAATAGACGCAAGGGTATCATCAAGTATCTTATTACTCCATCAAATCTTGTTAAATAATTTTGTCAATCACTTAACCTCGAAGTCACCAAGATATTTCTAAACCTCGATAAGAATCTCATCCAAGCTTACTATCTTTTTAGTCTTCATATGATGCAAAATCTCTTTTAAATTCACATGACCTTATCCTATTAAGGAAATCACGATTTAATTCTCCTAGGAATATATTCACATCACCATCTTGAATAGAGTAATCATTAAAGAGCTTGTCAAAATATTCTTTCCAACTTCTTTTAATATCGGTATCCTTCGCTAAGACCTAATGATCGTGGCCCCTAATACACTTTATAGTACCCAAATGTTTAATATTCTTCTCTTCTCCTTCATTCGAGCAATTATATAGATACCTTTTTCTCTCTCTTTGGAATCCAGTCGCTTATACAAATCCTTGTTTTGCACAAGTGTATAACAGTGTATCTTTTCTCTCTCTAGACGCAAAGATAAAGGCCCCCCAAAGTGCATACGAAAGATTGATAGGATTTTGCTCACATAATCTAATATGATAAAAGAAATTGGGTTAAAAAAAAAGTTCACTGCAAATAAAGCATTCTTGGTAAAATGGTTGTTGCACCTCCTCTTTCTGAAAAGTGAGTGAGTGAGTGATTTTGGGATGATAAAATGGGAAGCTAAAAAGACTGCAAACTTGCTTGTATAAATAGCTCCTGCAAGCTGAGTATATTTACCTTTGAGAAAGTACTAGGCAGATCATCAATATCGTACAAAGATTCTAAACCTTCACCCTGACATTGCCAAAAATAAAATAAATAGTAAGTTGTGCATAGGAAGAGAATATCACTATAACTGTCTGTTATGGCCCGAAAAGGGGAAATATCTGCCCCATCACTAAAGTGGGCAGCAACAGGCCCAAAAGGACAATATCCATTTGGAATGCAACCATTATGCTACATAACATCCAATATTTAAAACCAAGTTTATGCCTATTCCATCCGCTATCAGTTATTCTGAAAATAAAGGAGCAATTAGAATGTACATCCAATATTACCGTGACATACAACTGCAAAACATTTATGCTATGGTGCTAAGGGTTATGACACTACCAACAATTGTGTAACATTATCTACACCTCAAACAAGTAAACACGTGCCAGCATTTCATGAAACATACATCAAGTAATAAGAAGTAAAATTGAAGTACTGGAGAGATTCTGAGCATGGAACACCATGTATAGGAATGTTATGACTGTTTCACTATTCATTACATCAAAAGTCAGATCTTTTTTGGATTTAGATGATGAAAAGCTTGTCTGAACTCTAAAGCAGAAACAACAGTGAAAATCTCATGTATGGAGATTATGTCCAGGCTTAAGGAACACAAGCCAAAAAAAAAAGAGAAAGAATATTTAAAGGGTACTATTTGAAAAGAAAAGCATTTTTTAAACACAATAAGAAAGGTCTTTCCAGTGTTCTAATGTACATAAAAGCTGAAGGAAAAGTGCATATTGTGCATTTCAAATTACATTTTTATGCTATTTTAACATAAATCACATGTGGAAAATAGATGCTAATTTTCCAAAAATCAAACTAGTCTCTAGCAAATCAAAAAT
This sequence comes from Taxillus chinensis, assembly GCA_023512835.1. NCBI lineage: Eukaryota > Viridiplantae > Streptophyta > Magnoliopsida > Santalales > Loranthaceae > Taxillus > Taxillus chinensis. The sequence continues at coordinate 1,229,661 of CM042086.1, forward strand.
TAGCACATGCAGGAGTAGCTTCAATCGTTACATTTCAGAGCCGCATCTACAGCACCCCAAACCATCTAAACATGCTTGGGTAACTCACTGTTGCAACATATCTGGGGTCCGAAGAACGAATGCAAAAAGATTAAAGATAACATCTTGAGAGGGATGGAGCAAAGTTAACCTCGTCTTTATTCAATATAAAATTCTCTTCATCAAATGTCAATGCATCAAAACCATCCTCTTCCTCTCCTAATCCCCCCAACTCAATCTCCTCGACAACATCTTTACCAAAAAATGCATACTGTGATGCATCAAAAACTGCATCACCTGCATAGCCAAAAAAAAAACCACAAACAAGGCCAAATCATCAGTCCACCATTTTGTTAACAAACTGAACAGATTGTCCTGAAAACATTTTAGGAACCACTCGTACAGATAAAAGCAAATTTGAGTAAAGAAATAGTATGGGCACCAGAGCTTGTTAGGTCAAAACTAAATAAATCTCTTATTTCAACAAAATTTGGATACTTCTATAAGCACGGTTCAGAGCCTTTGCCTATAATAAAAGCATAGTTTTAAAAGTCCCTACAACATCTAGTTTACAGTACGACTATATGCAAGCCAGGTATCGTTAAAGCACCCATCAATGATCTGTAATGAATCTTAAAATCAAAGTGACATATACTCAAAGGGAAAAAAAACGTCATAAATACGTTAAACAGCAAAAGATTTCAAAAGGGTCAGGGAAAAAAACTAATATGATTTGAACTGATCTGAATTTACAGAATTAGGCGGCCGACAAGTCAAAATACGACCCAAAAAAAAACTAGGGCGCAAGTTACTAGTTTACTAGCCAACGAGATTATGTTTATATCAGCCGTCTGATTTTTCATTTGAATGCAAACGAAGCAATACCCACAAAAGGAATTCCGAGATAAATCCCAAAGTACTTCATATAATTCAAATCAAACTAAAAAATTAAACCGAAAAAAAAAAGGAGCCCGAAAAGCAGCACCGAAGCCAACCTGTGGAACTCTCCTCGAATTGCTTCGAATCACGAGGGTCGAGAGGTGGAGTCCCTTGCATGCCAACCCCACAATCGAGCCAATCCATGCTTAATCCCGCACTAATTCCAAAATATAATCACAGCTAAAACCCAGACCAAAGACTCAATTCGAACCCTAACGCTACCCAAAAAGAGAAAGACAGAGGGGGAGAAGAGTATCGAAGATCTGGAGACGTGAGAAAATCTATGGCAGCGAGCTTGTGGGATACACCAGCGATTTGTGGGGGGCGTTGGGTTGGGGTAAGAAGAACCCTAGGGGGGACGACGACGACGACGCAATCCATTGGCTTTATCGCAGTCTCTGACTGGGGGGGGGGGGGGGGGGGGGGCAATGTCGAGAGGAGCGAGAGAGAACGAGAGAGAGCGGGGAGCGCGCAATAGAAAAATAAAAATTAATTAATTAGTTGATGATTTTTCTACATTTTTTTTTTAATTCTACCAAATTGTATTTGTCGTGTCTTGGGTGCCACGGCCCACGAGCGGGGGAGCGGATAGGAAAAACCTAGCTGTGATCGACATGGTACGCAGATGGCAGCGTGTCGTTGCTGTGTTTGTTTGTTTGTTTTTTTAATCTTTGTTTTTTTTCTCTGCCAAAATAATCGTTTAAATATTAATATGATAAATCCCACCAAAAATAATATCTGTCAGATAGTTGCATGTGCAATTAATTGAAGATAGGCTTCTATCGGTATACTTCGTTTTCGCTTGTTTAATTTATTTTAACAAAATCAACTCTAGCTACAGGTTTAAATTAGAACAGGTCTGATTTCTTTAATTAATATTCGTAAATAATTCGAATTCATGTTCATTTGTATTTGTGAAAAAAACAAATTGTTCGAAAACGATTAACGATCACACAAATATTTATGAATCAATAATTGCTACAAGAAGAGCTCAATGAAAGCACTTCGAGATTAGACAACTGATGATGTTAAAGTCGGTAACGGAAATAAAATAAATATTTTGGATAAGTTGTGGTTTGTAGGGAGATAGATTTATTGAGGGATAAGTGTTAAGGACATGAAATTCTTAAAAACCTGATTATAGATAAAATATCAAAAATAAATTCTATTCATTTTCTATATAATATTATATTAATTCTTGTTATTTCTCTCTCATCTCTCCTCTTAGCCATCACCCTATCTCCCTCAGCCCTCCCGCCGTCATCCACAACCTTGCCATCGTTCCAGGTGGTAACAATCATCTCCACCACGAGGAGTGCCAATCACACCAACTAAGTTTTCCGCCGAAAACCCACCTAAACATGGTTCAAAGCTTCGAGATGAGGGACAAGGACAACAGAGACATGTGGCGGAAATATCCGATTATGGAGAGAGATCGGCTGAAAGAGAGAAGAGATTGCCAAAGAAGGAGAGAGAAACATGAATGCTCCCTGCAACCCAGGAATACTTCCAAAGGCTGACTTTGGAGAAACCAAAGTTAATTAAGTTTTAAAAAAAGTTAATTTAAAGATAATTAAGTTTTATCTTAAAAAAACCAAAACCAAAAATAATTAAGTTTTAAAAAAAGTTAATTTAAAGAATATTATTGGAGAGCAAATTAAAAAAATGACTATTTACATATGAAAAATTTTCCATATGTATGGAGCTTCTCCTATAAATGTTTGAAGAATCGCATATCAATTAGAAAATAAAAATATATTTATTTATTTAATTTGTTTTTAATAACTATAAACTTAATATAATATTACCAAATTTAATAAAAATAACAAAAATTATAATATACGAAACATAAAATTCAATAATAGTTGACACAATATATTATCATGTTGTCACTCAATTCAAACATAAATAACATGAAATTTAATTGTAGAAAACATATTTTAGAAAACAAAAAAAAAAATCATTACGCTAAATTACACATTTCTTCCACTTTTCACCATTATTTCTCACATTTATAACTCTATTTTATTCGATTGCATTTAGATGGGATATACATAAATACTCTTGGTATATGATTGTATAAATAGGTTTAGGACAACACCTGTTGTATAGTCAATTTTGGTGTTAGTGACAAATTCTTTGACATTTTCCATACGAGCATGGAGAGTCATTGATATTATTTTGGGTTTCTTCATATTTGGAGACGTGACAACCTATTTGTACGAATAAATCTTATGTTACTAGCCTCATTAACTCAGTGTATTAGAACCCGAATATAAAGTTATCTTAGAAATGCAACAATTATAAAAATAATATAGGAAAAACATGTAATACACAACAATTATATAAGTAATATGGGGAAATATGTAAAATCATGGTAATTAATAGGAAAACAAGATAGTAACAAAGCTACACATTTCTAAAACTATTGCTCAACTCACAAAATTATTGAATAGAGTTGTCAACCATCATCGGTTTTTCATTTAATCTCGTTGTTAGTTTTTTAAATTGATTAAAAGAGAGCTTATTTATGAACTTAACTTAAAATTAATTAAAACAAATAATTTAGAGTCACCCATTTCTAAAACTACTGCTTAACTATCAAAATTCTTTAATAGAGTTGCCAACTATCATCTATTTTTCATCTAATCTCATTGTTGGTTTTTAAAATTGATTAAAAGAGAGTTTTTATGAATTGAACTTAAAATTAATTAAAACAAATAATGTAAAGTCACCATCAATTAAAAAAAGGTTGGACACTAAATACTAAAACATTAACAAAAATTCTACAATACCATAATTAGTTTCGAGAGTATGGTTACACGTTAAAAGGGTTAGAATCCCCGCGATGCTCAAACATAGTACTTATTTTAGATAAGGAAAGTTTTACTCGAATTTCTAAAACTTGATTTTTATTTTATAAAAATATTTAAAATGTAAAATCCATTGGCTTGAATATTCCCATGAAAGGCTTGAGGACAAATGTTGCTTAAGGCAGAAGAATGAATTATCTCAATATCTTTAGACAAAGCCAACCAATTAGATTCTTTGTGACAATAATTTGGAAAAAATATTTAAATATTTTTTAAAAACAAAAGAAAATATTTTGAATATTTTTGAAAACCTTTTGAAAATAAGATGCACTTGTCATAATTGATATTGGTTCAAACAAAACAGAAGTGAATAAAATGCTTTTTTTGTTGCATTTCAACCCTTTTTATTGTTAACAAGTTTCCTTTAAACTAGACATAATAAACCTGCATTAATATGGAAGATAACTAAAAATAAAACTAAAAATAATAATAATTATTATTATTATTATGCCTTACTCTTCCTAAGTGAAAAAGAAGAATAGGGCATAGAAGAATTAAGGTCATATTTGATATTTTTTTTAAACAGTTTTTTGTTTTGTAAAAAATATAACTCGAAATTCAAAAACTATACGACACAACTATTTTTTGAATAAAGTAACAATTTTAAAAAATGACTTTTTAACATTTTATATTTTCAAATATAAATTCATTTGGTGGGGACAAATTTTGTTTCATTTTTTTTCTTTTTTTATATAGACCCAACATTTTTTTTCATAATTTTCATGAAATTTGATTTTTTTTTCAAAAAACACACTCTCTTTCGTATTAAACATACTTTACTTTAATTTTCATAATATTCAAAATCCAAATTCAATATAAATTTAAATCATGAAATGAAAACATAAAAACATGATACATACCAAATGACCTCGGTAAAGACCACATCTTTGTGTGTGATTAGGGGCACATAAGAGCAACAAAATGTGAAAAAAAAAAGGTTTCAACTAGGAATTTCAAGCATTGTGGTACGATCTTCATCAACTTGGGGCTTTCGCATTGGTGGAAATAGCAAGGTCCCTCTACACTAGCAAAGGGCTCAGAGGTTGACGTGAAAGTGCCATTTTTGGTTGGATAAGATAAGGGCGGATGCATTAGTGTGGTGTAGAGGTTGTATAGCCTTGATGTGGATACTTTTCTATTTTGTGTTAGAATTTATCTTTTACTTGGTGTGACACAAATATTACCATGTAATTCTTCAAACTTTGTAATAATTCACTTTCCATCACTTTCTTTGCGTGGTCTTACATAAGTATGACAATTTTCTATTTTGGTTGGCTTGTTCCTCAACTTTTTGGCAATTCCATTATTAAATTTAGAATTTGATTCACCTTCTTTTGAACAAACAAGATATTGCACAATTTTGGTATCTGGCTTATCCAATTTATTGTTTGATTTGGGAACTTCAAAGGCATGGCTTTAACATATGCTTTGTAAAAAAATTGACCTTCAACAAAACTCTTAAAACACATTCCAACTATAGTTAGATTGATTTCATTAACATATGTGTATTCATCAACATCAATAGAAGTAGTTGAGATGCTCATTTTATTTGCATAAAAAGTGAAGATTAGTACTTATATGAATGAAAAATAACAAATTCTGACATCTTATAATTGAGTATTAAACAAGAGACAATATGAACATAAATTAAACATTAATCTACGATATAAAAAATAACTATTAGTTTGACTAGCTCCAAATAGCAATGTATTGTAAATGGTTAGATACAACTAATATGTTTCACAATGAAAAAATAGGCTCGGAGCTTGATGCCACACTAAAAAAAGAGTTAAAATAACAGTACACTTTATTTTTATTTATCAATACCATGAAATTTCTATTTTGATATATTTCCCTACGCTCATATTATTATGTGCAATTTTTTTATAAGATTGAACATTAATTTTCTCAAATGTGTTTTTTTCAGTGTCATATTAATATATTATGTGCCTCATATTCCTCAAATGTATCCTCTATCATATCTGTAAGGATCCATTGATTGGGGGGATTTATACCCTCTTTTTAGGGCCATTTTGGGTACATTTTCATACTCTTTTGATTCATTTATTGCCTAGTTGTGCTACAGTATCATATTTTCATGGCCTAACCCGGAAAAGAGGATTTCTTGTAGTTTTTGCGGTATTTTTGCTATATTTTGACAGGAATCCAAAAATCAATGAAAAATTCACCAAATTCACAGAAGGAAGAAAGAATCCCAAGGACCTAAAGATCACGATGACCGAATTTCATGTTGGTCGGGTGAAAGTCGGGTGAAGCCCATTTTTTAGGGATAGCTTTTTGGAACCCAAAGGAATATTATTGTCTTCTAGTCGGGTGAAATCCGAGATCATTTGGAGGTGATCAGGTGAACCACTCTTCACCCGACCAGGTCGGGTGAAGCTGATTTTGCATAGGAAGACTCTCCAAGCATCATGGAACATAACTCTCTTCTGATCGGGTGAATTTTGAAGACTCTGCAGGGTGGTCGGGTGAAGATTTCTTCACCCGACCAAACTCAAATTTCGTCAATAGACTCCTTATTTTTGCAGCTCACTTTTTCCCTTCTGAACCGAAGTCATTCGAGCAAAGGACAGGCACAAAACACTCAGGTCAAAGAAGAATTAATTGAAGAAATTTGAATTCAAATGGGTGCTTTGTATTTGGATTAAGGCCTTTTATGGGGATTAAGAGGGGGATTTATATTATTTCCAAATTCAAAAATAGAGAGTTAATATGGACTAATTATTTGGTGAAATTATGAGAAATAATGGGAAATTCAAATTCAAAAATTCAAATATAGCCTTGGGAGGCTATAAAAGGGGAGTGGATCCTTCATTTGTAATCATTCAATATTCATACAGTCCTCTTTCATGCTACATTTCCATTCCTCACCTAGAGTAGAGAAAGGGAGAGAGAAGAAGGCTTGGGGTATCTCTTGGAGTTTGAAGACAATCTGTTGGGAAAAGAAGATCAACCTTGGAATTCTTGGTCTAAATAGGCAAGCTATCCTTTTGGTTTTCTTATTCCATGTTCTGTCATTCTTTTGTTTTCAATTGTACTATGGAAGCTTAAAAACCCTTGATTGAGGTTAGGATGGAGTTTGATGTAATAAATTAAATTTCAATGTTTTAATTTAATCTTCTTCACTTTGTGAGTGTTTATTGAATACCTTGGGTTAAAATATAAAATGGACTCTGGCCATTTCATTTTATCATTATAGGTATTTATGTGAAGGATTGAAAAATGAAGCATAATTACTGGAAAAAGCAAGATAATCAAACTAGGGGTTGCATAATTTGCGAAAGCCAGTGTAAAACCTAGGATACCAAGTTAAGAGTGGGTGTGGTGCTAGCTCTAAACTAAACAACTCAAATCTTAAAGGATCACCCGTCCCCCATGCTAGGGTGTACACACGAATTATGGCACTTGAAAAAGGTTAATTCATGCATTAGAGGTTGGGTATTAGATATTGTCACAAGGAAAGAATTATATTGAACTAAGGCATAATCTTGAAAAAAATACATCAAATGAAATCTTAACTTCAATCACCTTTATCAATTGAACTTATCTCTACTCAAACAAGCTCATTTCCATTTCTCACAACCATTCAATCAATCTGTTTTAAATTCAATTCTGTTTTTATATATTTTCAACCAAAAATCTCTTTATAAGTTAGTTAAAATTTCCAAATTCTACATCCTTCCATTGGGTACGATAATCCGAACTTAAAAATCCACTTTATTACTTATCACGATTTGTACACTTGCAAATTATCGATCATCCATGAAGCAAGCATTTGAACAATAAATATGCAAAAATAAAAATAATGAGAGAAACACTAAATAGTGGTCCATAACAAGGAACTATTATGGATAAAACTAACCCTTTGCTTGGTAGATATGAAAAAAATAGTAGAAGTGAAGAAATTGTATGAACAATTACTTTTTTATTGCTTGGTAGGCATAGAAAACTCATGAAATTTGAACAAATTATCATGAAAAATTATGCACAGTTTTCACACCCAAGTTGATGTGAGAACATATGAAAAATAAATAGTACCATCTTTTGTTAAAAATGGCATTATTAATTTAAATTTTATTTTAAAATAATAGGAATAAAATTGACAATACGTATCAAAAAAAATTCTTTACACCTTTTTCTATCTTTTACTGATCACTGTTTTTTTCCCACTTTTTTCTTTTAATTTTTTTTCTTCCATCCTCTTTTCCATACATTTTTTTCCTACTCTTTCTCAAGGTATTGCCAAGCAAAGGGTAAGAGCACCAACTTCGAAGAGAATAAAGGGAGAGAGAGAGGGCAGGTGAGCGTGGAGGGAGAGAGATCAAAGAGAAGCGCTGAACTTCAATGAGATTAGAGGGAGGCGAACATTGAGGGAGGGAGAGTTCATATTTTTTGTTTTAATCAGGCTTTGTATTTTCTTAATTGGATAGTATATAACAAAGATCGCATGTTAAAGAGTGAGACAGTAAGAATGTATATATAACTTCCCCTCTCTATATATGTATATATATACATGGGAAAGAATGTATGATGCGTGCAAGTCATGTGGATTTAAGCCAAACATTGTCCTTTAAATTATTTTTCACTATCACATCTTCTCATTTTGTCTCAAAATCACTTGATGAGATAGCTTTCAAAATATAGTTGAGAAAAGGAATACTAAAATTACTGTCAGTAGCCAATTTACCTAACTTGTTAACAGACTTCTTTATAATGTGTCACATATAATATTGATGAAAAGTTGTTGATAAAGTAATATTAATTACATCTATCATTGCAGGTTCTTGATATGTGATGATGAACCTAGATACATTTTGACCCATTGCACGCTTCCATGCATCAAACAACCATAAAAAAATATAGTTTTTCATCTTTCAAAAAACCACCACAAAATTTATATAATTGTCCATGGTGATTCACACCCATGAATGGAGCAAAAATCATTGCATATTTGTTTATAACATATGTTATATAAAAAACTACCACATTCAAAAAATGTTTATAATCTTTTATTGTAGTATTATTCGCCAAACAAATATGTGTAAGCCTATTTTCATCATATATTTTGTATTCAAATTAAAGTAAAAAATTAAATACACTTTGCACTTTAAGAAGTTACACTAATATTTACGCATCATATGCTTTTTTTGAATCTTTTCCTTTCTGTAATGCATTTCGAATATCATCTTTGTACATCCAATAGCGCTATAATATCCTCTTTCAATATCTAATACTGACATTGCTTGTGATGCACGTAATTTTGTCTCACCAAACATATGCAACAAAATTTTCGGTGTGATTTTTCAAGTTTTCTATTTTGTGTTAGAAATTATCTTTTCATTTGTGTAACACAAATATTACCATGTGCTTCTTCAAACTTTATAATAATTCACTTTCCATCACTTTATTTGCATGATCTTACACAAGCATGACAAATTTCTATTTTGATTGGCCTATTCATGACTTTTTGACAATTCCATTAATAAATTTAGCTTTTCATTTACCTTATTTTGAACAAACAAGATATTGCACAATTTTGATATTTGACTTGTCCAATTTATTGCTTGATTTGCAAACTTCATAGCCGTGGCTTTAGCATATGGTTTGTAATAAAATTGAACTTCATCAAAACTCTTAAAACACACTCCAACTATAAATAGATTGATTTTATTAACACATGTGCGTTCATCAACATCAATAAAAGTAATTGAGATATTCATTTTATTTGCATAAAAGGTGAATAAAAAAACCATAAATTCTCACATCTTATAATTGAGTATTAAATAAGAGACAATATGAACATAAATTAAACATTAATTTATGATATAAAAAAATAACTATTAGTCGGACTAGCTCCAAATAGCAGTGCACTGTATTGTAAATGTTTAGATACAACTAATATGTTTCACGCTCAAAATGTCACACTAAAAACAGGAGTTAAAATAAAAGTATATTTTTACGATAAAATTTCAATTTTGATATATTTCCATGAACGCTCATATTATGTGCAATATAAATTTTCTGCCAATGTATTTTTTTCCAGTGTCATATTAACGCTTCATATTCCTCGTATGTATCCTCTATCATATCCGTAAGGATACATGATGAAGCAAGCATTTGAACAATAAATATGCAAAAATAAAAAAAATGAGAGACAATAAATCACTGTCCATAACAAGGAATTGTTATGGAGAGAACTAAGTGCGCCAACGCTGGGGAGAGAGGAGAGGGAGAGAGGGCGCGCTGAACTTCGAAGGGAATAGAGGGAGGCGAGCGTTGAGGGAGGGAGAGTTCATATTTTTTTTTTCTTTTAATCAGGCTTTGTATTTTTTTTAACTGGAAAGATCGCAGGTTGAGACAGTAGGAATGTATATATGTATATATATACATATATATGGGAAAGAATGTATGATGCGTGCAAGCCACGTGGGTTTATGCGTCAACCCCAGCAACGAGGCGTCCTGTCGGGCCACCATAAGATAACGCGGCGGCCGCAAAACCGAGTTTCGTCTCTCCGACAATGGCGAGAGTAGCAAGCCAGCTTCTGGTTCCATTGTTGAGGTGTCCTCTGAAGTTACCCGCCTGCACCAAAAACTCTCTGCTCCACCACATCTCTCCTTGCATCTCCTTCAATGGCTCCCAAAAACGCGTCTATTCTTCTTCGCCCAAGATTAGTATGGGCCTCAAAGCCGGGATCGTCGGTCTACCTAATGTCGGCAAATCCACCCTCTTCAACGCTGTTGTGCGTACCAATCACTGGTCTCTCTAAATTTGTATTGAAAGAAAAATATGTTTGTATAAGTGTTACACCTGTTCATATGTGATAGATATATCAAGTTTGGAGGTGGACTCGCCATATGCTTGATTTCCAATTCAAAAATTAAATGGGTCATTCAAAATCACTATTAATAGTTGGTTCACATCCCTTTTCTTCTCATCGCGAATTTGTGATTGCAATTGCAATGCTTTATAATGTGTAATTTATATTTTTTTTAACATATATTTTTTGTTTTTTAAGTTTACATGCCACATTTTCCCCAATAATTTGCAATGTTTTGAATACTCAGACTTCATGAGTTTACGAGTTATCGATGTTGATTGAAAGTCTTGTAATGTTAACGCTTGATTACAGCGCTATATCTTATTCGTTTGACGGTTTAGGAAGTGTGTGCTCCATTTCTTGCACCTGCATAAACCTCAGTTGGTTGATAATGCTTCAATAGCCCTGTTAAAATGTGTCTTCATTGATGCTCTGTGAGATTAGGAATTTGACGTCTTAGACTGCATAGTGGTGGTATTAGGTTTGAAAGGATGAGGATGTGAAATTGTTCCTAATATTATCTTTACTATAATTGGAATGGCAATTTTGGATACAGTGGTTCCCTATGGTTTGAGCAGACATTTTTTAAATTTCCCGTTACTCCTCCCCAAGGGATTATCATCCAAGTTAAAATTGAACTACTCGTTTGCACATTCATATTCATCTAAAAAAAAAATCTGGTGTTGGTTGCCTGGTGTGTGTTGTGTGATATTTTAATCTTACTTTAATTATTGGGTAGATGGTGTATACAACCAGAGAAAGGGTGGTTTGAGTCTAAAATTGCTTATGGAGGCTTACCAAATGCATCTAGCGAAATAACTTGGGTATTAAAACACAGGGGTGCTTAATGGAACTTTTCATGTCAATCTTTAAGGTGTTTTTTTAAAAGGCACCCTATCTTCTGGAATGGAGAAATAAGCTTGTTGCAGGGACATGCAAAGTGTTGGAATCTCATATTCTCAATGATTTTTCATGACTGGTATTGAAGGGCTTGTGGAGTTACATACAGATTTATAATGATTTACCTTATGCATCAAATGCTTTCATTTGTGTTTTAAAATTTGATTGCTGAAACTTTGAGTTAGTGATATTAGTCAGGTTCCCAAAAAGAGACGGAAACAAGGAAAGAAAGAGAGGAGTAATGATTTATCTTGAATTCAATGCAATTGTCTGTTAAACTGTCTTTTATTCATGTTCCTTCTGTCATGAATTTTGTTCACTGCAACTTTTAAACGTGGAACCAGGAACTGATGTCTATCTAGCTGGGTATTATTTAAAATTATTATATAATGCTCTTGCATTTTGTAGGTTGAAAATGGCAAAGCTCAAGCTGCCAATTTCCCCTTTTGTACTATTGAGCCCAATGTTGGGATTGTTGCAGTTCCTGACCTACGCCTGCAAGTGCTTTCCAATCTCAGCAAATCTCATCGAACAGTCCCAACTTCTATAGAATTTGTAGATATTGCTGGGCTTGTGAAGGGTGCCAGCCAAGGGGAGGTGACAATCATCAAGTTCTCATTGTTGCTAGTTCTTCTTGTCACTGAGCTTTCAATTAGTTGCTGTCTGTTCATGCTGTTGCCTTTCCTCATCTGCAGGGTTTGGGCAACAAATTTCTATCACATATCCGTGAAGTGGATTCTATACTTCAGGTTTTGTCTAATTATATATTATTGTTGCACTCTTGTACCATTCAATTCTATATAATTTCTTATACTATGAGTTGGTTTTTAAGCGTCTGCTATCTGCAGATCCCTCAATTATTTGTTTTCTCAATTTGAAAAACAAATTAATGCGTTATATATGAATTTTGATGATCCCACACAGTGTGCTGATTACTTTATCCTAAGCAACTCCAACTATACTGCCAAATACTTGAAATAATTAAAATTTTGTTTATTTATTACTGACATAATTTCCATCCAAGTATCAATTACAGTTTTTCAAATGTACATTTTAATTATTATTGAATAGATGTATCCCCATACTTTATACATATCATACTAGATATCCATGCATACCTGAATACAAGTGGCATAATTTTCAAGTATGTAGATGTTATCAGGTCTTAATATTCAGAGGAAGGGTATTTACAAGTGAGATGGGTTGCCTTATTTTAGTTATTTAGAAATTAGAATAGACTGCAGCTAATTCTTGATTTATTTAATCTCAGTTTGCTTTTGGGTGACTTTCCAGTTGGCAGATTAATATTTCATGATCCATGCATATTTATTTAAAGTCATGATTTAGACTCACTAAATATTTGGTGAGAGAAACATAGTTCTTGTTATGGCAATTCATTTTCGTTAATACGCTATCAAACTCTTATCAACTCTTTCAGGTTGTACGTTGTTTTGAAGATAATGACATTGTTCATGTGAATGGAAAGATTGATCCAAGATCTGATGTTGATGTTATCAACTTAGAGCTAGTTTTCTCAGATTTGGACCAGGTATAATATCTTGCAGCTTACAATGTGCAGTATTGAAACCTACCTGACATTAAGAATTAGGGGCAATTTAACAAAATAAGCATTATGCGGTGTTTAAAAATTGTGACAATTCTTCGTCACTAGCATTTGATGATTTAGGTCTTTTTATGGCATCAATGGGTGTCAATGCTATATCAGAATTATGTGTTTTTACAATAAATGCAGATCGAAAAAAGATTGGAGAAACTTAAAAAGAGCAAGGTGAAAGATTCACTGTCTAAACTTAAGGTAAAACAAAATTGCTTGCTTCTCTAGTTGTGTGTTGAGCATATACCCCGCATTCATTTCTCCAACTTTTGCTTGCACAAGGTGATAAGGATACCATTGAAGCTTAGGTATGTTTTATTACAGGAAGAAGCAGAAAATTCTGCTCTGGCAAAAATTCAGCAGGCCCTTATGGATGGAAAGCCTGCAAGAACAGTAATTTTAACAGATTTTGAAAAAGATGCAATAAAGCATCTGTGTCTGCTTACTATGAAACCTGTCATATATGTGGCTAATGTAGCAGAATCTGACTTGGTTGAGCCTACAAAAAATCCTTATGTCAAGGAAGTAATGAATCTCGCCTCTGACCTTCATTCTGGAACAGTGACGATCTCTGCTCAGGTGTAGTAATCTTTTAAAAGAAGCTTTTACGGTTCATCTAGTACCAAAGAATGTGTCTCTAATACACACACACACACACATATATATATTAAACGTTTTTTGTTTAGGGCACTGAAAAGAATGTGTTTTCTTTTATTTTGTACAATGTTTCTGATGTAGGGTTCATTTTTTGCATCATAAAACTCTCACCTTATTTGTGTTCGACTGCTCTTGATCATAAAAGCTAGCAACTGGCCTAAATTTATACTCCTTTCATTCCTTTGGGCAGGTTGAATCCGAGCTCTCTGAGCTTCCATCTGAAGAAAGAATGGAATTTTTAAATTCTCTGGGTGCCGATGAAAGTGGCCTTGGAAATCTTATTAGGGCAACATATGGCCTTCTGGGCTTGCGTACATACTTTACATCGGGAGAGAAGGTTGAAATAATTTTTTAATTTATCCTTTTGTTTATAAGATCTGTTTTCGTACCAAATAACTATTATTTCTATCTTTTGGACAGGAAACAAAAGCATGGACCATACTTGCAGGTTGTTTTCGTGGCTGTATCACATTGCATTAGATGACGTCTTTTGGTTCTTCAAAAGTCAATAATGATGTGCTTTTTAACCTGGAAATGGCAAATTATAAGAATTTTTTTACTGATAACTGTGAACAAAAGTTCTAGCCATGCTGAACGTATTTGGAGTGGCTATGACAGTGCAATATATAACTTTTCATTTATTATTATTATAACAGCCAAATTGTCTGTTTTTATGCACTTATTATAGGTACAACTGCACCTCAGGCGGCTGGAGTTATTCACTCTGATTTTGAGAAAGGTTTCATTCGAGCTGAGACGGTAAGCATCACAGGGAGAAACTTCAAGTATCTTTATTCTTTTTGTTGCATGTTTCTGCTGTTTTATCTTATATATGAATTTAAAGTAATGAGTAACTGCAGCTCATAGGTTTTCAATTAGGCGTGAGTTATGCCAGTAATTTCTTTATGTACAACTGTAGTCTAGGAAATGTTTATATTATGTGCCATCCTATGCACATCTCATATCTGGCCTACTGCTGAATATGTTTGTTGATTTTACCAGGTAGCTTATGATGATTTTGTTGCTGCTGGTTCACTTGCAGCTGCAAGAGTAAAAGGGCTCGTGAGTTGTTGATTACTCATTTCTGTGTAGTATACATTTTGCCGTATTTTATTGCAAACATAAGTATCCAATTGTCTATTGTGATATGAAAATGGTCAAGCTGATTTTTAAAGTTTTAACAACCCCCTACCCGCCACCCCCACCCCACTTGCAGTTAAGATCCGAGGGGAAAGATTATGTTGTACAAGAAGGAGACGTAATGCTGTTTCGTTTTAACGTTTGATCTTAATCTTATTGAACCCGAACCCTTCATGTTACAATACGTGCGTTGGAGATATCCAGATGATGTGAAGCTGTGTTCAATTGTCATGGGATCTGATGGGTAAATTCTACCTTTTGTTGTGAGGAAAGTCCTCAATTTTTGGTGGTAGTGTAATTTGATTCATTTATCATTGTACAACAAGTCAATTTCAGGAAATAGGACAAAGTTAAGTGAAACATGATAGGGCAACATTGCAAAGTTACCCATGTAATAACAAATTAGGAGATGAGAAAGATGTCCTTGTCAGCAAGTACAGCATCAGATTTTTCCTTTGCTTCCAAGGACAAACCTTTGCTGTTTTTTCTCTTGGAAATCAATCTACATCCTTAGCAAGTTCAAATGTCATACGGCAAAGCATTATCCTAGGGGCACTCACAGTGTCATAACTAATTGATTCAATAATTTTTTTTATGTGGAGTAATATTAATTATAAATTTGATTTGAAATATGAGCCTTGATTAAAAACTTATTAAATATCAAATTTAATTAGTTAGTATGTGAAAGTTTGATATTTAATAAAATATCATTCTATGCATTCAAATATTTAAAGGTTCCATTTGTTTCATGGAAAAATGAGTTTCATTTGAAAAATAATTTCCTAAAAACCAAATTTTTGGAAAATGGAATTCTTGTTTTTTTATATTATAAAATTTTAGGAAAACATTTTAAACTATTTTTTTAAAGATGAAGAAAAATATTTTAGAGAGCTCTCAAAATGACTTTCTTATCTTAGATCTGGAAATCATTTTCTATAAAATACATTTTTGAATTGATTTTTCATTAACAAATTTTTGAGTTTAATCAAACACCTGAAAAGGGAGTAATTGTTTTGAGGAGCTTATTGTTAAATGAAATAAATTGAGCTTAAAGCATCTCCAGATTTTACATGAGGAGTTTTTCACATGTAAAAGTTATTTTTCAACTTGTATTCTGATACTAGTAGTCAAATTATTTTTATTTTATTTTTATTAAAATAGGGTTTGTAAATTTAAATCTATTTTCGTTACCCGTCTCCATCCTCACCCATTGCCTCCTCCTCCACCGTCAGACTCTAGCTGTCTCCATCCTCCCCCAAATCACGCTTCGCCTCTCCTGCAACCCCCAACAACAAGTGGTTTAGTCAAAGGCTCCATTAAAAATCTAAATGTGAGAAATAAAAAAACCAAAACCCATATGATGTTCACCTGGGGAAGATTTATGCCTTTTGGAGCAGGAAAAGGTGTCACGAGCCTAGGTTTTCTAACTTCTACGTCGGGTCTGGTGAAGATGTGATATATCAGAAAGATACAAAAAGCAATAAGAGTCTAAGCATGGGCTGGCACATTGCCCACGTGGTGAATAATACGCTGGACTTTCAATTCAATTGGAGAAACATGGAGTTGAACGGGCTATTTTAGCTTTGTCTCCAATGGTTATCAAAGTCAGCCAGAAGCTTGAAGATAATAAATTCAAAACAACAAAAATAGAATAAAAGAGAATAAATCTCGAACAAAGGAGAAAAAATCTAAAATATAATAGAAGATGTCATAATAGCATAAAAGCTGCCCGAACTTATCGAGAAAGCCTATAACAAAAAAATACGGTGAAGGCATAACAGGGGGAAATAAAAAAACCAACTCTGAAATTAAATCTTACCAATATAATATTTAATCATATTTGTCCTTCAAGACAGCAATTGCATTGAAATGCCTTGAGATCCTCTTTGTGACACCAATAACCAATGTCTTCATGTAAAAAAATAGAACAGATAATGCTAATTGCCTGCAGAGAAATCCCATGAAAAAATACAACAAATGCATAATAGGAAAAAAAATAAGAATAATCACCATTAATGGACATAAGCAAAAAAAATCATGCCAAAGAGGCTTCCACGACCAAGAAATTAGCCTTGCCTTGATAAGCAGACTAGATGTCTCTCATGAGTATTGGAATTACATATTTTTCAGGAAAAAAAACTTGAAGTCTTTAATAAAAATTCCAATACTAAAATTATAAAATATTTGAAGTCTTCAACAACAAAAAAATACTGGAATTACAAAAATAAAAAAAAACAACCTTGAAGTCTCGTATTGTTGTATTTGTTGTCGGTAAATCCACTTCAAGAAAGGTCTACACAAATAAACACAAAATAAACAAAGTAGTTGATACATTAATAAAATAAAGTAAAAAATAATAAAACACATAAATTTGAATGAGAACTTACTTTTATCACAGATTTTTCTTGAGGTCATAAAGTGATCCCACTCAATCCGAACCATGTAGGAGGATTTGAACAGTTCCAGTTTTTAATGATGCTCTATGAGGTTCAATAACCCTACCACTAACACTAAAAGTAGCTTCCAAAGACACTCTACTTATGGGAATAGCTAAAATATCCTTTGTCATTTTAGATAAAATACGATACTTCAAAGCATTACCATTCCAAAGCATCAAAATCAACATCCATAGTTATTTGATAGCACGTTTTTGTCGCACTAGCGCTCTCAAAATAATATTTATAAATCTAACTAACCTGTAGAAAGGTAAGTCAGGGTTGATCTCACAGAGGCACGGTTGGAAATCTATAACTTAATTGCGCTCCTATTGTTTAAGCAAATAATGGTTGAGAAATTAAATAAATAAATTAAAATAATAAATTAAAATAAATAAAATAAAACAATCCTAGAGAAAAGGGAAAATGAGGGAGTTCGATTAATTATTTTTATTAATTCTTTAACATGTGAAGGTGGTAGATCATAATGTAACTGCTAATTGCTTTCACGCGAATAACATCATGCCTAACCCTAACAGCGGCCTACTCTCGTGACCTGCTGAAATAAGATCGAACCCATTAATAAGTGATCAACCATGATTCCTCCTAGGATCACAAACTACTCTCGTGACACACAAGTCTTAAGTCTCATTCTATAGTTCCGATAATCAAGGTTTACCTTTTGGTCTTTCCCCCAATTATCCAAGACATGTAATAGGTTTGCGACGTCCAAACATGGATTCAATTAATAGAATGAAATCGTTCATGCAAAAGAGATAAGAAATAATGAATTAAAACTCATATAATCAAAAAATTGGGATTGGGCTGCCCCTAATCCCTAGGAAGAACGGATTACCTCATGAAAATTTGAATAAACATATTTATATATAAAATCACAAAATTAGGATTACAAATGGAGAAAAGAAGATGAACCAACTTGTCATGAAAATATACAAACGATCCTCTCCCAAAATCAATGTGTTTTTTTTTTCCAAAATCACTTAAAAGTTATTCAAAATCAAAAGAGAATTCTAAAATCAAAACTAGGGCTCTTGAGCCTCCAATAATGGCTCCTCAATGGTTTAGAATTTTTAACTCTAACCTAAATATGGCCCTTATATACTTCCCAAATTATTACATTAAAATAATTAAGAAAAATACATAAAATAAAAAAAAATAAGAAATGTCGTCGACACATGCCATGGCCACCAGAAACCCGCAGCCATGGCGACGGTACACTAGATATTTATGAAGGATGGCAACGATTTATTATACGGCCATGGAGAGAACTTCGACCGGAACATGATTTGTGTGGCCATGGCATGTAGAATAAAATGATTAAAAATAATTTGATTAAAAATCATGATTTATTACCCTACTGATGTATTAACTTTTCTCTAATATGTGATTTGTTAAATTTTCTATTTAGAGATTAAAAATAGAGATTGGAGAGAGATTCTTCATATTTAAAGGATTACAACTCATCCTCCAACTATTTGTTATTTTATTGCTTAACATATGTGCACTTTTGATTGGTTGTAATAAATGAAAGAGATAATAAAATAGCAAATACAAAATAAAAAAATAAAATAAAAATAAAGATAGAGATGTAGAATAAAATATGAAAGATAAATAAAATATATCAAATAATATACTATTTATTCCCTAAAATAGAGATGGAGATTAGAGGAACTCCAACACACTCTCTATTATATACATGTAGAGAGCAAAATTTTAAATTTATACTTTAACATACTATTCACATAGCTCTCTATATCTAGAAAATGTTACAGTAACTCTCTACATTTGAAGAGTTACTGCTTATTATCTATAGGGGTATAAAACGGGTTGGCATGCCCCATGTTTTAAACGGATTGGGCAAAGCTCAGCCCGGCCTGGCCCGTAGGGATCCGCAGGGGCTTGCGGGCAGGCCTGCAATTTTTTTATTTTTTTAAAATTTAAAATTAATTAATATAATTAAATTGAACTAATATTATTTTATTTTTGTTTTACAATTGTTCGTATATTATTTTTTTTATTTTTGTTTTATAATTGATTGTATTTTTATTTGATAGCCAATTTATGTTTTAATACTTTTTTATTATAAATTGCTTTAGGTTTATGTATGTGCCTTGTCCACACACAGGAGAGGTACTTTGTGAAAATTTAATAAGCTGTTTGTTGGATTGGAATATTGATAGCAAATTGTCTACTTTTACCATTGACAATTGCTCAACTAATGATGTAATGGTAAATCTTATTCTTGATAAATTAAGTACCAACACACTTTTTTTGGGAGGGTCATTGTAAAGACTCGTATTCGGGTAGTCTTGAGAGATAGACATTCTATGAGAATATAACTATCTGGACGGTAGTGTAGCCGTCGATGTGAGCACTTTGACTGTACTTGGGCCCGATTCCGAGTCGGGCCCCCATTTGACCCGATTGTTGACTTTTCGGGGTTTATTGGTTGACTTTGCATTTGAGCGGTCATTTGAGTGTAATAATATCTGTTTAGTGTTGTGCTCGTCATTTCGAGCGTTTTGACTGTAGTTTGACTCAATTGGAGTTCAGGGCCTTGGAGGTCAAATTTTGTGTTGGGAGGTCAATTATTGACTGGGTCAATGGTTGACTAGGTCAGTTGACTGGCAGAAATATAAATAGCAGAAAAAAAAGAAAAGGAAGAAGCTTTCACTTTACGTTTCACGTTTGTGCGTTGAGAGAGAGAGCTTGGAGGCCTTGGTGATTTAGGGCGATTTGGGTTCGTGGAGCTCAAAGATTTACTTCAAGTAAGTGTCCTTGAACTTCTTATCTTGATTCTATGCTTGGTATGCACGAATTTATCATGATTTATGAAATTGAGCATGAACCCTAGAATTTAGGGAAAACCAATTTTGGGTTAGATCTAATGATTTAGCATAAGATTTGTGGTTAAGAACTATTTTATATCATTGTGGATATATGTTTCTGTGATTTTGGGGTTGATTAATTGTGTTTTTCATGAGGGTTGATAAGTCAACCATGAAATTCTGGGTTTAGATCTAGATTTCTGGAAATCTGGAATTTTATACGTGTTTCTGTTGTTTCTGCGCGATTTAGAGGCGTTCTGAACGCATTTTAAGGTAAATATCGCAGTCTGTTGCGTAGAATGCGTATTTGTGCGTGTCTGGGGGTTGCTGGGTTGATTCCAGATGAAGAACAGGCAAAAACGACGATGAACAGTACCCTGGGCGCGTTACTGGGTCGAACTAACGAAAATCTGAAGTTCTAGGTCGTAGTTCGTAGGTCGAAGGTTCGTAGTTCATAGGGTCCTAGTTCGTAGACCCTTAGTTCGAAGGTTCGTAGTTCGTAGGGTCGTAGTCCGAAGGTCGAAGATCGTAGCCTCGCTTCGAGTCTTCGAGGCGCGCTGCAGCTCCGCACTCTGCAGCTACGAGTCACCGTTCCGTAGCTACGAGGCGTAGGTTCTGGGCTATGAGTCGCAACTCCAACAGTGTAACTGGACATTGGACAACACTGGACTGGACCTATTTACATCGTAACTTATACTATGTAAATAACGAAATACCCCCCATTTGGATTCAAAGAAAAATACTAGAAAAATTAATTCCCACTATTTCAAAATGTGAAAATTGGGTTTTAGTGTAAAATCTCGGAAAAACCCAAAAGTTCGTAGTGGTGAATTTTTGGAAAGTGGGGTTAGACATCTTAGAAAAATCCCCAAAAATCAGATTATCTTATTTATGATATGGGAACCCAATGCCGGGACTTTTAATTTCAAGAAAATAGCTGCTATGGGTACTTCCTTCATAAATCAAGGATTGAGGATTTACTTGTGAAGACCAGGCTACGGTTAAAAAGAAAGGTTGAGAATGACATACCATACTAATGTTAGTATGTTGGTGTGAGGTATTGGGGCATGGACTCCGTGACTTGTTTGGGTTCTCACCGTGATGCACCGATGGTGCTATGTGGTTGACGTGGCAGGCATATGCACTGATGGCAGGCCTGTGTGGCGACTGTGGCTGGGCATATTGCGCTGTGGACAGGCTAAGGCCTGAGTTGAGCCATTGAGCTCGTGGAGCTAGGGCTGAGTGCCCTGAACTGGGATCCCATGGAGGATCGTGGACAAGTTGTCTTGTGTGAGCAAGCTAAGTCCTGATGTTTGTTTGCAGGCTGAGTCCTGAGGATTGTGCACACTACACGGTGCACGAGTACACTGAGCATATAGTATAGACTTATATGTGTTGCATAATGTGGAGTTTTAGGGTCACTTACTGAGCTTGTCGCTCACCCCTACTTGTTGTTTACCCCTTTTCAGGTGTGACCCGAGACTAGTGGAGGACTTACTTCCACGAGGACGCCCACTACCCTGATGTATGATACAGTTATATTCTGTATTATTTTATGTGATATCCCTGACATGGGTCCGTGGACAGTTGTATTTGCATACTGTATGATGTGATGTCTGTATGACTGTTTGACTCATTGTATGCATGATGATATATGAGAAAGTACAGGATTACCCTTGATGTATGACTGCACAGGGTTGCATGTTCGAGACAGCACCCGCGGTGTAGTCTCCATTGGTGCTAGTCACCAACCCCTTGACCTATCGGGTGCGTGCAAGGGGAAGTCATGTACCCGGTTCCGGGTTCCCTGGAATTCGGGGGCGTGACAAGTTGGTATCAAAGCATGGTCTAGCGGACCTAGGTTAGTGAGGGGTGGTTAATTGATTCCATGTGACTTGGAAAACTGTAGGGAGGGCGCCTGATCAACGCAGTCCTTACAGGTATTCTAGGTTATGTTGGTGTCAGTTAGATCATCCTAGGAGCATACATAGGGTGCATTGCTAGTGGTATGATTGTGTGCATATAGGGCACTAGATTGTCTTTGTGTGTGATGTGCTCGTATGTGGTGCCAGGATGGCACGTGGCCGTGAGAGCCAGGATTTGATTATGGTGTACCCTGAGGGGTGACACGATGCTATATGCATGGTTGTGGACCTACGAGTCGTGTGGTGTACCCTGATGGGGTGTAAGGACCCGTACCTCGAGTTAGTCACAGTTTTGCCTTCTGAGTAGAGTTTTTCTAGATTTTGACCTAGTGAATGGACTCCAATGAATTCACGTGCAAAAGGAAAGATGCTTAGAATGATGTCCTCTATCTACCACAGAAGTTTCAGGCCAAACGGACGTGTATGTGAGGTGCACGTGATATGGGTCCATTTCACGTGCAAGTGTGGTTGTCTTCTACATGATGCAAGGAGGCTAGGGGTGAAGTTTGAGCGCATTTAGAGTGCATTTGGAGTTGCACGTGAATTGAGGAATTCATGTGCAAATTGGCGTGCAGGCATGTTTTTGCATGGTTACCTTGGTTTTGTCATTCTAATCATCTTTTCTCAAAGGACCATATTGGAATTGTGAATATTTTGGTGTGTATGGATGTGGAAAGGTCATAGCTTGTTCCATTAAAACTACGTCGTTTTGATGCTGGGATTCACTTAATCAAAACTACGTCGTTTTGATGTTGTGTTGTCTATATAAGGATGAAGAGACTCCTTGTTCTAGGGTTAGGGTTCTTTTCAGCCGTCGCAGAGAGAGAGAGAGAGAGAGAGAGAGAGAGAGAGAGAGAGAGAGAGAGGGAAGGAAGGAGTGCTTTTGCTTCGCCGGGAGCGTCGTGCGTGGGGAAGACAACGTCTAGCGTGGAAGCAAGAGCTGGAGAACGTTTTCAAGGTAGGGGTTCCGTGTCTTCCTAAATCCTCCTCCTGTCCTAGGGTTCTAAGGCGGATTATAGAGTTATACCTGTTTATATATATATGTAATCCATATAGGTGTGATCTCCTATATGGATGTTGACCTTCAATGGCAGTTTTTGATGTATTCTAGTGTTGGATGGTGTGCATATTAAGTGTTCGATAAAATACCTGTGAGACTCTGCATGTCAAATGTTTGATTTTATGCCTGATGGGCTGTGCGAACTAAGTGTTTGGTATTATGCCTGTGAAAGTGTGTATGCTATGTGTTTGGTTTAATGCCTGTGTGACCTTGTATGCTGTGCTTGTGGAACCCGGTGGCTGTGGAAGCCCGGGACTGGAAATGTTAGCCCGTGTGGCTAAGCCTATATGGCCGTGGAAATGTTAGCCCGTGTGGCTAAGCCTATATGGCCGTGGAAATGTTAGCCTGTGTAGCTAAGCCTATATGGCCGTGGATATGTTAGCCTGTGTGGCTAAGCCTGAGTGGCTGTGGATATGTTAGCTTATATGGCTAAGCCTGTATGGCTATGGATAGGCGTGTGCCTTGTGAATGTGGAATACAACTTATTTACATTTTATTGTCACTACACTGCACCTGTACACACTCATGCAGACGCTAGGAGCATGGGATGGGTTGGGGGAGACATGATCCCTACTGAGCTGTGGTTGCTCACCCCTCCCTCTATGTTGTGTTTTCTTTCAGGAACATACAGGCGTTAGGTGGATACACCAAGGTGGAAGACCATCTTCATTTTATTGTTTATTTCAGTAATATAATTTTATGATTTATGTAACCCCAGGGAGGGAAATGTACTAAGGGATTGAATTGTAGTAAGGAACATGGTTGTTTTGTGAACCTTTGATGTTTGGAATTAAATAAAGATGTGGCTTGTTTGATTTATTGTAATTGTTAGACTTGCTTGTGTGGCATCCAGTAATCCAACCCCGTTGCCCTCCGTGTGGGTGAATGGGGAGTCACGTACCGGTTTCCCCGGGTCGGAAATCCGGGGCGTGACATGGGGGACATGATGCTATATGCATGGTATGGACCTACGGGTCGTGTGGTGAGAACCTACAAGTCGGTTGTGCCTTTGATGGCTGTTTGTGCTATTGATCGTTTGTTATTTGTTGCTGTGGCCAGTGTGATGGCACCACCGAGGAGAGCTGTCCGAGGCCAAGGCCCGGCAGAGGAGCCCACGATAGAGTCGGGGTACCAGGGGCAACAGAGCCCACAACAGAGATCGTCAGCTCCGTTGTGGGACCTGATTTGGCTCAGGTGTTGATTCAGTTACAGGAGGCCATGCAGGGTATGCAGGGCTCGATGAGGGATATGGCTAGAGAGGTGGATGAGCTGAAGAGGCAACAACAGCCTCAGCAGCAGGAGGCAAGAGTGGTGCAGGATGTGCACCAGCAGGAGGTCATGGTAGAGCCAGCACGACGAGGGATGGACTGGGCTACGCAGTTTTTGAAACACGCACCCAGGACTTTTGAGGCTGGTTCGCGGCCAGAGGTCGCTGA
Source organism: Taxillus chinensis (assembly GCA_023512835.1). Classification (NCBI taxonomy): domain Eukaryota; kingdom Viridiplantae; phylum Streptophyta; class Magnoliopsida; order Santalales; family Loranthaceae; genus Taxillus; species Taxillus chinensis. The sequence continues at coordinate 1,254,349 of CM042086.1, forward strand.
GGACTGGATAAGGTGGACAGAGGATAGCTTTGATATGATCGGGGTGCCAGATGAGGAGAGAGTGCGCGTGGCAACACACTATCTGTTGGGTATCCCACGCAGGTGGTGGGAATCCACTAGAGCTATCCATGGCAGTCAGATGAGCTGGAGAGAGTTTATTGAGCGCTTCTTTGGGGAGTATTTTCCCAGCTCGTTGCAGTATGCTTGACGTAAAGAGTATTATGAGCTTGTGCAGGGTAACATGACTGTGGGGGAGTATGTGCAGGCCTTCACAGATTTGGGGCGGTTTGCTCTGGAGGCTTGGGAAAAGGAAGGCCGGAAGACGCAGGACTTCATTCAGGGCTTGAGGCCATCTTTGAAAAGACAGCTGGAACCGATGCAGTTGACCAGCTACCGGGAGGCGGTCGACAAGGCACTCATTATTGAGCGAGGTCAGGATCAAGCGAGAGCCTAGAGGCCGGGCGGTTCGGCAGGTCCGAGCAAGAAGAGGCAGAGTGGGGAGAGCAGTGCTGCTCAGCCTGAGAGGAGGCAAGTGCATAGGGAATGTAAAGACTCGTATTTGGGTAGTTTTGAGAGATAGTCATTCTATGGGAATGTAACTATCTGGACGGTAGTGTAGCCGTCGATGTGAGCATTTTGACTGTACTTGGGCCCGATTTCGAGTCGGGGCCCCGTTTGACCCGATTATTGACTTTTCGGGGTTTATTGGTTGACTTTGCGTTTGAGCAGTCATTTGAGTGTGATAATATCTGAACAATGTTGTGCTCGTCATTTCGAGCGTTTTGACAGTAATTTGACTCAATTTGGAGTCCGTGACCTCGGGAGGTCAATTATTGCGTTCAGGTCAATTATTGCTGGGAGGCCAATTATTGGCAACAGTATATATATAATTAAGAACTGCCTTATCTCTTTAATTGCCAATTATTGGTGCGTGTGTGTTTGAGCGAGAGAGAGAGAGAGAGAGAGAGAAGGTGAAGAGCGTGAAGAGCTTTCTTGGCGATTTTGGGGCGATTGGAGCTCGTGGATCGCAATAAACCTTTCCAGGTAGGTGTCCTTAACTGTCTTATCTCGATCCTATCTTTGAATATGTGATCTGTGGTTGTATGAGTGTGTATTTTATGAGGGTTGAGAAGTCAACCATGGAGGTCTAGATTTAGATCTAGATGAATATATGATTTGTGTGTATTTCTGCTGTTATCGTGCGAATTGGAGGCATTTAGGACGCGTTTTGAGCGTGCGAATTGCTGTTATCATGTGTTTATGAGCGTCTGGGGGTCACTGGGTTGCTTCCAGACGAAGAACAGGCCAAAAACGACGATGAACAGTACCCTGGGCGAGTGTTAGGGTCGCCGGACCAGTCAGCAGCTTCGTAGTCAGTAGCTATGGAGTCAGCAGCTGTGGAGTGTCACGACCCGAGCAGCGTGGTGCTGGCGGGACGTTTCTTAGTGGCACGATTCAGGAATGGATTCGTGCTACGTAAAGGAGAGGGGTTGGTTGAAGCGTAGATGGTGCGCAGCGAGAAGGTTCCAGGCAGTTCGTGGAGGAGAACGGATGGAACCCCTTCGGAGTTCAGACGTGCCGACCCGGTTGAATGCGGGGAGCACGCCACTGGTCGAGGACTTGACGTTGAAGAAGGGATTTGGCCATCCTTACACAAACTGGTCGGGAACTGGAGCCGTTCTCCTGATGAGCCCAGTGGCAGGGCGAAACCAGTCTACGTGCGCTTCAACCCTTAAAGGCTAAACTTAGCGGACCGTGGATAGAGAAGCTAAGTGGCGCAATGGGTTGAGAGGCGCAGGAAATCTGACCCCGTGACAAGTGGTATCAGAGCCGAACCGGCCCGTATCCTGAAGACTCGCCGAGCACTCTCGCGAGTAGCGTGATCCCAAGGTGGGAGCTCACAGAGGTGAGTCGACCGATAGTGTCTTGCACGCCGTGCGTCCATAGAGTTGGAGTATCTTAGAGTGTGATACAGAGTTGGGCAAGGGAGTACGAAGGAGCGCGTCGGAGCGATCTTGGAAGCCTCCTATCCTTTGGACATTGGGCGAGTGGGGCGAGCATCTTGGTAAAGGTGTTGCAACCTGCAGGGAAGCGATGTCCAAGCTGTTGACATTGGGCGAGTGGGAGGGCGTCGAGGTAACGATGCCATCGCCTGCGGGGAAGCGATGTCGACAAGCGCAACGAGGACGTTGCGAGGATTGGGTGGAGGAGAATGTCACGACCCGAGCAGCGTGGTGCTGGCGGGACGTTTCTTAGTGGCACGATTCAGGAATGGATTCGTGCTACGTAAAGGAGAGGGGTTGGTTGAAGCGTAGATGGTGCGCGGCGAGAAGGTTCCAGGCGGTTCGTGGAGGAGAACGGATGGAACCCCTTCGGAGTTCAGACGTGCCGACCCGGTTGAATACGGGGAGCACGCCGCTAGTCGAGGACTTGACGTTGAAGAAGGGATTTGGCCATCCTTACACAAACTGGTCGGGAACTGGAGCCATTCTCCTGATGAACCCAGTGGCAGGGCGAAACCAGTCTACGTGCGCTTCAACCCTTAAAGGCTAAACTTAGCGGACCGTGGATAGAGAAGCTAAGTGGCGCAATGGGTTGAGAGGCGCAGGAAATCCGACCCCGTGACAAGTGGTCTCAGAGCCGAACCGGCCCGTATCCTGAAGACTCGCCGAGCACTCTCGCGAGTAGCGTGATCCCAAGGTGGGAGCTCACAGAGGTGAGTCGACCGATAGTGTCTTGCACGCCTTACGTCCATAGAGTTGGAGTATCCTAGAGTGTGATACAGAGTTGGGCAAGGGAGTACGAAGGAGCGCGTCGGAGCGATCTTGGAAGCCTCCTATCCTTTGGACATTGGGCGAGTGGGGCGAGCATCTTGGTAAAGGTGTTGCAACCTGCAGGGAAGCGATGTCCAAGATGTTGACATTGGGCGAGTGGGAGGGCGTCGAGGTAACGATGCCATCGCCTGCGGGGAAGCGATGTCGACAAGCGCAACGAGGACGTTGCGAGGATTGGGTGGAGGAGAATGTCACGACCCGAGCAGCGTGGTGCTGGCGGGACGTTTCTTAGTGGCACGATTCAGGGATGGATTCGTGCTACGTAAAGGAGAGGGGTTGGTTGAAGCGTAGATAGTGCGCAGCGATAAGGTTCCAAGCGGTTCGTGGAGGAGAACGGATGGAACCCCTTCGAGTTCGACGTGCCGACCCGGTTGAATGCGGGGAGCACGCCGCTAGTCGAGGACTTGACGTTGAAGAAGGGATTTGGCCATCCTTACACAACCGGTCGGGAACTGGAGCCGTTCTCCTGATGAGCCCAGTTGGCAGGGCGAAACCGGTCTACGTGCGCTTCAACCCTTAAGGGCTAAACTTAGCGGACCGTGGATAGAGAAGCTAAGTGGCGCAATGGGTTGAGAGGCGCAGAAATCTGACCCCGTGACAGAGTCGCAGCTTCGTAGTCGCGGCTATGGAGTCAACGGTGTGGAGTCGGCGCTATGGAGTCAGCAACTGTGGAGTCAGCAGCTTCGTAGTAAGCAGCTATGGAGTCAGCAACTTAGTTAGTCCGGAGGAGTTGGTCCGAATCAGTAGTCCGTAGGAGTTAGTCCGGATCAGTAGTCCGGAGGAGTTAGTCCGGATCAGTAGTCCGGAGGAGTTAGTCCGGAGCAGTAGTCCGGAGGAGTTGGTCCGGATCAGCAGCAGTGATCCGCAGCAGTGCAACTGCATTGCATTGGACATTTACATTGTAAACCATTTTGCCTCTCCATTATACTTAAGTTACAATGTAAATAACGAAATACCCCCCATTTGGATTCAAAGAAAAATACTAGAAAAATTAATTCTCACTCTTTCAAAATGTGAAAATTGGGATTTAGTGTAAAATCTCGGAAAAACCCAAAAGTTCGTAGTGGTGAATTTTTGGAAAGTGGGGTTAGACATCTTAGAAAAATCCCCAAAAATCAGATTATCTTATTTATGATATGGGAACCCAATGCCGGGACTTTTGATTTCAAGAAAATAGGCTGCTATGGGTACTTCCTTCATAAATCAAGGATTGAGGATTTACTTGTGAAGACCAGTACGTTCCAAAGGAAATGTTGAGAATGACATGTCATACTAATGTTAGTATGTTGGTGTGAGGTATTGGGGCATAGACTCCGTGACTTATTTGGGTTCTCACCGTGATGCACCGATGGTGCTATGTGGTTGACGTGGCAGGCATATGCACCGATGGCGGCCCGTGTGTGGCGACGTGGCCGGGCATATTGCGCTGTGGACAGGCTAAGGCTTGAGTTGAGCCGTTGAGCTCGTGGAGCTAGGGCTGAGTGCCCTAAGCTGGGATCCCATGGAGGATCGTGGACAAGTTGTCCTGTGTGAGCAGGCTGAGTCCTGATGATTGTGCACACTACACAGTGCACGAGTACACAGAGCATGTAGTATAGACTTGTATGTCTGCATGATATGGAGTGTTGGGGTCACCTACTGAGCTTGTCGCTCACCCCTACTTGTTGTTTACCTTTTTCAGGTGTGACCCGAGACTAGTGGAGGACTTTCTTCCAGGAGGACGTGCCCACTACTCTGATGTATGATACAGTACTATATTTTGTATTGTGTATTGTCTTATGTTTGTATCCCGGACATGAGTCCGTGGACAGTTATATTTGCATACTGTTTGTGATGTGATGTCTGTATGACTGTTTGACTTATTGTATGCATGATGATGTATGGGAAAGTACAGAATTACCTTTGATGTATGACTGTATAGGGTTGCATATTTGAGACAGCACCCGCGGTGTAGTCTCTATTGGTGCTAGTCACCAACCCCTTGACCTTTCGGGTGCGGGCAAGGGGAAGTCATGTTCCTAGTTCCGGGTTCCCTGAAATTTGGGGGCGTGACAGGGGAAGGCTGTTTTGCCACCCATTGTAGATCAGTTCCCGGATGTGTTTCCCGAGGACTTGGTCAGTTTGCCACCCGTGAGGGAGGTAGAGTTTTCGATCGAGTTGTTGCCAGGGACAACACCGATCAGGTTAGTGGCATACAGGATGGCACCGACGGAGCTTAGAGAGCTCAAGAGACAGATAGATGACCTATTGGCGCGAGGCTTTATCAGGCGGAGTAGCTCACCGTGGGGTGATCCAGTGTTGTTCGCCAAGAAGGCGGATGGTTCACTTCGGCTGTGTATAGACTACCGGAAGCTGAACCAGGTGACTGTGAAGAACAGGTATCCATTGCCGAGGATTGATGACCTGTTCGATCAGTTTCGAGGTGCGAGATGGTTTTCCAAGATAGACTTGAGATCTGGATACCATCAGTTGAGGGTTAGGGAGGCAGATATCCCTAAGACTGCGTTCAGTTGTCGTTACGGGCATTACGAGTGGCTTGTGATGCCGTTTGGGCTCACGAATGCTCCAGCAGTGTTTATGGGATTAATGAACCAGGTGTTTGCTCCATATTTAGATATGTTCGTTGTGGTGTTCATCGACGATATTTTGGTTTATTCAGTGACCAAGAGGGAGCATGAGGAGTATTTGCAGGTTGTGTTGCAGACCTTGCGAGAGCACCGGTTGTACGCAAAGTTGACGAAATGTGACTTCTGGTTGCAACAGGTGCACTTCTTGGGGCATGTGGTATCTTCGGAGGGTATCACGGTGGATCCTGAGAAGATTGAAGCGATCATGTCGTGGAAGAGGCCCACGAATGTGTTTGAGATTCGTAGCTTCCTTGGTTTAAGCAGGTTCTTATCGGAGGTTCGTGGAGGATTTTTCCAAGGTTGGCGGCTCCTATGACACACTTGACTAGGAAAGGAGTTCCTTTCATTTGGTCTGATGCGTGTGAGAGTGCTTTCATGGAGCTGAAGGCACGATTGACCTCAGCACCTATCTTGATTATTCCACAGGAGGGTGTGCCTTTCGAGGTGTATTGTGATGCCTCTAGGGTGGGGCTTGGTTGTGTCTTGATGCGGACTCGGCGGTGATTGCTTATGGGTCTAAGCGGTTGAGACCACATGAGCGAGCTATCCCACGCATGATTTGGAGTTGGCTGCAGTGATCTTTGCACTTAAGAGCTGACAGCATTATCTCCTTGGGGAGAAGTTTGTGGTGTATACAGACCACAAGAGCTTGCAGTATATCTTCTCTCAATGAAACTTAAACCTTAGGCAGAGGCGGTGGGTGGAGTACCTGCAGCAGTTTCAGTTTGATATGATGTACACCCCTGGGAAGGGTAATGTGGTGGCAGATGCTCTGAGTAGGAAGAGCAGGGCCGTGGTTGCCCATTGTGTCATTGAGGAATGGGAGATGATGGGTCAGTTGGCAACGATGAGGTTGCAGATGGTGACCAGCGATGGGCGAGGGACCCTCAGTGTTGTTGTAGCAGTCCCAGAGATGCAGCATAGGATCATAGAGGATCAGCTGGGGGACGTTGATTGTGAGGTCATCAGGGACAGGGTTCAGACTGGGCAGACATCTTCTGATTAGACTGAGGATGCAGAGCATGTACTGCGGTATAGGGGTAGACTGATAGTTCCCACTTCTCTTCAAGAGGAGGTTCTTCGGGAATTTCACCAGTCGAGGTTAGCTGTACATCCTGGTGGGACCAGGATATACCATGCCGTGAGGAGGCAGTTTTGGTGGCCAGGCCTGAAGAAGGTTGTTGCTGATTTTGTGAGGAGGTGTTTGACCTGTCAGCAGGTCAAGGCAGAACACTTGAGATCAGCTGGTGAGTTGCAGTCATTGCCAGTGCCAGAGTGGAAATGGGACCACGTGACCATGGATTTTGTCACTGGACTTCCTCGTTCTAGGGGACACGACACTATATGGGTAGTTATCGACCGGTTGACTAAATCGGCGCATTTTATTCCGATTCGAGAGACAGACCCAGTGAGGACTTTGGGACAGAGGTATATTGATGTTATTGTGCGGTTGCATGGAGTTCCATTGTCTATTGTATCTGATCGGGATGCGAGGTTTACATCTCAGTTTTGGAGACAGTTGCAGCGAGCTTTGGGTACTAGAGTGAACCTCGGTACAACCTTTCATCCGCAGACGGATGGTCAGTCGGAGCGGACGATTCAGACGCTCGAGGATATGCTGCGTGTCTGTGTCCTAGATTTTGGAGGTTCTTGGGAGACTCACCTTCCTTTGGTGGAGTTCTCTTACAACAACAGTTATCAGGCCACGATTGGGATGGCTCCGTATGAGGCGCTGTATGGGCGGCCATGTAGATCACCCTTGTGTTGGGCACAGACGGGAGAGACAGCAGTTCTCGGTCCCGATATGGTTCGAGAAACCATTGAGATAGTGCAGTTGATTCGACAGCGCATGTTGACAGCGTAGAGTAGGCAGAAGTCCTATGCGGACCAGAGGCGTCGACCCTTGCAGTTTGAGGTGGGTGACCGTGTATTTTTGCGGGTTTCGCGGCGTCGAGGGCATCGGAGGTTTGGACGTGGATCCAAACTTTTCCCTCGTTTTGTGGGGCCGTTTGAGATTGTTGCCACCGTGGGCGCAGTGGCTTACCGATTAGCTTTGCCACCAGAGTTGGCGCAAGTACATGATGTGTTTTATGTGTCTCAGTTGAGGCGGTATGACCCTGATCCTTCTCATGTGTTGGACTATCGCGAGATAGACTTGGCTGATGATGGTGCCGTTGTTGAGATGCCGGCACAGATTTTGGACAGGCGGGACCAGGTCTTGCGAGGCAAGACGATCCCACTAGTTCGGGTGTTATGGTGACACCGAGGCATGGAGGAGCAGACTTGGGAGAAAGAGAGCCAGATGCGGATTCTTCATCCTGAGCTGTTCGAGGACGATCAGTCCTGAGGTGGGGAGGATGTGAGGACCTTCCCTGAGGTATGAGTTATGTTTTATGCATTTGTTTTGCATATATGGTTTGTGATGTGGTTTAGCTCGTTGTTGTTGGATTTTGTCAGCCTTTTTGGCTTGTTGCGAGTTGCATTGCACATGTGTGATCGGTGATCATGTTTGATGTTTTGTTGTTGGGACATTGAGCTTGAATTTTGCTATGTCCTCTGGGCATGTGTTTTATTTTCGAGGACGAAAAGTGCTAAGGTAGGGGAGGATGTAAAGACTCGTATTCGGGTAGTCTTGAGAGATAGTCATTCTATGGGAATGTAACTATCTGGACGGTAGTGTAGCCGTCGATGTGAGCACTTTGACTGTACTTGGGCCCGATTCCGAGTCGGGGCCCCGTTTGACCTGATTATTGACTTTGCGGGGTTTATTGGTTGACTTTGCGTTTGAGCGGTCATTTGGGTGTAATAATATCTGTTTAGTGTTGTGCTTGTCATTTTGAGCGTTTTGACTGTAGTTTGACTCAATTTGGAGTTCGGGGCCTTGGAGGTCAAATTTTGTGTTGGGAGGTCGATTATTGACTGGGTCAATGGTTGACTAGGTCAGTTGACTGGCAGAAATATAAATAGCAGAAAAAAAAAGAAAAGGAAGAAGCTTTCACTCTACATTTCACGTTTGTGCGCTGAGAGAGAGAGCTTGTGAGAGCTTGGAGGCCTTAGCGATTTGGGGCGATTTGGGTTCGTGGAGCTCAAAGATTCACTTCAAGTAGGTGTCCTTGAACTTCTTATCTTGATTCTATGCTTGGTATGCACGAATTTATCATGATTTATGAAATTGAGCATGAACCCTAGAATTCGGGGAAAACCAATTTTGGGTTAGATCTAATGATTTAGCATAAGATTTGTGGTTAAGAACTATTTTATATCATTGTGGATATATGTTTCTGTGATTTTGGGGTTGATTAATTGTGTTTTTCATGAGGGTTGATAAGTCAACCGTGAAATTTTGGGTTTAGATCTAGATTTCTGGAAATCTGGAATTTTATACGTGTTTCTGTTGTTTCTGCGCGATTTAGAGGCGTTCTGGACGCATTTTAAAGTAAATATCGCAGTCTATTGCGTAGAATGCATGTTTGTGCGTGTCTGGGGGTTGCTGGGTTGATTCCAGACGAAGAACAGGCAAAAACGACGATGAACAGTACCCTGGGCGCGTTACTGGGTCGAACTAACGAAAATCCGAAGTTCTGGGTCGTAGTTCGTAGACCCGTAGTTCGTAGGTCGAAGGTTCGTAGTTCGTAGGTGTAGGACCCTATTTTGTCCGGGTTGGACATACTAACCCCATTTGATATACCTTTCTGCCCATGCCATATACCTTATTGAACAAGTCCACAATGATCCCATACTTCCAAGGAATGATCTACCCCAATCTGCACGAGATGGATACAATTGACACGGATGGGGGAGTTCAAAATTAATGACTTTTGCTACAAGTCCTTGAAGCGCCCCAAGACCAACACCAGGTGATGGAGGATGAAAATTGGAGACCAACGCACTTGACCGAGCTCAAATCGGACTTAAAATGAAGAAGTTATGGCCAAAACAACTTTCGTTGGAAAAAGTCAAACTTGCCAAAAGACGGTCAATGCCCCTGGTCAAACTGCCCGCAAAAGTGATCATGCAAAACTCTTCAAAATGCCTATGTAGGCGAATACGGATCTCCCCAAACAATTCCTGGAAGGTTATCCATTTTTGCATTTTTGGTGGGGGTAAAAAGGTAATTAAAAGTTAAAAAAAAGGGGGGGTTGACCGTTGACCGTTGACCTGCCGACACTTCGACCCATTGACCCCGAAGCTCGAAGCCTCGAAGCCCCGAAGCTCGAAGCCTCGAAGCCCTGTTGACCTGTTGATTTCTGACCTTTGACCCTTCGACCCTCGAAGCCTCGCTGCCGACACTTCGACGCCCGCGACCCTCGAAGCCTCGCTACGACGCCTTCGACCAGCGGCACCCGTACGCCTTCCACCTCCGACCCTTCGACCCTCGAAGCCTCGCTGCCGACACTCCGACCTGCCGACACTTCGAACCTTCGGCCCTTTTTTTTGCTTTCGCTGATTTTTCTCGCTGACTTCCTCGCTGGCTTGTTTCTCTCGCTGTTTATTCACGGGGCTTGTTTTATGCGCTGGCCACCTAACAAAGAATCACTCACCAACCTGTCAATCACATGTACTGTTAAAATACAAATTCAAAAAGGCAATCACGAGCTCCCCTGTTTCCCGCACATGCTGTCCACCAGACAAAATACAAAATCTACAATTAAAAACGCTGCCTTCATAATAGAGCATTAAATGCAGCAATTAATAATAATCCAGCCAAAAAATTTTCTGCAGCCCTTAAGATGCAGTCATCCATCCCTGCGAAAAAAAAGGTGGGTTTTCATTGAAGAGAGCCATCAAAAAAAGGAGAGAGCCATCATCGTGGGAAAAGAAACCTGCAAACCAGAGAGAGCAAAAAAAAACAGAGAGAGAAAAGGAAAAAACAGAGAGTAAAAAAGGGAGAGAAACTCAAAAACCAGAAAAAAGATCACTCTTCCATGCCTCCCTGACTGCCATCCTTTCAGATTAAACGCCCAGTCTTCTGTAATCAACATTACTCCTTCATCCTCTTTCTCTCCTATCTCACTCCAGCTCCTTTTTTTTCTCAGCAAGAAAAAAACACAAAAACAGTCCCAACTTCAGCCTTTTTTCTGCGTGTTCAGCAAGCAAAAAAACATAACAGACACCAATCCCTTTCCAATCCCCTATTTCTCACGCCTACTCTTCTTATTTCTAGTCATCAAAAAAACTCAAACCCAGAAAATACACCACTCCACTCTTCAAATACCAAGAAATCCCCCTCACAAACCTCGCTGTCAGATCTTATTGGTTCTAAGCAAGTGATTATCAGCGCCGGCGGGAGCTCAAGCAGAAGATTGGCATTGCAAAGCTTCAAAGTCGGTTCAGCCCTTATCTTTTCACTACTTTTTTAGCTTATTTGTATCTATATTTAATGTAATTATTTTTTTAGCATTTTCTAGTTTTCGTTTTGAGCTTATCTATATTTGGTGTAATCCCTTTTCAGCCTTTTTCATTGTGTTTTCCTGTATTTCTTCCTATGTGTATGTTGTAATATGTAAAGTATAGTAAAAAGAAAAGAAAAAAAGAAAAGAAGAAAGAAAGAAAAGAAAAAAAAGGAAAGAGCAAAAGGAGAAGATGAAAAGCAACAAAAAGAAAAGGAAAAAAAAGAGTGATTTTATTTTTGTGGATGTCACACTCACACACTCCACGTCTATTTTGATATATGTATTTTCAATTTAAAAAAAAATACAAAAAAAAAACAAACATGTTTTTCAAAACGTTTTCAATAAATAATTTTCAAAATGTTTTCAAAAAAAAAAAAAGAGAAAACAAAACAAACAAACAAACAAACAAAAAACAAACAAAAAAAAACAAAACGTTTTTTTAATAAAATGTTTTTTTTTTAAAATCTCTTCAACAACATGTTTTGAAAATGTTTTCATAAAATGTTTTCCAAATGTCTTCCAACAAAAACAAAAAAAACAAAAAAAAACAAAAAAAAACAAAAAAACGAAAAAACAACAAAAAAATATAGAAAAACAAACACAAAATGCATGTTCTAACCCAAACCAAAAAAAGGGGGGAAAAATAAACAAATATTTTTTAGGATTTCAATTTTCAAGAGCAAAACAAAAAAACAAACCAATCCCTAAGATCTCATTATCCACTTCAAAAATCCAAAACCTTTAGGATTCCCTTTAGAAATTTAGGATAAATCCATTTTAACCATGACTTTAATAAATAACTTAGCCAAATAAAAATCATAAACTTTTTAACTTAGCCCAGTCATGGCAGTATAAATAAAATAAAACCTCCTCCTCCTAAATTAGATACCGAAAGGGCACTGTAGGGGTGCTAATCCTTCCCTACACGTAACCAACTCCCGAACCCATATCTGATAACGCAGACCACACACTACTCAAAGTAGAGGGTATCCAACTGTACCCCAAAAACAGTTGGTGGCGACTCTAAATTTTCTCACCATTGGTTTAGTTTGAGCTCACCCCAAAGGGGGCCCGGACGAAAACCAGTGATGACAGTAGGGTCGTAGTTCGTAGACCCGTAGTTCGAAGGTTCGTAGTTCGTAAGGTCGTAGTCCGAAGGTCAAAGATCGTAGCCTTGCTTCGAGTCTTCGAGGCGCGCTGCAGCTTCGCACTCTGCAGCTACGAGTCGCCGTTCCGCAGCTACAAGGCGTAGGTTCTGGGCTACGAGTCGCAGCTCCAACAGTGTAACTGGACACTGGACTGGACCTATTTACATCGTAACTTATACATCGTAACTCATACAAGTATTATACCACTTATACAAGTATTATACTTAAGTTACTATGTAAATAATGAAATACCCCCCATTTGGATTCAAAGAAAAATACTAGAAAAATTAATTCCCACTATTTCAAAATGTGAAAATTGGGTTTTAGTGTAAAATCTCAGAAAAACCCAAAAGTTCGTAGTGGTAAATTTTTGGAAAGTGGGGTTAGACATCTCAAAAAAATCCCCAAAAATCAGATTATCTTATTTATGATATGGGAACCCAATGCCGGGACTTTTAATTTCAAGAAAATAGCTGCTATGGGTACTTCCTTCATAAATCAAGGATTGAGGATTTACTTGTGAAGACGCGCTACGCTTAAAGGAAAGGTTGAGAATGACATACCATACTAATGTTAGTATGTTGGTGTGAGGTATTGGGGCAGGGACTCCGTGACTTGTTTGGGTTCTCACCGTGATGCACCGATGGTGCTATGTAGTTAACGTGACAGGTATATGCACCGATGGCAGGCCTGTGTGGCGACTGTAGCCGGGCATATTGCGCTGTGGACAGGCTAAGGCCTGAGTTGAGCCGTTGAGCTCGTGGAGCTAGGGCTGAGTGCCCTGAACTGGGATCCCATGGAGGATCGTGGACAAGTTGTCCTGTGTGAACAGGCTAAGTCCTGATGTTTGTTTGCAGGCTGAGTCCTGAGGATTGTGCACACTACACTGTCACGACCCGAGCAGCGTGGTGCTGGCGGGACGTTTCTTAGTGGCACAATTCAGGAATGTATTCGTGCTACGTAAAGGAGAGGGGTTAGTTGAAAGCGTAGATGGTGCGCAGCGGAAGGTTCCAGGCAGTTCGTGGAGGAAAATGGATGGAACCCCTTCGGAGTTCAGACGTGCCGACCCGGTTGAATGCGGGGAGCATGCCGCTAGTCGAGGACTTGACGTTGAAGAAGGGATTTGGCCATCCTTACACAAAATGGTCGGGAACTGGAGCCGTTCTCCTGATGAGCCCAGTGGCAGGGCGAAACCAGTCTACGTGCGCTTCAACCCTCAAAGGCTAAACTTAGCGGACCGTGGATAGAGAAGCTAAGTGCCGCAGTGGGTTGAGAGGCGCAGAAACCTGACCCCGTGACAAGTGGTATCAGAGCCGAACCGGCCCGTATCCTGAAGACTCGCCGAGCACTCTCGCGAGTAGCGTGATCCCAAGGTGGGAGCTCACAGAGGTGAGTCGACCGACAGTGTCTTGCACGCCTCGCGTCCATAGAGTTGGAGTATCCTAGAGTGTGATACAGAGTTGGGCAAGGGAGTACGAAGGAGCGCGTCAGAGTGATCTTGGAAGCCTCCTATCCTTTGGACATTGGGCGAGTGGGCGAGCATCTTTGTAAAGGTGTTGCAACCTGCGGGGAAGCGATGTCCAAGCTATTGACATTGGGTGAGTGGGAGGGCGTCGAGGTAACGATGCCATCGCCTGCGGGGAAGCGATGTCGACAAGTGCAACGAGGACGTTGCGAGGATTGGGTGGAGGAGAATGTCACGACCCGTGCAGCGTGGTGCTGGCGGGACGTTTCTTAGTGGCACGATTAAGGAATGTATTCGTGCTACGTAAAGGAGAGGGGTTGGTTGAAAGCGTAGATGGTGCGCAGCGGAAGGTTCCAGGCAGTTCGTGGAGGACAACGGATGGAACCCCTTCGGAGTTTAGACGTGCGGGGAGCATGCCGCTAGTCGAGGACTTGACGTTGAAGAAGGGATTTGGCCATCCTTACACAAACCCGAGGAAACCGGTACGTGACTCCCCTTTTTCCCACACGGAGGGCAAAGGGGTTAGGATACGAATCAATTTAACAATTTAAACATTCACAACACACTCAAGAAAAGTAAAGTCCATCAAAGCAGTCCACAAAACAAATCAGTCTTTATTACAAAGTCCTCTTTTCCATCCATCCCCATTGGGGTTACATCAGTTCCCATAATAATAACATAAACAATAAAGTACATAAGGTCTTCCACCTTGGGGTCCCACCTAACGCCTGTAGGTTCCTGTAAAGAAAACAACATGGTAGGAGGGGTGAGCAACCACGACTCGCTAGGGATCATGTCTCCCCAACCCATCCCATGCACCTATTATCTACATGCCTTGTGTACAAGTGTCGTGTCGTGATACAATTATTCCACCAGATATAGTTACGAGCTATAACAAAGAAACACAATTATACATGGACCGGTACATAAACACTCCCAGGGCTTCCACACCACCGGGTTTCAAGAACAATCCCGGGCTTCCACACCACCGGGTTCCACAAAACAGTCCCGGGCTTCCACGACCACCGGGTTCCACAAAACGATCCCGGGCTTCCACACCCACCGGGTTCCACAAAACAGTCCCGGGCTTCCACAACCACCGGGTTCCACAAAACAGTCCCGGGCTTCCACGGCCACCGGGTGTACAAGCAAACACGCAAGACACATGGCCATACAGGCATATCATCAACCACTTAGTATGCTTAGTCACACAGGAATAACATCGAACACTTAGCATGCATACATTCACCACTTCATAAACCCAGCACACACAGATACAATCTCACACATAATATGCACGACTTCACGGGCATAATTTCAAACACATAACATGCACGACCTCACAGGCATTACCTCAAACACATAACATGCACACCCTCACAAGCATTATGTCAAACACTTGGCAGGCATATTTACATATATCCAAACAACACGCCATTAAGGCCAACATTCATATAGGAGATCACACCTATATGAATTTACATATAAATAATATAATAGGTATAACTCATATTCGCCTAGAACCCTAGGACAGAGGAGGACTTAGGAAGAACAGAATCCCTACCTTGAAAACGTCCTCCTGCTCTTGCTTCCACGCTAGACGTTGTCCTCCCCACGCAAGACGCTCCGGGGCACAGAAGCGGTCTCCTTCCTTCCCTCTCTCTCTCTCTCTCTCTCTCTCTACGACGGCCGCAGTGGGTCAAGAGAACCCTAAACCTAAAACAGGGGGGTCTTGACCTCTTTATATAGACAACTAAAACCTCAAAACGACGTAGTTTTGATTAAATGAATCCCAAGATCAAAACGACGTAGTTTTGATTACAGACTACAACCTTTTTGCAACCACACAGGGCAAAGCACTCCTAATTTCACCATGGTCCTTTAGCAAAAGAGGATCAAAACAACAAAACAAAGGTAATGGAGGCTGCACGTGAGAAAGCATTCTCACGTGCATTCTCACGGGCACCTCCAAATGCTCTATAATTTCACCACAAGACTTGGAACAACATCAGGAAGGCTCCCATGCAAAAATCTCACTGCACGTGAAAAGCATTCTCACGTGCATTCTCACGTGCACTCCCAATTGGGCTCAAACTTTGCCTCTTGCTTGCTCACCAACATACCAGATGATTAAGCCAAAGTGTGTGGAAAGAAAACTCCCTGAAACCTAACAATTTCCACCTAAAAAGGCAAAACGGACTAACTCCTCACATCCAAAATACGGGTCATTACACATGCCGCTAGTCGAGGACTTGACGTTGAAGAAGGGATTTGGCCATCCTTACACAAACTGGTCGGGAACTAGAGCCGTTCTCCTGATGAGCCCAATGGCAGGGCGAAACCAGTCTACGTGTGCTTCAACCCTCAAAGGCTAAACTTAGCGAACCGTGGATAGAGAAGCTAAGTGCCGCAGTGGGTTGAGAGGCGCAGGAAACCTGACCCCGTGACAACACGGTGCACGAGTACACTGAGCATATAGTATAGACTTATATGTGTTGCATGATGTGGAGTTTTAGGGTCACCTACTGAGCTTGTCGCTCACCCCTACTTGTTGTTTACCCCTTTTCAGGTGTGACCTGTAAGACCCGCAAAATTTTTAGCTATTTAAGTTCTTCCTTAAAGAGTAATAATAATAAAATAATAATAATGTCATTGTTAACAATAGTTAGAAAGGATATTTTAGATATTATCACGATAAAAATAAGCACCCAATATAGTCATTCAAATAGCATGTGACTAGTAAGTAGCCGTTAGAATAGTAACTGGCCGTTATGAATAGTATCCATTTGGACTTCCATAAATAGATATGAGTATGA
Source organism: Taxillus chinensis (assembly GCA_023512835.1). Classification (NCBI taxonomy): domain Eukaryota; kingdom Viridiplantae; phylum Streptophyta; class Magnoliopsida; order Santalales; family Loranthaceae; genus Taxillus; species Taxillus chinensis. Next base: position 1,270,632 of record CM042086.1, read on the forward strand.
GATTTTATTTATAAGAGAGTATAGAAGTAAGAAGAAGAATAATAAGAGTTATGGCATCAAGTTCTCAAGTACCGTCATCCGAGAATAGTGTACGCGATGAAGATCGGCGAGCAATACGACTTGAAGTTACAAAGCTATGCTTTGCTATAGATGAGCTAAATGCTCATGTCCAATGGCTGCAATATAATGCGACGAGACACAGGGAGAAGTTTGAGGTTATTCGTGCGACAACCACGACAATGTTAGCCGAAGGGTTGTGCGGCTCTCATCGCCAAGCACAACACGTCCTACGCACATACGCTAATATAATTCAAGAAATTTTATGAAGGCCATAGAATATGATATTAATGTTTATGTTTAGGATTATAATATTTTATGCTATAATGTTATCTTACTTTATTGTTTATTGATTATGCAATTATATTATTTTATCTGCGTAAATATTAAATACGTTATAAAAAAATAAAATAATTTCTTATATGTCATAAAATGTTTAGATGCTATATATTATGTCATTTAGTTTCTTAAACCAAATTACTATGGGTAAGTAAGTATTACAAGCCGTAACTTTACCAAAAGTATAAAACATAGGTAAGGCCCAAAATTTTGAATGAGGCAGATTCTGGAGGTCCCATTCAAAAATTCATAACTTGAGTTATACAGATCCAATTGACATGAAACCAAAGCCCATGTGTTCATTTATGACTTAGCTAAAACGTGTAGAAATTTCAGAATTTAATATGAAGCCAATCAATTCCAGAATTTAAAATACTACACATAGGTTCAGTATGAACGGGTAAACATTTTAGTATGACTTTAAAATTCAATAACTTTTGTTATACATATTTAAAAATTATAAAATTGATACCCATTTGTAGAGATTTGAGTTAGTAATGCAATACAATTGGCCATTTGTCAAAAACTACAAAATTAAAAACGTTATAATTGAATTAGTAGGGAGTACACCAATGTGGACTTTTGATGCCAAAGGAACCTTCTAGGTTTAAAAGTCTTAAAACATTTTTTTAATGGTAGGAGGAGATAACCATGTTTTTAATAAGAGATAATATGAAGAAAATAAAGTATTATATATATTTTAAATAATTTAATTTAATGCCAAAGTCAAATTTGTACACTATTTTTCACACTATTACACCTACCATCCTTGCCTATATAAGGAGTGTCTTGCCTCTCCTCTTAATGCACAAATCCCTCAAGCCACACCACGAAATTCCTTCTCAAAACACTCCCTTAAGCCCTCTTAACACCCCAAATACTCTACTCAAATCCTCTTTTGCTTTTGGTACTTACCAAGCGTCGAAGTTCTACGAAAGGTAATACTTAAGATTTTGAAATTTTGAAGTTACTTCTTATTTATTATGTAGATCTATATGGTTGGTTTTACCACCTCATATATACTATATTCATGGTTGGTTTTACCACCTTACATATGTTATTTATATGATTGGTTGTACCACCTCGTATATACATACATGGTTGGCCTTGCCACCTCATATATATTTATATATATGTGTGTAATGATTTTAAATTATAGTATTTTATCATAGCATATATTGTCATTCTATAATTCAAGTGAAAAGATGAGAATATTAACTTATGTTTTTTATTTTTATTTTTAAGGTTCTAGATAGCGGAAGATCGTAAGGAACGACTTCCAAAATGAATTCCCCCGACAATCGCCCTTCTTCTTCTGCAACCCCAATTGTTAATGCTTCAACCTCACAGCTATCCCCATCCTTATCTCCTCCTGATCGTCCCTTTAGACCATGTCTAATATCCCCTCATGGTTAAGGTGGAAGACACGTAGGAAAAATAAGCTTATTGAACGTCTTTTTCGTTCACCCAATACAAGAAGTAAATCTTATTCGAAAACTCTCAAAGCATATAACCTAGTTAGTGCACAACTCAAGGCTTATGATGCATGGGATCGAAATAGGATATGGAACAGCAATACAAGTGGGAACCCAAATTAATATTCAACCCCACAAGCACGGTATGCCTATTAAAAGATATAAGTTAAAGTATGATATATATATATATATAAAAGGAGATATGTGTGATATTGAACTTTTCAAGCATTAATGCTAATTTAGTGTTTTGATATTTTTAAGGTTTAGAACGCGGAGAACGACAAGCGATTGTAAGGGTTTCTTATCCTCTTTTTCTTTTTCATTATAGTCTATATTTCGTAAGGGTTTTTCTCATCCCCTTTTTCTTTTTCATTATAGTCTATATTTCATTATTATTGTAAGGGTTTTTTCTTTTCCTTTTCTCTCTTTTCTCTTCCTCTTTAACTTGTTTTATTTGGAATTATTATTGTAAGAGTTTTATGTTTCTTATTCTTCTATTTTCAATTTATTGTTGAAAACATTAGTTTCTTTTTAATCTCTCTCTTGGTAATCTATGCTATTGATTGGGGTAGATAACCATTTTGATATTCGTGGTTATCCTTGTTAACTTTGAATGTTTTATTGAAATTTTATGTGATGCCTCGTGTTATGTATGTTAAAGTTGTTATAATCTCTTATGTTTGGACAAAGTAAGTTTATGATGGGTGGTTCCAGAAAGACCTCCAATGCATTGGGTAAAGAACATCACTGGAGAGTGTCAATCCAGCTGATAATATGTTATGTTATGATACGGTATCTGGGTGGTTAACCTAGGTCATGATGTTATGATACGATGTCTAAACATAATCTTCCATATTATGATTTCCTTGTGAAATGTTGATCATGTATGATGTGCAAATATTATATGGTATTTCCTATGTTCGATATCTTCATGTTTTCCTTACCCACTTATGTTTACCCTTACTGGGCTATTTGAGCTCCCCCTTTTTTTTATGATTTCTTTTCCAACCCCAGGTGATTAAGGGATGGAGAAACTAGGATAAAGAGTCGAGAAGTGCTTGGAAATAAAGTTGTGTGAAATTTTAAAGATTTATTAAGTTGTTTGTTCGTATGCTTTGTTATGTAATAATGGGTTATGGATACTTAGTCTCTAAACCCCTAAACCTTAAAGATCTTGGATTGAAATTTGTAATAATGAATGGTTTGTTTGATTAAATAAGTAATAGTTTGAAATTGATATAAAATTTGTATATTTAATTTCCGCTAACGCACCCAGTTTGGAGGTTCAAATTTGGGGGCGTTACATGACCCGAGACTAGTGGAGGACTTTCTTCCAGGAGGACGCCCACTACCCTGATGTATGATACAGTTATATTCTGTATTATTTTATGTGATATCCCGGACATGGGTCCGTGGACAGTTGTATTTGCATACTGTATGATGTGATGTCTGTATGACTGTTTGACTCATTGTATGCATGATGATATATGAAAAAGTACAGGATTACCCTTGATGTATGACTGTACAGGGTTGCATGTTTGAGACAGCACCCGCGGTGTAGTCTCCATTGGTGCTAGTCACCAACCCCTTGACCTATTGGGTGCGGGCAAGGGGAAGTCATGTACCCGGTTCCGGGTTCCCTGGAATTCGGGGGCGTGACAGTCATTTCTTCACATGCGTTGTAGTGCTCATATTTTGAACTTAGTGGTGAATGATGGTTTAGATGTGATTAAAGATGGCATTGTGAAAATTCATGATAGTGTGGCATATTGGACAACAACACCTAAAAAGCAAGAAAATTTTGAAGAAACATGTCGGCAATTGCACATAAATATTGAAAAGAAATTGGGGCTTGATTGTTTGACACGGTGGAACTCCACATGTTTGATGCTTCAAACTGCCATAGTATATAAAAATATTTTCTTTCGCTTGAAACAACGTGAGTCTCAGTATAAATGTTGTCCAAGTAAAGAAGAATTGGAGTTTGCTAATGTCATTTGTGGGAGATTGAAAATATTTTTTGATGTGACAAAAGTGTTCTATGGAACTAAATACCCCACAGATAATCTCTATTTTCCAAAAATTTATGAGATTAGATTGACATTTTCCAAATGGTTATCTTCATATGGGGTTGTTCAATCAATGATATCAAATATGATTCAGAAATTTGATAAGTATTCGACAGTAACTCATGGAATTTTGGGAGTTACTGCTATGTTGGATCCAAGATATAAAATGAACTTAATTGAGTATTACTTCTCAAAACTTTATGAAAAGGATTGTTGTGATGAGATTGAGAAGGTGCGCTCTTTATGTTATGATTTACTTGATGAGTATCAACGCATATTAAATAAAGATCAAGCTATTTTATCTTCTTCAAAGTCACAATCTATTGATTCTACCAATAGGATAATCTTTCAGATTATGATTTGTTTGTTAATATGAAAAGAACCACCAATTGTGTGCATGTAAAGTCAGAGTTGGATCATTATTTGGATGAAGATGTTTTGATAATAACAACTGATTTTGATATATTGGGTTGGTGGAAATGAAGTGGACTCAAATATCTAACCTTGCAAGCAATTGCTAGGGATATTTTAGCTATTCCTGTACCCATTGTATCTTTCGAGTCTGCCTTCAGCACTAGTGGTAGGTTGGTGAGTCCACATCGAAGTACATTACATCCAAATACATTAGAGGCATTGATGTGTGTTCGAAATTGGTTGTGGGCAGCTGAGTTCAAAGGTGAAATATAATTTTTTTTTATATTTTTCATTCATGTAATTCTCAAATTGATTTTGTTTTTATTTATATTATTTTATTTTTAGATATTTTGTCAATGAAAACATATGGATATACAACAATATATGATGATGCGGATATGAATATTGATGAATCATGTATTAATGTGGTAAGTAATATGTACTATTATGTATTAATATATACACTCAAATATGTTTTTTTAAACTTCAAAATTAATGTTTCAATCTGTTATTTATTCATTCATTAATTTTGTAGGACTGAAGTCATCATTATGTGATAACTTCTTGCAAGGTTGAAATTGCTTGCAAAGTATGCAAAGTGTGTATTCCTGTATTTTGTTTTATTCTTGGGTCATGGGTGTTACATTCAGTTTTTTTTAATGTTTGTGTCTATGCTGTTTTCAACTTAGATAATATTATCATGTTTGGCTTTTGCAGAATTCTTATCCATGGACTTCTCAGTTAGTTATTTTTCACACTGATGCCAATGTTGTATTTTATTTGTTGGGCACGTTGATGCCAAATTGCCAATGTTGTGTTTTATTTTTTTTTCAATTCATTTTGGGCTGATCAGGCACGCTGACGCTAGTGTTGTATTTTATATCTTTTAAGTTAATTTTGGATTTGTTGTCAATGTTGTGTTAATTCTGAATTTATTAAATTATGGATTCATTGGCAATGCTAATGTCAATGTTGTGTTAATTCTGGATTGATTAAATTATGGATTTGTTGGCAATCTAGAATTCTGGATTGATTTAATTCTACATTGACATGCTAATGCCAATGTTATGTTTGATTTCTTGTAATTTAATTCCGATCGCTGGATTACTATGATGTTTTATTTTTTTTTTTTGATTAAATTCAAGATTGATTAAATTCTAGGATGGGTGTGTTAGCCTTCTATTTACTTTTGGGCGGGGCGGGGTGGGGTAGAAAAGAAAATTAAATGCTTGTCGGGGTGGGGCGGGGAGGGGCAGGGCGGGGACAGAGACTTATATTCCCCGATGAGGTGGGGATGGGGCAAGTAATTTCATCCCCGTCGGGGTACGGGTGGGGATAGGGCATGTAATTCTTAATGGGGATGGGGATGGAGGTAATGTAATACCTGCCCCGCCCCGCCCCATTGCCGTTTCTATTCCCAACTCTCTTAAGAACTTTGAAAGGCCCCTCATAGCAGCGCACCAAACCTTTATGTAATTGTATAAGTGCTTTGGTTTGACGCGGAAAGAGTTTGAGCATCACCATATCCCCTTCCTGAAATTCCAAGGGTCTCCTTTGTTGATCCCCCCACTTTTTTATCTTCTTTGCCAACCTTGAGGCACTTTTCCTAAAAATTTCTATGTTTTTATTTAGCTAAGTTCTTTGTCAAAGTTATGGTTAAATTCATTTACCCTAAATTTCTAAAGGAAATCCTAAATGTTTTTTTTAAAATTTTTGTTGTGGTTATAAAAGGGCACACTTATCCATTTTTGGTTATTTCCTTTTAACTAAACCTTTTGGTTATTTTTTATTTTTATTTTTATTTTTTTTGATTTACTTTTGGTATTAAAAAAAACATACTTGATAAATCTAAAAAAAACTATATTTATCATCATCCTTTTATTTATTTATGTTATCTTTCAATAATAATAATAGCTTTTTCTTAAAAACGTTTTTTTTTTATTTTATTTTTATTTATTTTTTGTATTTTTGTTATATTTTTTGTATTAGAAAACATACCCAAAAGATACCTAAAAACATACCCAAAATATTTTATAATACTCTTCCTTTTTGTTCCATTTTGTTTTGTTTTGTTTGTTTTTTTTTGTTTGGAAAACATACCTAAAACATCAAGAAAAAATATTTGTACTATATTATATTTATGTGAATTAAAAAAAAAACATTTTTTTAAATCTTTGGTTTTTTTTGTTTTTTGGAAAACTAACATAATAACACCAAAAAATATTTATATCACTAGATTCTATTTACGTGAATTAAAAAACATTTTTATATCTTTTTTTTTTGGAAAACTAACATAATAACACCAAAAAATATTTATATCACTATATTCTATTTATGTAAATTTAAAAAAAAATGTTTTTACATCTTTTGCTTTTTTTTTTATATTGTAAAACATACCTAATAAAACAAAAAATCTTTATATCACTATAAAAAATGATTTTTTTACATCTTTTTTTTTGGAATATATGCCTAATAAAACCATATATTTTTTGTATTGATTTGAGTAAAAAAACGTTTTTTTTACATTTTTTACCACAACAATAAAAACATGCAACATAGCAAAGAAATAAAAATAACTAAATCCAAAAATTAAACTATTGTGTGGTGTGTGTACTGGAATACTAAATACAATATCTTCTTTTTTTTGTTTTTTTTATTTTTGCTTTTTACATATTACAATTACATACAACAAAATAAACAAACAAAATAAAAAAATACAACAAGAAAGGGAAAAAATACAAAGAAATAAAAATAATGTTACAACGCCTGAACAAAAAAAAAAGAAACAAAAAACAGATAACAAAAACAAAATTTAGCAATATAGCACAAAATAAACAATAATAAAAGGGTAGGGGAACCGACTTTATCGATCTTGACAGCGGCACCATGTCCGAGCTATCCTGTTGGCGTCGGTAGTGTTGAAAGAACCTCCGAGTCCGGTGGAAAATTGTGAACTCGCCTTGTGCAACACGCCGGAGTTTGGTCAGAATTTAAAATCGATGCCGAAATTTGGGAGGGATTGGAGATGATTGAGTTTGTGGCTTGAAAGGAAGGGAGATATGTAATGATTTTTTTGTTTTTTTGGTTTGAAGATTGAAAAGTGAGAGAGAGGATGATTTGAAGAATTTTCATAGGATTTTTTGGGATGAAATTGGGGTTTTTGATTTGGTTTTTGGAAAGGGAAATGAAGAGAAAGGAAGAGAGAAAATGGGTTTTTTTTGGGGGGGGGGGGGGGGGGGGGGGGAATCGTTGGATTTTGGAGTGGAAAATGGGATTTTTTTGATATGGTTTTTGAGAAGGAAAGTGAAGAGAAAGGAAGAGAAAAATGGGATTTTTTGGAGTGGAAAAATGTTTTTTTTTTGAAAAATTAATGAGAGTGATAAAATGAGTGTAATGGGATGTGTGCCTATGTGTAATGAGCGTGAATGTGTGTATATTGGAATGTGGGAATCTTTTGGAACTGAAGCCTTTTTGGAAGAGAATGGTCTTTTGGTGGCGTGGGAAGCTGTAATGAGTTTTTTTTTGGGGCAATTGAAAGAAGTGAGAGAATGTGAAAAGAGAGGGGCTTTTAAAATAATACTCATATGCATGTAAGAGAGGGTGGGTAGTGTTTAATGCTTTGATTGATTTATTTTATTGGAGAAATCGTGAGAGAGAGAGAGAGAGAGTGGATGATTGGAGAGAGAGAGTGTGTGTGTGATGATGAGAGAAGGTGTGTGGAGAGATGTGAGGATTTGATTTATTTTTTTTTTGGGTTATGGGGAGGAGAGCTCGTAGGAGAGAGTTAATGTGGAAAAAGAGAGTTTTTTTATTTTGGGAAGTGAGAGTCCGCCCAAAAAAAAACAGAATGTGAGTGCTTTTTTTTGTTTTTTTTTTTGCTTGGAATTAATAGGAGAGTTTATGAAGAGAGAGAACACGTTGGGAGGGAGAAGGTTGGTGGAATGACATTAAATGTCTGTCATGTTGTCTGTCCTTTTTTTGTAGTTTTTCAAATTAATGTGGCCAACACTTGCTGGCCATGTTCTTGCTGTTTTTTTAATTCGATTTTTTTGTTAGTTGTGTCAGAATGTGTCAAACGGGTATTGTTCACGGGTATTGTTAGTTGTGTCAGAATGTGTCAAACGGGTATTGTTCTTACCCGAAAAACTATTCACTCGCATGTCATTTTTTTAAAGAAATTTATTACATTTTGTAGATAATGTCTAATCACTCTTTTTTTATTTTTTTAATTATTATTATTATTTGAAAAGATTTTTTTGTCTTTTTGTTTTATTCTGTTGTTGGTGTTTTTTTTTGGGTCGTGAACAGTACACGGGTACTGCTCACGCATGTGATTTATCTTATTTATTTTATTTTTTAGAATCTGTAAGATTTTTTCTTATTAATTTATTTTTTATAATAATATAATAATAAAAAGTTTCAAAATAAAAATAAATAAATAAAATAAAATAAAATTTAAAAATAAAAAGTACCGCGGTGAACAGTACCCTTTTTGTGTTTTTTTTTTTAAAAAGATTGCCAAACTGTCGACAGATACTGTCTATGAACAGTACCCAATTTTTTTTTAAAAAAATATTTTATTATTATTATTATTCTTAAATATAGGCAATATATATATATATATCAAAATTCTCACAATGACGAGAGGATCATGATGGTGAGGTTCGTGACCTGATTAGGAGTGATGTTTTGAAAGTCAATTATCATTTGAACGTTATTAGTGGTCCGAACGCTGTTTTGACCATAACTTCGTCATTTGACCTCAGAATTGAGCGTGGTCGGAAGCGTTGATTCTCAAATTTGATTTTCTATCACCTGTGACTATCTCCCCCCCTATCTTAATGGTTACGCCTCTTTATTATTATATTTATATATTTTTTTTATTTTTTTATTTTTTTTTATACAAAGTCAATGACAAATATGGAATAATGAATATATATGTCCAGCCCGGACAGAATGGGGTCCAACAGCTGCCCCCTCTTTGTGCATTGTTTGTATACAAATAGTGTACACATATAAAAGGGAATCATTTTGGAGGGGTTGGAGTACTTACCTGACTACCTAACGCTGGAGTAGAAAGAGTGTAAGATGTTGTGGGTTTGTCTCCAAAAATGAAAAGGAGCTTCTCAGGCCGATGGAATATGAACAATTTTGAAAAGACATCTAAGGCCTAACAGGAATTGAAAGGGCATCCGAGGCCCAACATGAATAGAAAAGGCATATAAGGCCTGACAGAAATTGAAAAGGCATCCAAGGCCTAACAGGAATTGAAAAGGCATCCAAGGCCTAACAAGAATTAAAAAAGGCATCCAAGGCCTAACGGGAATTGAAAAGGCATTTAAGACCTAACAGAAATTGAGAAGGCATCCAAGACCTAACAGGAATCGAAAAGGCATCCAAGGCCTAACAAAAATGGAAAAGGCAGCCAAGGCCTATAGGAAAGAAGATGGCGTCTTGGGCTAACAGGAAATGGAATGGCATCTTGGGCCAACAGGAAATGGAATGGCATCTTGGGCCAACAGGAATTTGGAAGGCATCTCGGGCTTGGAATTGAATTGGAAAAGGTGTCTAGGGCCTGGAAAGAGGTCAATGATTGTATCAATTTGGGCTCCCTCTGCGAGTTCACTTAAAGAGATCGCTCTACGAGGTTACCTGAGAGAGAAAAGGCTGCAGTTTGTTTATCGAAAGGAGGCTTTCAGAGGCAAAGTATTGGTTGAACAACAGAGATTTCAGGGCTTAGGAAACTTGTTGTGGATGATCTGTTGGGATCTTCAACGCGACCACATTCATGAAATTAGAGAAAATGCTAAATGTATGCAAATGATGCATGGAATGCAAAATGAATTTTAGGTTAATGTGTAAATGTATGCTGAGGTGAGATCACAACTTGTTGTTCCTAAAATTGCAGAAAATGCTGAATGATGCATGGATGTAATGTATGCGGGGAGACATAGTGAAATGTATTACCAATGACCCAATATGGACTAGGGGTTCATCTCCATGCTGTTGGAGAGTTTGGATGACATCCAACTTGTTGGGGAACTCTTTTCCCTATGGCTGGGGAGACCTTTCTATCTTTGGTGGGAAATTCTCTTTTTAAGGATGGTTTGACTTAGCTTCACCGCGTTGAGGAGCTTGACTTGATGACTCCATTGGGGATATTGGCCCTCCATGGAGATATTGGTACCTAGCATTAAGGAGCTTTTTGGAGCTCGACCTTACTCATAAGGTAATGCCAAAGGAGTCTACTGGGATTTAAGATATTCTAATTAAATGTGAAATAAAGACGATGTAACATGATTAAAGAGATGAAAAAGGGATTTTTGTCGATTAATTCCACAAACATACTTATATCATAGAAAGTTCCCCTTGTTATAATCTAATAAACAGAATCACAAGTCTTTAAAAGTATAATGTACAAATTTGATTCAAGTGTGTCTCGGGTTTGACCAAGTCTTCCACTGTTTGTTGCTACCGTGTCTGGATGATGCTGTTTCCTTCAGGTCCTGATCCTTCTAGATTTTGATTAATTTTATCCTTCAGGATTTGTTTTTGGCTTTGTATTTTACCCTTGATGCCCTTTCGGGTTTTCATCAAGTCCGCCTTTGTTTTGTTTTTGTTTTTTTTTTTTTTGAGCTTTATATTTTACCCTTGGTGCCCTTTCGGGTTTTCACCAAGTCCGCTCATAACCATCATGTTGTGTTCCTCCCATGTCTAGTAAGTCCCAATTTGGACAAGAGAGTTAAGCATAAAATGTTTTGACAGCATCACTATTCACTGGGTTAGGGAGCTCGTCTCCATCCATTTTGGCAAAGATCAATACACCTCCTGAGAATGCTGTTTTCACAACATATGGGCCTTCATAATTGGGAGTTCGCTTGCCTCTGTGCTCATGCTAGATTAGTAAAATTTTCTTGAGGACGAGATCACCCTCTTGAAAGCTTAGGGGCTTCACCTTTTTATTGTAGTTGTTCATCATTCTCTATTGATACAACTGTCCTCTGCAAACTGCTGCCAACCGTTTGCCTTCAATTAAATTCAACTGCTCATAACGGTTTCGCGCCCATTCTGCTTCTTCGAGTTGAGTATCCTGGAGTACTCGGAGAGATGATATCTCCACTTTGACTAGTAGAACTGCTTTCATGCCATAGACCAAAGAAAATGAAGTTGCCCCAGTTGATGTATGCACCGAGGTGCGATAAGCATGCAAAGCATATGGTAGCTTTTCGTGCCAATCTTTGTACGTTTTAGTCATTTTTCTGATAATATTCTTGATATTTTTATTGGCTGCTTTGACTGCTCCGTTCATCTTGGGGCAATAGGGAGTTGAGTTATGGTGTTGAATTTTGTATGTTTCACACAACTTATCCATCATCCGACTATTCAAATTGGCAGCATTGTCCGTTATGATCTACTCAAGAAGCCCATATCGGCATATGATGTTGTTCCGCATAAATCAAAGTACCACAGCTTGTGTGACATTAGCATATGATGCTGCTTCTACCCACTTGGTGAAGTAATCAATGGCCACTAGGATGAAACGATGACTATTGGATGCTTTTGGAGATATTGGTCCAATAACGTCGATGCCCCAAAGTGAGAACGGCCATGGGCAAACCATCACATGCAGTTTGGATGGAGGTACTTGGATCTTATCGCCATAAATTTGACACTTGAGGCATCTGCGCACATATTCAATGCAATCTTTTTCCATGGTGACCCAATAATAACCCATTCGCATGATTTGTCTTGTTAATGCATGTCCGTTTGCATGTGAATCGCATTCCCTTTCGTGCACTTCTTTCATTATTTGTGTCGATTCTTCTTTTGCCACACACTGCAATAATACCATGTCATGGTTTCTCTTATACAGAATCAAGCCATCGAGATAATAGTTGGATGCTGACCTTCGGATGTTTCTTTTATCAGACTCAGAAGCCTCAGCTGGATATTCTTGTTTAAGTAAATATTGTCTGATGTCAGTGTACCAGGGCTTTTCTTCGGTGTTTTCTTCAATGGCCATACAATGTGCAGGAGTATCTTGTATGCGGATATCAAAAGACTAAACTTCCAACTTTATGTCTATCCGAAGGAGGGAGGCTAGAGTTACCAGTGCGTTAGGAATCTGATTATATTCCCTGGACATATGCTCGAATGTAATGTCTTCAAACTGCTCAGCCAATGTCACAATACGCTTCCGATATGGGATTAATTTGTGGTTCCGAGTTTCCCATTCTCCCCTTACTTGGAATATGACAATCACAAAATCCCCAAACACTCGTAATTTTTTGATTCCTTTGCTAACCGCTTCTTGAAGTCTCATTACACAAGCCTCATATTCTGCTACATTGTTGCTACAAGAGAAGGTTAACTTGGCTGCCATCGGGAAATGTTCACCTTTTGGAGATATTAGAATAGCCCCGATGCCGTGCCCCAAGAGACTAGAGGCTCCATCAAACCACATAGTCCATATATATAATACTTCGGTGGTAAGGATGTTGATATGCTCATCTGAAAAATCTATAGTCATAGGCTCATAGTCTTCTAGTACTCTGTCTGCTAAGTAATCAGCTATTGCACTTCCTTTTATGGCTTTTTGAGGCACATAGATGATATCATACTCTGACAAGATCAACTGTCATTTGGCGATTCTTCCATAAATGGATGGTATTTCTAAGAGATGTTTGAGCGGATCGTGCCTTGAAATCAGCCATGTAGTATGATAAAGAGTGTATTGCCTCAATCTTCTTGTTATCCAGACGAGAGCACATCATGTCTTTTCCAACGGTGTATAGTTCTCTTCATTGATGGTGAACTTTTTGATGAGATAATAAATGGCCTGCTCTTTCTTGCCTGTAGAATCATGTTGCCCCAAGACACAACCCATTGAGGACTCCTGAATAGTCAAGTATAAGATCAGAGGTTTGTCTGGTACCGGTGGGACCAAAATAGGTGGATTAGACAAGTATTGCTTGATCCTATCAAAAACTTCTTGACACTCATCATTCCAAATTTCGGGGTTATTCTTCTGTAACGTCTTGAAGATGGGTTCACATGTGGCCGTCAATTGTGAAATAAATCGAGCAATGTAATTTAATCTCCCGAGGAATCCTCTAACCTCCTTGAAGATGGGTTCACATGTTCACATGTGGTTCGTGGTGGGGGCATCTCTTGGATAGCTCGAACTTTATCCGGATCAATTTTTACTCCTTTTTGGCTCACGATGAAGCCTAACAATTTTCCCGACATGGCTCCAAAAGTGCATTTTTCAGGGTTCAATTTGAACTGATATTTCCGTAGCCTGTTGAAGAGCTTGCGGAGTACTTCAATGTGATCTTCAGTGCTTTGCAATTTGGCTATCATGTCATCCACATATACTTCGACCTCTTTATGCATCATATCATGGAATAAGGTCACAATGGCTTGCTGATAGGTTGCCCCTGCATTCTTCAGACCACAATGCATCACGTTATAACAGAATGTGCCCCAAAGTGTTGTAAACGTGGTTCTCTCCTTGTGCTCAGGGGCCATATGAATTTGATTGTAGCCCGAGAATCCATCCATGAATGAAAACAGAGCGTGCTTTGCTGTGTTATCCACTAGGTTATCGATATGAGGAAGCAGGAAGTTATCTTTCGGGCTGGCCCAGTTTAGATCTCTATAATCAACACACATGCGGACCTTGCCTCCTTTCTTCGGTACTGGTACAACATTGGCCACCCATTCTGGATAGTGAGAGACACTTAGGAAACCTGCGTCCCATTGCTTTTTGACTTCTTCTTTAATCTTCAGTAGCATCTCCGGTTTCATTCTTCGCAATTTCTGTCGTACTGGCTTGCATTCTGGCTTTACTGGTATGTGGTGCTGTACTATGTCTGTGTCTAACCCAGGCATATCTTGGTATGACCATACAAAAACGTCGATGTAGCTTCTTAACAGCTCGATTAATTGCTTCTTGATGTCGGCAACTATCAAGGACCCTACCTTCAATTCTATTGGTTCAATTGTCGTCCCCAAATTCACCGTTTCTACTGGGGTCTTCACTTGGAATGGATAAGCAATCGTCCCTTTCCAATAGGCGCATGATCTCTCCCGGAAGCTCGGGTGTCTCTTCCTCATTTTCATCAGCTTCAAACAGTGGCTGCTCCCAGTCTGGACTTTGGTTAAACCTTAGGCATCTCGTTTCGCTTTCGCATATTATGTTTTCATTGACATTGTGATACCTGCTTATAAGAGAATGACAGGTTGGTAACCAAATATGATATGCATATGTTATGAATGGAATGCACCAGAAAAGATTTGAAAAAAAGTAAATTTTATTGGAAAGCTTTTAATAAAAACAAATGTCCACAACTTCAAATCAGATTAAAATAGAATACATTAAATCTCGTTGACCCCTTAAAGCATTTCATTATGAGGAGGTCCAGGCTGGTCCAATTGTTCAACGGTTGGTTAGGATCCTCCCGCACCACTAGAACTATCTCGCTTGGTGCATGCTCGTCTGTGTCCAATGCATCTACAGTCCCCGTCTCAGTTTCAGCTTGGCTTTTGTGGACAAAACTGCCACTCTGGAAGGTAACATGTAAGGGGGGAAAAGCTCCTCTTTTCTTCTTGTGTTGGCCGTTTCTGCAACCTTGCCATTCTGTCTTCCCTCTTCTTGGTAGCTTCCCTCTGTTTGTCAGCTCTTATAGGCATGTAGCCTAACCCAAACTTCTCGGTATTTTCCTGGATAGTCAACGGTTTCTGAATGCCTTGAGCTTTTGGGCCTAATCCTTGCCCTAGTTTGTACCCCTGTTTGATCATGGTGGTGGCAACCATTCTTGCAGCCTTCGAAAGATAAGGGTTTGGGGCAAAAGTGACGTTCACCACCTCAAACGCCCAATAGGAGCATTCTGGAACATCCTCATTGTTTTCAATATAGGGGACTGATGCCGGCTTGGTGACGAGGAAACTTGTCTCTCCAGAGATGCAAATGAGTTGGTCTCCCATCGCAAATTTCATCTTTTGGTGGAGGCTTGACGGCACTGCTCCAGCCATGTGGATCCAAGGTCTTCCCAACAAACAGCTATAATAGGGCGAAATGTCCATCACCTGAAATTCCACCGTAAAGGTAGCTGGTCCAATCAGAAGTAGAATGTCCAAAGTTCCGACCACGTCATGTTTTCCTCCATCGAATGCTCGTACCTTCATCGTACAAGGACGCATATAGGATACGTCAATTGGCAGTTGTTGCAGTATGTGTAAGGGCATAATGTTCAAGGCGAGCCGTTGTCGATAAGTACTCGAGCTATGGTGTGCTCCTTACATTTGACTATGATGTGCAGAGCTTTTATATGTCCCTTTCCTTCCTGGGGCAGCTCGTCATCTCCAAAGCTGATAACATTGTTCATAATGAGGTTACTAGTGAGTCCATCCACATTTGCCACGGGGAGGGTTGGAGGAACATAGGCTTGGCTTAGAACTTTCATTAGTGCTTCCCAGTGAGGTTGGGAATCCATCATTAATGAGAGCAACGAGATGCAAGCCGGTTGTCGACTCAGCTGATCCACGATGTTATACTCGCCCTGCTTCATGAGTTTCAGAAATTCTGTTGTCTCTTCTTTAGTGACTAGTGCTCCTTTCTTTGTTGCCTCCAGTGTTGGCTCAATGTTTGGTTCTACAGCTTTTTCTTTCATCGCTTTGTCAACCATATCAGGAGCATAAGCACGACCACTCCGGGTTTTCTTTTCTGCTGCAGTGGCTCCCTGAACTACCTCACAGTTATAGTTCCATGGAACTGCATTATCTGTCTTATAGGGAAAAGGGGCAGGAACATGTATGGTGAGAGGTGTAATTCTATGAGGCAGTAGTGGGATTTCTGGAGTCTTAACATTCAAGACAAGGGGGGTTGGCACCCACGATGGTTTGTATGACATGTCTCCTTGGATCATGTGGCTTTGATTATCTGTCTCTTCCTTGGAGAATTCAATCATCCTCTGGTCCATGAGCTTTTGTACCATACTAGCAAACTTGCTACATTGTTCAATATCATGTCCCCGTGACATTTTATGATAAAGACATTGTTTCTCCAACTCTATCTCCTTCTCTGTCTTCAATCTATTTTTAGCTAGTATATACCCCTGTTCCTGTAGCAGGGTAAACAAAAATGTCTTCTCTATTTGTACTTGAGAGACCTTCTCCAGTCGTCCTTCATTCTTGATATTAGCAACATTGCTGGAGTGCTCTGGGAGAGGATTGCTGTTCACATTTGGCGTCCCAGTCAGTGTAGAAAAATCAAGCCACTTTGCATCCTTTAAAGCCTGAACCTTCCTTTTGAATGTTATGCAGTTTTTGATATCATGTCCAGCTCCACCGGCATGATATTCACATCTAGCATCTGGTTTATACCAAGCCGGGGGAGGAGACCTTATTTCTCCCAAGGGTGTAGGAAGCACCAGCCTTGCTTCCAGGAGCTTAGGGTATAATTCAGCATATGTCATTGGAATTGGGTCAAACTCTTGTCGCGGCCGACGAGGAGCCTGATTCGCTCCTACATGTTGAGTCTGGGCCCTTGGTTTCCCCTATCCTTGGAATGTGGGTCTTGGTCCGTCTAGAGCTGACGCCCTTGGTTGCTCTTGGTATGGTGCTCTCGGTTGAAATGGGTTTGGTGCCATTGGATATGGAAAGGGAACCCCTCCTTGTGGTAAATAGGGAGCGAATTGGGGAGCAGGAGCAGGTGCAGCATAGGCAGCTACCGGTGACCCTCTGTAGCACCATGGTGCTTAGTAGAATGTTGGTTGTATGGGCGGGTGCGATTGGTATATCAGGTTGGTCTCATTTTCCTTCTTCTTTGCTGGTGGTTGAAACCACTTTGATGCCTCAGCCGCATCACCCTTTAGCTTTCCTCCTTTAATTCCACTTTCAACACGTTCGTTGGATGCAACCAAATCTGCAAAGCTGCTAGAAATGTTACTGATCAACTTCTCGTAGTAGACGCCTTTTAGTGTGTTGATAAAAAGAGTAGTGAGTTCTGTTTCTGTAAGGGGAGGTTGGACCTCCACAGCAGTCTCTCTCCATCTCCGTCCATAATCCTTGAAACTTTCGCCGGACCCCTTTTCCAAGGACTGCAGGGTCAGTTGGTCTAGCGCTAGCTCGGTGACGTGTTTGTATTGAGCCAAGAAGGATGTGGCCAATTCTTTCCAAGTCTTGATACGGTTGCTATCCAACTGAAAGTACCAGCGAAGGGATGCCCCAGTTAGGCTTTCTTGGAAACAATGCATAAGCAGCTTATCTTCGCCTGCATAGGCTGCCATCTTTTGACAATACATGGCTAGGTGTGTCCTCAGACAACGGGTCCCATTAAACTTCTCAAACTCCGGCATCTTGAATTTCGGTGGCAGCACCACTCCAGGGACTAAGCATAAGTCTTGTGGGCTAATCATGCCATAGTTGTCGATGCCTTCTACAACTTTTAGTCTTTCCTCCAAGCGTCTTAGAGCAAGAGACTCAACATTCTCCTTAGGAGCTGGGGAACCCACCGCTTCGATTATATTTCCTGTTGTGGGCATAGTGAAATGAGTTTGATTTGAAGTAGGGGGTTGTGCCATGGTGGGCTGATATGTGGGTGCTTGACTCAGACCCAGATTAGGTGGCAGAACTGCCTCCTGCCCCTATTCTTGTTGGTGATTTGGGGTTCCTCTTGCCGGGATTCTTTCTCTTTCTTCAATCAGCTTGGTGAGCATGTCCATCATCAAAGCCACTTGCCCCTGTAGGGCTTGTTGTGATTGTTCTAAACCCATGAGTCTGTTCTCTGCTTCGTCTGCCATTGGTTGTGGCTGTGATACCTGATTGCGACGAGATCTGAGATTGTAAGAGTGCGTAATCCTGGAGAAAGGCTACTACCCACCTAGGTACAAAGGAATTTTTATTTGATTTTTCATTTGATATACATGTATGCATGAATGTATATGCGTAGGGTTAGAGAAACAAACAACTTTATTGCAAACAAAACACATAATACAAACACACAATACAAACATACAATGCTGAAATGCCCTGTAAAATGAAAGCTATCGCTACATGATCTTAAGGCATTTTTTCAATCATCTCCTAAGTAGCACGACGCCTCTTCCTCTGGGGTGGTCGCTCACTTGCCTCCTCCCTTTGCTTCAATATGGTCTCGATCTATTTTTCCCTCAACTACAACCTCTGCAGAGCTCCTTCTAAGGATGCTTCTAGCCTTTGGATCTGCTGCCTTAGAGTCTAATTCTCCTGGAGGAGAGCTCTCATGTCTGTAGTTAACTGTGGCTTGTGTTGTGCCCTCCAAGATATGTATGCGGGATAAACACCGGGTTTTGGACTGTTGGGTTGGATCTTGTGTGGGGTGGACCATGCCTGATACATCTGTTTGCCTTTTTCTACAAGCATGGTTTTGTTGTAAGTGAAGTCACAATCTTCCATGCCAAATAGCACAGGGATAATTTGATGATGCCTGACTTGTCTTCCACCCTGTAGCGATGCATATGCAGTTCCTCCCCAAGGACCTAAGAGTGGGACCCAATTGTAGTCCCTGCAGCTATAAGTCATGGAGACCACTGGCATCCAAGGAGCAGTCCAGGTAATGTCAGCTTCTGTGAGGTTCTCTAACTTCTTCTTCCAGCTTTCAAGGTCTTGAGGTAAACTCTATTTGCTGAGCAGGATATCTAATAGGGTCGTAGTCAGCAACTGATAAACGACAGGAAAACGAGGAACACTACAAGGGAAATGACCTTGCAACCAGGTGCATAGGAGAGGCAGGCACCCCATGAACTGTCCTGAGCCTTTATTCCTCATATAAGTAAGAGACCGAATGGTTTCAACCAATATAGAAGGAGTAGGGTCATATCCTTTGAGCACCTGCTGGACCAAATCTACAATTGCTCCATTGATGTGGGCCGGTATCCTCGGGAAAATGATTAGTCCGTATATAGCTAGCGTAAGCAATTTGTGTGCCCCTGCTTCTGTTGCGGTTTGTATCATTTCTTTGATTGTTGCCCGTGGAAGATATTCCCGCCCACCATAGGTTATGGCTACTGGTGAGTCCCATACTGGCTTTCCCATTATCTCAGCAAAAGCCCTTCGACATGATCTTCTGGGCTCCAGTAGATAGATCTTCATTTTGTTTTCCACGGGGATATCCATTAACCTTCGATATTCTTCTATGGTCGGAACAAGATCTACATTGTTGAAGTCAAAACACCGTCGTTGCGGCTCTCAAGAATATATTGATGCCCCAAGCATATCCTTATCGGCGAGTAGCTCGGTCACATAGAGCAAATCCCCAAACTGCTGTATATATATGTTTTTCCTTTCGTCTGACCACTGGCTCCATATCCTTTATACCTCCTTAGTGTAGTCCAACTGATCTTCTATGATAACATGTTCTGCCTTGTGGGCTTCTCCTGATGGAAAATCTCCAAGGCGCGGTTGGATGTCCCTAGATGCTTGGGCCACCACCGCGACAGCCTCCTTATCCCGAAGGCCTTTTAAGAGATGACTGGAAGTTGCCATGCCTATATGAATGTCGTGTTATGCATAAGAGCAGGTTAAGATGGCAGTTTAAACAACTATTAAAGCATATAGACAGGATAAAAGAATAAACCAATAGTAAGGCAAATAATATGTGCAGGAGATGACTTAAGGACTACCCTACAAAATAGAGGTTAGCATGGCCTGGAATGAGCAAACAACATGTGGGTCAATGCCCCTGATGGGCTTCTATTGCTAAACCTATCTTATTCGTTGGTTCCCAAACTTCTTCTGTAGAGGGCTCCGTACACCATGGGATTTACCGGAGGGGGGGTCCTAAAAGGACGAGCCTTAAAAGAACCTCAAGTTTGAGTGAGGAGTCCGAGGCCCCATTGCAGATAATGATCAACGCGCTGGGGATTGTACTGAACCTCGCTAACCTAGATTGTGCTAAACCCAGGTATAGGGTTATGCATGGATGCAACAAGTAGGGAAAGCAGTAAATCATAACTATCATGGTAGTTAAAGCGTATACATAAATTGCAGTTAAAATAAATGACAACTATAATGATAGTTAAATAAAAAACAAGTAAATCACAATTATAGCTAAAAAATAAAAAACAACTATCACGACAGTTAAATATATACAACAACACAATTAAAATAACTTCTTAATCCTAGTTCTAGACCTAACTCTCTAAAGTGTGTAACATCCCCAGCAGAGTCGCCAGCTGTCATCACTGGTTTTCGTCCGGGCCCTTTTGGGGTGGGCTCAAACTAAACCAATGGTGAGAAATTTAGAGTTGCCACCAACTATTTTTGGGGTACAGTTGGATACCCTCTACTTTGAGTAGTTTAAAGTGTGGTCTGCGTTATCAGAGAAGGGTTCGGGAGTTGGTTACGTGTAGGGAATGATTAGCACCCCTACAACGCCCTTTCGGTATCTAATTTAGGATGAGGAGGTTTATTTATTTTCACTGTTTTCATTGGGGTGAGGCACTTTTCCTAAAAATTTCTATGTTTTTATTTAGCTAAGTTCTTTGTCAAAGTTATGGTTAAAATTAATTTACCCTAAATTTCTAAAGGAAATCCTAAATGTTTTTTTTTTAATTTTTGTTGTGGTTGTAAAAGGGCACACTTATCCATTTTTGGTTATTTCCTTTTAACTAAACCTTTTGGTTATTTTTTATTTTTTTTATTTTTTTGTTTTACTTTTGGTATTAAAAAAAATGTACTTGATAAATCTAAAAAAGAAACTATCTTTATCATCATCCTTTTATTTATTTATGTTATCTTTCAATAATAATAATAGCTTTTTCTTAAAAACATTTTTTTTATTTTTTTTTTGTATTTTTGTTTGTATATATTTTTTTTGTATTAGAAAACATACCCAAAAGATACCTAAAAACATACCCAAAATATTTTATAATACTCTTCCTTTTTGTTCCATTTTGTTTTGTTTTGTTTGTTTGTTTTTTTTGTTTGGAAAACATACCTAAATCATCAAGAAAAAAATATTTATACTATATTATATTTATGTGAATTAAAAAAACATTTTTTTAAATCTTTGGTTTTTTTTGTTTTTTGGAAAACTAACATAATAACACCAAAAAATATTTATATCACTAGATTCTATTTACGTGAATTAAAAAACATTTTTATATCTTTTTTTTTTTGGAAAACTAACATAATAACACCAAAAAATATTTATATCACTATATTCTATTTATGTAAATTTAAAAAAAACGTTTTTACATCTTTTGTTTTTTTATATTAGAAAACATACCTATTAAAACAAAAAAAATCTTTAGATCACTATAAAAATGATTTTTTTACACCTTTTTTTTTGGAAAATATGCCTAATAAAATCATTTTTTTTTATTGATTTGAGTTAAAAAAACATTTTTTACATTTTTTACCACAACAATAAAAACATGCAACATAGCAAAGAAATAAAAATAACTAAACCCAAAAATTAAACTATTGTGTGGTGTGTGTACCGGAATACTAAATACAATCTCTTCTCTTTTTTTTGTTTTTTTTTTTGCTTTTTACATATTACAATTACATACAACAAAATAAACAAACAAAATAAAAAAAATACAACAAGAAAGGGAAAAAAAATACAAAGAAATAAAAATAATGTTACAGCGCCTGAACAAAAAAAAAAAAAAAGGAAACAGAAAGACAGATAACAAAAACGAAATTTAGCAATATAGCACAAAATAAACAATAATAAAAGGGTAGGGGAACCGATTTTATCGATCTTGACAGCGGCACCACGTCCGAGCTATCCTGTTGGCGTCAGTAGTATTGAAAGAACCTCCGAGTCCGGTGGAAAACTGTGAACTCGCCTTGTGCAATGCGCCGGAGTTTGGTCGGAATTTAAGATCGATGCCGGAATTTGGGAGGGATTGGAGATGATTGAGTTTGTGGCTTGAAAGGAAGGGAGATATGTAATGAATTTTTTATTTTTTTGGTTTGAAGATTAAAAAGTGAGAGAGAGGATGATTTGGAGAATTTTCGTAGGATTTTTTGTGATGAAATTGGGGTTTTTGATTTGATTTTTGGAAAGGAAAATGAAGAGAAAGGAAGAGCGAAAATGGGTTTGGGGGTGGGGGGGGGGGGGGGGGGGAATCGTTGGATTTTGGAGTGGAAAATGGGAATTTTTTTTATATGGTTTTTGAGAAGGAAAGTGAAGAGAAAGGAAGCGAAAAATGGAATTTTTTGGAGTGGAAAATGTTTTTTTTTTGAAAAATTAATGAGAGTGATAAAATGAGTGTAATGGGATGCGTGTCTATGTGTAATGAGCGTAAATGTGTGTATATTGGAATGTGGGAATCTTTTAGAATTGAAGCCTTTGTTGGAAGAGAATGGCCTTTTGGTGGCGTGGGAAGCTGTAATGAGTTTTTTTTTTTTTTGGGGGGGGGGGGGGGGCAATTGAAAGAAGTGAGAGAGTGTGAAAAGATAGGGGCTTTTAAAATACTCATATGCGTGTAAGAGAGGGTGGGTGGTGTTTAATGCTTTGATTGATTTATTTTGTTGGAGAAATCATGAGAGAGAGAGAGAGAGTGGATGATTGGAGAGAGATAGAGTGTGTGATGATGAGAGAAGGTGTGGAGAGATGTGAAGATTTGATTTTTTTTTTTTTGGGGTTTTGGGGAGGAGAGCTCCTAGGAGAGAGAGTCAATGTGGGAAAGAGAGTTTTTTTTTATTTTGGGAAGTGAGAGCCCGCCCAAAAAAAAGAGAGAGAATGTGAGTCCTTTTTTTTTTGTTTTTTTTGTTTTGCTTGGAATTAATAGGGGAGTTTATGAAGAGAGAGAACACGTTAGGAGGGAGAAGGTTGGTGGAATGGCATTAAATGCCTGTTATGTTGTCTGTCCTTTTTTTTTTAAAGTTTTCCAAATTGATGTGGCCAGCACTTGCTGTTTTTTTTTAATTCGATTTTTTTTGTTAGTTGTCAGAATGTGTCAAACTGGTACTGTTCATGAACATTATCCAGAAAACTATTCACTCGCATGTCATTTTTTTTAAAGAAATTTATTACATTTTGTAGATAATGTCTAATCACTCTTTTTTCGTTTTTTAAATTATTATTATTATTTGAAAAGATTCTTTTGCCTTTTTGTTTTATTCTGTTGTTGTTTTTTTTGTCATGGACAGTACACGGGGTACTGTTCACGCATGTGATTTATTTTATTTATTTTATTTTTTATAATAATATAATAAAAAAGTAAAAGTAAAAATAAAAATAAAAATAAAAACAAGTTTCAAAACAAAAATAAAATAAAATTTAAAAATAAAAACTGCTAGTGGTGAATAGTACCCTTTTTGTGTTTTTTGTTTTTTTGAAGACTGCCAAACTGTCGGCGGATACTGTCTATAAATAGTACTCGATTTTTTTTTAAAAAAAATTATTATTTTTAAATATAGGCAATATATATATCAAAATTCTCCCAATGACAAGAGAATAATGACGGTGAGGTTCGTGACCTGATTTGGAGTGATGTTTTAAAAGTCAATTATCATTTGAACGTTATTAGTGGTCTGAACGCTGTTTTGACCATAACTTTGTTATTTGACCTTAAAATTGAGCGTGGTCGGAGGCGTTGATTCTCAAATTTGATTTTCTATCACCTGTGACTATCTCTCCCCCCTTCCCCCTTTGTCTTAATGGTTACGCCTCTTTATTATTATATTTATATTTTTTATATTTTTTATTTTTTTATACAAAGTCAATAACAAATATGGAATAATGAATATATATGTCCAACCCGGACAGAATGGGGTCCAACAACTGCCGTCATCTCCTTTTCATGCATATCGTACCTTCGTTCGGTGCCATTAAGCTTTCGACTTTCGTATGCTACAGGATGCCCCTCCTGCATGAGAACTCCACCGATAACAAAGTCTAAAGTATCTGTGTAAACTTCATAAGGCTTTGCATAGTCCGACAGTGTCATCACCGGTTCGTTTATCACAGCTTGCTTTAACTTCTCAAATGCCTCATGGCAAGCATCATCTCACACCCAAGTCTTATTCTTCTTCAATAATTCTGTCAAGGGTGCGGTAATGAGGGAATAGCCATGGTTGAATCTTCTATAGTAGTTAACCAAGTCAATGAAGGAACACATTTCAAGAACTTTCTTGGGCGCCCCCCATTTCTTGATGGTTAACACTTTCTTGTTATCCATCCTTAATTTGCTGCCACCAATGATGTGACCCAAAAAGGGCATCTCCTTCTTTGCAAAGTCATATTTTTTCCTTTTTCACAAATAGTTAGTTCTCTTTTAAGGTTTGGAAAACCCGTTGTAGGTGTGCCTTGTGCTCCTCCAAGGTTTTGCTGTAGACGACAATGTCATCAAGGTACACCACGACGAATCTATTCAAGTATGGTTGGAAGATTTGGTTCATCAAAGTACAAAATGTGGCAGGGGCATTTGTGAGGCCAAAGGGCATCACCAAGAACTCGTAAGAGTCATATCTTGTGATGCATGTCGTTTTTGCCTCATCACCTTCCGCTATCTGCACTTGCCAATATCTCAACCGCAAATCTATCTTTGAGAACCATCTTATAGCGCCAAGTTGATCGAACAGGTCGAATATGAGTGGGATGGGATAGCTATTCTTTACCGTGATCTTATTGAGTGCCCTATAGTCAATACATAACCGCATCGACCCATCGTGCTTCTTTTGGAATAACACCGGTGCTCCAAATGGCGCTTTGGATGGCTGAATAAACCCGGTATCCAATAAGTCATTCAATTGCTTCTGAAGTTCCTCCAACTCTAATGGTGTCATCCGATAGGGCACTTGTCACGCCCCCGAATTCCAGGGAACCCGGAACCGGGTACATGACTTCCCCTTGCCCGCACCCGAAAGGTCAAGGGGTTGGTGACTAGCACCAATAGAGACTACACCGCGGTCTTTGTCTCAAATATGCAACCTTGTACGATCATACATCAAGGGTAATCCTGTACTTTCCCATATATCATCATGCATACAAAGAGTCAAACAATCATACGGACATCACATCATACGGTATGCAAATACAACTTTCCACGGACCCATGTCCGGATATCACATAAAACAATACGAGAATATAATTGATCATACATCGAGTAGTGGGCGTCCTCCTGGAAGAAAGTCCTCCACTAGTCTCGGGTCACACCTGAAAAGGGTAAGCAACAAGTAGGGGTGAGCGACAAGCTCGGTAGGTGACCCTAACACTCCACATCATGCAACACATATAAGTCTATACTATATGCTCGGTGTACTCGTGCACCGTGTTGTGTGCACAATCATCAGGACTCGGCCTGCAACAAACATCAGACAACTTGTCCACGATCCTCCATGGGATCCCAGCTCGGGGCACTCGGCCCTAGCTCCACGAGCTCAACGGCTCAACTCGGGCCTTAGCTTTGTCCACGTATGAATATGCCCGGCCACGATCGCCACACAGGGCTGCCATCGGTTCATATGCCTGCCACGTCAACCATATAGCACCATCGGTGCATCACGGTGAGAACCCAAACAAGTCACGGAGTCCATGCCCCAATACCTCACATCAACATACTAACATTAGTATGGCATGTCATTCTCAACATTTCCTTTAGAATTGTAGCCGGTCTTCACAAGTAAATCCTCAACCCTTGATTTATGAAGGAAGTACTCATAGCACTATTTTCTTGAAATTAAAAGTCCCGGCATTGGGTTCCCTTATCATAAATAAGATAATCTGATTTTTGGGGATTTTTCCGAGATGTCTAACCCCACTTTCCAAAAATTCACCACTATGAACTTTTGAGTTTTTCCGAGATTTTACACTAAAACCAATTTTCACATTTTGAAATAGTGGGAATTAATTTTTCTAGTATTTTTCTTTGAATCCAAATGGGGGGTATTTCGTTATTTACATTGTAACTTAAGTATCCGGAAACACTATTCACTTAGTCCCGGAAAAACACTGTTCACTTAGTCCCGGAAACACTATTCACTTAGTCCCGGAAAAACACTGTTCACTTAGTCCCGGAAAACACTGTTCACTTAGTCCCGGAAAAACACTGTTCACTTAGTCCCAGGAAAAATACTATTCACTTAGTCCCGGAAAAACACGTTCATCGTCGTTTTTGCCAATTTTCTCAGCTAAACGGCAACCCGGCAACCCCAAACACTCATAAACACATTTATTTTGATATACACCCCATTACACGTCTTAAATAACTCTAAATTTCATGTAATCAACGAAATACCTCTTTTATGCGTTTAAACCACAAGATTCAACCAAAAATTGGGTTTCCCCCCAAATCTTAAGGTTCACCCCCAAATTCCATGATTTCACCCAAATTAAGCATGTTAAGCCTACTATGAATCATATAAGGAGTTAGAATCACCTACTTGGAAGATTCTTTGCGATCCACGAGCTCCAATCGCCCCCAAAATCACCAAGAAAGCTCTTCACGCTCTTCACCTTCTCTCTCTCTCTCTCTCTTGCTCAAACACGCACGCACCAATAATTGGAAATTAAAGATATAAGGCATTCTTAATTATATATATACCGTTGCCAATAATTGGCCTCCCAGGATAATTGACCCGAGGCCGGATAATTGACCTCCCGAGGTCACGAACTCTAAATTGAGTCAAATTACTGTCAAAACGCTCGAAATAACGAGCACAACACTGTTCAGATATTATCACACTCAAATGACTGCTCAAACGCAAAGTCAACCAATAAACCCCAAAAAGTCAACAATCGGGTCAAACGGGGCCCCGACTCGGAATCGGGCCCAAGTACAGTCAAAATGCTCACATCGACGGCTACACTACCGTCCAGATAGTTACATTCTCATAGAATGACTATCTCTCAAAACTACCCAAATACGAGTCTTTACAGCACTGCAGCAGGAGGCCTTACTCCTGCTTCTAGCTCGATCTTGTGTTCCACCTCTCACTTCAGCGGAAGTTGTTTGAGGAGTTCGGGTGGCATAACGTCCCTAAACTCTTCAAGGACTGTCTTCACTTCAGTTGGGGGCTCCTTCTCAACATTTGGGCATTCTTCCTTCACTATGACAATGAAGGTTGGCTCATGTCGCTTAACTCCTTTGGACAGTTGGAGCGCTGAAAGAGACTTTACTTTTGTAAAGACTCGTATTTGGGTAGTTTTGAGAGATAGTCATTCTATGGGAATGTAACTATCTGGACGGTAGTGTAGCCGTCGATGTGAGCATTTTGACTGTACTTGGGCCCGATTTCGAGTCGGGGCCCCATTTGACCCGATTGTTGACTTTTTGGGGTTTATTGGTTGACTTTGCGTTTGAGCAGTCATTTGAGTGTGATAATATCTAAACAGGTT
The DNA here is from genome assembly GCA_023512835.1 of Taxillus chinensis. Classification (NCBI taxonomy): domain Eukaryota; kingdom Viridiplantae; phylum Streptophyta; class Magnoliopsida; order Santalales; family Loranthaceae; genus Taxillus; species Taxillus chinensis. Next base: position 1,298,324 of record CM042086.1, read on the forward strand.
GTGCTCGTTATTTCGAGCGTTTGACAATAATTTGACTCAATTTGGAGTTCGTGACCTCGGGAGGTCAATTATCGTTCGGGTCAATTATTGCTTGGAGGCCAATTATTGGCAACGGTATATATATAATTAAGAACTGCCTTATATCTTTAATTGCCAATTATTGGTACGTGCATGTTTGAGCAAGAGAGAGAGAGAGAGAGAGAGAGAGAGAGAGAGAGAGAAGGTGAAGAGCGTAGAGCTTTCTTGCTGATTTTGAGGCGATTGGAGCTCGTGGATCGCAAAGAATCTTCCAGGTAGGTGATTCTAACTCCTTATATGATTCATAGTAGGCTTGGCATGCTTAATTTGGGTGAAATCATGGAATTTGGGGGTGAACCTCAAGATTTGGGGGAAACCCAATTTTTGGTTGAATCTTGTGATTTAAATGCATAAAAGAGGTATTTCTGTTGATTACATGAAATTTAGAGTTATTTAAGATGTGTAATGGGGTGTATATCAAAATAAATGTGTTTATGAGTGTTTGGGGTTGCTGGGTTGTCGTTCTAGCTGAGAAAATTGGCAAAAATGACGATGAACAGTGTTTTTCTGGGTTAGTGTTTCATGGCTAAGTGAATAGTGTTTTCCGGACTAAGTGAATAGTGTTTTTCCGGGCTAAGTGAACAGTGTTTTCGGGCTAAGTGAACAGTGTTTTTCCGGGATAGTGAACAGTGGTCCGGAGGAGTTAGTCCGGATCAGTAGTCCGGAGTAATCAATCCGTAGCATCAAATCTGTAGTAGTGAAACAGTGTTCCGCAGCAGTTGCAATCCGGAGCATCAAGTCCGTAGCATCAAATCCGTAGTAGTGAAACAGTGTTCCGCAGCAGTGCAACTGCACTGCACTGGACATTTACATTGTAAACCATTATGCCTCTCCACATTTATTATACTTAAGTTACAATGTAAATAACGAAATACCCCCCATTTGGATTCAAAGAAAAATACTAGAAAAATTAATTCCCACTATTTCAAAATGTGAAAATTGGGATTTAGTGTAAAATCTCAGAAAAACCCAAAAGTTCGTAGTGGTGAATTTTTGGAAAGTGGGGTTAGACATCTCGGAAAAATCCCCAAAAATCAGATTATCTTATTTATGATAAGGGAACCCAATGCCGGGACTTTTAATTTCAAGAAAATAGCGTATGAGTACTTCCTTCATAAATCAAGGGTTGAGGATTTACTTGTGAAGACTGGCTACAATTCTAAAGGAAATGTTGAGTATGACATGCCATACTAATGTTAGTATGTTGATGTGAGGTATTGGGGCATGGACTCCGTGACTTGTTTGGGTTCTCACCGTGATGCACCGATGGTGCTATGTGGTTGACGTGGCGAGCATATGAACCGATGGCGGGCCGTGTGGCGAATGTGGCCGGGCATATTGCGCGTGGACGGGCTAAGGCCTGAGTTGAGCCGTTGAGCTCGTGGAGCTAGGGCCGAGCGCCCGAGCTGGGATCCCATGGAGGATCGTGGACAAGTTGTCCTGATGTTTGTTGCGGGCGAGTCCTGATGATTGTGCACACCGCACGGTGCACGAGTACACTGAGCATATAGTATAGACTTATATGTGTTGTAGGAAGTGGAGTGTTAGGGTCACCTACTGAGCTTGTCGCTCACCCCTACTTGTTGTTTACCCTTTTCAGGTGTGACCCGAGACTAGTGGAGGACTTTCTTCCAGGAGGACGCCCACTACTCTGATGTATGATCTGATTATATTCGTATTATTTTATGTTTGTATCCCGGACATGGGTCCAGGTGGACGATTATATTTGCATCTGTTTGTGATGTGATGTCCGTATGACTGTTTGACTTATTGTATGCATGATGATGTATGGGAAAGTACAGGATTACCCTTGATGTATGATTGTACAGGGTTGCATATTTGAGACAGCACCCGCGGTGTAGTCTCTATTGGTGCTAGTCACCAACCCCTTGACCTTTCGGGTGCGGGCAAGGGGAAGTCATGTACCCGGTTCTGGGTTCCCTGGAATTCGGGGGCGTGACAACTTTGAGCTTTTTCTCCCTCATTACCTTTACCATGCACGTCTTCTCCTTGTCCACGATGCATATTGTGTTGGTGTTAGGAATTGGAATTGCCCACACTTGGTCAACGAACTCCATCCCCAGCACCATGGGATAGTCGTCTAATGACACTACGAAGAAATTCACCTTGCCTCTCCATTCGCTGATACTTAGCTCGACACCTCGATCAACCCCATGGATTGGACTAGCACTAGAGTTCACTGCCTTCAGTCATCCCTTCTCTTCCTTGTAGATTATCCTCAATCTTCGAGCTTCCTCCACTTTGATGAAGTTGTTGGTCGCACCCGTGTCCACCAAGGCCTTAGTTTCAAGGTTGCGAGCACGTATATGCGCCCCTTCTGTCTTCTGGATGGTAACACCTCCACATTTGCCTTGATTGCATTAAGGAGTTGCAAGGAATCAAGTCTTGGATCCCTCTGTTCCTTTTCATTGATCATCGCGGAGAGCTTGGAGCATTTCGGGCACTCGAATGCCTTGTGAGGGCCTTCGCAAAAGAAGCAAGAGATCCTTGGCTTCTCCCCGTCCTTAGACGGTTGGAAGGGTTTCCCTTTCCTTTCACTCTAGTTGTCTCCCCCACGTTTCTCTTTATGGAACTTGTTTGGCTTGGAAGTCGATGAAGAACTGGTGGCCTTCTCCGGTTTCTTGTACTCGATGAGTGATTCGGCCACTGCCATGGCTGACGCTAGGTTATGCACATTCCTCCAATGTAGCTCCAACTTCACCCATTATTGCAATTCGTCCATGAAGGTAAATAATGAATCCTCCGCGGATATATTCGAGATCTCCAATATCAGCTCTAAAAATTCATTGACGTACTCCTGCACTGTGCCTTTGTGGGCAAGGCACCGAAGTTTCATCTAGAACTCGTCCTCCTCGTTATGAGGGTGGAATTGGGCCTTGATTTCCCGCTTGAAGGCCGCCCAGTTGTTAATGACACATAGACTGCACTCCTTGTCGGCATATCACCGCCTCCACTACACCATAGCTGAATTGACTAAGTATAGCGGGGTGGTCTTCACCTTCTTTGCCTCGTCCACAATATTCAAGACATCAAAGTATTGCTTCATGGTCCAGAGGAAGTTGTCTAACTCCCTCGCATTCCTTGACCCATCATAAGTCTTAGGCTTCGGCGCGTCGATTTTGGAGCTGGAATGGCCACCAACACCACCTTGGGTGACTACCATTTTGTAAAGAGACTAATCTGCCTTGATATTTTTGATTTCCTCCCGCATCGCTAGAATTTGAGACATGAGAGAATCTTTCAAGCCCTCGAATCGAGAGTTCATGTCATCCATGACGGAGTTAGGAAGCCCTTGCATCCTCTTATAGCTTTCGTCACCCTATGACTCCATCATTTCGATGCTTCCAGTGTGCTCCTCGATCACCTCCATCTGGTTGGTTAATGCTAACTCCATTTTAACTAGCCGACTCTCCAGCAGACATGTTCCCCTTGAAACGAACTTCTCTCTCTTCCGTTCCTTAATGTTATACTCCTTGTCGCAACCTTCATGGTCACCACTACTAATGACAATAGATCATCCGTTTGTCATTTTGGACCGTCTTGAAGCTTTTGATTGTTCCATCGAACTTGGCACCGAACTCGCTCTAATACCACTTGTCACGGGGTCAGTTTTGTATCGTAATTTAATCCGTGCGGCACCTAGTTCCCACTCGTACGAAGGAACGCTAGGTCAGCTTAACTCGTCGCATTTGATCGGAACTCAACGATCATTTTATAAAACAGTTGTGTACGGAAACGCTTAGCGAAAGAAAGTTTGAATGAAGACAAAGAAATCGATTTTAATGATTGTTTGAAAGCTTTACAAGATTCAAAGACTCCCCTACATGTAGATCTTAAGACTATTATGGCTCTACTACCAGGAGACATCATTTTTAATAGAGTTCTAAATCTCTATAACTCACTCTATAAACTAGGTTTCAACACTTTACAATTGGAAAATACCCAAAAATAGCCTAAGTGTGTTATGATAAGCCTCAGTCCATGACACCATGTACACCCTTAGGTGTAGTTCCCCTCCCCTCATTCCTGCTGTGCCCCATCTCCACTGCCCTCATCCTTGTCGCCCCATCTCCGCCACCCCACTCCATCCCTGCAGTCCGGTCCCAGGCCTCCCATCCCAGCCGGCGCTGCCCCCCTCCTGCCATCCTTGTTACACCCCATCTTCACCGCCTCCATCCATGCTGGCACAGTCATTGCCCCACCCCCGTCCTCGCTGCCTGGTCCCAGGCCCACCATCCTAGCCTGCGCAGACCCACCCCTCGCCCGCTCCTCGCATCATTGAGTTTGGTGATTTGTCCATCATGTCGATCCGTCCAATAAAAAAATAAAGTATTATTTTAATATAAATACATATAAAAATATAAAAACGCTGTTAGAGTTAAACTTAAAAAGTACTATTTACATGTAAATTTGTATTCACATGTAGATATAAAATATATAGTAGTCTTGGAGTTACTAGAGTGAATGTTCTTAGACCATCTCCAACCGGGCGTTAAAACGCTATATATGACGTAGTATCACGTCAAATTGATCTCCAACTGGACGCTATAGTTTGTGTTAATTTTAGCGTAATGTATAGTACTGCACCAAATTTGGCGCAGTACTGTAGACGCGCTATCCATGCGCTATCGTCGTCCCCCTCTCTCTCTCAGTCTCGGGCATCCTGTCTCTCTCTTCACCTCCTCCCTGTCTCTCTCTCCCAGGCAAAGACGCCGTTCAGGCCTGATACCGCTGTAGAGGCGCTAGAATGAGACCATACTAGGTGAATCGGAGGAGACCGTGCAAGCCTGCTCTCTCCCTCCCTCTCTCTCTCTCTCCCTCGTGATGTTGTTTTTGACGTGGGTAGATTGGAGGCCGTATTGGGTGATCTTCTTCTCTGGCCAGAAGTCAACCACCTCATGGCAATGAGATCAAGAGGCAGAAATCCTTTGGGTGGGCGTGGGATGGATATGAGGAGTAGAGATGATGAGTTATCTTTACTTTTCAAAAGCCACGTGGAGGAGAAGCTGCGTTGGAAAGAAAATAAATAATAAAATAATAATAATAAAAGGTATATTCTATAGAATATTTCTTATAAAGTTCCATTTAATGTAAACAGGTTGGAGTTGAAAACAAAAATAGTGCAAAAATAACTCTATTTTAATGTAAAAGTTGTTTTAAAATGAAGTAATGAGTTGAAGATGCTGTATAATTTTATAATATTTTAATTAAATATTCAATTTTATGAATAAGAATAAACGACGCTTTTCAATCGAATATTTTATTGTTTTTATTTGTTCATAAAATTCTAATATTAAAAAAGTCGCATCATTTTAAAAATTTTTTATTTTACAGATTCCAACTCTGCTCTGCAGTTGCTGTTGCGCGTTGAGTGCGAAACACAAGGGGCTTATCTAGGGTTTCGCCTCCGCTCTGCTCCACTGAACTCCGTGCCTCAGCCATGGCGAAACCAAGCCGAGGCCGTCGCTCTCCGCCGTCTGGATCCTCCTCACCCTCCCGCTCCCGCTCCTTCTCTGGTTCCGACTCTCGCTCCTCCTCCTTCTCCCGTTCCCGCTCTCGCTCCAGATCTCTCTCGTCCTCCTCGTCCCCTTCCCGCAGCGTCAGCTCTCGCAGCCGCAGCCCTCCCGCCAAAAAGAGGTTCTCTTCCTTCTTAAATCTCCAAGAAAATGTTTCTGCGAGCGAGTGCAGTGTATCGTTTTTTTGGTTCAAATTCGTCAGAGAATGTTGTATTCGCATTAGCGTTCGCGTGTAGGACATGTAAATGGAATTTGGTGGTGCTGAGTCTTGTTATGTTCTTATCCTTGAATTTGGTCTAAATAGTTTTCTTTTCACGGGCAAGTGTTATGTTTGAATATAGCTTGCCATATATAGTGTTGAGTTTATGTGCTGTCATGTTATCGTATCACTTTGTCATGACTTTTTATTGTATACACTTTTCAATCTGCTTGTATGAAGCTTTAAATTTGTTAGGATAGATGAACAAACTAGAAACGGTAGACGTTTGGATAATTTTGCCTTTAAAACTTTTTATTCTATGGAAAGAGAAATTTGGAGTCCCAGAAATGTTGACAGAAAAGGTCCTGATGTTCTACATGAACATTTTAAAATCAGGTGTGCAATATTTATATCCTGTGCTTTAATTCTTCTTCTTATCATTATTAGTCATGTTTCTGGCAGTCCTGTTGGCCGGGGTAGACGAGGCCGCTCCCCACCTCTACAATCTAAGAAGCCTTCTCCACCACCAAGGTATATGTTCATTTTTTTATTAAAAAATTTATATTCCATCACTTTTTAGTTTTTTTTTTTTTAAATTTCTCTTGAAGTTTTTAGAAAGTATCCCTTCTTATTCATAGTATAAGGGATAGGTAGATAGAAGAGATTTGGGAAGACGAAATAGTAGTTTATTAAAGTAAAATTTCATCAAATGTGAATTAACCAGAAGTTAGAGATTAGACACACCAATATGTCAACACACAGTTAAGAGAGTGAAAGAGGAATAGTGCTTCAAGTGCTAAACCCCTAAATGCATGCTTCTGTCTAAGATTCTCTTGGGTATTCAATAAATAATCACTCTGTATGTGTAGCATTATCCAAATAGAAACTCTAATCATACATTTGAGTAACAAATAATTAAAAAACTGTTTTCACTGTCAAATGTGATGAGTTTGGCTTCCTTGAATTGCATATATCAAAATGCATCTTCACAAGTATCTGTATGCCACTATGCTTTATTTATTTGTACACATTTAGATGTATTTTTTGTGCTTCAAATAGAATTTCCACTCGTACATAGATGCACATAGTTGCCATTTTCTATTAATAATTGTAGCCTTTTTGATAAAAAAATAATTTTAGTTTTTTTGATGACTTCAGGAAGGCTTCACCAGTCGTTGAGTCTCTTACTCTTTGTGTTGAACAACTCACTAGGAATGTGAATGAAGGCCATCTAAAAGAAATATTTGGTATGTTATCTAATTTGTCTTTATTCTCCTACTATGTTTTGATATGTCTATATACATGTATGATGTGTATGTGTGTACGTAGACACACTAAATTGTTAAAACACACACATAATATAGGTTAATGGAAGCTCCTTTATGTCTATAGTGTCAAGATTTCACACATTCTTCTTTTTAGGAGGATATTTGTGTGGTTCCTTTGGGTTATTACAATGTTTTTATATTCATTATTTTTATTTTGCATATTTCATGTTTCTCTTGTAAATGATGATTCTTCTTACACAAATTATATCATCCAATGTATGATTCTCCTCTGATTGCAGGTAATTTTGGTGAAGTTGTGAGTGCGACATTGATGATGGATCGTTTAGTGAGTTCCTAATTATGGTTTGAAGTATAGACAAAACTAGATTTCATGGTTGTATTTCCAAAAACGATGTAAAATTGAGATTTTTGATTCTTATTTTCAGGTAAACCTTCCAAAGGGATATGCATATGTTGAGTTCAAATTGAGATCTGATGCTGAAAAAGCTCTCTTGTACATGGATGGAGTATGTGTTCATAAGTTTTTGACATTCATGATGGAAATTGTATACTTGCAAGATTAAGGGAGGAGAGAGAGCTGCCCGGGTGGGGGTCTTTTATTATCCATGAATGTCGGTGACTTAGAACTGACACTAGTACTAAAATACCGAAACCCATAGTAGGTAACATCAGATGATAGAGCACATAGTTGGGAGAGAAACAATGATACCCTATTTGGCATCTAGCATAACTGAGAATGAGACATCAAAGAGACTTCAAATCTTGCTTAGAGACTTTAGGATGTGAATTGCAAACAAAACTTACACAACCAACCATTTTAGGTGAGAGAAGAAATAGAGACTAGGTAATAAAATGCAAAGGGGAATTTTTTTGACTAGAATGGTAGAGGGTAAATGGCTGATGTGATAACAAGTAGTTAAAACCGAATAAGTCCAATGGGATATCAAAACATTGTATTGTCATAAAAGGGCAAGAACAAACTCTAATAGATGTGTGTTCTTGTGATTTGTAACACCATTCCATTGGGGTTTGTCAAGGCAAGAAGTTTGATGGATAACTCCATTAAGTTTTGAGGAAAAAATGTAGATTATGAAGACATGCAAATGTTGCCATTATCTCAGTGCAATTTTTTGATAAAAAAAGAAAATTGAGTAGAAATCTTAGCTTAGAACTCACACAAATTTAGAAAACCTCATGACATTTTTATTAAATAAATCCATGTTATGTGTTAATAATTATTAAGGCTTGTTCTCCTCATGGATCAGAACTTTATCAGTTTGGCTTGGGTAGCTGACCCAATCCCCTATTCTCAGGTTGGTAGGGTCCTTTTGGTGTTGGTTTGTTTTTGACTGTGCTGTGGAGGAGGGAGCTTTTTCTACTAATCTCTTGCGACATGTGGAGGGGTTGGCAAGTTTGAGGGCTGCACTGATTGCTTACATTATTGTTCTGTCTGATGGGATTGGGTCTGAGTTTGCCCAAGTTGTCATTGAAGGCTCTATGCTTTTAGTGGATGACTTTTGTGAAATGTGGATAGTGCTCAAGATGCTTGCTTGGGGTTTGATAGCACATTGAACTAGATGAGAGCAAAGCTGTCAAAAGCACTAGGTGCACTTAAGCGCAAAGACTATCCCGTTGCTTTAAGCTCAAAGCACAAAAAAAGTGCTCGCTTTAGTGAAACAAAGTGCATGTTATAGAAGAAATATATATATATATATTATTCATAAACCATAATCCATCAAATAAAATGTTTAAAAATCATCCTCATTATAACCACAATATATATATATATATATATTGTTAGAGCTGTATTATTCAACAATATCTTCTGACTCATTGGAATCTTTATCTTTCTCCTTCAAGTCATGGTCTGTAGAGCCTTTAAAATTACTAATGTTTAAGCTTAACCTTCCTTGAGTTGATTTGGCTTGCTTCCTAGTAAATTTGGAGGGTTCTCCAACTCCAAATGTTCTAGCCACAACATCCCAAGTTAACAATCTCATCACCAAAAACTCCATCATTTTCCGCTGCATCTTTAGCATTTCTTACTCTAATTTTTCCAATTAACCACTCATTACTTTCGGTGTCTGTCAAAGCAATTGGATCAATGACATCTTACAATCATATTGAGCCTTGAGTGCTTGATTGTATTTACAAAAATCAAGTCATTCAATTTTTTCATTTTCACCTTGTTTTTTTCTCTTAGTGTGAATTTACAACCATAGAAAGCATGAAAAATAATTAAGTATAATATCTATGTTAGTTTGTTAAAATTACTATTTGTTAAGTAAATTATAAAACCAAATTACATGTTCAAAGATACTTCAATTGCGTTCATATCCAGAAGCATTACATGTGAGGCTAAGAATCTTGCATACCAATCGTTGCAAAGTAGAAGCAGACCTTTCATACATACTCCAACATTTAGCTGCATAAGGAATTTAGAGCATGGTTTGTAGTATCGGTCGATATCGAGACGTATCGCCCGAATCGGAATGGTATCGGAGGGTCCCGGTACGATATCCCAACTTGATATGAAAATCTCGCCTATTTGCTCTATCTCGCTGATCTCGGCCGAGATGTCGGGCGAGAAGAAGCAACTTGGCTGATGTCTGAACGATATGCTGCGTCACGCATGAAAATTCGTCCGAAATTAACAGAAATAATTGGTACGTACCTTTCTTCTTTCTCCACTCCGACACCGATGGCCATCAGTTTCATCCTCCTCATCTTCTCTTCTCGTCTTCTGGGCCATCGATTGCGGCCGTCCTCGTTTTCTCTCCTTCGACGGAAATTATTCCGCCTCATGCATGCTGCCGTTGCCAGCACACAGCGCACGCTGCCGCAGGTATGTTTCTAGAAGATCTTCTTCCCCTCACGCACACTGCCGACTGCCGAGGTATGTTTTAAGACTTTTATTTACTTATTTCACCTAACTAATTTTATTTTAAATTAACTTAAAATCATTTCCTTAAATTTATTATTCCTTAACTACATTCCTTAATTTAAGGCATTAAATTTATAACTATTTTAATTCCTTAAATTAAAACATTTTTACATTTAAGAAATTATTCCTTAAATTCATTATTTCCTAAAGTAATTTCTTAATTTAAGAAATTAAATTTATAACTGTTTAAATTTCTTAAATTAAAATAATTTTAAATTTAAGAAATTATTTTTTAAATTAATTCCTTGTTTTAAATTTATTCCTTAAATACTGATAAAAATTGTTTTAAATTTATTTCTCAAATTAAAAATAAAATATATAATAATGAAATTAAAAATATTTAACACACAAACCTATAAATTTAAGAATATTTAACATATTGTAAATTAGTTAAAAATAATTAATACTGACTGCTATAAATTTTAAAATATATATTACGGTATAAGTTAAATTAAGAATATTTAATATAATTTAAATATTAGTTTTTTTACTTGTAATGTTATTAATGGATATTTCTTTTGTTGTATTTTTGTTCTTCGAGTACTCCTTGTATACAGTCTTTTTCTAATAAAATTTGCTTACTTCTCAATTAGAAAAAATTATGATATAACGTCTTTTTTATGTTAAAAGTCTTAGCATGGAATTGAAATAATTTATTTTGCTTGTTTAATGATTCCAATGAAATTATTTGATTTTTATTTTTTTAATTGAATATTATTTCACGCCTAAAATGTCCGTGAGATGCAACGAGTTGTATGTGATCGCAACGCGACGACATCAGCGACCGCGACTTCGAACCATGATTTAGAGATTAAAAAATTTAGAAGTTTAGAATTCAAACATAATATGAATCAAACTAACTTTTTTTTTACTTGGAGCCTTTTTCTTGCTTGATTTCACTGCTAAATTAAAGCCAAAAATGCCTTTTGCCTTCTTATATATTGACAATTTGTCCACAATCTTCATTTGCAAATTCTCATTTGGAACTAACTTTGATATGTAAGCTAAAAGGTCTTTTGTCACTTCCTGATCAAACTCCACATTTGAATTATTATAACAAAACTTGGGATTAAAGAAACGGCCATCAACATGCAATGGATGGTAGAGTTGAACTTCTCATCGCTTCATTAATGATTTTGAAAATATCCTTGTATTTATCCTTTTCCATTGAATGAGCTCATATTAGTCTCCTTAGATCTGTCCATGGCTTTATATACCTAACTCATCATTGGTTTCCTTTCATTATTAAATAGTTGCAGAACTCGAACTAAAGGGCTCATCACTTTAAGAATGTGAATAATATTATTCTAGAATGAAGGCATCAATACGACTTCTCTTGCATTCCCCCCTTGCCTACTTTGGTTTCATGCTTGAGGCCTACTCTTTATAAACAAACATGTATCTCAATGATTTTTTGTGCTCGTGAACACTCTGCCATGTAAGATAACATGTACAAAATTTAGTTTTCTTAGCTTGAATTAGATTTGCTTGCTTTGTAAACTTTCTCAATAAACTCAACACACTTACATGATTATAAATATTACCTGTCAAAAATATAGCTCTTTCCAAAGTCCTCGATACTAAGGACATCTTACCAATTTCTTCTAATATTAAGTCAATGCAATGTGTAGCACATGGCGTCCAATAAATGTTGGGCCTCTTGGTTTCTAACATATTACTAGTCGACTTAAAATTAGAGCCATTGTTGGTAATCATTTTCATTACATTTTCTTCCCTCACATGTTCAACAAATTCATCAAGTAATTTAAACACTTTCTCACCTATTTTTCCATATGCAGATGCATCGACATTTTTCACAAATATTGATCCAGTAGCTAAGTTTACCAAGAAGTTGATAATACTTTTACTTGTCTTGCTAGTCCGGCCATCAACCATTATTGAGCACCCATACTTCTCCTACATGTCTTTATGAGACTTTAATATTTTTTTAGTATAAGAAACTTCTTTCTTGCGACATTTCACTTAAACTTCATGGTAACTTCAGCTGGCTTGTTCCCTTGAGTGTGTCTTCGGTTGCCTGGCCCTAATATTTCCAAGATAGAAGTCTCAAGGTTTAAAAATACGAAATGCGATACGATAATGATTTGATGTCGTATGCCGAGTCAGACGCCTTAGTACGGTTGAGGAGGGCGTCTTAGTCGCATTAAATTTTTTAATATATATAATTATATAAATTTATAGCTAAAAACTATAGAACTATATATAAATTTAAAACAATTTAATATAAAATAAAATTATATATGAATTTATAATTTAATATATAGTAAAATCACTGTATATTAACTTCTTTTTTAATATGTAACTAATATATTTATATATTAAAATAAATATATAAATATTTATATAGTTATTTAATGTAATATAGTTAATACAATGACTTCGACGATGACGTTGGAAGACGGTAACAATGAGGGTTTCGAGGGCGCGGGCAACCTTGGAGATGCTGTTGGAGATGATGCTACTACTTCGACGATGACGACGGCAACGTTCGATGATAATGACAATGCTATTATGGTGATCGACAACGACCGACGATGACGAAGGAAAAGGCTGAGATCGAGAAAGCAAAGGTTAGCCACTGGTGTATTTTTTTAACATGTTTAAAACCACGTGTCCTTTTGTGTTGACGCAGGCGCATGGTTCGCAGTATCGTCTGAGTGGAAGAAATCTCGGACGATCCATCACGGTATCGGAGGGTCCCGATTCGAGATTCATGGACGGTACGCAAACCTTCTTCATCTCATCGATATCGTTCGAGATCTCAGTCGAGAAGCAACAAATTGCCCGTTGTCTCGACAACACGCTCCATCCCGTTCGAGATCTCGGTTGAGAAGCAACGATACGCCTGTGTTGTAGTTGTTGTTGAAGTCGTCGATCGTCATCCCAGTCCTGACGCAGCAACGATCGTTGTCGTCGCCGTTGGCAGCGCCGTCGTCGTCGAATTTGCCGTCATCTCTCCTTGGTCGAAGTCGATTGTCGTCCCGAGGTAGCGACTCTGCGTCGTTGATCGTCCCGAGGTAGCGTCGAAGTCGAAGGAAGAAAAGGAAGTAATGAAAATAGCATGCATTATTTTATTTCTTTGAGTATGCAGACGTTATTATTATTATTATTATTATATTAATTGATGCTGCAGGCGTTATTTTAGTATGCCGATGTTATTATTTTTGGTCCAAATACCCCCCAGATATCTATTAATAATTAATAATTAATTATAATTAAAATAATTTAATATATCTTATGTCTATTAATTTATATTCTATATCTTATTTTTATATAAAAATATTATTAATATAAATTAATTAGTATTAAAATAATATTAAATAAATATTGTATAAGTTGAATGTCATTTAAAATTTCATGTATTATATTATAAATCATAAAAATATAAAAATATATTTATTTTAATGTTTTAATAATATGCTAGCGCTTTTTTAATATAATAACTCATATTATGTTATTTAAAATTATATATTTATATTATTTATTGATTCAAATGTGATTTTTCTGATTTTTTATTATAATTTTTTAAAAATAATTAAATATTATTTTATGTCTAAAGTTGCATTTCACCTGAGTTGTAACGCGACGTATGCGACCGTGACGCGATGACTGTCGCGACCGCGACTGCGAACCATGCGTGGGCGGCTTATCCTGCATACGGGACAAAGCGGCGGAACGGGCCTCCTCAAACTGTGCACCCATCTTAGGCGAGCAGCGGCTGAAGGTGAGGTAGCGCTTCAACTCATTTTTTTGAACCATGAGAAGTCTTATGTGGGACGAGCTCATTGGCTTTTGTTGTTGGTAGGATTTGCCTTGGTGGGGACTTCAATGTGGTGCGATTCCCTTTTAAAAAGGATGGTTCGTTGGACTTCTCACCTTCAATGTTTGGGTTCGTTGAGTTTATAGCATCTAATGCCTTTTGTCAAGGGTTACTTCACTTGGTCTAATGAGGTCTCTTTTTCTTGCTTGATTGATTTTTGCTTTTCGATGAGTGGGCTGGGCGTTTTATCAATATTCTTCAGTTGAGGTTGAGTCGTGTGTTTTGATCATTTTTCAGTTGCCTTGAGGTGTGGCTCTCTGCATTGTTGTTGGAGACCTTTCCGGTTTGAGGACATGTTTTTTGGCTGAGGGTTTTGAGGATTGGATTCGTGAAAATCTTACCTTGTGGAGGGTATTCCAAGTTTTGAGTTTGCCACCAAACTGAGGATGTTGAACAAGGGCCTGCAATAGTGGAATTTTGATGTCTTCGGGCATGTAGCTGTGCAGAAACAAACTTATTTGGTGGGGCTGACGGAGCTTGATGAGGTGGTGGAGCTCAGACCAATATCTATGGAGAGGGGTCGAAGAGAGCTCTAATCCACCGATCTTGAAAAGCTCTTGTTAGAAAATTCCCAGCATCAGAAGTATAGAATCTTTTAACTTAAAGAGGGAGATAAGAATTCAAAAATGTTTCATTGCATGGCTAATTCGCACTTTAACACTAATGGTCCACACTGTAAAACTAATGGTCCATTACTAAGCTGATTATTGATGTCAGGTAGACATCAAGAATTATGAGACTCTTTATAGGAGGAGGGACATTGCCAACCTTTCTTAGATGGGGTCTAGTTTGATGCCATTTCCGACGAAGATGCATTGTGGCTTGATTGGCCTTTTGAGGAGAATGTGGTAGAGATGGTGGTTCAGGGTTGTAAAGGAGATAAGGCCTTGGTCCGGATGGGTTACCATTTGCTTTCTTTCAGCATTGTTAGTGTAGTGGGATCGAATATTTTGGTGGTGTGCCAGGAATTCCACGAGAATTACTCCTTTACAAGGAGTCTCAATGCTATTTTTCTCTCTCCTTACAAAGACACATGGGCCAGACTAATTAAAGGATGTTAGGCCAATAAGCTTACTGGGTGGTATATACAAGATTATTGCTAAGATGTTGGCTAATTGGTTGAAGGTAGTTTTGAGGAAGATCATTTCTCATGCCTTCATGAATGTAGGGAAATCCTTGATTCAGTTTTTATTGCCAATGAGTGGCCTTAATTGTAGGCTAAAAGCTTCTATCTTTAGCATGCTTTGTAAGTTGGACTTGGAAATGACATATGACCACATTAATTGGGATTTTCTTCTTTACCTGTTAGGGAGGTGTGGGTTTCAAGTGGCAGAATTAGATTTCTTTTTGTGTTTTAACTGTTCAATTCTCTATTTTGGTTAATGGCATCCCGTGTGGGTTTTTCTCAAGCTACAGGGGCCTTAATCCATTTGATTGATAAGGCTTGGACCGCATTATCCCGTTTCTTCTTGGGCAGTATGGACAAAGGGCACTTAGTTTTTGGCAAATGATACTTTTTTTTTTATGAGGTAGATCTGATGCATTCTTGTGATCCATTCTTGTTTGGTTCAAAGCTAAAGATATATTCAGATTGTATATCAATTTGAGTAAGAAGGTTTTGGTTCCTGTTGGGGTGGTGCCTTGCTCGGACGAGTTTGCTGAGATTTTAGGGTGCCAAACTTTGCAGTTGCCTGTCAAGTATTTGGGACTTCTGTTAGGGGCCAAGTTGAAATCTATTTTATGAAATTCAATTATTGAGAAGGCGAATCACAGTTAGCGGTTACAATCGTTTGTACCTTCTTAGGAGTGGTTGGCTCACCCTAACTAAGAGTACTCTTTCTAACTTGTCTACTTCATATCCCTCTTTCCTATTCCTAACTTGGAGGCTTCTCAGATTAAGAAAATTCAACGAAACTTCTTTTGGGGGACTACAGAGGAGGAGGTGTGTGAGATTCACTTAGTTAATTGGGATTTGGTTATCCCATTGAGGGGCCTTGTCATTAAAAAGATGCTTCGTGAAGGAAGGTTTTCATGGCAAGGTGTGGTGTCTTTGCCAGTGAGTGGGTTCATAAATCCCTCAGAGGGCCTCACGGCATCGGCTTATGGAAGTAAATTCATTCCGGGTGAGGTTCGTTCTCCAAGTAAATGGAGGATGGTCTTCCATTCATTTTTGGGATGATGTGTGGTGTGTTGAGATACTCTTGAAGATGGCTTACCTGTACTACGAATGCTCCACTAGCTGATTTCCTTATCGCTTGAGATACAACTGTGCAGTGGGAAGTGAATTTTTCCCAGCCAGCTCTTGGCTGGAAGTAGAAGTTTTTCCTTCATTCTTTGAATTATTATATTCTATCAAGCCCATTGGTTCTATGTCGGATAAGATGTGTTGGCGTCCAGATTGGTCTAAAGGTTTCAAGAGAGGGAGAGAGAGATGCCAGAAGCTAATGTGTTCTCCTTAAGGCTCACATTTATATTTAAAATAGAGAGATTTTTACATCAGTATGTGGGCTAAAGCTGTTAACATCTGTCCACACTATTGTACCAGGCACCTGTCACGTCTCTGTTTACTGGGAGCCTGCTCCTGAATATTCTAATGGAAATATATGTTAGGCATACTTATATTGTTTTTGATTCGATGCAGGGTCAAATTGATGGCAACGTCATTAAAGCAAAGTTCACTTTGACTGAAAAGAAAAAGGCTTCCTCTCCTGCAAAGGTTGTCTCAGCTGCTCCAAAAAGAGATGCCCCCAAAATTAATAATGTTAGTGCGGAAGTTTACAAGGATGGACCAAAGAGGCAGAGACAAGGTAGGCCCTGAAAAAATCAATGCCATATTCATATTTAAATTGTTTTTTTAATATTCTGAAAATAAATTGTCAGTTTCTCCACGTCGGAGGCCTCCCCTTTCCCCACCACCACGAAGGAGA
This sequence comes from Taxillus chinensis, assembly GCA_023512835.1. NCBI lineage: Eukaryota > Viridiplantae > Streptophyta > Magnoliopsida > Santalales > Loranthaceae > Taxillus > Taxillus chinensis. The sequence goes on from CM042086.1 coordinate 1,315,139, forward strand.
TCTCCTTTAGCTCTACGAAGAGGTGGGTCTCCTAGAAAACAGCCAGATTCCCCTATTCGAAGGCGTGCAGAGTCTCCTCTTCGTCGACGAGTAGAATCACCTTATCACCGTGGTGGGAGGCCAGCGTCCCCTGCTAGGCGCCGATCTCCATCCCCAGTCAGGCGGCACAGATCACCTGCAAGGTTAGCAGCGCATTGCATGCTTTATTTATTCATTTTTCAATTTGATTGATTTTGACAGCTATTTTATTTATAGGGTCTCTCCTAGAAGGATTCGCAGTAGCCCCATCCGTAGACGTTCTCCTCTTCCCCCAAGGCGTCGGTAAGGTTTTCATACTAGTAGAGTGAATACCAAACCATATCTACTTTTTCTTTTAGATGATATGTCAGCCTGTGTCTTGAAGGATGTCGTTAGATAAAAATGGTTTTGAAGTTGAGAACTGTATCACATCAATTAAACTGCAAACTATATAAGATCTTTATATGTTCACTGATTTTAAAAAATTCAAGTTGTCTAATCCACATAGGAGCTGCAGCCCTTTTAAAAGCTAGCATTGAATTCCTCCACCGGCCTAATGCTAGACCAACACTTTTTAGGGTCATGTAACTGCCTTTTAAGTGATTCTTCACTTAAAAATTGATTCCAGTATTCTAGTATTTAAAAATTGATTCAATTAATGAAATTCCCTCATGTGAACATCTTGTTTACTTTCAATTTTGTAAATAGGGCTTGTTAAATCATAAATATTTGCTCTACTATTGGTATGAAAAGGGGATACATTTTCCTTGGAAAAAGGTTTAATGACTGTGAGGAAAACTTTATGCTGTGTCTAAAATCTCTCAATCAGGTCTTACGCTGAATATTATGTTGTTGAAGTGTTTATGGTGTGACCTTTGTTTCTTACCTTATGATATATTGACAGTCACCTAATTTATCTTTTTTTAAGAACTTTCCAAGGCCTGAGAGTAAAATATATGAGTTTGTTTTAACCAGTATGGAATGGATAACATAAGTGTTTCTGTTGTGGGGTTTCCTATGGCTGTTGGTTCAAACTAGGCCTAAAAATCATTTCTTGAGATGGGAGCTTGGCTGGACATGGGTCTAAACATGGCACAATCCATTAATACTCCATTAATACACTTCAGTCCTTGAATCCAGCATGAGCATTTTGTATTAGTTTTATTTAACAAAAACCCGTCAGAACTTTAGCCCTTCCATTACAAGCATTTTTCTGTGTTGTCTGCTTTCAGTAGTGAAGTTTGCAAGTTTTTAACATGGCATGTTTCAGTAGTCTTACCACCATAATTTACTTTCTCAACATTATTTATTGCTTGTTGTGGTCAGTCTGATTACTTCAGGTTAAAATTTTATTCTGTATGTTAAAAATTGCTCATAAATTAGAACTTTTTTATTGGACAAATATGCTGTTTATTTACGTTATTTTTAAATGTTTTCCTTACCCAATCCCGTTTCTTTGCATAGCTCTCCTCCTAGACGTCGTACTTCTCCTCGCAGGTCGCCAATTAATCGCAGGCGTAGTCGCTCTCCTATTCGTAGGCCTGTTCGTTCTCACTCAAGATCATTATCTCCGCGAAGGTAACCGTAAAAATTATGACCTAAATGTCTATGTAATATTGATGAAGTTGTTTTCGTCATTGATAATTGCTCTTTTTTAGCTGGTTGTACTCTTTCCTTGTGCATGTCTTGTGTGTTTGGTCTCTTCAATAAAACTTTTTTTGGTCTTTTTTTTTTTGTCATTTATGGTTGCTTTGTTTTGTATTGTTATTCTTTCTTGTATAAAGGTCACACGTAAACAAGTTCCATCTCACTGGCTTTCAACTTTTATGGAAATTGAGTTCAATAATCTACATTGAGTAATTGTATTGTTTGTTATTTCATGGTTTCATGTATTTGTTATTATCCATTTTAAAGCATGTAGTACTGGTGTGCATGGCTTGGGGATGTGGAGTATTTGCTCCGCGAAGACATATTTCAGTTATTAATTTACCTCTTTTATAGTGACTTTGTTGGTGTTTATCCAGGCATAAACATTTAATTTGTTTTTTCCTTAGTTTCGTTCTTTCTACTGGAATCATTTTAACCACCTTTGAGATGTTTCCATCACAATTCGTTTCTTTTTTTTCCCTTGATTTGAAACCTAAATAATAAATACTTTTTAATTATTGCTTTTGTATTGTAACGTCCCAGAAAGAAAAAAAAATAGAATAAAAGATTTGATCTCTGAAACAGTCTACTGATATTGATTTAGGTCAAGTTAAGATGAGTTAGAAGAGACTAAGGATGTTTGGAAAGAATACAATGAAATAGCTGCAGCCTTTCACTTTCTATATGATAATATATATATTATTGCATAGAGTTGTTATTAAAAGAGAAATAACATCCTTTCCTACTAATGCCCCATCAAGATGGACCATTGATAGGATGCAGAGCCAGCTTATTGCATAGAGTTTTGTCACCTTATGTTGTGGTTGCTTGAGCCTTACTAGAAGTCAATTGTTTCCTCCAAGTTTCCTCTTGTTTTGTCTTTGGCTATATGTGCAACTTAACTCAACCAGCGCCAACAGGTTGGAGTGTAAAAATGGCACGGTTCGTTTGAGCAGCTTGTTTATGAGTCAGCGTTATTGAAATGAATCAGTTTTAATTTTTATTAATCTATAGTTTTTGAGATTGAGATTGAGGGCTCCCTTGACTAGAATATTGAAAATGACAGATTGGTCTTTCTGACTAGAATATTTTTTTATTGTCAATCCTGTTCCCGCACCCTGCACTCCCATCATATGTTACAGGTGTAGGGGTACCAGAGCACTAAGTTTCCTATATTCGACTCATCTATGGAGTTTTTTTTTTTGAGTGCTAATTATAATTTATATTTACTTCGTCAGTTTAAGTTTTGTGGCTTTTCTTCTCTTTGCAGTAGTTAACGTCTTACTAAATTTAAATTCCATCCCTTTTTGGTTGACAGTTTCTTGCAAAATATATAAGTTCTTTGTTACTTTTGGTTTTTAATTTTCACAACAGTTTGTCTGATCTTTCTGTGTTTTTTCTTCAAAAAGGTTTCCTGAAAGTTAATGGAAGTAATAACAAATGGTTTCATAGTCTACGTGTTGGAAAAAGTTAATGGAAGTAATAACAAATGGTTTCTTCATAGGTATTATTTACATTCGTATAGGTAGCAAGTTGATTGATAATTTATTATCATCTAGGATATTTACCTTCTATGTTTCTTGGGTTTTACTATTTTGGGGTAGATGGAATGTGGATCAAGTAATCTAGTGCTGATAGATGTATGCACTATCTTACATTATAATATAGTAAGAGTTTCCTTTATTTATTTCAACACTAATTTTCATTGAAAAGCCTTACTGTTAATTCTATTTTAAAATGCAAATTTTTTTTGTCGCATTACATTTTTTTTGAGAGAATCCAAAATACTGCTACATTATTCTTATTAGTTATGATTTTTTTATTTGCTATGTTTCCTTCTTTTATAGGGTACCTATTGTTGTCATTTCAAACGTCAAATAATTGTAGTCGGACTGTAACTCACCAAGAACATCTCCCACTACAGTCCCAATTATGTGATTTTTTGGGTTTTTGAAATTTTATAGTTGATTTCTAAAACTGGGTCATTGACTATAGGATTGAACAATTTAGATGTTGGAGATTTTTAGGTGATGTATCCTTTTTTTTTTTTTTGATACATTGAGAAAGGACCAAGGTTTAAAAATATGTGAGGCAGAAACGGTACAGTCAAAGGTTGTACGGATATACGGGCGCCTCAGTATGGTTGAGGCGGGTGCCTCATTTTTAAACAATAAATTTATATTGAAAATATTATCATACTAAAAATAAAAATTTCTCCACCCCTTTTATAGAAATATATTACAATTATAATAGTCTTACACTTTATAAAATCAAACTAAAAATATGAAATCAAGTCTCATTCAAAAACGAAATTAAGTCTTTATAATTAATTTCAAATATACAATAAAACAAAATAACTTAAAGGTCCAGACACTCTGTAATCCGTATATATTAAGTATTAATATATATTCACAGAGTCACAGTCATAGAGTTTGATCAGCAGACAGATCGTCGGGCGAGAGGGAGCAACAGTGGCGAGGCGAGACTGCGTCGACGCAAGGCGAGGCGAGGCAAGGCTGTGTCAACACGAGGCGACGATGGCAATCATAACGATCATCGATGACGATTGCAATGATCGTCGAGTCGAGCCGGCTGCGTCGGGTAGCGAGGTAGGGCTGCATCGGGTGCAAAAAGGTACGTTTTTATAGCTCATTTTTTTATTTAAAAAAAAGACTCGGCCGCGTCATCCCGTATCGTTTTTGGGGCAGGCGTACCGACGGTGAGGCGGCCGCCTCACCCGCCCAAAACAGATGTCGTGTGGTCGTCGGCTTAGAGCGCCCGCCTTTGTATGGCTGGCTGCCGAGGCACCGTACAAGAGGCGCCGCTTTGTACGTATTTTCGAACCATGGAAAAGACATCATCAACTATTTATACAATCTTTTAGCTTAAAAGCAAAGCCCACAAGTATAATTGACACAATGCTTGTAGGAAACAGTAAGGGTTAAAATTGAACCATCCCTTGGCCGATGGCATGTGCACACCCACATGGATCTCCCCCATGTAGCCCTTGCATGCCCAGTTTGTCACTTCATGAGTAACCTCATGATGGGTGCTGCGCCAAACCACAGAGCAGTTTAACCCCATGCCCAGGGGAAGTGTAAGCGGACCATTGGCTTTTATTTCCATGCAATGTTTGGTACTCTCCACATTATTTGTGTTGGAATACTAAATTTAAACTTAGATTTTCCAGATAAAAATTCTGGTTCAAGGGCTGACATAATCTTCTCTTAATAGTAGCCTTTTGGTAATGTATCTTTTCATTATTTAGTGTTCATCAGTGACAAAACAAAATCAAAGCAAGTTTTAATTCTAATAAAATAGAGTCGGTTATTTTAATCAAGACAAATAAAAAGTTTATTTGATCTCAAGCATGGATTATTTTCTCCTAAATGTTTTTATTTGTTATTCTATTTTCTTTTAAATCTAGTAATTTTAAATCTTTTGTTACAATCTCTGTCTAAGTCAATTTTTGTCTTTTCATTAATTTTTATTTTGTTTAATGTCAATCTTTTCAATCATCCTAAAAGGTGTTCCCTCGACCTGTCTTAAATGGCTAAATCAATGTAAGTGATTTTTTATCATTTTATATGCAATCGAAGCTATTCGAAAGATACAACAAGTATTCTCATTTCAAATCTTGTCCATTTTAGTCTTACAATATATTAATCTTAATATTTATATCTCAGCCACATTAAGTTGATATATATGTTATTTCTTGTTAATCCAATATTCTGTTCCATATAATAAGAAAATCTAATAGTCATCATATAAAATATTAGTTTTAAACACAGTGGTATATTCCGTTCATACAAAACTTCCATTACATCATAGTTAAACCATTCGGCTCTAATTATATGGTTTACATCATCATCCTGCTCTTCATTTCGCTGAATTATCAGCTTTAGGTATTTAAAATATTTTGTAACTAGTATCTATTTGTCATTAAGTTTAATAATGATTTGCTCGTTATTTTTTATTTCTTAAACTTATTTTTCATATATTCAGTCTTCGATTTATTTAATTTAAAATTTCAAAGCCTCCAAAATTTGTTGCAACTCCTCTAATTTTTTGTTTTTTTGTCTCATCGATCAAGACAAGAATTGTTCATCTAAGATGTTGACACCCCCCCCCCCCCCCCCCCCCACAAAAAAAGAATAAAAAAAATAGTCACTGTGGCCTCCTCCAGATTTAAGTATTCCAATTCATTTTCTCCTAATTTCATCCCAAATTCGAGGTTTGTGCACTATCTAAATCAGTGTCCAATTGAAAGGTGTCAAGCAATGTCCCCGTGAGCTCTATTTTAGTCACCTAGGGAATCCGAAAAATCTGAGGCTTGTTCCCGCGTTCTCCTAATATGGTGCTGACGAGGAGATCAGTATTTGGATATTGGGTCCTTTTGGGTTGAATGGGTGGAATGGTTTCTATAGGTGTTCCTTTACAGGGGACCTATTTGAGCTGTAGCTGTTGCTTCCTGAAATTGGTTGAGTGGTGAAATTTTTGCATGACGATGCAAAGGCTAGTGTTGCCGTAAACATTCAGGGATTAATTTAATTACAAATGCTTCTACAGGAAATTCATCACCATCCATGTTTCCTGCTGGCGGTGCATCCCCACTATCTCCAAGAAGCTCACTTGATTTCCCTCGTGTTATGAAACAGAGGAAGGGGCTTTCTGCTTTGAGTTTTTAAGTGAAATTAGATAATGAACCAATCAGAGAATTGACCCCTCAAGTTACCCATTTGTTTATAAGCCCCTTCTTCAGAATTCTCTTTTGTCTTCAAAGTTATAAAATTTTTGTCGACCTTTTCTATTTTTTCTTAGGGTTTGTTTGATTAACGGGAATGAAAATTAACATAGGAATAGAATGGAATGAGAATGATTCATTATCTTATCCATGAATAATGTTTTTGTTAAAATTACAAAACTATCCAAAAAAGTAGTCACCCCCTTCCCCTCTCTCCACCCCAAACTATCACTTATTGGCACACACTGAGAGCTGCTGCCATCGAGGTCCTCTCCTCCCACTGCCTCTAGGCCCTCTCCGGTGTGGCTTCCCTCCTAAGCCAGATCGGTCAGTCCAAGGATGACTCCTACAAGTCCCACCACTGGATTGGCCTTTTGCATGTGGACCTACCCCATCAGGATTTCAACTGCCTCTTCTTGTGGACTGATGCTGCCGCTGCCTTTGTGGATTGCCCCGACGATGATTGAAAGGATGGATGGCTTGGACTGCTGTGGTTTTCCTAGGAGTTCTTGATGGCGGCTTGGACACGGGTGGAAAGACGGTTGGGTAAAATTAATTATCTTATTCAGAATAATTACTCAATATCAAGGTGGTGAGAATAATCAACATTACTTTGTTTAGGGTAATATTTATTCCAAAGTAATAAAATATTACTTTCCCTTGCTTTCTCTTCAATTAATGTATTTCATTCTATTGCATTTCATTTTAGTAAACCAAACTTGTTATTTTAACTTGAAAGATTATATGAAAACAGTATGAGCCTTTAGTGTGCTTTTTTTAAATAAAAAAATTGTTATCATGTCCTTTGTTTTGTGGATTTTTTTTACGGTAGTATTTGGTTTGGGATAGATTGGCAAATTTGGTGGAAAAGTTTATTAGTATATGTGGCGAAATTTGTACAAGATTTATATTATTTTATTTTATTTTAGTGTTATAGTGAATCATAAAAAATATGGCATTCTTTTTTGTAGTGTTGTATTTATGGTATTGTAACCTTTCTCATGTTGCATTTTCATGCTACAGGGGTCGAGGGCCACCTTTGAGACGCGGGAGGTCATCTTCCTACTCTGATTCACTTAGTCCACCTCCACCACGAAAGGTCCTTTCTCTTCTTTTCTTTTCTTATCTTTATATTCATGTTTGTATTATATAAAGAGAAAAATCAGGCTTACCTCCACCTTCAGTCAGTGCGTTGCCTGTTTTAGTTGTAGTTAATAAGAGTTTTAACACAATGCTTTTTATCGTATCATGACAGATGACCAGAAAGATATCAAAAAGTCGCAGTCCTCGAAGGTAGTCTTTTGTCCATGACTGATTGGCTTTGCGTTATCTTAAAAAATGAAATTTATGAAATTTATTGAAAGAGAAAAGCTTAGATATAGAATTTTATCTTCTATTCGAAACATCTTTTTGTTCCCTAAAGCAATTTGCTACCAATTTGAAGAAAAATGTACTAATGTCTGAGCAGAAATTTGTTGGCCCAAACATATCTGACAATACTACAGTGGTGCTACTGAGAACGCTAGTTATCTACGCATGTGTGGGATTGGGGCGATTTCGAAACTGTTTTCTTTGAATTATGCTACTGAGAACGCTATTTATTTTATATATAAATTATTCAAAAGGTAATATTTAAAAAACGATACCAGATGTCTTCGTTTAAATAATATTTGATGGTGAACAGCTTAATAATAACAAGAATTAATACTTAGCCTTAAAAAGTTTGGGGCCCACAAGCTTATGAGTTTTTTTATACTTGATTATGATTTTTATTTTTTATTTTAAAAAATTGAAGCCTGTCATTAATCATTGTGTATTCATTTGCATGTGATTTTTAATGCTACAAAGGAAAATTTTATTTACAGGTAACAATTTTTTCTGTTGGATTGATATGAAAAATGTACTTGTCAAAAAGTATCAGTTTAACAGCAATAAGGGTGTGAGAACTGTCCAACATAAATTATTGAGAACTGCAAACTAATCAATGCAGTATTGTTGTGATTGTTAGATTTTGCCAGTTAGTTATCACCCCGATTGTTGTTCACTTATTGTCTGATTTTCTCTGACATGGGGGATGGTTTCTTATATATAGGCCTTCAAGGAGGAGTGGAAGCAATAGCAGCAGCAGTATTTCACCACCTCCACCTCGTAAACCATAAAGTAACCCTCTTGCAGCTCTGCTGCTCTCTGTCGTGTCTGATACAGTATGGTTTGGGAATGTGAAGTATTGGGAGCCTCATGTAGTGAATCTCTAGTGTTTCAGCTGCTACAGGACGCTGTCTGAGAATGGCTTGGGGATGTGAAGTATGGGCAAGACCTTATGAGTTGAATTTTTGGTGTTTGGCGGATAAATGGCCCCACAACTGTCTGTAGGACTTGATGTTAGCTGGAATGTGATTGACCAAAATTGCATTTGTAGGGCTTGTCATTGTGCCCCTCGCTGAATTCTCTGCACGTGTTTGATATGGTAAATTGGTAATTATATTATATACTGTGAAACCTCGATATCTAGTTTTCTTACATGTCCCGTTGTACGCTTGAGTTGTTGTATCTAGTTTTACACTGAAGCTATGCTAGTGATGGGTATATGCTTGATTTTATTTTACCTTTTCAAAAAAAAATTCGTTATAGCTATTTATTAAAGGTTTTCACGAACCATAGCATTTTAAGCCTAAAAAAACATAATTTCACTTAATTATCAAATATATGCTTGTTTTTAAGAAAAGGAAAAATAAAATTTGATATTAAGTATTTTATGCTTGCGATGTTATATCCATGCAATGCTTAGTTGAACACCCATTGCACTTAAGTAGCGTAAATAAATAGCTTTCACAATCTGAACTTTTGTTCCATTTGCTTTAAGATGAGGAGAACCAATTGTTTACCAGAACTTCTATTATGTTTTAATTCCGTCCTGGGTAATTTACTATTTTTTTTCCCCTACTCAATAGATAACATCCCTTAATTTGCAACTAAGGTAGAATTGTTCTTAATTTTGTGTAAATATTATAATGTTATGCATTGGATTCAAGGCTAAACCCAAAATTGTGTTAATTTCGGACACAATTCTAGTCCGCCTAACACTCTTCCACGACACCAACGCCATGACACCCTCCAGCTAGTGCTTTAATGTTCACCAGTCATTTGTGTTTATTTTGTGTTACTAACATCCTAATTGACCTTTGTTGTTTTATTTTATGACAAATAAAGTCCAAAATTGTAATGTATCGGCCGAATAAAATTAAAGACAAATTTCTAGAAGTTAGATGTAAAAGCTATATATTTGATTGTTTGCAAAACACGAAAGAGAGATAAACCCAAGGGTTCATAGTGTTTCGGCAATGGCCTAGGGCAACCATTTTTTTAATTTTAATTCTAATTTTAGGAAATAAATAATATACTATTTGATATATTTTATTTACCCTTCGTATCTCATTTTTCATTCCTATCTCTATTTTTTTAAATTATAATTTTTATTTTGTATTTACTATTTTTTATTTTTTTATTTTTTACAATCAATCAAAAGTACACATATATCAAGAAATATAATAAAAATATTTCAAATGATGAATAATAATCCTTTAAATATGGAGATTCACTCTCCGATCTCTATTTTTTATTTTTTATATTTTACAGTTTAAATGACTTGATGTAATATGTTTTTTATTCAAATGTTAAAATTTTCTTTAAATGTTAACAAAAAGTATATTTTAGAGAAGTTATTGTGGATACTCTTACTTCACTTTTAAGGCAACCACTTGAATTATTTTAAATTACAACTTTAGATGGGTTAAATAAAAAATATATTATATTTTTATAAGTTAAAAAAATTGAACTTACAATTTGCTTTTATAGGTGTAGCAATGACCTTTTACTCTATACTTGATAGGCTAAGCAATAGTCATTCAAATATTTGGTATGATAAAAAAATATTAATAACTTATATGAAAATACATCAATTTTAATAAAATAAATAAATATTTATTATTGTGGCTCAATATAAAAATAAAGATAATTGATATTTGATTTATAATATAAGTAACTTGTGATATTTGTTTTTTTTTGTCTTGTTTTGTTTTTTATTTTTTATTTTATGTCGAAGGGTATTTATATATTAATAAAGCAAACATGATCTTGTTGCGGACTTTCAAGTATAGAGTCTTGAAGTTGTATACAATTCAAAACTAATGTCACGCCCCCAAATTCCAGGGAACCCGCAACTAGGAACATGACTTCCCTTTGCCTGCACTTGATAGGTCAAGGGGTTGGTGACTAGCACCAATGGAGACTACACCGCAGGTGCTATCTCAAATATTTAACCCTGTAGAGTCATACATCAAGGGTAATCCTTGTCACGGACCGAGGCTTATCCTAGCACACTTCTATTTTGGGGTATTTTTCTCTTGTAAAGTGTTGTACTTAGCTTATAGAGTAAGTTGTAAAGATTTTAGATTTCGATCATATATGATGTCTCCTGGTGACATAGCCAGAAAAGTGTTAACATCTATATGTAGGGGAGTGATGTTGTAAAGCTTTCAAGCAATTAATACAATCGTTTGTTGCCTTCGTTCAATCGTTTTTCCGCTAAGCGCTTCCATACACAATTGCTTTACAACGGATCGATGGGTTTCGATCCAAATGCGACAAGTTAGGCTGACCTAGCGTTCCTTCGTACGGGTGGGAACTAGGTGCCACACGGGTTAAGCTGCTATAAAGGCTGACCCCGTGACAAGTGGTATCAGAGCACGGTTGGTGCCAAGTTCGGTGGAACAATCAAAAACTTCGAGACGGTGCAAAATGACAAACGGAGGATCTGTTTTCATTAGTGGTGGCGACCATGAAGGCTGCGACAAGAAGCACCACGCTAAGGAACGGAGGAGAGATAAGTCCGTTTCGAGGGAAACATGTCCGCTGGAGAGTCGGCTAGCCAAATTGGAGTTGGCGTTAGTCGAACAGATGGAGGTGGTCGAGGAGTACACTGAAAGCATCGAAAAGCTGGACTCAGAGGGTGAGGAAAGCTTTAGGAGGATGCAAGGGCTTCTCAACTCTGTCATAGATGACATGAACTCTCGGTTCGACGGCCTGAAGGACACTCTCACGTCCCAAATCCTAGCGATGCAGGAGGAAATCAAAGAGATCAAGGCAGATTGGTCTCTCTGCAAGATGGCGGTCACCCAAGGTGGCGTTGGTGGCCATTCCAGCTCCAAAATCGACGTGCCGAAGCCTAAGACCTATGCTGGGTGAAGGAATGCGAGTGAGTTAGACACCTTCCTTTGGACCATGGAGCAATATTTCGATGCCTTGAACATTGTGGACAAGGCAAAGAAAGTGAAGACCGCCCCGCTATACTTAGTCGATTCGACTATGGTGTGGTGGAGGCAACGATATGCCGACAAGGAGTGCGGCCTATGTATTATTGACAATTGGGCGGATTTCAAGCGGGAGATCAAGGCCCAGTTCTATCCCCAGAACGCGGAGGATGAGTCCCGGGCGAAACGTCGGCGCCTTACCCACAAAGGCACGATGCGGGAGTACGTCCGTGAATTTTCTGAGCTGATATTGGAGATCCCGGATATGTTCGCGAAGGATTCATTATTTTCCTTCATTGACGGATTGCAACAATGGGCGAAGTTGGAGTTGCAGCGGAGAAATGTGCAGGACCTGGCGTCAGCCATGGCAGTGGCCGAATCACTCATTGAATACAAGAAGCCGGAGATGCGTTCCTTCCTTGGCTTGGTTAACTACTATAGAAGATTCATCTGCGACTATTCCCACATTGCCGCACCCTTGACGGAACTATTAAAGAAGAACAAGATATGGGTGTGGGATGAGGCTTGCCGAGAGGCGTTTGCAAAGTTGAAGCAAGCGATGACAAACGGATCGGTGATAGCACTGCCGGACCATACAAAACCTTATGAAGTTCACACCGATGCTTCAGACTTTGCCATTGGTGGAGTTCTCATGCAGGAAGGGCATCCTGTAGCATACGAAAGCCGAAAGCTCAATGACACTAAATGGAGGTACACGGTGCATGAAAAGGAGATGAAGGCAGTTATGCATTGCCTTTGGGTGTGGAGGCATTATTTGCTAGGGTCCAAGTTCGTGGTGAAGACGGACAATATTGCTACGAGTTATTTCCTAACTCAAAGGAACTTAACTCCAAAATAAGCACGGTGGCAAGGACTCCTAGCGGAATTCGACTTTGTGCTCGAGTACAAACCAGGCACAAATAATGTGGTGGCCAATGACTGAAGGCAGAACTTGCAGCCATTAGCCAACCACAATTCCCCCTTGTGGACAAACTGAAGGAAGGAATGGAGCATGATCCATTAGCCAAGTCCATGGTGGAATGCGTTAAGGCTGGAAAGACGCGGCGGTTTTGGCTAAGGGATAACTTGCTCCATACTCGAGGGGAACGGGTGTACGTTCCTAAATGGGGAAGTTTGAGGAGAGACATCCTCAAAGAATGTCACGACTCACGGTGGGCTGGCCATCCCAGAGTCGATCGTACCTTGGCATTGGTGGAACGGAGCTACTACTGGCCTCAACTTTACGAGGACGTCCAAGTATACGTGAGGACTTGTCTTGTGTGCCAACAAGACAAGATAGAGAATTGGCAATCGGCAGGATTATTAGAACCTTTGCCTACTTCGGAAAGACCTTGGGAAAGTGTTTCGATGGACTTCATTATTTGTCTCCCAAGATCCGAAGGATGCGGTACGATTATTGTGGTGGTCGACCGATTCTCTAAGTATGGAGTTTTCATTCCAACTCCGAAGGACTGCACGGCAGACGACACGGCCTGACTATTCTTCAAGTACGTGGTGAAGTACTGGGGCATTCCAAAGACAATCGTGAGCGATCGGGACTCATGATTCACTGGGCGGTTTTGGACCGAGCTGTTCCGGATAATGGGTTCGGACTTAAACTTTTCAACAAGTTTCCACCCACAAACAGACGGCCAAATTGAACGTGTTAATGGCTTACTGGAGCTGTATCTGAGGCACTACGTGAGTGCCAACCAAAGAGATTGGGCCAAGCTACTAGACAGCCCAATTCTCATATAATTTGCAGAAGAGTGAGTCCACGAACGAGAGCCCATTCGAACTCGCAACTGGGCAGCAACCATTGACGCCCACTTCCATCACTTGGGGGTACACTGGAAAGAGCCCCGCGGCGTTCAAGTTTGCAAAAGGATGGCATGAATAAACGGATCTGGCTAGGGCATACTTGCACAAAGCGGCGAAGAAGATGAAGAAGTGGGCGGATCAACAAAGGAGGCCCTTAGAATTTCAGGAAGGAGACATGGTGATGCTCAAACTCCTTCTGCGCCAAACCAAAGCACTTAAACAATTGCATAAGGGGTTGGTGCGCCGTTATGAAGGGCCTTTCAAAGTACTTAAGAGAGTTGGGAAGGTCTCATACAAACTGGACCTCCTAACTAGCTTACAAAGGCATCTGGTGTTCCACGTTAGTTTGCTTAAGCCTTACCACGAAGACTTAGAAGATACAAGCGGACAATGGGCGGTGCGGACACCAACAGCATCAACAGGCAAGACCTATGACAAAGAGATAGAGAAAATCCATTCTCGTAGAGTAGTGCCAATAAGAGGCGTAGACCCAAGCCGGGTGGAGTACTACGTCCAATGGAAGAACAAGCCGGTTGAAGAGGCAAGTTGGGAGAAGGAAGAGGATCTGGGGCAATTTTCCAAGGAGATTGAAGAGTACTGTGAAGGAGTCGAACGCTACATCAGGTAGTTTGACAAGCTCGAGGAAGCCGAAGACGCAACGAGGACGCTGCGAAATCGGGTGGGGGAAATGTCATGGACCGAGGCTTATCCTAGCACACTTAGGCTATTTTGGGGTATTCCCCCCTTGTAAAGTGTTGTACTTAGCTTATAAAGTAAGTTGTAGAGATTTTAGATTTCGATCATATATGATGTCTCCTGGTGACATAGGCAGAAAAGTATTAACATCTATATGTAGGGGAGTGATATTGTAAAGCTTTCAAGCAATTAATACAATCATCTGTTGCCTTCGTTCAATCGTTTTTCCGCTAAGCGCTTCCATACACAATTGCTTTACAATGGATCGATGGGTTCCGATCCAAATGCGACGAGTTAGGCTGACCTAGCATTCCTTCGTACGGGTGGGAACTAGGTGCCGCACGGGTTAAGCTGCTATAAAGGCTGACCCCGTGACATCCTGTACTTTCCCATATATCATCATGCATACAATGAGTCAAACAGCCATACAAACATCACATCACAAACAGTATGCAAATACAACTGTCCATGGACCCATATCCGGGATATCACATAAAACAATATAGAATATAATATTGTATCATACATCAGAGTTGTGGGTGTCCTCCTGGAAGAAAGTCCTCCACTAGTCTCGGGTCACACCTGAAAAAGGTAAACGGCAAGTAGGGGTGAGCAACAAGCTCAGTAGGTGACCCCAATACTCCAGATCATGCAAAGATACAAGTCTATACTACATGCTCTGTGTACTCGTGCACAATCATCAGGACTCAGCCTGCAAACAAACATTAGGACCTAGCCTGCCCACACAAGACAGCTTGTCCACAATCCTCAATAGGATCCCAACTCAGGGCACTTAGCCCTACCACAACGCTATATGCCCGGACACAGTGCCACACAGGCCTGCCATCGGCGCATATGCCTGCCACGCCCACAGCGCAATATGCCCAGCCACAGTGCCACACAGGCCTGCCATCGGCGCATATGCCTGCCACGCCCACAGCGTAATATGCCCAGCCACAGTGCCACACAGGCCTGCCATCAGCGCATATGCCCGCCCCGTCAACCATATAGCATCATCTGTGCTCCATGGTGAGAACCCAACAAGTCATAGAGCTTAAGTCCCAATCTCTCAAACCAAAATACCAACACCAATATGGTCTTAAGGTATACAACACTCTCTTTAGAACTATAGCCAGTCTTCACCAGTCGATCCTCATTCCTTGACTAAGGAAGGAGATACCCATATAAGTTGTTTTCTTGAAATAAAAAGTCCTGACATTGGGTTCCCATATCATAACTAAGATAATCTGATTTTTGGGGATTTTTCTGAGATGTCTAACCCCGCTTTCCAAAAATTCACCTCTACGAAAAACTGGATTTTTCCAAGATTTTACAATAAATCCCAATTTTCACATTTAGAAAGAGTGGGAATTTAATTTTCTAGTATTTTTCTTTGAATCCAAAAGGGGGGTATTACTGCTGCGGGTTGATGCTGCAGAATTGATGCTACGAACCACTGTTGCTGCCACATCCAGACTAACTAATCCGGACTAACTACTGCTGACTACGAAGCTGCTGACTCCACAGCTCCCCCAGGGTACTGTTCATCATTGTTTTTGCCTATTCTTTTTCTGGAATCAACCCAGCAGCCCCCAGGCACTCACAAACCCATGTTTCACTCAACAGACTACAAAATTACATACCCAAACTGATATAAATCAGTCTTACCCACAGATCTTACTCAATTTCATAAATCATGATAAATTCATGCATATTCAAAGACAGAATCGAGATAAGAGGTTCAAGGACACCTACCTGGAAAGATTATTTGCGATCCACGAACGCCAATCGCCCCAAATCACCAAAGGAAGCTCTTCACCTTTTCTCTCTCTCTCTCTTGCTCAAACACGCACGCACCAAGCAATTTTAAGGGATAAGGCAGTTTCTTAATTATTTATATATTGTTGCCAATAATTGGCCTCCCAGTAATAATTGACCTCCCGAACGCAATAATTGACCTTTCGAGGTCACGAGCTCCAAATTGAGCCCAATTACTGTCAAAACGCTCGAAATGACGAGCACAACACTAAGCAGATATTATCACACTCAAATGACCGCCCGAACACAAAGTCAACCAATAAACCCCAAAAAGTCAACAATCGGGTCAAATGGGGCCCCAACTCAGAATCGGGCCTAGGTACATTCAAAATGCTCACATCGACGACTAGACTACCGTCCAGATAGTTGCATTCCCATAGAATGACTATCTCTCAAACCTACCCAAATACGAGTCTTTACATCCTCCCCACCTTAGGACTTTTCGTTCTCGAAAATAAAACACATGCCCAAAGGACATAGCAAAATTCAAGCTCAATGTCCCAACAACAAAACATAAAACATGATCACCGATCACACATGTGCAATGCAACTCACAACAAGCCAAAAGGGCTGACAAAATCCAACAACAACAAGCTAAACCACATCTCAAACAACATATGCAAAACAAATGCATAAAACATAACTCATACCTTAGGGAAGGTCCTCACATCCTCCCCACCTCAGGACTGATCGTCCTCGAACAGCTTAGGATGAAGAACCTGCATCTAGCTCTCTTTCTCCCAAGTTTGCTCCTCCATGCCTCGGTGTCGCCATAATACCCGGACTAGTGGGATCGTCTTGCCCCGCAAGACCTGCTCCCGTCTGTCCAAAATCTGTGCCGGCATCTCAACAACGGCACCATCGTCAGCCAAGTCTATCACGCGATAGTCCAACACATGAGAAGGATCTGGGTGATACCGTCTCAACTGAGACACATGAAACACATCATGTACTCGCGCCAACTCTGGTGGCAAAGCTAACCGGTAAGCCACTGCGCCCACGGTGGCAACAATCTCAAACGGCCTCACAAAACGAGGGGAAAGTTTGGATCCACGCCCAAACCTTTGATGCCCTCGATGCGGTGAAACCCGCAAAAATACACAGTCACCCACCTCAAACTGCAAAGGTCGACGCCTCTGGTTGCATATGACTTCTACCTACTTTGCGCTGTCAACATCCACTGTCGAATCAGCTGCACTATCTCCGTGGTTTCTCGAACCATATCGAGACCGAGAACCGCTGTCTCTCCCGTCTGCGTTCAGCACAATGGTGATCTGCAAGGCCGCCCATACAACGCCTCATACGGAGTCATCCCAATCGTGGCCTGATAACTGTTGTTGTAAGAGAACTCTACCAAAGGAAGGTGAGTCTCCCAACAACCTCCAAAATCAAGGACACAAGCACGTAACATGTCCTCGAGTGTCTGAATCATCCGCTCCGACTGACCCTCCGTCTGCGGATGAAAAGTTGTACTCAAGTTTACCCTAGTACCCAAAGCTCACTGCAATTGTCTCCAAAACTGAGAGGTGAACCTCGCATCCCGATCAAATACAATAGACAATTGGACTCCATGCTACCGCACAATAACATCAAGATACCTTTGTCCCAAAGTTCTCACTGGGTTTGTCTCCCGAATTGGAAGAAAATGCGCCGATTTGGTCAATCGGTCCACAATAACCCATATAGTGTTGTGTTCCCTGGAACGAGGAAGTCCAGTGACAAAATCCATGGTTACGTGGTCCCATTTCCACTCTAGCACTGGCAATGACTGCAACTCACTAGCTGATCTCAAGTGCTCTGCCTTGACCTGCTGACAGGTCAAACACCTCCTCACAACGGCCTTCTTCAAGCCTGGCCACCAATACTGCCTCCTCACGGCATGGTATATCTTGGTCCCACCAGGATGTACAGCTAACCTCGACTGGTGAAATTCCTGAAGAACCTCCTCCTAAAGAGAAGCGGGAACTATCAGTCGACCCCTATACCTCAATATATGCTTTGCATCCTCAGTCCAATCAGAAGATGTCTGCCAGTCTGAATCCTGTCTCTGATGACCTCACAATCAACGTCCCCCAGCTGATCCTCTATGATCCTACACTGTAACTCAGGGACTGCGACAACAACACTGAGGGTCCCTCGCCCCTCGCTGGTCACCATCTGCAACCTCATCACTGCCAACTGACCAATCATCTCCCATTCCTTAATGGCACAATGGGCCACCATGGCCCTGCTCTTCCTACTCAGAGCATCTGCCACCACATTACCCTTCCCAGTGGTATACATCATGTCAAACTGAAAATATTGCTGGTACTCCACCCACCGCCTCTACCTAAGGTTCAAGTCTCACTAAGAAAAGATATACTGCAAGCTCTTGTGGTCCGTATATACCACAAATTTCTCCCCAAGGAGATAATGCTGCCAGCTCTTTAAAGCAAAGATCATTGCAGCCAACTCCAAATCATGCGTGGGATAGTTCTGCTCATGTGGTCTCAACTGCCTAGATCCATAAGCAATCACCTACCGAGTCTGCATCAATATACAACCAAGTCCCACCCTGGAAGCATCACAATACACCTCGAAAGGCACACCCTCCTATGGGAGAATTAAGATAGGTGCTGAGGTCAATCGTGCCTTCAGCTCCATGAAAGCATTCTCACATGCATCAGACCAAATAAAAGGAACTCCCTTCCTAATCAAGTGTGTCATAGGAGCTGCCAACCGGGAAAAATCCTCCACAAACCTCCGATAGTGGCCTGCTAAACCAAGGAAGCTATGAATCTCAAACACATTCGTGGGCCTCTTCCACGACATAACCGCCTCGATTTTCTCAGGATCCACTATGATACCCTCCGAAGATACCACATGCCCCAAGAAGTGTACCTATTGCAACCAGAAGTCATATTCTGCTGGAGCATTTGTGAGCCCAAACGGCATCACAAGCCACTCATAATGCCCATAACGACAACTGAATGCGGTTTTAGGGATATCTGCCTCCCTAACCCTCAACTGATGGTATCCAGATCTCAAGTCTATCTTGGAAAACCATCTCGCACCTCGAAACTGATCGAACAGATCATCGATCCTCGGTAATGGATATTTGTTCATCACAGTCACCTGGTTCAGCTTCCGGTAGTCTATACAGCCGAAGCGAACTATCTGCCTTCTTGGCGAACAACACTGGAGCACCCCACGGTGAGCTACTCTGCCTGATAAAGCCTCGTGTCAGAAGATCATCTATCTGCCTCTTGAGCTCTCTAAGCTCTGTCGGTGCCATCCTGTAGGCCGCCAGTCTGATCGGTGTTGCCCCCGGCAACAACTCAATTGAATACTCTACCTCCCTCACGGGTGGCAAACTGACTAAGTCCTCGGGAAACACATCCAGGAACTGATCTACAATGGGTGGCAAAACAACATTCCCCTCTCTCCTCCTATCAACCAACGTCAAGCTGGCTAACTGGTGGGTCACATCACCCCACCCATGCCTTAAAGGTCCCAACCTGCATGCCTCCTCAGTCTACTTGCCTACAAAGACACCCCGTATGCCCTCTGGCGTGAGGGATGTCATGCGTCGTCGAAAACAATCAATCTTGGCCTCCACAAAGACCAACCAATCCATACCCAGGATAATATCAAAATCATCTAACTCCATGATATACAAATCACACAACAGGTTAACACCCCCAAGTGTTACCTGACAAGCACGACAGATACTTTCAAGTATCACAATTCCACCCAAAGGTGAATCAACCATCAGAGACTGACTAACTGTCTCCTAATCTAACTCCAACCCAACTACCGTAGCATATGAAATAAAAGAATGGGTAGCACCAGTATCAATCAAAACTGAACGATAAGTATGAGAAATGATAATGGTACCTCTCACCACTGAAGGTCCTGGTCTTGCCTCGTCCATAGGTGGAACCTCTGCCTCTCTGCTGGTAAGGGCAAAAGTCCTCCCTCGTGGCATACTGCCACTAGCCTGGCCCATTGGGGCCTTGCCCCGCTGATCAACATGACCCTGTGCCTCCCGCTGATGCTGCTGCACCGCAGGTTGCGTCTGCATGCTCTGTGTCGGCAACACCGACCTCTGAGATGGAGCCCCACTCCTCTGTGTCTGCTCTCTCAGACGAGGGCCTACACTGCTGGTCGAGCTAAGGGTAACACATTCCCTAGCTCTGTGTCCCACCTTCCCACATCAGAAGCATGTCATCTTTTTCCTCGGGCAGTCTCTCGATACATGCCCGGTCAAACCACAACTAGAAACATGCCCCTGGCCTCTTGCTGGCTGAACTCTCACGGGGTCCCACCGCCTGGATGGAAACCCTCTGCACCTGCCTCCTCTCAGGCTGAGCGCCACTTCTCTCCCTACTCTGCCTCTTCTTGCTCGGACCTATCGAACTCCCTGGTCTCTGGGCTCTCGCCTGATCCTAACCTCGCTCAATAATGAGTGCCTTGTCGACGGCCTCCTTGTAGCTGGTCAACTGCATTGGTTCCAGCTTGTTTTTCAAAGATGGCCTCAAGCCCTGAATAAAATCATGTGTCTTACGGGTTTCCTTCTCCAAGCCTCAAGAGCAAACCACCCTAAATCTGTGAAGGCTTACACATACTCACCCACAGTCTGGCTACCCTACTGAAGCTCATAATACTCTCTCCGTCGTGCATATTGCAATGAGCTGGGAAAATACTCCCCAAAGAAGCGCTCCACAAACTCTCTCCAACTTATCTGACTGCCATGGACAGCTCTAGTGGACTCCCACCACCTACGTGGGATACCCAACAGATAGTGCGTCGCCACTCGCACCCGCTCCTCATCTGGCACCCCAATCATCTCAAAGATGTCCTCTGTCCACCTAGTCCAGTCCTCGGCTACTTATGGCCATGAACCATCTTCAAAAGTCCTGGGTGCATGTTTCAAAAACTGTGCAGCTCAGTCCACCCCTCGTTGTGCTGGCTCTATCACGACCTCCTGCTGGTGCACATCCTGCACCACCCTCGCCTCTTGCTGCCGAGGCTGCGGTGGCTGTTGAGGCTATTGTTGCCTCTTTAGCTCATCCACCTCCCTAGTCATCTCCCTCATTGAGCCCTGCATACCCTGCATGGCCTCCTGCAACTGAATCAACACCTGAGCCAAATCAGGTCCCACAACAGGAGCTGATGACCTCTGCTGCGGGCTCTGGTGCCCCAACTCTATCGTGGGCTCCTTTGCCGGGCCCTGGCCTCGGACAGCTCTCCTCGGTGGTGCCATCACACTGGCCACAACAACAAACAACAAACGATCAACACTAGCACTGCTAGCACAAATAGCCATCAAAGGCACAAATCAATTTGTAGGTTCTCACCACACGACCCGTAGGTCCACAACCATGCATATAGCATCGTGTCCCCCTCAGGGTACACCACACGACCCTTAGGTCCTCAACCACGCATATAGCATCGTGTCACCCCTTAGGGCACACAAAATCAAGTCTTGGCTCTCACGGCCACGTGCCATTCAGGCACCAAATGCAATCACATCACACACAAAGACAATCTAGTGCCCTATATGCACACAATCATACCACTAGGAAAGCACCCATGCCTACATATGCTCCTAGGATGACCTAACTGACACCAACATAATCGAGAATACATGTAAGGACTGCGTTGATCAGGCTCCCTCCCAACATTTATCCAAGTCACATGGAATCAATTAACCACCCCTCACTAACCTAGGTCCGCTAGACCATGCTCTGATACTAACTTGTCACGCCCCCAAATTCCAGGGAACATGGAACTAGGAACATGACTTTCCCTTGCTCGCACCCGATAGGTCAAGGGGTTGGTGACTAGCACCAATGGAGACTACACCGCGGGTGCTGTCTCAAATATACAACCTTGTACAGTCATACATCAAGGGTAATTCTGTACTTTCCCATATATCATCATGCATACAATGAGTCATACAGACATCACATCACATCACAAATAGTATGCAAATACAACTGTCCACGGACCCATGTCCGGGATACAATATATAATACAATACAAAATATAGTACTCATACATCAGAGTAGTGGGCACGTCCTCCTGGAAGAAAATCCTCCACTAGTCTCGGGTCAC
The DNA here is from genome assembly GCA_023512835.1 of Taxillus chinensis. Lineage (NCBI taxonomy): Eukaryota > Viridiplantae > Streptophyta > Magnoliopsida > Santalales > Loranthaceae > Taxillus > Taxillus chinensis. The sequence goes on from CM042086.1 coordinate 1,337,291, forward strand.
ACCTGAAAAAGGTAAACGATAAGTAGGGGTGAGCGACAAGCTCAGTAGGTGACCCCAACACTCCACATCATGCAAACATACAAGTCTATACTATATGTTCTGCGTACTCGTGCACTGTGTAGTGTGCACAATCATCAGGACTCAGCCTGCAAATAAACATTAGGACCTAGTGTCACGGGGTTAGGTTTCCTGCACCTCTCAACCCATTGCGGCACTTAGCTTCTCTATCCACGGTCCGCTAAGTATAGCCTTTGAGGGTTGAAACGCACGTAGACTGGTTTCGCCTTGCCACTAGGCTCATCAGAAAAACGGCTCCAGTTCCCGACCAGTTTGTGTAAGGATGGCCAAATCCCTTCTTCAACGTCAAGTCCTTGACTAGCGGCGTGCTCCCCGCATTCAACTGGGTCGGCACGTCTGAACTTCGAAGGGGTTCCATCTGTTTTCCTCCACGAACTGCCTGGAACCTTCCGCTGCGTACCATCTACGCTTTCAACCAACCCCTCTCTTTTACGTAGCATGAATACATTCCTGAATCGTGCCACTAAGAAACATCCCGCCAACACCACGCTGCTCGGGTCGTGACATTCTCCTCCACCCAATCCTCACAACGTCCTCGTTGCGCTTGTCGACATCGCTTCCCTGCAGGCGATGGCATCTTCGCTCGATGCCCTCCCACTCGCCCAATGTCAACTGGTTGGACATCGCTTCCCCGCAGGTTGCAACACCTTTACCAAAATGCTCTCCCGCTCGCCCAATGTCCAGAGGATAGGAGGCTTCCAAGATCGCTCCGACGCGCTCCTTCGTACTCCCTTGCCCAACTCGTATCACACTCTAGGATACTCCAACTCTATGGACGCAAGGCATGCAAGACACTATCGGTCGACTCACCTCTTGTGAGCTCCCACCTTGGGATCACGCTACTCGCGAGAGTGCTCGGTGAGTCTTCAGGATACGGGCCGGTTCGGCTCTGATACCACTTGTCACGGGATCAGGTTTCCTGCGCCTCTCAACCCATTGCGGCACTTAGCTTCTTTATCCACGGTTCGCTAAGTTTAGCCTTTGAGGGTTGAAGTGCACGTAGACTGGTTTTGCCCTGCCACTGGGCTCATCAGGAGAACGGCTCCAGTTCCCTACCAGTTTGTGTAAGGATGGCCAAATCCCTTCTTCAACGTCAAGTCCTCGACTAACGGCGTGCTCCCCGCATTCAACCGGGTCGGCACGTCTGAACTCCGAAGGGGTTCCATCCGTTTTCCTCCACGAACTACCTGGAACCTTCCGCTGTGTACCATCTACGCTTTCAACCAACCCCTCTCTTTTACGTAGCACGAATACATTCCTGAATCGTGCCACTAAGAAACGTCCTGCCAGCACCACGCTGCTCGGGTCGTGACACTAGCCTGCCCACACAAGACATCTTGTCCACGATCCTCAACAGGATCCCAACTTAGGGCACTTAGCCCTACCACAGCGCTATATGCCCGGACACAGTGCCACACAGGCCTGCCATCGGCGTATATGCCTACCACGGCCACAATGCAATATGCCCGGTCACAATGCTACATAGGCCTGCCATCAGCGCATATGCTCGCCCCATTAACCACATAGCATCATTTGTGTTCCACGGTGAGAACCCAATAAGTCATAGAGCCTAAGCCCTAATCCCTCAAACCAACATACCAACACCAATATGGTCTTAAGGTATACAACACTCCCTTTAGAACTGTAGCCAGTCTTCACCTGTCGATCATCATTCCTTGACTAAGGAAGGAGATACCCATAGAAGTTTTTTTTTCTTAAAATAAAAAGTCCCGGCATTGGGTTCCCATATCATAAACTAAGATAATCTGATTTTTGGGGATTTTTCTGAGATGTCTAACCCCGCTTTCCAAAAATTCATCTTTACGAAAAATTGGATTTTTCCGAGATTTTACACTAAATCCCAATTTTCACATTTAGAAAGAGTGAGAATTTAGTTTTCTAGTATTTTTCTTTGAATCCAAAAGGGGGATATTTCGTTATTTACATTGTAACTTAAGTGTAGTTCTTAAATGTGGAGAGGCATAATGGTTTACAATGTAAATGGTGGTCTAGTGCAGTGCAGTTGCACTGCTGCAGATTGAAGCTGTGGATTGATGCTATGAACCACTGTTGCTGCCACATCCGGACTAACTAATCTGGACTAACTACTGCTGACTACGAAACTGCTGACTACGAAGCTGCTGACACTGTTGACTACGAAGCTGCTGACTCCACAGCTCGCCCAGTGTATTGTTCATCATCGTTTTTGCCTGTTCTTTTTCTAGAATCAACCTAACAACCCCCAGGCACTCACAAACCCATGTTTCACTCAACAAACTACAAAATTACATACCCAAATTGATATAAATCAGTCTTACCCACAGATCTTATGTTAAACCATTAGATCTAATCCAAAATTAGGTTTTTCCAAAAACCTGGGGTTCATACTCAATTTCATAAATCATGATAAATTCATGCATATTCAAAGACAGAATCAAGATAAGAGGTTCAAGGACACCTACCTGGAAAGATTATTTGCGATCCACGAACGCCAATCGCCCCAAATCACCAAAGGAAGCTCTTCAGCTTCTCTCTCTCTCTCTCTCTCTCTCGCTCAAACACGCATGCACCGAGCAATTTTAAGGGATAAGGCAGTTTCTTAATTATTTATATACTGCTACCAATAATTGACCTCCCGAACGCAATAATTGACCTCCCAAGGTCACGAACTCCAAATTGAACCCAATTACTGTCAAAACGCTTGAAATGACGAGCACAACACTAAGCAGATATTATCACACTCAAATGACCGCTCAAATGCAAAATCAACCAATAAACCCCAAAAAGTCAACAATTGGGTCAAATGGGGCCCCAACTTGGAATCGAGTCCAGGTACAGTCAAAATGCTCACATCGACGACTACACTACCGTCCAGATAGTTGCATTCTCATAGAATGACTATCTCTCAAACCTACCCAAATACGAGTCTTTACAACTAAAGTTCAAAAACTCTTAATTACAATAAAATTTTACTTCCAACTAACTATGACACTCTTTGCTACAAGTAAAGCTTTGCATTCTTTATAATCTTTTAGTTAAATAAATGATACCTCTCTTAGATTCGATTTCAATAGAATTATTGCTACTTAATAATTACAACAATTCCCAAAATCAATTTTCTAACACTTAGCCTAACACCAACTAGAGACGGATCTTGTATGGTTAGTGAAAAAAACAACAGAGGAACGAAGAATGTAGGCTTTAAACGTTTCCAATGCAAACAATACTACAATGAGATCTTTTTTAGTTGTAGTGTAGTTTTTCTATATATCATTCAAAGTTCTTCTAGCATAGTAGATCACAATTGGTTTGTTTTTAACCTATGATAATTGCTAAAGCATAATCACTAGCATTAGTCATGACTTCAAAAGGTAAACCTCAACGAGGAGGCCTCACTATGGGTGTAGTCCTAAGTGAATGTTTAAGGGTTTTATATGCCACTTAGCATTCCTCAGTCCAAATGAATTCCACATCATTCTACAATAATGAACATAAAGGTTTGAAATCAAGCTAAACTCTTATATGAAACGCCTGTAATATCCAGCATAGCCAAGAAAACATCTTACATCCTTCACTGTCTTGGGTGTTGTCCCAACTAATTTGTCAATCTCATGCAAACATATAACCAATATATCAACAATATTCATAATAATCTCATAACACAAAAACATAGTCCTCATTACAAATTACTAACTATCTAAACCCCAAACATTGGTTATTATATCATCCATAAGAATTTCACAGATGTCATCAATCATCTCAAAAGATATGCTTGTCATGCACCTTTGAAAAGTAACAGGGGCATTACACCAACCGAATGACATCCTAGAAAATAAAAATGTGCCAAAAAGACAAGTGAAATTGGTTTTCAAAGTGTTCGAATAGGCTTTAAATACAAAGAGATTTGTTTTATAGTCAAAAAGATGACAAAGTATTTATGTCGACAAATACTACATATTTTAAAGAGTATCATATTAAAAATCACAAGTTGGATCACTAAGTATAGTTGGATGAGATACTGACTAATGAGATTAGTGATCTAACTTGCGATCAAGATGATGATATCATTGTTCGTCAACCAATCATAAGAAATGAGACTACACCATTGGGACAACATCTAATTTCTTTGTGTAGTAATGGGAGGGTTGTTAGACTGCCAAACCGTTATATGGGAATCATAGATGTTTTGGTAACAATATCTGATGATCATAAAGATGATCCATTGACCATCGGTTGAACGCAGTCTTAGTAATATTTGCCCCCCTAACCCTCAAGTGATGGTATCTAGATCTCAAGTCTATCTTGGAAAAGCACATCGTATCTTGAAATTGATCGAATAGATCATAGTCACTTGGTTCAGCTTTCGATAATCTATAAAAAGCCGAAGCGAACCATCTGCTTTCTTGGCGAACAACATTGGAGTGCCCTACGGATAGCTATTCCGCTTGATAAAGCCTCTCTCCAATATATCATCCACTTGCCTCTTGAGCTTTCTCTCTCTCTCTCTCTCTCTCTCTCTCTCTCTCTCTCTCTCTCTCTCTCTTGTCTCTCTCTCTCTCTAGCTCTCAAATGCACAAACGCAATAGTGTAATGTGAAAGCCCTCTTTCTTCACCTCATATTTATATTTCTGTATTTCTCTTTAATTAATCAACTTCTAAACTAATAATTGACCTCCTGAGGTCACGAACTCCAAATTGAGCTCAAATAAAGTCAAAACATTCGAAATGACGAGCACATCACTATTTAGATTATTTCCAACTCAATTAATCGCTCAAACGCAAGGTCAATTAATGAACCCCTAAAAGTTAACCAATAAGTCATTCGGGGGCTCCGACCCGAAATCGGGCCCAAGTACTGTCAAAATGCTCACATTGACGAACACAATATCATCTGGATGTTTTCAACCTCCTAGAATAGCTATCTTTCAGCACTAGCCAAATACGGGTCTTTATAACACTATCTAAAGGACCATGACATCTTTAGCTCACACCTTATCCTCTTCTCCTATCTCTCCCCCTCGAACTCTACCAGTGCCAACCACCATCGCTTCAAAATCAGCCACCGCGAATACGCCCTCCGTCTTACATGGTCCCTCTTTTCATTATGATCACTTGCTAAGCCTTACAACATCGTCATGACAATCCTCCACCGCCACTGCTCCTACAATTGTAGACTTCCACCACAATCGACGCAAACCAGTCCAACCATGGCACTCTTCAATGTTTCCATCGACGTCACCGCTGACCACGAAACCTCCCAGCGTTGTCGCCTACCATCATTTAAAGAATCTAAAAGAAAGCACTTTGGTTTGTGAGGTTGAAGAAAACTGTGGTGTGGGATACCTTTTTGCTGTTTTTTGTTTAGATTTGGTCTGGGTTTTTTTGCAGTATTTATTGTGTCCCTCATGTGGCTTATGGTGGTTTCTTTGCTAGATTTTTACACTAGTAAATAGGTTTCTTGATTGATTAATTTTTCTCAAATCAAATCCACTGCCAAAATGATAGAGTTTGTCAAAACAATATTTTCCTGTTATACTTTCATGGGATATTTGCTTATTCTGATATGGATTGTCCTTTGATGTTGTTTACAAATACTCTCCGCTTATACATTATTTGGCTTTTAGTTTTGGTTTTTTTAGTTTTTGCCTACATATCTATCAAAGACGCATTTTGCATATATGATGGTCCCTTGGAGCCTAAAGGGGGGGGGGGGTGAATAGGCTCTTATTCGAACTCTTTCTTTTCTCTCAAGACACAAAGACTTATCTAGTTTAAGTGATAATATCACTGCGGAAGATAACCAGATAGTGGAAGTATTTTGTTTTATTATCACAAAGTGATTACAACAAAATAGAAGCAAACACTCTCTTACACTCTGTTTACAACTTTGAATTCACACACTAGCCAAGTGCCTTTTCTATTTTTGCACTTCTTCGCTCTAGCTCACTATTTTTACAAGAAGTATAAGTATGAATATTTATACAAAACATTCCTAAGAGACAACCTTGGAACTTGAAGTTCCGGAATGCGTTCCGCACTAACTATCCCTTGGTAATCTATCTGCCTTGACTGCTGCGGATTGTGGAGCTCAAGATCTTGGATTCGAAGAGTATAAGTGTCTTTGTGAGTTCCGAGATACAATTAAGGTTGTGTCCACATATCCGGATGATCCACGTGTAAGATTCTTCTTGTTCTAAATGCATTCTTCTTACATCGGGACAAGACGAGCCGATAACTTTAAATGCGGTTTCATTGGAGCAGTGTCTTCTTGGTCCGGTGTAATTTTCCTTACTCCGTAGTTAATGAAGCTCGGAACCTTACTCCGTGTCGTGGTTGCTTATTCCGTATCTATTCGGTACTAGAATCCTTAGTCCGTGTCAGCGCTTCCTTACTCCGCATGTAAGTTCCTTACTCCGTATGTAAGTTTCTTACTCCGTATGTAAGTTCCTTACTCCGTGTGTAAGTTCCTTACTCCGTATGTAAGTTCCTTACTCCGTATGTAAGTTCCTTACTCCGTGTGTAAGTTCCTTACTCCGTATGTAAGTTCCTTACTCCGTATGTAAGTTCCTTACTCCGGGCGAGTAATAAGTCCGGATTCCTTACTCCGCATCTATTTTCCTTACTCCGCACTTATTTTCCTTACTCCGCACTTATTTTCCTTACTCCGCACTTATTGTTACTTGGTTATTTACCAAGTGTTTGACGACACTAACTCTTGTCCGGATCAGGATTATGTATCCTGTCCTTAGCTTTGCTCTCACGAGTGCATCTTTGGATTAGTGACATACCTTCGCAATGATCAAATAAACACAAAAGATCTCGAGATCAAATTACATAAGGCTTTAACGGCATTATCCAAATTCGGGTTTGATCCAACAATCTCCCCCAATTATGGATATGCCTAAACCCTTTGTAATCCGATCCGGTAAGCGATGCAAACGAATATCATACGAATATACACCACAACCAATTTCATTGATCAGCAACTAAATACAAATCAGCCTTAATACGGATTTTTCACTAAGGTACATAAGGCTTACTATACTTGAAGATCATAGTTGCTTGCCTTCTCTCTTAGCTCCATTGTCTGCTGCATCGTAAAGGTGGAGTGTTGGCTCCAATGTTTGTCCACAGTTAAGAACGATTTGATGAAATGACAAACAAAGGCTCCAGACTATCTCCATCCGGCTGTTGTGGCACTTGCTTCTTGCCCCGGAATGTCGCCTTGAGTTTCTCGAGTAGAGCGCAGGGGTGTGATACCCAACTCTTCATATAGTCCGGCTTTCTTCACGGCTTCGGTTAGTCCGAGACACAGAGGTTCCCATTGATTCTTCCTAACGAAGTGCTCCACAATCCGATGAGAATCAATGAGAATCATCTCGCTTGGATTGAATCATGAAGACGGCCATCATGAAGTGTGGCGACATGATCCGGTACGGAATGAGGATGGTTGAGAGAGTTTTCCATGGCTTGCTATCTTCAGCGGTTCCTGGTCGATGTAAGTCTGAATTAACTCCACACCGGGAAGATAGCCCTCATTCCAACATGGCAGAACTTCAAACAAGTGCCCATCTTCGTAAAGAGATGGAAACGACCTCATCTCCATCTTAGCGGCCCTCGAGAAGTTGTCAATGTCTTCGTAGCAAAGAGTCCTTTCTCCGAACAAAGAGTCCGAATGTCGTCCGGAGAGAAAGGATACATTTCGGAAAGACATCTTCTCTCGGCAGAAGACGCAAGATAGGCTTTCATTGCCTTGCGCAAGCTTCCATCCGCATCGAGGGGTCAAACTCCGCATAGGATGGGAGGAAGGTATTAGGCTGCGGATGAGGAGGATGGAGGAGGAGCCGGAGGTGCGGTAGAGGAGCTTGGTTGAGAGAAGCGGCTTCGTTTGGGAATTTGAACTCCCTGAAGCACCGAAGTGGCGGGCCGCTTCTCGGTCCGGGATGATGGTTGTGGGGGCGAAGGAGTAGACGGATCGAGATGACACTTTCTCCCCCGGTTTGGCGGATCGCCGGGAAGCAACGGGAGGACGAGCCATCGTATGCGCCGGATCCGCGAAGGAAGTAGAGAGTGAATGAACGGAGGTGGCGACAAGATCCATTTTCTCGCTCAATGGAAGTGGAGGAGTCGGTGAGGGCGGAGAGTAGTTGGGCGCCGAGGGCATCAACTTTGGCGACGATGGCGGAAATTTGGGCGCTTTGAGCGTGAGCATGGCGGTCCAGCGAGCGGAAAGCACAGGATCGGAGTGGACCGTGCCAAAAGAGGCACGCCCAAGGGCTAACTCTGGAGCTTTGGAGGACTCCCCCGCATGAACAGGAGCAGGAGTGCGGTGGGCGAGGAGTCCGCAGGAGTAAGCCGCAGCAGCGGGAGCATCCGGAGCATCGAGGGCATCCGGAGCTTCGGAGGCATCCGGAGCATTGGAGGCATCCGGAGCAAGAGACCCGCTTTGACCGGACAAGTCAACTACGGGAATCGCGGCGGCAGGAGAAGAGGGCCCGGCCTTAGCGGTAGAGGGACTTCGGGTAGCAGGGACCGGGCCGGAGGGTGTAGGGAACGACACATCGGGAATGGCGGCCGGCGTAAGAAAGCCGTGGTCCGGATTCCAGATGATCATAGTCTCCGGGGATTGGGTATTGCGGGTGTAAAATACCCGGAGATCGGTGTCAGGAATGGAAGAGGTGTGGGCTAGGCTGAAACGGAGCCGGAGGTCCGTTAAGGTGACGGCGGAGAGATGGTCAAGGTAATCTCGGGGTTGAGGTAGAGGAGGCAAGGGGGCTTCAGGAGAAGCGGCCGGGACATCAGCGGTGGCGGCGGCAACGCGGTATCAACCGCAGCGGCTATAGCGGATGTGGAGGGAATGGGGACATCGGCAGCAGAGGGGGCGAGGAAACGACTCTCGACGCACTGCGCCGAGAGGGCCCCGCAACCTCGGACGGTTCAGCACGGACGCTTGGCTGGGAAGCCCGTGAGTGGGAGGGCGCGGCTACGGACCGAATCCGGGAGGATCGGTGTACGAACCGACCTCGGGGGCTTGGCTATCGGAGGGGTCACCAACGAGCCGCCTTGTTGTTCCGCGGCAGGGAGAGTGCGGAGAGCTACGATGGGTCGGCGGGCGTCATGTTTCCATCCGGCGTAAGGTGACGAAGATAAAGAGCCGAGGGAAACGAGACAAGATCAACTTGGGCGAAATGGTCCGGACGAAGATGCCGGAAGACAATGCCGAGGATGCGCCCATAGGAATGGTTTTTGTGACCATCGCAGCAAGCGAAATAAGAACATCCCCCAATCCATTGGAAGACCTTCAAAGACGCCGTACATGGCCGGTAGAAGATCATACGGAACCGAGTCCAGGGCCGATGTGCGAGCCAGTAGGCATCGACTTAGAATAGTCGCCATACATCGATAGCGACCCTGGAAGGATTTCACCTTGTATTCCTTCCCCTTGTTCGTGCACCCCATAGAAGCCGCCATCGGATCGGCATCCGGACGCTGTGGTTCACCAAGAGGAAGGTGGAGAGCAGCGCGGAGAACAGCCGGAGTGATGACGATGGATTCACCGCGGACATAAGAGGTTATGGAATCTTTGGTGCGGCGAATCCGTTGGTAATACTCAAGAATGTCATCGATAAGAAGATCGATGGGATTGGAGACCAGGTTGAGTATGTGCGAGGCTTCAAGAAGAGGGCGAAGCTGGAGAAACCAATCCTGGAGGATCGAAACAACATTCCAATCAACTAGATGGCCAGGAGTAACGCCGGAAAGAAAGATTCTGGGTGCCATGGCAGATTTGATGGGAAGGAAAAGAGGAAAGGTGAGGTCTTGACAGTAGAAGGAGCAACGAGAGGGTTAGGGATTTGAAATGAGCAATACTCGTGCTTCGCAGAATGATCAGAACATATAAGACCGAGTCCGCAAATGTCGCCGGGTCTAGGAATGTGGGAGTGAGGTGGGGACCCGCGCGACATGCCGATGTCATTTGTCCGGATATCGAGGCGTCTCCGAATAAAACGATGTCGTGGAGACCGCATGACCAAGTAGAGATTACAACTGGTTGCCATCCAGAGAAGTGTGTGTGCAACCCGAGATATGCATTTAATGAATCATCATTATTCCTCCTCAAAAGCATGCGACATATGAGTATACGTGGATTGTCACAATTGAACAAAGTCGAGTCCGGAGGAAAGAGCCGACACTCATCCAGGAGTTAATAATATTCGTGAAAGAGTATCCGGATGAATAATAGACCTTGTCCGTCGTAAACGAGTTTGGTGAGAATGTAGAGTAGATTCCTTTGCAATCAATAAGTCAAAGAGAAGAGAAGTACCACAACACTTCAAATCCGAGACTATGGACTGGATTTATCAATATGGTTGCAAAGAAAATCTGAACCTGTAGCTAAATAAAGATATACCGAAAATACAAAAGCTTAACAGGCAAGGATTAGTACGGATTAGAGAAGATAATCAGTGAAAAACAACATAATCCGAACTAATAAGAAACAGAACTCATGCATGGCTAAGAATGTAGTAGACGTACGCAACGTGAAAGTGATCAATATTATCGAATCAGGGCATATGTCGATAGCAATACACAGGTTCATATAGGTCAACATAACGAAACCGTCTTGCCGAACAAAGTAGCTAAGATTAATTAAAGGTCAAATGATTTGGCTTCATTAGGATTCATGAGTGTGAGATGAAAAGGTGAACACATGTCAAAAGAATGCAGATGATTTATCGATTAAAATGCATGGTTGAAGGAAGAACATACATCCACACATGCCACTTTTCCGATTTAAAACAGCATGTCCAGTCAGATCCAGGAAGTAATAGCGTAGAGAAGGGAGAATCCGAGACATATTAGGGGTTCATTGCTGCTCCCCCGTAGATCATTTAATCCTCTCAATGAAAAGCTCCCCCTCGGATAGACGATCAAGGAAAAAGGTCATGAGACATATACGGGGGGTATTCCTGAATAAAATATAAAGCATTTTCTCCCCGTAGATTGTGCAATCCTCTCGGTTGACCGTTCCAATTTGTAGTTCAAAGACTGTCTATCTTATTAGAAGACTATACTTCGAGCTGATCGGAATGCGTTTGTGTATTCATCCACCAGGCATTCCAAGCTAGCCCATTTCACTCCTTCAACTATGCACGTTAATGGAGTAATCTAAATGAACATGCTTTGATCATGTGGTGATTAATGGATATGAAGATCATGAATCCGATCGAGGTAAATCATATAAACCGTAATTATGTTAGCTTTAAACGACTTCAGTCTGGAAACGCAAGCATCCTCCCATTATGAGGTTGAGATTAACATCGAAACATGGAACCGTGGAGTCGGTAAGTATGATCAGCAATGCGGTCTTTCTACTACTTTCAGTAAACATACAATGCATGGTTTGTGAGAGAATATACTTGTTGTGAAATTTAAATGAGAAACTATGCAGAGAAGTCGAGCATACCTAGTTGGAAGAGTAGTTCGGAAAACCTCGCATCAGGGAGAGGCTTTGTAAATATGTCTGCTAATTGATCTTCGGTGGCAACATGTTCCAGTGAAATATGCTTTTTAAGAACATGATCGCGTATGAAATGATACCTGACCTCAATGTGCTTCGTCTTAGGATGCATGACAGGATTGTTGCTGATGGCAATTGCACTAGTGTTGTCACAAGAAAGTGGAATAGAGGACATGTTGAATCCGTAGTCGATAAGTTGACTTTGCATCCAAAGTAGCTGTGCGCGAAGAACTTCCAGAGAAGATATATTCCGCCTCAGGATAGAGGTTGATACGGAATTCCGCTTCTTCCTGAACCATGAGATCAATCTATTTCCAAGAAACCGACACGTACCGCTTGTGCTTTTCCTTGTCGATGCGACATCCAGCTAAGTCGGCATCGAGTACCCTGATAAGGTGAAGTTGGACTCCTTTGAGTACCGAGTCCCAAATTCATCGTCCCTTTGAGATACCTTAAGATCCGTTTTACATGTAGCATATGTGACTCCTTGGGATTCGCCTTGATATCGTGCACAAATGCAAGTTGCAAACATAATGTCTCGGGCGACTTGTCTGTAAGATAGAGCAAGGATCCGATCATCCCTCTGTAGTCAGTCACATTTACTGATATGCCGTCCATATCCGGATCTAACTTGGCACCGACAGGCATTGGAGTTTTGACGGGAGATGAACCTTCCATACCAAACTTCTTAATAAGATCGCGAGTGTACTTAGCCTGATTGATAAAGATTCCTTCCTTTAATTGTTTGACTTCAATTCCAAGGAAGTAGGATAGTTCTCCCATCATGCTCATTTCAAACTTGCCTGTCATCAACTTAGCAAACTCTTCACAAAGCTTCGGATTTGTTGATCCGAAAATGATATCGTCCACGTATATTTGTACGATCGAGTGTGTCCTTTCTCTTGTCGTAGAAATAGGGTGGTATCTATCTTCCCTTTTTTGGAAGTTATGAGCAAGTAGGAATTCGACGATGTGTCGTACCAGGCTCTGGGGAGCTTGCTTCAAACCATATAGAGCTTTCTCGAAGTTTGTAGACAAGATGTCCTGCCTTAGGTTCAATGAAGCCGGGAGGTTGTTCAACATACACCTCCTCTTGAAGGTCTCCATTCAGGAATGCGCTCTTGACGTCCATTTGATAAACTATGAAGTTTTCATATGAAGCATACGCCGGAAACATTCGGATTGCCTCAAGTCTTGCGACCGGAGCAAAGGTTTCATCATAATCTATTCCCTCTTCTTGACGATATCCTTTGGCTACCAGTCTGGCTTTGTTCCTGGATTACTATTCCATCCGTATCAAGTTTGTTCCTGAACACCCATTTAACGCCAATGACTTGCCTGAGACTTAGGCCTTGGTACTAAGGTCCACACATTATTTCTCTTAAATTGATTCAGTTCTTCTTGCATGGCTTCTATCCAGTTTGAATCCTGAAGAGCTTCATCTACCACCTTTGGTTCTATTTGAGATAGAAAGCATGAGTGAAGACTCATGTTTGAGGTGGCTGCTCTTGTTCTTACACCAACAATAGGATCACCAATCACTTGATCCGAGGGATGGTTTCGAGTCCATCTATAATTCGTGCGTGTGTTGGTTGTCCTTGAACAATTTGAAGCTCTTCCAGATTGGGTGGTTCAGTTGTATCAACTGGTTGGGCTTCGTCCAGGAGTAGATGTTTCCGTATTTAGAGGTACGGATGAACTGATTGGTTCTTCAACACTGTTTCTTTCAGTGTTAACTAGTCCGGACGGACTTGAAGGTGCTCCGGAATTTTGTGTATCTGCAGGAGTTTGTCCGGAGCTAAGTGGTAGTCCGGAGCTAAGTGGTAGTCCGGAGCTAAGTGGTAGTCCGGAGTTAAGTGGTAGTCCGGAGCTAAGTGGTAGTCCGGAGCTAAGTGGTAGTCCGGAGTCTGAGTCATCCGTAGCATCATCCACAAAATTCCATTGTGTTTCGCGGATGCCACGTGGTTGGTCAGGATACCAGTCAGGATGTGTGGCAGGAATATTCATAAACTTTGAGTAATCGACGTTTCGTTTATGACCTGCAGATTAGAATTTGAAGGACCGACTTTTGACCAATCGAGATTAGCTTCATCAAAGGTTACATGGATAGATTCTTCAACTTTAGAAAGTTTTCTATTGAAGACCCGATAAGCCTTGCTATGAAGTGAGTACCCGACAAAAATCCCATCATCGATTTTGGTTCAAATTTATTTCGGGTCTCTTTGCCATTGATCAAGATATAGCAAGTACATCCGAAGGCTCTGAAATGTGAAATTGAAGGTTTTCGACCTCTCCACATCTCATAGGGTGTTTTCATGGTAGATTTATTTATTAGAGTTCCGTTTCGAACATAGCGAGCGATGGACACAACTTACCCATAGGCGAGAGGAAGCATTGCCCCTGCTAACATGGATCTACCAGCTTCAACTAAAGTTCGATTCTTGCGCTCGGCTACCCCATTTTGTTGTGGGGTTCTGGGCGCAAAAAGTCATGTTGTATGCCCTGTTCGAACAATATGATCTCATTTCGGAAAAATCAAATTCCGTACCATGATCACTCCTAATGCATTTAATGCTCGATCCTTGTGAGTTGCTTATCCAGTTGAAGAGATCTACAAGATCTTCAAAAGTTTGATCCTTTGATTTCAGGAACATCACCCATGTGTATCTGGTGAAATCATCGATAACCACAAGGGTATATCTCGCACCTGCTAGTGATGAAACAGATATAGGACCACATAGGTCCATATGAAGAAGTTGCAGAGGAGCAATTATTGAGTTAACCGATTTGCTCTTAAAGCCGTGTTTGGTCCGTTTACCAAGTTGGCATTCTCGACAGAGAGTGTCTCTGGAGAACTTGAGTTTGGGTAGACCGTGACAAGATCAAGTGATGCTAATTTAGACAAAGTCTTAAAGTTCAAATGTGCGCATCGCTTGTGCCATAACCAACTATCTTCATCTGTTGCTTTCGTGAGGAAACATACAGGGTCGAAGAATTATTTCTTAAGACCACCGAGTATATGTCCCCATCTCTTGATCCGGATAACTTAACATCTCCTGGATAAGTTTTCTCTTCTTGTACGGTGTTGGACAAAAAGGAAACAAGAAATCCTTTGTCACATAGTTTACCGACACTTAGCAAATTATGCTTTAAACCTTCGACTAGTGCAACTTTAGTGATTGATACACGGCCGTTAGTTAAAGTGCCATACCCGACAGTCTTACCTTTGTTGTTGTCGCCATATGAGACGGATGGACCTTGTTTATCATTAACTTCTACAAGTAGAGTCTGGTCACCCGTCATATGTCCGGAGCATCCACTATCAAGGATCCACTTGCTTTGATTTATCTTTAACTTCAAGTGATCCGGCAATTCATTCCAGAGATGCTCCTGAAAGACAACAATTTACACTTTTGGTGCCCAAACTTGTTTCGGGCGGTTAGAGTGAGCAAGCATATTGTCAACATTTACGGATTTGATTTTGTTAGGACTCTTAGCTTTCCAAGTTGACATTAACTTGTTAGTTTCAAGCTTCTTTTATTTGGGATTTCTTGGGAGAGACACTCCTTTTAGATTTAGATTTTGTTTTGCTCGAAGAACCCCTTTTATAAAACTGATCTTTATTTGATTGAAATTGATTACAAAGCCAGCTATCGAGATAGACTCCAACATTCATAGTGATAATGACCCATTTCCCTACGGATGGAACAGACACTATAATGTGAAGTACAAACAGGGGATACAGGTCTCTTAGATTTTACTGATTTTCTACTGTTCCACGTGGCCTAATCCATTACGTTTGGGTGACGCGCTCTTGGCCCTAAATGCGTCGGCCTTAGCCTTGTCTTTCTTTTTGGGTGCTACGCTTTTGGCTTTAACTGCAGCAGCCTTCCCTTCATCTTTAGTTACGGGTGCTACTGCTTCGGGAAGTGCGATAATGACCTCGGTTCCACGATCATAAACTATGGTGCCACCTGAAATGAAACCATCCAACGGTTTAGATGTACTAACGGGATATAAGTTGGTTAGTTTAGGAGTGAAATCCGGAGGACACTCGGTGGCTTTAGCTATGGAGGTTGATGGTTCGAAACCTAGACCAGGTTTGACTCGAATGTCGTCAGGATCGGTCCTAAAGGTAGAGGCTATTTCCCCGGATTTTAGCCACTTACGATTTATTTCTTTTTCCCTGTTCCAATTCATTTTCGAGTCTTTTAACTATAACTTTTAGGCCTGAGAGATTGGTATTTAAGAGATGATTTTCAGCTCTTAGATCATGATACCAAGCTTCCTTTCCCCCTGAAGTCGGCGACGTCCTTTTCGAGTCTATTAATGGTAAATTCGAGACGTTTATTCCGACCTTCCATATCTTTGTACATTTGAGTTATTATTAGTCTCTCATTCTTTTCATGATCACATGCAATAGTAAGAGATTCTAATTTACTCAGGAGCTCGAATAGAAGGTACCTCGCATTTGCCATGAGGCGGACGTTCGGCTTAATGGTCGGCTCATCATCCGAGGATTCCTCCTCTTCTTCCGAGCCACTCATGTATTTTGTCACGAGCGCCTTTCTCTTGCTCTTGCTTGTTATCCGAGGTGGAGCGGCGAGAATTTACCTTGTCACTTTTCTCGGCCACCTTTGCTTTGGACCTGCATTCCTTGGCCCAGGTGACCGCTTTTCCCACAATTGAAACATTCCTGGGAACTAGACTTGGGTCGCTCCTTCCGTTGGAACGATGATGATGAGCGTCTTCGACCCCTTTTCTTTTTTCGTAGGAATCGCTCAAAGGATTTGACAAGAAGGGCTATCTCCTCCTCCTCGTCGAGAATCGGAATTGTCGGATACGTCCGTATCATCATTCCTCGGTATGTTTAGACATTCGGTAGCTTTGAGAGCTACCCCCTTTTCTTTCCGAGCTATTTTTTCATCTCTCGTCGAGTACTTAAACCTGACTTCGTGAGTCCGCAGCTCTCCATATAGTTCTTCAAGGGGAACATACCGCGCTTTTTGTCCGATTGCATCTGGAGTTGTTTGGAGTAGTAGCGATCCGGCAAGGAGCGAAAGAACTTGTCATTGATCCGGGGACCGAGAGTAATGCTCATTGACGATCTTCGGTTCAAGTATGAGCTTGCCGAATCTCCGATAGATGCTTTCAAGTGATTCGCCCGGTTTATGATTAAAACTCTCAAAGTTCCGTCCGAGAGTACAGATCACATTCTGTATCCGGGACCGACTCCCCTCATAGAGGATTGTCGGTTTGTCCCAAACGCTTTTCTTGTCGTGCGGCCCTGGACGTCCGTGAAAGCTTCGGAATCCAAGGACGATGTAACATAAGCCAGAGCCTTTTCACTAGCGCACTGCCAGGCTCTTTCATCGTTGGTAAGTTCAGATCGGTCTTTGGCCTCCTTACGCCATGTTCTCCGATAGTCATCGGAATTGGAATCTCCTGATGAAGACATGGCCACATAAGATGATCATGGCAAACCATAAACATCTTCATGCGAGCTTTCCACCTGGGAGAAAAGCTCAGGTGTGAATTTGGGCGGTTTCGTTAGAGTAAACCCCGACTCCGTGGTTGAGAAGCGGTGGCGCAGCAGGTTGTGGTGGATCGACATTTTCACTGCCGCTTCGATTCGGGATGGGCTCCTGTGCACCTCCGGAGTTAAGGCGAGTGTTGAAAAGCATACCGCTTTCTTCGGCCATTTCGAGATTGAAAGAGTGGGATCTCTACTTAGAACGAAGTAGAACTTGCTCGATACCACTTGATGGTCCCTTGGAGCCTAAAGGGGGGGGGGGTGAATAGGCTCTTATTCGAACTCTTTCTTTTCTCTCAAGACACAAAGACTTATCTAGTTTAAGTGATAATATCACTGCGGAAGATAACCAGGATAGTGGAAGTATTTTGTTTTATTATCACAAAGTGATTACAACAAAATAGAAGCAAACACTCTCTTACACTCGTTTACAACTTTGAATTCACACACTAGCCAAGTGCCTTTTCTATTTTTGCACTTCTTCGCTCTAGCTCACTATTTTTACAAGAAGTATAAGTATGAATATTTATACAAAACATTCCTAAGAGACAACCTTGGAACTTGAAGTTCCGGAATGCGTTCCGCACTAACTATCCCTTGGTAATCTATCTGCCTTGACTGCTGCGGATTGTGGAGCTCAAGATCTTGGATTCGAAGAGTATAAGTGTCTTTGTGAGTTCCGAGATACAATTAAGGTTGTGTCCACATATCCGGATGATCCACGTGTAAGATTCTTCTTGTTCTAAATGCATTCTTCTTACATCGGGACAAAGACGAGCCGATAACTTTAAATGCGGTTTCATTGGAGCAGTGTCTTCTTGGTCCGGTGTAATTTTCCTTACTCCGTAGTTAATGAAGCTCGGAACCTTACTCCGTGTCGGTGGTTGCTTATTCCGTATCTATTCGGTACTAGAATCCTTAGTCCGTGTCGTGCCTCCTTACTCCGCATGTAAGTTCCTTACTCCGTATGTAAGTTTCTTACTCCGTATGTAAGTTCCTTACTCCGTGTGTAAGTTCCTTACTCCGTATGTAAGTTCCTTACTCCGTATGTAAGTTCCTTACTCCGTGTGTAAGTTCCTTACTCCGTATGTAAGTTCCTTACTCCGTATGTAAGTTCCTTACTCCGGGCGAGTAATAAGTCCGGATTCCTTACTCCGCATCTATTTTCCTTACTCCGCACTTATTTTCCTTACTCCGCACTTATTTTCCTTACTCCGCACTTATTGTTACTTGGTTATTTACCAAGTGTTTGACGACACTAACTCTTGTCCGGATCAGGATTATGTATCCTGTCCTTAGCTTTGCTCTCACGAGTGCATCTTTGGATTAGTGACATACCTTCTGCAATGATCAAATAAACACAAAAGATCTCAGATCAAATTACATAAGGCTTTAACGGCATTATCCAAATTCTGGGTTTGATCCAACAATATACTATCTACATCATTCATTTTTTTACACTTTGTTTCCCCAATCTTTCGTTTTCAGCTTTTGTTAAAATGGGTTCTTGGTTCTTGCATTTTAGTTTACAAGTTTTAATATACCCTACATTGGCTTCATTTTGAGGTTATTTTTAATCATGCATGTGTGTGCCATTGGTTTTTGGGTTGGCTACAGATTTTTTTTGGTCTCTTTATTTCTTGATTTGTTATTGGTTTATGGGCATTCATCTTGGTTTTGGTTCTCATTTTTCTGGTCACTACCATTTCTTTGTAAGAGATTTGTCGTGTGAAATTACTAATGTAATCATATTATGACAATTATTCTAACATTTGTTGTGCAGGCCTTCCTCTTTTATTATTAGTGTTGTTATATGGTTTTTTTAATAGTTTATTTATTATTTTTTATGTATTTAAGTTTATCTCATTGTATTTATTTGTAATAGCCTTGAGTCATGCGGGAAAAATGTAAACAAGCAGCAAAATAGTGAAAGAGAAGAGAAGGAAAAAGAAAAGGAAAAAAGGAAAAAGAGAAAAAAAGATATTTGTTTTATTTTGTAGATGTTACTTATCACACACTAACACTTTATTTATATTTTGCATGTATAAAAAATATTTTCTCTAAAATCGAAATCACAAATAAAACAACTTTCATTTCTTTTCTTAAAACAAAAAAAGAGAGTTTTTAAACCAAAATTCAAAAATTCTTTTAAGGAAAAAAACTCCAAAAAATGCTTTATTATTATTTCAAAATTCATTTTTAGTTTTTTTTTTTTGAATATCTTAAAACTTTCTGCATTCTTTAGAAGTTTTTCTAGAACCCTATGAGTAAGTATTTTTAGCTTTTCCTCATAAAAATGCAAAAAAAGAGACTTAATTATTCTTTTCGATTTGCTCTTTAGTTTTTTTAACACTTCAACTTTTAGGATCTCTCTTAGACCTTTTAGGATAATTGGTCTTAATTTTAACCTTAACAAATGATTTAGAAAAATAAAAAGTAGTAGAAATTTTAAGTCTTTATGAAAATCAAAGCAAACATAGTTTAGACAAGTAAAATCAAAATAAATAAAACAAATTAGAAATTTTCTCCTCTTAAGATAGATACCAAAAGGGCATTGTGAGAGGCGTTGTGGGAGTGTTAATCCTTTCCCACACATAATCAACTCCCATACCCAACTTTAGCGATGTAGATTATTTTATTATGTGACCAACTACAACCCAAAAATAGTTTGTGGTAATTTTGTTTTTTATCACCATTCGGGTGAAGGAATGGGAAATCACATCCCCGAAAGCGGGTTTCCCCCTGGATGAAATCTGGTGATGACAAATACGTTCAAGAAAAAGGGTGCAAAATCCCTACCTTGATTTTGGTTGGACTTAGAGTCTTGAATCGGAAGATCTTCTTTGTTCCTTGCTCCTTGCTCCTCTTTGTTAGACGTTTTCTACCCTCAAGAACACAACAGCCACAATAATAGAATATGATCTCTCTCTCTCTCTCTCTCTCTCTCTCTCTCTCTCTCTCTCTCTCTCTCTCTCTCTCTCTCATAAACGAAATAATAAAAACCCTAAAATTACATAATAGAACGACCTATATCGAAAAATACAATGTTGCAAGTTCGATGTCGACCAAAATACACCCACGTCAAACTACATCGCCCACATATTCTCGCGTCGACCAACTTCCCCACATCAACCAAAGAAGGTCAATCTCAACTCTTGCATGGTTGATTTGGAGCCACATCGACCATGTCGACCTCACGTTGAAAATCAAGCTCACATCGACCAACCCATGAAGAAAACTCTCTAGATTCTCCCTTTGGTCGACACCGACCACCAAAAAGCCATATCGACCACATTGACCACCATCTCATATCGACCTTGAAGTCACACACTCTCTGGAATCTTTATTGATCGACCACGACCAACAAGATAGGATAAGTCAACCATGTCGACGGTCGACCATATTATCTAATGTCGACCAAAGCCTGTGTTGACCATGACCTCAATTGAAAATCCAGTTTAATTTCTCTAAAATAATTTGGCTTTCGGGGAGCTGCCCCAGAAAGAGCGCTACCCCCTTGACCCCCTGCTCGCAGTGAGACTCTCGCCGAGGTGTTATGCTATCGGACTTCCGCTAACGATGTGATCAAGAGTCCTTGCCCAAACACAAAATATCATATCTATAACCTCTACCTCATAGGCTAACTCCTCAAGTCCTCAAACATGAGTCATTACACCATCAATGCGTCTACATGCACCTATAATTGAAAAGAAGAAATACCAAATTATGAGTCTTGGGAAATAAGAAATCTCACTTGCCCTATTTGTGCAAATTAACTATCCTAATTAATTTAATTTGGGCATTTATAAAATTAAATATTTTGATTGATCTAATTTTACCACATCGAGAGATAAGAAATTTTGCTTACCCACTTTATTCCAATCAAAATTATGGGATGGAATTTCCCTTTTAACGGTGTCCAATCTTTGCTTATAAAAAGGTCACGCAGAAACCAACAAAAGGGCAAGTTTTTCGAGAGAAAAAAAAAAAGCAAGCTAGATAAAAAAGAGAGGAGTGAGATCCTTGAGAAAAATAAAGAAAATATATATAATTTTGAGAGACTAGTTTGTTTTTCTCTACGTTGAGAAAAAGTTGAAGTTTGGAGATAAAGCTTGAAGCTAATAAGGAGGAAAGTGAAGTCCATATTTATTTTAATCCTTTTTTACAAGTATTCTTTAAAAGAAAAGTAGTCAGGAAAGAAAATATAGCCAAGGCAGTAGCAAATCATTCGAGTTTTTATTTATTTATTTTATTTATTATTAAGTTATTCTACTCATATTAGTGAAAATTCTTTTCTCTGGTATTAGGTATTTTGAGGGAAAAACATTTTTATTCATTTTTCTTCTTATTCTTCTCCTTTAAATTTTTTAAAAGAAACACAAACCCAATCTTTTTTAGAAAAATAAAGGCCCATGTAACCGTGGAATTAGACAATTTATGCTCACATTCTTACTATTTAAACGAACATCAATTGTGACAACGTTTTATTCCATCCTATTATGTTTAAAATCTCTTTTATTTTTTTAACCTTTGTCACATGAGTCTAGATCTCACATCTTATTTTTTTCATAAAATTAAAATGTCATTTATTACTGCGTACAAATCTTTTGTCCTAAGGGCTTAGATCTCAAATCTCATGTCTCTTTTTCCTAAAATTAAAATGTCATATTTAATAAAATAAATAAACTCTTGTAGACTGAAGACTGGTATCTTTTTTTTGGGTGTTGTTGGGGTACAAGGATTTTTCTTTCTTTCATATATTTAATTAACTCCCAAACTTAATTATCTGGAACCGTAAACCCCTATTAAGAGACCAATCACACATTTAATTTGTTTGGTGGTAACTTTTTTTTCTTTTTCGTGATTTGTGTAAATTATTATAAAGGATAACTTGATGACCAATTTGTGAACTGTCATGCCCCAATTTCCTTACACCTGGAAAAGATTAATGACTGCTCATGCCCGCACCCGAAGGGTCAAGGGGTTGGTGCAAGCACCTAGACTGGACTTATGCAACGGGTGCTGTCCCAATACTACATATCCGGGCTAACATGCTAAAGGACATACCCCTGATTCCAAACCATACACACAATCATCATTCAGTCAAAATACCATACCACAGTTTACTTCATTTCAAAGAGGACTCAAGTCCATTACAACTCAAATGGGGAAAAGCTCCCAATAGACCCACAATACCAAATTCAGTTTACAAAATAACCCAAACCAAAACAGAAAGCCACAGATACATTAACAATCAAATAAGGAGGGTCCCATAGCCTCTGTGGCCAATCACCTCAGCTCTGTCACCTATCGCCGGCTAGACCCTGCAAAGAGAACAGTTCAAAGGAGGGGTAAGCAAACCACAGCTTAGTAGGGATCAAGTCTCCCCGGGCCCATCCCACTCTACTGGAATGCATGTTTAGTGGATGCTTGTGCTAGTGTAGTGAACTAGTTGAAACCACACACAAAAACCATCAAACACATCCCATATTCAAAGAGGGGGGGTTCGAGTGATATAACTGTCCCATACTCAAGGCTCCAACCTAGTGACTGTCCCGTACCTAAAAAGGTTCCAGCTTAGCAATTGTCCCGTGGATCAAAAGCTCCAGCTCAACAGCTGTCCCGTAGCATACAACATTAAGCACTCAAACAAAACTCAGTGAAATGCAGCCACATAACTCAGCACAAGGTGCCCAGCAGGCATAATTTATCTCAATACAAGATGCTCAACAGGCATAATACAACTCAGCACATATCAGTATGATTTATAATGCACTCAGTTCATGTAGTGCAACCACAATCTCAGTAACATTCACAGTATACAGTTTCTTTTCTCATATCAGTGTTCCTTAACCGTTCTGGTAAGTTTTTAGGTAAATTAACTTTGGGACTTCATTCCAATCGCATTATTTTCCACTCAAGAACCTTCTGGCTAAATGGGGAAGCCAGAGGAGGCAAAATAAGGGGGTGCACGTCATATGGGCCATATGACGTGTAGGGGGATGTTTGGCTCCCTGCCCTCTACACATCTCAAGGGACGTTGGGGTAAAATTTCAAACCAATTGGGCTTACACGTGAAATGGGCATTTCATATGCAATATGGCGTGCAGCCATATTTTGCACAGAGACCTTTGTTTTGTTGTTTTAATCACTTTTCTCTAAATGACCTCTTTCAAATTCTTTTTAGATTGTGAGTTATTAGACTCTAAAGTTAGGGTACATAGCCTGGTTTCAACTCCAGCTATGTCCCTCATATCAACCTACCCATCCAGACCATTCCAGATTATTTTATTCACTTTTAACTATCCAGATATACTGGAAACCTCACGATCAATCATCATATGCATGTGGGGGCATAAACTCAACATCAACAAGAACAGGATCATAACAGATCTATACCCAGCAAACTCGGTAATCGCAACAAAGGGTATAAACCTAGAATTCTCAATATTCATATCAGAAGGTATAAACCCAAAATTTTCAGAGGAAGGCAAGAATATGAACACGAATTCCCTACCTCAAAATCAGAGAATACAACTGGTCGTTGTATTCTAGCAATCACGTCTCCGAGCTCTCGTCCACCGCAGGAACCTTGGATCGCCGGCCTTGGATCGTCCTCGCCATCTCAGGCCGTGTCTCCCTCTTTCCGGCAGTCTCCCTCTCTGGCCGTGTCTCTCTCTCTCTCTCTCTCAAGGGGTGACGGTTGCTAGGGTTTTGGAATGAGAATCCCCTAATTTTGAAGCCTTTTTCCTTTATATATTTTCCCACATAATCAAAACGACGTAGTTTTGATTAATTTAAAGCTCAGCATCTATAAGCCCAAAGGCCAAGGTTTTCTAATCCACTTCATTAAGCTTTACAGCCCAACAATTAAGCCCAAATCATATTTTAAATAAAACTCTCAAATATATATTAATTGGGATATTTTAATTCATGTGAAATACCCCTCAGGGCCTCGAACTTCGAATCGAGCCCAAGCATAGTCAAAATTCTCCATTTGACGAGCACATCACTGTGCTGATGTCCATTCTCTAAAACAAGGCCTCTTACACAAGGCTAACTCCAAGAACCCCTCAAATACGGGTCCTTACATGAACTAACATGAGTTATTCTAAGCTAGTCACGAGCATGGATGACACCAAATGATGGCACATATTAGGATATGGCCCACCCAACCCGTCTGACCTGAAGAAACAATGGGATGGACATGAGTATTGGCCACCTCACCTACACTATCCCAACTTTTTATAATATTTTTAAATAATTTTAACTTAAAATACTCGCTTCGCCTCACCCTAGGTTACCCACTACTTGATCCCATTATGCCCCATTATCATCTCTACTCTATACCGCTAGTTGTTGATTTTTAAAGTTTATCTAAATGCGAAAGAAGTTTATCAAAAATTGACAAAATAATAATATTTTGTTTATAGTAAACTATTTGGGAATGAGAATGCGACAAACAAGTTATTATGGTGGTCAACTAGCAATCAAGTGTAAATCTTTTATTTATTTTATATTGTTTCTCGAAAATAATTTTCTACTAGTTTTAAATTTTAATAAAAAATAATTTTACGTTTATTTTTCAAACGAAAGGTGATAATGGGTTTTTTGATGGGAGGCCCCGTGGATACTTTGTTTTGGAACAACATGAGGCCCAATGGGCTTTCCGATAAAACACAAAAGGTTGTGAAAGAAAAAAAAGTGAAAAACAAATAAATGTTGGGTTTAAGTTAACGTATCGCACAGTACATGACGTGGTTTCTTGTTACTAGGTAGGTTTTCGGCTGCTGCTGCGGCTGCTTTCGCCGCGCATCGGCCACTGGTCTCTCTCTCTCTCTCTCTCTCTCTCTCTCTTGTCGAGAAGATGGTTCGCCTCACCGCAGACCTTATCTGGAAGTGTCCTCACTTCTTCAACGCCATCAAGGAACGAGAATTGGATCTTCGAGGTTTGTGTGTTTGTTCATTTTTTTCTCACTTTCCTTAAACCCTAGTGTTCGCCCCTTTTGTTCCTTTTTATTGTTGGGTCTCTCATTCATGCATATAAAAATAAGCTAACGAAACCCAGCTGGTCTTCTTCCAATATTTCACCTGTAAGATTATTTGGGCAATCTATAAGTTAGTTTTTGACTTCAATTTCGTGTTTTATTTGGTATAAATTTGTGTAGGTAACAAGATTGCTGTTATAGAGAACGTGGGTGCCACGGAGGTAAGTTGGTTTGTATTTGAATGCTTGGTCTGTTCCTGTTTTCATTAGAGGTTACATTGTTTTATATTGCCATTTTTTTCAATGAAGTTTTAACGGATAATGTCTCTTCAGCTCTACCTCCGTGCCACCTGTAGTGTTTCTCACTTATTTTTGTTACCAATTTTATTTGCATCAGCTGTCTTCAAATCTGGTTGGGAAGCATATTAGGAATTTAATTCTCTTTTTTGAATTGTCTTCTATGTGAATTTTCCCTTTTCCGTTCATAGTTCATTGAAAGAAGTGGTCTAATTTCAACACTGGCATCCTTACCTTTCAAGGATTCATTTATCCTATCAGAATAGCATATTAATCATAGAAGTTTAACACATTCCCACACAGAAGCTTGATAATAAAATCCATGCCTGCATAGAGCGAATCTCCTTTTGCTCATGACAGGCCGACCCATGTGGCAAATATTGACCAAAAGCATGATTCTTTCTGCAAACGAAAGCATTTCATTGTTACTAGATGTTGTTTACAGACCATCATATCATTCTAACTCCTAAATGTCTATGTACCCATATTCCTGCTTGACATACACTGGTTGTGTAGTAAAGTTTATCTGTGAAATGACAAATGGGGTGCATATGTTTAAGTGATTCATGGACTAAACAGAGATGTAAATGCAATGGCCATGGGTCCCACAACTGAGATATTATTGGTATTTAACCTAATCAAAATTTTAAGAGAGGCATAGGGTCCAAATAAGTAAACTGTTTTCCCCTAGCCGTAGCCCATCTGCTCGGACCCACCCACCCCAGCCCACTTGCTCCTTTCCCATCCACATCCATCTCGGCCCACTCCTCCATCCTAGGCCCAACACCATCTCTCTCCCCTCCTCCCTTGCCCGAGCCCATCCTCTCTTCTCAACTTCTGCCCTCCCCAACACTATCACCTGAGCCCATTTCCTCCCCCCCTCTCCCCTTTTCTTCCCCCCCACCTCTTGCACGTAACCCTACCCAATTGCCCCCCTCATCAATGCTGCCCTCCTCCCCTGGCCCTACAGCCCTGTTGCCCTCGAGCATCGGCCTTCCTCCTCTTTTTCTGGCTTCTTCCGGAGTCCTCGGATCTCCCGCTACCAATCGTAGCTCGCCACTAGCCCTTCTCCTTCCTCCCTATGCTCTTGCGAGCGTGCTTCCAGCTACCTCATCGAACCCTGCTCGGCCTTTATTGTCGGCCGGCATTGTCGCTGTTGGCCCTTCCTCCTTGGACGTGACTTTTTTTCCCAGCCAGTGGCCTTTTAGTCCTTGGCTGGCTTTGTCTACCTCCCCTCTACGGGCATCTCTTGAGGTCAGCGGCAACTCTTTTGGATCCTTTGATCCTTCCATTTGTTGGGATTCTGATGCAGCTCTGGATAGGGAACTTTCGCTGGGTGGCCAGGTTATTTAGCCTGTTGCGGGTTTGCTGGTTAATGCTTCATTTGGAAAGTCTTGTTCCCTTGAGTGTGTCTCTGGTTGTCCGACAGTGAGCGAGTTGGAGCCAGAGTGGTTACGATCCCACAAAGCCATTGGAAAGGTTTTTGGGGTAAATTACGAGGGTTTTGAACTTGCTACTTCTGATTTGTTGTGGGATATTGAAGTTAGGCATCAAGCCCAAAAGGCTTCTGCCTCATCTTCTCGGCCATCTGTGAGCTCAGGAAAAGGTGTGTAGGAGCTTAATCGGATTGCTTCTTTGATTATTTTTAATGTCGTCATTTCTCGGCTGAGGTAGTCGGCGCTTAGGGGGTTCTTTCCTTGTCTATTCTTAGGCTTTGATTAGGCCTTTTGTGATTTCATTGTAATATTTGTATGAGTCTTTTTTTCATTGGATAAGGTTATGCTCTGTCCAATTTGCTTGTATTTTTTCCTTTCTTTAATTTAATGCCTCATTACTTATAAAAAAAAAAAGTAAACATTTTTTTTTTCTAAAATGTGTTCAAATTTAGAATTCTGTGGGGTTAAATTGGTATTGTGGAGATCATGAGTCCCCACTGTTTTTGTGTCTATGACTTTGTCCAAATCAGTAGGGCAGCGCCAGGGATTCCAGTATCAATTGAGATAGCATGGTTAGGAAATAAGTCTTGGGCTCATGGAATGATTTTTTTTTTGTGCTAACTTCCCACTATTTTAAAAGGCTTATAATGTGAATCATTGCTTGGGCTTGTAGCACAATTTTTTGCTCCCAACATTCCCTGCCTTCCATTATAAAATACTTTCGATAATAATCATTTTTTGGGGTATTGCCTTTTTTTCATTTCACTTATTTTTGCATCCTTTTTTCACCCATTCTTGGCGTGAAGCAGTTACTGCATTGTACCTTTTCTTTTTCATATTTGTCAATTTGTCTCCTCATCAAGGGAAAATTTCCATCATATGCAGGATCAGTTTGACACCATCGATTTGTCTGACAACGAGATAGTTAAGCTTGAAAACTTTCCTTATCTTAGTCGACTGGGAACCTTGCTTATAAACAATAACAGAGTTACACGGATCAGTCCTTCTATTGGAGGTTAGGCTCTTGACATATTTAAATGTGTTTTCTTTTGTTTCCTGTAAAAAGTAGCCATTGTCTTTGTTACTCTCGCTTAGATCTGAATAAATCAATTATTACTACCATATTCCAATTTTGCAGAATATTTGCCAAAACTTCATACACTGGTTCTTACAAACAATCGACTTGTTAATTTGGTTGAGATTGATCCTCTTGCATCCCTTCCGAAGTTGCAGTTCCTTTCTCTACTTGATAATAATATAACAAAGAAACCAAATTATCGGTTGTATGTGATCCACAAACTGAAAGCCTTGCGCTTGCTAGATTTCAAGAAAGTAAAACAAAAGGTGTGTTTGCTACTCTGTGAGCTTATATTATGTTTGGTAATAACATTACTGCTGTTCTATTCTTGCTGAATATATTATTAACCTAGTGGATGACAGTTTCTCAAGTTCCAGTTTTTTTTTTCACCTAGTGAAGATCGCATTCCCACCAATATTTTAGTTGGATATTTTTCCATAATTGTGTTGTTGATGTGCACAGGAGCGGGTTGATGCACAAAACCTATTTGCATCAAAAGAGGCTGAAGAAGCGGCTAAAAAAGAGTCTGTTAAGACATTTGTACCTGGTGAAGTTCCAGTTAATCAGGAGGTGGTTCAAGAAGAGGAGCAGATGCCTAAAACAGTTGCACCTACGCCAGAGCAAATTATAGCCATCAAGGTATTATTCTTGTTATGATTATTTTTCGGTTTGTTTTGTTTGAGCCCCTTTTACTGGACTTGAGGCATATGTTCTGCTGAGAATATATGAGATTATATTGTATTGGCCTATATCATAACAGAAATTGATGTTGCATGCTCCTTGACTTGTAATAATGACACAGATAGTTCTAGTCGGAAAACAGATTCTCTATCAATGGATAATATGGTCACACCCTTTCTTTTTATCCTGATTCCCTTATCCAGTATTACTCTTATCACAGATTCGTTATTTTGTTTCTTTTCCAGACATTATATTCCAGAATCACATAGCCACGTTGGATCAATCTTGTTTTCATTTGAATTAGTTTGCTTCAATATAATGAATGATCTATCCTTTGCAGCCATTAGTTTATTCGTGGACTTGCAATTTGTGGGTCTAATACCACACATTGCCAAGTAAAAGTAATAAATAAGTACTCCATCCTATTGTAGATTCTGCCTACTGCATTGTTTGCATGTTGTGTCTGGGGCTGTAGCATGTTTTAACATGTCCATGGAAGCTCAAAATGTTATATGCTGCAACTTGATAGATCTCAGAAAGAACAGATGGTTGCGGAGTCTTTTGAAGCTATTAATGTTTTGTTCATTGCTAGGCTTTTCTATATTTCCGAAAAGCAAGGCGAATGAAAATTGCTGGATCTTTCTCTCCCATTATTCTATTTGCTTTTATTATTTCTAGTGCTTGTGTGTTTATGAGAGCTTATAGATCAACTTATTTCTTTTGGGCTGATGGTGGTTGTGTAAAATGTTCTCCCAGTTATTCTTTTGCCAAATCTGATCAATGTTTTGCTGTATCTTTATTCAATGTTTTGTTGCAAATGTGCAGGCTGCAATTGTGAATTCACAAACTCTCGAAGAGGTAGCAATACTTGAAAAGGTGAGCCTATATTGCGGCCCAATAATATTATGCTGAGTATAATTTTTAAACATATTATCCTTATTCTCTCCTATATATAGGATAGCTATTAGAATTGTATTGCAACGTCATTAGTGGACAGAACTTTTATTTGTTTATACAGACTACTGATGGTTGATGTTATGGTGTTTCTAATTTTTTTGAATAGGCATTGAAGTCAGGCCAGCTTCCAGCAGATCTACAAATTGGAAATGAAGTGATGAGTGGGAATGAAGATGCAAAACATAATAGAATTGGAGGCCCTAATGGTGAAAATGAAGTTGATGAGGGCATGAAAGATGCTGTGTCTGAAGGTGAACAAGAGAATGATGATCCTGAACCCATGGAACAGGTATGAATGAATGACACCAAGGCTGATGTCACTGGTCATTAAGTTCTTTTTTAAAATTATATCTTGTGTCTAATGACACATTGCCAGATCACTTTTTGCAAAGAAAAATGACTGTAAATGAAAATTGTGAAAAATAAGAGAATGTTAAATCTTTGTCAAAATATATGCAAACGTGGCTGTTGGTTGGGAAGAATAAAGGCTCAAATAGTACTTTAATTTCATTTTTGAAGTTGAGCTATCATTGTTCATACATAGTAATAAGGGATATATTTTAAATTATGTAAATAAACAAAAATTAATACTCAACAATGGAAGAATTATGTTATAATATGTTATCCAATCTTGGGTGACAATTTTGTATATGTTGTTCAACTATGGTGTACAAGTGGAAAGAGCATTTGGGCTCCATATTATGTTGGATCTGGTAATTTATTAAATAGATGGTGATCTATTCATAGCTGGAACTAATTTTCATAGAACATTCTGTGTAATTAAAACTTTAGATACAGAAGCCAAATCCTTGAAATAAGTTCATAATCATGAGCCAACAGGCAGGCACCCAGTGTGGACAGTAAAAATTTTGTTCGGGTTTTCTTTCTTCATTCATTTTTGATCAATTTTATTTTCTGTTCAAAATTTTCAGGAATAGTAGAGAATGCGTCCTTGTTTTTATAGACGCTGCCGCATATGGTTAATTTTCATCTATTGTCAAAACTCAACCCATCCTCGCCCTTTCTGGTTAAACCGGAGAAAGATGTCCTAGTCTATCCGTTGCATGGATCAGCAGCTGCCTGCTAACTTGGTGAAAGAGGATTTCTACTTGGTACAGGATACCTTTCGCGCCCATGTTATTGGGTATTAAATGTATTGTATGCATTTTCTTTTGAACTTGTATCCCTGTTGGAAAATTATGTTTTGTCGGCTGTAGTGGATAAATTATATTTTGGCGGTTGTATTTAAACATTGTCTTTTTTCTCTTGAAAGTTTGAACGAACCTTACCTAACATTTTCTCTAACTGGTATTTGTTGGAATCTCCTGTACATTTGGTGATTCTCCCCCGTCCACCCTTTTTTTTGGGTAATTTTGAATGGGCTTGTTTATAAGCTTAGCTTTAGAGAATAACCAGAATTCAGAAATGTAGCCTCATGTAGCATGTGCTATCGAATAGGCTGACTTCTTGTTTTCCTTTTTTTTTTATGCTGCCAGAAATGTGGTGTGGAAGGCCATTCGTGGGCCGTTATAGTGCATTCTCTTTCTTTTCCCATTTTGGATCAAGTGTAACATTGTCTGAATCAAGCGAAACATCTTGTGGCTTGACATTGCTGTCTAACCTTGGCAATCCATTAGTTATGTAGAGTTCCTGCAGTTGTTGGCTAGCGGAGTGTGCTGCAGGTGAGTAGTTTTCTTGGATTTTATGGTCAACCTTGCTCATCAATGTGGTTTTATTTTTCCTTTTTTTATCTGATGTCTTAGTGCGGCAGTGGGTAACTGGCTAAATCAGCCCTACAAGATTAATCTCGGATCGAAATGGTCATGAAAAAGACTGATATTAGAAGAAGACAAAAAAAAGCTTCCTTCCTGCTGCGTTCGTGGCCACTCTGTCGAAGGGAGGTCATCTCTTGTGCTTGAGAAGCCTTGTCGGGTGCATCCCCTATGACTCACCTTTGTCACGCCCCAAACAGTGAGGTGCTGGCGGGTGTCTCTCAAGTGGCGCAAGTGCGCGCTACTTGCAAAGGGACAGAGCGGAAAGCGTAGCTGGTGCGGACAGGATAGGCTCTACGGCAGTTCGTGCGGGGAGTACGCTGCTAGCCTCGGACTTGACGTTGAAGAGGAGACTTGGCCATCCCTACACAAACTGGTCGGGAACTGGAGCCGTTCTTCTGATTGGCCCAAGGCAAGGCGAAATCAGTCTACGTGTGTCCCGATCGGTATGACTTATTCGGTGCATCAACCAGGGTGACCGAGTGCCGCACGGGTGAAAACCCTGACCCCGTGACAAAGTGGTATCAGAGCGGTTGCGGCCCGTATCCACATGCTCGCCGAAGTACTCTCGCGAGAGATATGCGTGGTCCCTGATCCCAAGTTGGGAGGGAGCCCCTAACAGATGGGGGTCGACCAAGAGGATGTCTTGTATGCATCGTGTCCACCAACGTCGACCGCCGAGCCATGGTGGAGTTCCCGAGGATGGGACGAAGTAGCGCTGCGGTCGAGAGGAGTGCTTCGCCAAACGATCTTGGTTCCTCCGAACTCACTGACGCAACGAGAATGTTGCGAAATCAAGTGGGGGAAGATGTCACGCCCCGAACAGAGAGGTGCTGGCGGGTGTCTCCCAAGTGGCGCAGGTGTGCGCTACTTGCGGAGGGGCAGAGTGGAAAGTGTAGTTGCTGCGGACGAGATATGCTCCACGGCAGTTCGTGCGGGAGATTGATGGAGCCCCTTCGGATTTCAGACATACCGACCCTGTTAAATGTGGGGAGTACGCCGCTAGTCTCGAACTTGACGTTGAAGAGGGGACTTGGCCATCCCTACACAAACTGGTCGGGAACTGGAGCCGTTCTCCTGATGAGCCCAAGGCAGGGCGAAAATCAGTCTATGTGTGCCCCGATCGGTATGGCTTATACGGCGCATTCACCAGGGTGACCGAGTGCCGCACGGGTGAAAACCATGACCCCGTGATACCTTGCTCTCAAAATCTCATGTTCTCTGTGCCCTTTCGAATTAATCAAACAGAGGGGATGGACAGATGACTCGGTAAAGCTATGGATTTGCCCCTTCTTTTGAAGCAGTGATTTAGAAAATCCTGAAGCGCTTTCAAAGCACATTTTAATCCAAGCATATATTTTATATGCTCTTAATCATCTATGGTCAGTTAGAAACAAAATTTCTAACATTCACTATTCTCTACTAGCGACTTTTGAATATCCCGATATGATGTATTAAAATATTAACATAATAATGTAATAAGTAAAATATAGAAGTCACATCAATTTTCTCTGGGTGGCAGCTATTTTCTCTAGAGGTCATAAGCCATTTGAAGACTAGAAAGGTGATAAATTTGGATGTGATTCCTATTGGGATTTAAAATGTCTTATTTGACAAACTAATAAGATGTCGGGTAAATAGAAAAAAATATCATAATGTGTTTGTCTAAAGATACTATGGTGTTCTTTAAATGTTAATATGAATATTATAATCTGTTATTTAGGAAAGGCAACAAAGGCAACTATAGTTGCGATACACTATATTTGTATCTAATCCAGTTACAAATATAGTACAACATTTAAACACTATGAACAATGTCAATAGTTTTATTTTTGTTTAACATACAAGTTTGTTTTTATTATAGAGTAATAAAACATATAAGCCATATTATGAAATTATGAAAAAAATTTATTGAGTATCATTTAAAAGAGAGCATGCTAAGATAATAAAAAATTAATTTGATTTTATGCAAAAAGATTTACAATAAAAATAATTTATATATTAAAAAAACTTATTAAAATTTTTTTTTATAAGACAATTGTTAAATTTTCTTTGCTATATGAAATAGAGTGTAGACCAATAAAAAAATAAAAAATAACATATACTGAAACTTAATTTTTCTCAAATACAAATGTTAAAATAAATATATATTAAAACTAAAATAGATTAAATTTAAAATAAAAATATTTATTGTGTTATTGAATTAATTCCGACGAAACATAAAATGAGAAAAAGTCACTTACATCAGCTTGGCAATTCAAAAAGTATGCCGAATGATAAAGTAAAAAAAATTAATATTAAATTTAAAAATTGAAAAAAATTTAAAAATAACTTAAATGAAAATAATAATAAAAATATATAAAATTACTAAACTTAAAAAAAAACGAGAAAACAATTTATATATTAAAACAAATGTTCGTACATTATTGAAATTAAAATCAATTGATTTGATTTAGTTTTTGACAACTATTTTCTCATGTGTATGGGACAAATATACACACGGAAGTAGTTCACAGTATATTTGTAATTTCAACTTTTAAGTTTAAAAAATCGACAATTTGAAAAGGACAACAATCGGATGAGCGTTAAATATTATACTTGTTTACTCATTTCGTGGCTTAAATTTGTGTTTTCAGTGTCAATACGCGTAGCATGGCAGTATTCAGTGATGCTCAAACTCTTTGCTTTATTCTTCCATACATTGAAACCCCAGTACAAACGTATAAAGCAACCAGACGTGGGTAACTATTATCAACATCTAAACATAGGTTGCTATTAAAAACTGTGAAACGGCAAATTCTAACTAAGCCCAGACAACTCCAAGAAAGAGTCTGACCTTAGGTCTGAGCCATTTTCTGGCCGCCCTCAAAGAGTATTCTGCAAAATGCCCCGCAGCTAAAATGTAAAACAATATATACAGACAATAAAAGATGATGAAGACCAGCTACTCAAACTCTCTATCCAGGACTCCATCCAGTCATACATCATGATGTAGTGCTATAACGGAGATGTTGTTCATAGAAATTAATCAACTGCCATGAGAGGACAATTATGGAAACATACAGGAAGAATGTCACTAAGTATTGAAAGAAAGAAAGAAAGAAAGAAAGAAAGAAACCAGTGATCCTGATGGAAAAGAAAGAATCAAATAAAAATTGATTACCAATTGTGGGTTGTTAGCCTTGAGATATTGATTATCTACAGTCACTTCCTCTCCATCAGACCTGCAAGTAGGCAGCTAGATATATCATGGGCCATAGAATAATTTAAATCATTTGATACTGGTACATTTTGTAACAAAAACTTTGATCATTGGTTAGAATTTACACAAAAGAACTGACAATAATTACTCCTAAGTTTATTTTACGAATGATCAGAAATAAGTTTTTTTTTTTAAATTACAGAAATGACAACAATTCCCATAAAAAAAATTACACCAACGCAGTATCATTTTGGTCTTGGATATAGTATATGGTGACCTAAATAGCAATAAACTACAATTTCGAAAATTCAGGCAAGAACCAAAATCCATGCACAGCCACATGCTCTTTAAAGAGTAGCCAAACCCGGCCACCGCCATTGGGCCATGGGGTGAGCCAATGACCAAAAAGCCAAGTTTGATAGGAACTCTACCACCAAACCCAATGAATTTAAAATGAAATAAATAAATATTAGAATGACATTAACATGAACAAAATTATCTCCTCAAAATTAAGCAATGAAAATGAAAACACGCTAAAACAAGTTTAACTTTTGAAGTAAACAGGTATAATAAAGAGAAATTTTAATGCAGTATGAAAACACAAATTCTACTTCAAAAAAGCTGCTTCAACTAGTTTTATATTTCTGTTCATAGTCCCCATTGTAAAATAAAGGCCATTCTGTCATGTAACAAATTTTGGACTCCCAAAAATGTGGGGGTGGCCTTTACAGTTAGTTTCAAATTGATGAAATTCACATACATGATTATTACAAGACTAGTATGCCAATGCACCATAAACCTTTTTCCTTTTATTGTTTTTCTTCTATTTTGTCTACTATGAAGCTCAAATACCACACAGGATGATATTTGGCCAAAACATTTTACATGTTAAATGACTCAAGCATTTAAAAACTTGTAAAAAGCCATCTAGCATCCAAATCATTTATATGGTAAAAAGCTGGATTCATATATTTTAAATTATTTTTAATAAATATAAATACACAATAAATTCAACAAAAAATACATTGACATCGATATTTATTCACTATAAAAATTGATTTTTTATTGTACGTTACAACAAATTAACTACCAAATGTTTTAAAAATGACCAAATTATATGTTATGTTTGTCCTCTGCGTAGCATGTTATGGGAAGAAGACAAAAAACAACACCAGTATTCTTCTTTCCTTTTTTTCTCCTCTAGGTAGCATTTAGCTTGCTTTTTTTGTTAAATGTATAAACAGTCAAACAGACCGTTTAGATGGCCTTTACTAGAAATAATGGTTTGACCGTTAACGAACCCAGTTGAAGGACATCCAAACAAACTGGATCCCATCCTTTTCCTTTTTCTTTTTTCCCTATTATCAGCATATCATTTGGATTGAGAATAGTTGTTAAGCATTGATTATGCCTATAATGCAAGGGTATCCACATCAGACATATCAAGGAAAAGCAATCTTGTCAACGAGTGCCAGAGTTAATGTAATCACAGTAGGGTATGCATTGAGGAAAACAACAAAAACGTGTTCAAGCAAGATCTTAGTACCAGTCATGATTAGAATGTCTTACTTGAAACAAGCAAAAGCAAAAATGGTACAGTTACTAGGGCAATAATCTAAACCACATCGTTGAAATCAACCTATTGAAGGCATCAATTTCATCTGCAGCTCCGAATGCACACATCTAACCCAGGAAGAGTTTGGTTGATGGTACTATTACTAGGGCATGTACATGCTTTATTTTCTTTCAAACGGGTGTTTTGGCAATTGGCATTTGAAAAACAATGTTTATGACGGCCACTGTATTTCTCAAACACTGCATTTTGGACCTTTTCTCTTCTTAATTTTCTTCACTAATTTAAGGCAACCCAGAATGCGAAAGTCTACTCATGTTAGTCTAGCGTGATTCACTATTTACAAATATGTTAGTCTAATCAGTGCTCATACTTCCTGTCATTATCTAAGTCAGTATTTAAAGAACTCAATAGTAATCTAAATATTACCTATGGACATAAAAATCTTCAAATTGTATATCTCTATGTGATAATAGAAGTTTGGTTTACAGTAATTTGCAGTGTTTCATGTAACAGTTGGATAATTATTTCCTAGGACTAGATTGAATATCCCATATGTAGAATTTTCTTCTAAACAAATTTGTACTCTAAACCTTACAATTGATTTGCATATGCTTATATATTACAGAAAGTGAGAAAACTATGACAAAATTGGTAATTTCTACAAATCCTCTATCAATCTTAGGAACCACATGATGCATTGTAGTTTTAAGAGAAAGCCATATCATCTCGGATAAAACCCATAATTATAAACTGGGCTCCTATAGCTTGTTATAAGGGGGAAACATGAATAGCTTCTCTTATTTTTTCTGTTCAGATGAAAGGTACCATTATTAATAAATTGATGGTCATTCAACAACACCTCTTGTGGGGGTGATCTGATGAGGTCTTCAAATTCAACTTAGTTTAAGTGGGCCTCTATTCAGAAGCCTTTGGGTGAAGGAGGCTTTGAGATTAAGCCTACCATGCCTTTAATGAACTGCAGCTTGCAACATGGAATAGAGTTTTGGGTGGAGAAAGTAAGTGAGTGGCGAAGGGTGATTGTTTCCATCTATGGGGTAGAGCATTTCAGTTGGACTTCAAAGCCATCAAGGACTCCTTAAGGGGTTGGTTTGTGGAAAGGTTTAGGGGTGGGCAGGGAAGGGTTCCTATGTTTTGTGGTTTAGAAACTGGGAGAGGGTGTCTCTCTTTCCTTTTAGGCTTGGTGTGGGGATAGACCATTAAGGGTGGCTTTCCTAGTGGTGTATGGCCTATAGCTTCAATGAGAAATGAGCCAACTGCTGCTTATTATGATAGGGAGAGCTGGGATGTTTCCTTAAGGCCCTGGATTGAAAAGTCGATGAGTTTCTGGCTTTCCTTACAGAGCTGTACAAGCATAATATTGTGTGAGCAAGATTTGGTAGCCTGGAGGGGCAGCAAGATTTGGTGGCATGGAAGGGCGGCGACAATGGTATTTTCTCAGTAAAAAAATTCTTCAGAACTCACACAGGTTGGGGCTTTGTGCAAAGGATTTACAATG
The DNA here is from genome assembly GCA_023512835.1 of Taxillus chinensis. Taxonomy (NCBI): domain Eukaryota; kingdom Viridiplantae; phylum Streptophyta; class Magnoliopsida; order Santalales; family Loranthaceae; genus Taxillus; species Taxillus chinensis. The sequence continues at coordinate 1,374,925 of CM042086.1, forward strand.
GTTAGTGTCAGGTAATTTAGAAGGCCAAGGCTCCCAGCCGATTGGCTTTTTTTGCATGGGAAGCTGCTTGGGGCAAACTCCTCGCCCTTGATCAGCTTCAGAGAAGGGGGATTCCAATTATCAGTAGGTCTCCACTTTGCAAGTGTATGTGAGCGAACAGATTGACAATCTTCTGCTTCATTGTAGATGGACGGTCTGATTGTTGAGCTTCATTCTTACAGTGTTTGGCTTTGTTTGGGTCCAAATAGGAAGTATAGGATCCAAAGCCGAGGCTTGGGGTGATTTGCAGACACATGGGAGGGCGAAGTGGCTTCTTTGAACAGTTTTCATGGCTGTCTTTTGGGTGATTTGGAAGGAACACAACTGTCAAATCTTTGAAGATTCTGAGAGTGATGTTCAACTCGTGAAAGAGAAGTTGTAGACTTTGTTGTCACTTGTCAGATGTTCCTTGTTTTAACATCCCTTGCAAGGATGAATTTTCTGACTTCTTTAAAGCATGTCAATTGTTGTAATCCTTTGTCGCCTTCATGGCAGCATCAATAAAATTTACCTTTTATGATTAAAAATTAATGCATTGATGGTCACAACATATGGAGATTATGTTGTATTTTTGTATTTGATATTGTTCATTTTGGGTTCTTTTAGTATCAAACAAGTTATATGATTAAATTAGATCCCATAATTTATGTACATTAAATGGGAACTAGGGCTTAAAAAGTAGTTCTTGCAAGAGAGAGAGAGAGCAAAAAAAAATGAGAAGAAGTTTTTTTTTTTTATAGGTAATAAAAAACTTTATTAAAAACAAAGTTGAAATTGACTATACATATATGTGTCTCTCTTTTGAAAAACTGACTTTATTAAAAAACTGAGAAGAAGTTGAAATTGACAACTACAAATATCTCTCTTTTTTTATAACTATACATATCTATATGACATGGAAACTTCAAGCGTCTAATGATGTGAAAAGTAGAAGTGACATTATTTATTAGTACACTTAAGAGACCAAGTCCTTCAATATAATAGACCTTGGTCCATGGCTCCCACCATATGTGATTATTCTAATCTAATGAAAGCATAAACACAAACATAGAGAAGCTTGAAATGGGGGCACAAACCTCATCACCAAAAACTTCACTGTAACAACCTGAACATTTTCTGATATGGAAGCGGAATAACTTGTAGGCTTGATGATCTTGGTGATAGAAAAACTATTTCTGGGATCATCAAACATGCTCTTGCAAGCCAAATCATAACCCCTTAGATCAGTTCGTTGCATCCCCAGATGTTCAATTGAACCACAAGGTACAACAGTGTTTCTCCCTGTGGCATTTTGGGAATCATTTGGTCCAAAAGAAGCTGACTCCTGTTTAAATCTCTTAACTGAACCAGATTTCCTCCTCCTTGCTCCAGTGCAGCGATTTGTCTGTACTGGTTCCACATGGTCAGCCTTGGAAAGCCCATCCACAGTACAAAGTCCTTCAGGAGCCCTTGTCTCTTGGAGCTGTACTGCAAACTTAGCTGTATCAGCATCCTCAGTGGACATTGCTCCTTTAAGCACAATAAGTTTGGTATCCAATTCATTGAATCCATTTCCATTACTTTGATCAACTGTATCGATGCTGTTGACATCATTGCCCCCCTGATCCTGTACATCATGATCGAAGGGTCCATTACATTCGGGTGCAACATGAAGACTTTTAACGCTTGATTTGTTGAGAAGTGCAGACGACCCACGTATACTTCGAACTTCTACATCTGTTGCAGCAGCAGAGCCAGAGAGGATGGGCCGCTGCCTCTTTCTGGGTTGGATCTGAGAAACGGTAGGCTTGCGCTTACGTTTGCGATTTTTTCCCAACCTAAGGCTAATCACATTATTGAGCAGTGTCATGTATCATGGAATAACTGCTATATGAAATAATGCATCTGGGAAGTAAATACCTTTCTTCAAAAGCATCGATAACATCCGAACATGACAGCAGATTTTCCAAGGGTTCCCAGGTGTTAGCAGTCTCGGGCCAGCCTCGCCTAGTTCAGTATGATGTTGAAAGAATTTTGCTATTATCTCTGTCGACTTAGTGGCTATCATCAAAGAGTGTAATACTATGAAGTAAAACTCACCATTTTATAAGATATTGACGTTGACCCTTTCCCAGCATTTGGGGGAGATTTTGAAACAAATAAAAGACATAAAAGCAAACCCAGATCAAAACTCCAGTAATTACAACATATGTGCATACATAGATAGTGACACATTATGCAATTGTTTTCATTATTGTTGTTGTCGCAGTTGTATATGTTCAAAAAACAAAAAAAGAGACACTAAATGACAAATGGAATTCTAAATCACAGTGAAGTAGAGTACCTTGCGAACTCTTCGACGACGGACGGCTTCGATTTCGTAGAAGCCATCTTCCAGCTGCTTGGCGCGCTCCGCTCCTCCGACGCCACGACCACCTTTGAACTCGTTTTGGAGTCGATTTGACCTCTCTTCCTCTTTTCTTCCTCTATAGAGGTCGCCGCCGTCGTCATGGTCGGCATTGCGGCTGGGATTCGGAGACGCGAGAACATGGGCATCTTCCAGGAGACCTCCGCCCCCGACTGCCGCTTCCGCAGTAGTGGGTTCCTCGGGCTCCGCCTGATGCTGCGGGTGCATCTGGTCTCGGGTCTCCGCCGCCTCCATGGGTGTGTTGCGGATTGAATGAGTGGAGGGCGGTGGTGGGAGCGTGACGGTGGTGCTGGGGGTGTGTTGTTGGTCAACTGTGACGGTGGTGCTAGGGGTGGGTTGTTGGTCAACTGAGACAGTGGCGGTGGCGGTGGTGGGTTGTTGCTCTGCTCCTTGAACTTGATTCCCTCCTGAATCCTTCATATTCACTTCACCTTCCCCACCTCACTTTTGCTTTCGTCTCTGCTCTTCCTTCATCCCTTCTATTCATTTTATTTAGCTTTCTAACACCATTTTAAAATTATTATTATCTTTTTGGCTTCAAAGGTTTTTAAAATATATATATATATATTATTAATGAGTAAAATTATAAAAAAAAAAAAAAAAAAAGAGGTCCCAAGCAAATAAAATATAATAAACGGGAAGGTTTTTTCCCACGCGTTTTCTTTGAAGTGTGAGGGTTGCTTGATAATAATATTTATTTTTTAAAATAATTAATTAATAAATTTAAAAATATTTATAAGTAATAAAAATTTATTTAAATATATGATTTTTAAAAATAATCAGTAATAAACATATTTGAATATTGAATATTGTCAAATTGAGATGACAACTGTCATTTTCATAATCAAAATCTGATTCATCAAAATCACTTATATAATATCACTTTGAATTTCCATTAGTGATGCAATAAACCTGTTGGAGATGGGAGGCCCTCCAATAGAGGGTATAAACATAATCACCTGATAATTATAATTGTAATTGGGAGAGATCCAATGTTGGAACTTTCCAAGAGGGCTTTGTCACACCCCCAAGTTCCAAGGAACGGAATCAGAAATGTAATTTTTCTTTGTCCACACTCGAAGGATCAAGGGGTTGGTAATAAACACCAATAAAGATTACACTGCGGGTTTTGTCTCAATATGTATAGTTATACATATATCACATCACAAATAATGTGCAAATATAACAGTCAATGGACTCATGTCTAGGATACAACACATAATCAATCCATAATACAATATTGTATAATACATTAGAGTAGTGGGCACATCCTCATTGAAAAAAGTCTTCCACTAGTCTTGGGTCGTATATGAAAGAGATAAACAATAAAGTAATAGTGAGCTATAAGCTCAGTAGGTAATCCCATAACTCCACATCATTCTACTATGAAAAATAGATAAGTCTATACTGCATGCTCAGTATACGTGTACACTATGTAGTGTGCACAATCATCAGGACTCAGCCTGTAAACAAATATTAGAACCCAGCCTATCTACAACAGGAGTCAACTTGTCCACGATCCCATAAAGATTATCAGCTAAGGGCACTCAGCCCTAACATCATGAGCTCAACAGTTCAATCTAAGCCTCAACCTGTCTCTCGACAGCCTAACAGCTGCCTCACCCAACATGGTACAATATCAACTCACAAAGGTCACACACACTCAAGGGTACCTCAGTCCATGGGGCCACATGTCACGGACCGATACTTATCCTAGCATACTTAGGTCATTTTTGGGTATTTTCCCTTTGTAAAGTGTTGTAACTTAGTTTATAGAGTGAGTTGTAGAGATTTAACTGCTTGAGCTAAAATGATATCTCCTGGTATCAATGCCAGAAAAGTATTAACATCTATATGTAGGGGAGTGATGTTGTAAAGCTTTTAAGCAATCAATACAATCGTTTGTTGCCTTCATTCAACCTTTCTTCTACTAAGCGCTTCCCTACATAATTGTTTTACAATGGATCGATGGGTTCCGATCCAAATACGACGAGTTAGGCTGACCTAGCTTTCCTTCCTACAGGTGAGAACTAGGTGTCGCATGGGTTAAGCTGCTATAAAGGTTGACTCCGTAACACACAACCACTTGTCAACACATGCTCAACTGCTAAATATACCAATTCAACTACTGAATACTAGCAAAACAGCCACCTTCCAAGCCTTTGAAAATTATAAAGAGCTAGTTTCAGAATCGTGTTCACATCATCTAACACGTTATTCCAAGCAAACACCAATATCTAGTATCCTTATAAAGGCGTAAGGATTTATTTTATACCCAAAAACGTGGGTAATAAAGCTTTTGGAGCACTGAAAATTACACGAGAACAACATTGCCCAACTGCTCAAGCCCTATGCTCGATGCTCGACCTTTGATGCTCGATGCTTAATGCTCCTATTCAACGCTCGACGCTACTAGGCTTAGGCAACATACAAGCCCTCTGCTTGAGCACCTTGCTCGAGGCTCTGCTCGAGCTTACTCAATGCTTATAATCTGTTTGGAGCTCTCTGCTCGAAGCACCCCGCTCGATACTAAACTCAAGACTGACTTGACTTTAGAACCTCAAGCAGCTTCTCATTTATCAACTGCGTTCATATTGGTTTCATCTCGAAACCCAATTATACTTATAAAATCCCCATTTTAAGCATCAATTTATCCCTTAATGGGTTTCTAACGTCCTTTGGCCACGTTAGGCTACCAAACAACCTAAGTATTCAAGGTTTCATGCTCAAAGTTCAGTTTCCCCTAATTTACTATGGTTCAAGGGGCGTTGCCCCCTTAACCCCCACTAAGGCACTGCATCCTCAAACTCTCGTTAACCGAATGGTTAAGTGTTATTGCCCATGCCAAACACTCAAATGAATAACTCCTCAAATCTTCAAACACGGATCATTATATAGACAAATAAATAAACAATCATTTTCTCATTTAATTTGATGTTCATAGTCAAATTGAAGGTTAATATCCAATACACTTATAACTACAGTCATATGCCATTTTTCTCAATTTTTTTATTGGCCCAACAATCTAAATATATGTTGGATCAAGCCCATAATTTGGATGATGCGGATAAAACCCTATGTAATTTAATTTGAAACATTGCATGTTTATTCTTAAGTTGTTGCAGAAGATATGATCTTATCCGGACCTTCACTCGTGAGAGAAAAGCTAAGGACATGATACATAATCTTGATCCGGATTATCGTGAGTGTCGTCAAACACTTGGTAAATAACCAAGTCTTCATACGGAATAAGGATCACTCGTGCGGACCAAAAGCTTAAAGCTACGGACTAAGGATTCCGCATCTTACACTTTAAAATGGACTAAGTTAAATAGATGCGGAATAAGAATTTCAGTCTACATCTAGCACGGAGTAAGAAAAAGTTATCGCGAAATAAAAAGCTAAGTCTTCTGCTCAAGTGAACTAAGGATAAGAAGACACGGAGTAAGAAATCCGAGTCTTTCATACATGCGGAGTAAGGAACGACTTATGCGAGAATAAGGACCCAAGTCCTTACACGTGGATCACACGGATATGTGGACATAACTTTAATTGCACTTGGAATCATGCAAAGTAATTCAAAGTTTAAAGACCCAAGATTTTGAGCTCCACATCCGCAACAATCAAGGTAGAGAGATTTTCGAGGAACAGTTAATGTTGCACATTGCTCGGAAGAACAAGTTCCAAAAATGTTTCTAATGGATGGCTATATATATTAACACTTGTATATTTTCATATATGCGCATACATGTATAAGAGCTCTTAGAGATTATATTGGCTAGTGTGTGAGTTATTGTAAATAGAGTGTAAAAGAGTTTACAGTAGATCGAAAAGCTTCATTAGCTTTAATCTACTACTATTTTGTTGTATTTATCTCTTGATAATAAAACAAAATACTTTTACTATCTGGTTATCTTTTGCACTGTTTTTATCGTTTAACCAGATAAGTATTGTGCTAGAGACGAGCAAAGAGTTTTCGATTAGAGCCTATTCACCTTCCTTTAGGCTCTTAAGGACTAACAATATATTGTTGTAAGGCTTAAATAGCTTTCAATAGGATAAACGTACCTCATTGCTCCTCGTCTTGAGGTATGTGAGCAAAGGCAGCAATGAGGTGCGATAAGAGTGCTAGCAAGGCTTGAAGGTGCTGGTTCGCCCTAGCCCTCTGTGCCAAAGGAGAGGGAATGAGAGAGGGAGAGCCAACTGGAAGTATTTGACCTGACATTGAGAGTCATTCGAGGAAGACAAAGAGCGAGTCGATGGGAGAGGGAGAAGTTTGCTATGGGAAAATAGGTTTAACATGAGTAAGAGTTTTTTCAAAATAGGTTGATTTAATTAGAGATAGGTAAAATTAATTAAGATATAAAAGCATTCACATCAGCTCTATAATTTTCATATTTATTTGAGAGAATGAATAGTACATTATTTGATACATTTTATTTATTCTTCATATCTTATTCTTTATCTCTATCTTTATTCTTTTAAATTATAATTTTTTATTTATTTTATTTATTTTTTTATTTCTTCCATTTATTACAATCAATTAAAAGTAGGCATGACAACGGGTCGGGTCGGGCTTGGGTACTGGCCGACCCGAACCAATCCAAATTTTCACAAACCACGTCAAAATCGACCTGACTCGCCAGTTTGGGCACTTCGGGTCGGGTGGGGTGGGATGAGTCGGGGTAGAGTTTTTTTAGCTTAGTTTTAAAAATACGGGGTTGGGGTGGATCGGGCAAGACCTGAGCCTGACCTGATGACATGTCAGAGTGGGAGAAATTGATAACGTGCATTTTATGCTGTTATTCTAGTGTTTATGTAGGGGTGTTTAAGAGCATGATTAGAGCCTTATTTTATTATATTTCACATATATCTGCTCTAACCCCTAGGAAGATGCTATTTGCAAATACATGCGTTTTTAAGCTGTTTTGGTAGGTTTTGGAGATCACTTTGGACCAAGTATATGGCCTCAAACCAATTGGCGTGCAGAACAAACATTTCTCAGCATGATATCCGCTATCTCCCACAGAAGTTTCAGAGCAATCGGACGTGAACGCCAATTGGACTGAAATGGCGTGCAAGCATATGTTTGCTTATCTGCCCTCTACACAATGCAAGGAAGCTTGGGGAAGAATTTCAGCTAATTTGGAACTGCACGCCAATTGGGCATATGACGTTCAAATTGACGTGCAACCATATTTTTGCACCGATCCAGTCGTTTTTCTATGCTGATCATTCTTTCCTAAAGGTCCTTGTCCATATTGTGCTTGGATTGAGAGATTTTAAAGTTTGTAGTGTCATTTATCAAAACTACGTCGTTTTGATAGATGGGCTAGGGTACACTTTATAACACACATCACGGCCCATCCATTCTCTATAAATAGAGGCTCTACACGTCCAAAGGAAAGAAGCAACACATTCTACACGTTTTTGAAGAGATAGAGACGTTTTGGAGGCTGTTCCTGACCTAGGAGAGCAACCGTCGCAGCCGTCGCGGATTTTGGAAACTTGGGTTGAAGCTTTGCTGTGCGCGTGGATAAGAAGAAGATGTTGAGCTTTTCTGCTTGGCGTTTGCTTGTAATCATGTGTGAGTAGTTTCCTTTATCTAGGGGAGCAATGTAGCCCCCTATGTTGTCAAACTGATTGATTGAATTTTGAGTTTGTTTAATTGAGATTGCATGTTTTATGGATCTGTTCTTATTTTTTAATATCTGGGCTGTACGCCTGGGTTTCTTAGCCTTAGTTTGAGGCTGATCTTTGATTCATAACTTATTTGTGATTGGTGTGACCATTATCCTGTCATGGGTATGATAATTAGGCTTTGCATGTTGATGTCATGATGACCATTCAGGCAGACAGCACTTAGAAGGTCTGGTAATGACCAATTGCAGTACCTTGGCTTAGTTATAGCATGTTATCAATTAAATAATCTCAAGAACCTTAAAATCAGTAGAAACAACATAGGGAGGTGAAGTTGTGACCCTAGATGCCTTTAATCCTTGAATCTTAATCCTAAAATCAATTTGTTTTCTTTGTTTATTCAGAAAACCAAATAAAAATTAGATCTTTAGTTATAAAAAAAACTTTTTGCCAAGACATTTTATAGGGCAAGAGTAATTGGGTGTTTTGATTTAAGAACTATAAAACTAGACTAATCCCTATGGGTTCGACCCCTTGCTTGCTGCTATTCTTTTAGTGCAAACTTAGAGAATTTATTATCTTGAAGAGAGATTTAACGACATTAGCTAGCTCTTTTAGAGAGACTAAAAATCTGTCTGTCAGAAATCGGGGCGGCTAGGGTTAGGCGGGGCAAAATTACCATCCCAAATTAAAAGTACACAAATATTAAGAAATATAATAAAAAAGTATTAGAATAATGAATAGTAATTATCAAATATGAAGATTTTTTAAAATTTTTTTCTTTAAATTTTAAATTTTAAAGGACAATGTAAGATATATTTTTATCTAAAATTTAAAAGCTTCTTAATTTTTTTAAATATATTTTTAAAAGCGTTTGTGGAGTTTATATTGATTTTGCATTCCTTTTATCAGCCCTACGACCCCAACCCCTTATCATCCTAGGTGCAAGGCACAGGGCATCACTAACCAGTTTCTCGGTGTGGGAAAATCTAGGGCGTGACATAGCAAGGTATGAAGGTGCCGGTTCGCCCTAATACTTTATGCCGAAGGAGAGGGAATAAGAGAGGGAGAGCCAACTAGAAGTATTTGACCTGACGTTGAGAGTCATTAGAGGAAGACAAAGAGTGAGTCAAATGGGAGGGGGAGAAGTTTGCCATTGAAAAATAAGTTTAACGTGAGTAAGAGTTTTTTCAGAGTAGGTTGATTTAATTTAAAACTTTAAGTTAAATTAAATAAGATATAAAAACATTCACATATGCTCTATAATTTTCATCTCTATTTTATGGAATGAATAGTATATTATTTGATACATTTTGTTTATTTTCTATATATCATTCTTTATCTCAATGTCTATTCTTTTAAATTATAATTTTTTTATTTTGTATTTTTTTTAAATTTCTTCCATTTATTACAATCAATTAAAAGTAAGCATGGCAACAGGTCGAGTTAGGTTTGGATACTGGCCGACTTGAACCCAATCTAAATTTTCACAGCCTACGCCAAAATCAACCCAACCAGCCAGTTTGGGCACTTCAGGTTGGATCGGGTCGGGGTGGGGTGGGATGAATTGGGGCAGAGTTTTTTTTAGCTTAGTTTTGTTTAAAAATACAGGGTCAGGGTGGATCGGGCAAGACTTGAGCCTAACCTGATGACGTATTAGAGTGGGAGAATCGGGTCAAGACGGCCAGAGTCGTACGGGGTAAAATTACCATCCCAAATTAAAAATGCACATATATCAAGAAATATAATAAAAAATATTAGAATGATAAATAGTAATTATCAAATATGATTTTTATTTTTATTTTTTAGAATTTAAATTTTAAAGAACATAATGTAATGTAATATATTTTTAAAAAAATAAATTAAAAGCTTCTTTAACTTTTTTTTTTAAAAAATTTTTTAAGGCGCTTGTGAGTTTATATTGATTTTGCATTCCTTTTATCTGCCCTACCCCTATATATATATATGGGGCGCTGATATTTGATCGGAATTATTCACTGGATTTATCATCCGGATTGACGTGTCAGCTGATGTGTTTGCATACGTATAATTATTAATTGCGCTCGTGACAGATGACGTGTTTAAATCGATTTAATGAATTTCGGTTTAATTTCTGTCTTTATCGATTGTTACATTCGCGGAATATAACATGTTTACTTCGGTTCGGGATGAACTTCGGTTTAAAAAAATAAGACTTCGGTTCAGGAAAATAGAAATTTCGGTTCGGAAAATAGGATTTCTGTTCGAAAAATAGAGATTTCAGTTTGGAAAATAAGACTTCGGTTCAGAAAATAGGACTTCGGTTCGGGAAATAAGGACTTCGGTTCGGGAAATAAGGACTTCGGTTCGGGGAATAAGGACTTCGGTTCGGGAAAAGCTGTTATTTCTCGAACCGAATCGTCAAACCGAATTAATCATCCCTTATCTGCGGGTTTTTGCGTTCCGTGAACTGTAGCTATCTCCGGTGGACTGTAATTTCCGACGAAAACTTCAAACGGTCATAACTTTGCGCACAGTAGTCGAAATTAGGTTATTTTTTTATTTGTAAGTATCGACGAGAGCTACAGCAAAAAAATGCCCGTAGGGAATTTTCCGCTTTTAGATTTTCAAAAAAACCACTCTATCACTTTCAAAACCTGATTTTTAGCAGATTATTGCTTCTAATTTTTAACAGATTATTATCACTTTTTAGCAGATGTTTAATGCATAAATAGTACTTCAGTTTTTTCGTAATACAATTATTTTCTAAATCGAATCGATTTAAATGTTGTTCTGTTTTTGTCATTCGGCTGCCCATTTTTATGAATATTTTTTTGCCACGCTGATGCTTCACTGGACTAACACGCTGGACAAACACGTTTAAAACCGATAAAATCATCCGGCTAAAAACATTTATTAACATTTATTATATATATATATATATATGTCCTAATCGTAACGTAGCGGCTGCAACTTCCCACATCTTCGTTCGTCCTCTCTCAAGGGAAAAAACGAAAGAAAAATGTCATCTTCCTTCGAAAAAGCAGGCGCTAGGGTTTTCGGTGGCTGCAGAGTACTGTTGGCGGCGGCGAAGGGCAATACCGCCTCCGCCTCGGCAGCAAAATCGACGACCAAATCGTCCCCCTCGGCTGGAGGTGCGCCTAAGCGGCTGGTCGGCATCATGAAGCCGCTGCCAGTGTCCCCTGCCCTCGGAAGCTTCCTTGGAGGAGCTTCCGAGGCCTCTCGCCCCCAGGTCATCAAGCAAATTTGGGCTCACATTAAGCTCCGCGGCCTCCAGGTCACTCAAAACCCTAAAAACGCTGGTTATTTCTTATTCGACATTTGTTGTGTGTGTTGTGTCGTATTAAGGTTAATTTGTGTCTGCCTGTGCACGTATATTCGGTTCCGTAGGTATGGTTGATGATGTTAAAGTCCCCCTCCATGTTTATGCTAGATCTTTTGATTGACGCTCATAAGACATTTTGTGGTTTATGTGAGGAATGTCTGTTTCCTTGAAAAGCATCGACAAGCTTGCATATTTGTTAAAGATGTTTCAGAATCTGCAGTTTCTCGGTTAAAATAAGTCCACTGTGCAATTGCATGTCATTTCCGTGAACTATTCGCTGCTGTAATGATCTTTTTAAGGTTGGGATTTTTTCTATTTTAGTAGGTTATTTTATTTTGGTTCGGATGAAATGAAAGGCAGGTAGCTTTTTAGGGCTTGAGTTTCCAGCGACTGATCTGACGGTGCTTTGTTTTGTGCATATGTATTATTGAATGGATATAAACAATTTGTTTTTGCGTTTGTGTTTGTGTTTGTGTTTTTTTAGGCGCAGTTGGCTTGTGACTAAAATAGAGATAGTAGAGATGCAACATTGATGATTTTTTTTTTGGATTATTGAAAAAATAGAGATTATTGAATGCATTTTACATTCATTGTGGCCCGCACTAGAATGAGCACATAAAATAGAGATAGTAGAGATGCAACATTGATGATTTTTTTTTATAAGTAACATTGATGATATACACAGGGGCGGCTCTAGAAAGTTTATTCAGGATGTTCAACATTTATTATAAATCTTAAATATAATATCAAAAAAATTACATAAAATGTTATTAAATTCTCATAGTTTTATAAGTCTTTATATATAACATTATTAAAAAATACAAAAAATTTCATAAAATTCTTGTGTGAGTTTTCATCATAGTTATTAAAGGCGCAAGGCGCACCTAAGGCGCAAAGGCTGGGCCTGGCCTAGGCGCAAGGCGCAAAAAAAAGCGCATGCCTGAAGGACTTGAGGCGCACCTTTCTTTAAATTTTTTTTATAAAATATACTAATGAAATAAACACATCAATTTAAACATAAATAAGTCAATACTCTCAATTATAGCAAACTACTTAAATGTGAAATTATTACAACCCAACAGTTAAAAGCATAAATATTCAAAATGATAAATCTAAACATCCTCCTCAATCCTCATCAAGGAAATCATTATCATCATCTTCATCTCCATCACTAGACTTGTAACCTTCAACATCATCTTCATCTGTTTCTTCAGAATTTGCCTCTTCTTCCTCTTCCACTTGATTTGGCCTTGCTGTAAAATACTTGGAGCTCCTAGAGGTAGAAGGTTCTGCTCTTGGTGTGCTCCTTTTGTTTGATGATGATCTTGTATAAAACCTATTATGGCCAACTTCTGCAGCTCTAGCAACATCACCCCATGTCAAGGAATCATCCTCAAAAACAAGATCATCATCATCCTCATCGAATCTCCATCCATTCGCCCAACCAACCACTCATTAGAGTCATCTATGTCTTTCAATGATATAGGATCTATCACATCACGCATATTGTATCGGCGCTTCAAAGCTCGATTGTACTTGATAAATACCAACTCATTTAAGCGCTTTTGTGATAGCCTATTCCTCTTCTTGCTATGGATCTACAAGATTTAAAATTACAATTTACAATCAATTAGAATGTAGTGATTCATGATTTCATGAAATAAATTTAGATACAAATACAATAGAACATCTACTTACATGTTCAAAAACACTCCAATTTCTTTCACAACCAGGATGCACTGCAAGTGAGGCCTAGAACTTTGATGGCAAATTTTTGCAAATTTGGAGTTGAAGATCCAAATGAAGACCACCATTCAATTGTTTATCATAACTATAATTAGTAACATTTAATAAGCAATAAAATGAAAGGTTATTAAATAAAGTGACTTTACCTGGGTGCCTTGGTTGTACGTTGTCTAATAGCCATATTATGCCCAAAGAGACCCTCTGCATTCTTATACAAAGTCAACTCCTCACCGACTTTATCTTGCATTTCAATGGAAGGAATCAATCTTTGGATGCGGTTGTATAGGCCTGACATTACTTCGCATCTTGCTCAATAGATGGATTTCCATAAAAGAATTGTGGGTTCAAAAAATACCCACTGCATGTAAAGGTCGATGAAGCTGGCAATTCCACCTATTATCAATGATAGCAAATGCATCCATAACCCTATTATCATCCTCTTTAAATCCTCTACCAATTGCTTCTTTAGCTCTATCCATGGCCTCATAAATATACCCCATTGGAGGCTTTTTCTCCCCATCAACCAATCGAAGTACACGAACAAGTGGAGTTGTCAACTTAAGCGAGAAGACAATGATTTTCCAAAAAGAAGGCATCAAAATAATTTGAGCAATCCTTTTACCTTTTTGCTCCTTTGCCCACTTGGAATTTGTCCAGTCCTCTGAAGTAAACATCTTTCTCAAGTTATCTTTTTTGGCGATGAATACTTGCTAGGGTTAGAAAGGCGTAGCAAAAACTGGTGAGGGCAGGCCTAGCTAAATCCCTTTGCTTTGTGAAGCGTCTCATCATGTTTCACAAGCCTGGACGACCATACATGTAGGCATTCACTTCCATTGCCTTTTTCAATGTTCTTTTGATGTGAGGCATCTTTCCAATGTCTTCTAACATTAAATCTATGCAATGGGCAGCACATGGTGACCAATATAAATGTGGCCGTTTTGCTTCTAGCAATTTTCCTGTTACATATTACAAACCTATTCATTAGAATTCATGATCAAAGTATAAATATAGTAAAACTAATTTTAAATTTAATGGTTACCTGCCATCACATAATTTGAAGCACTATCTGTTTATGACTTGCACAACATTAGCTTCCCCAATTTTCTCCACAAAAGAATCAAGCAATTCAAACACCTTTTCCCCGTCTTGCTATACTCGAAGCATCAATGGATTCAATAAACATGGTTCCTTTGGGACAGTTCACCAAAAAGTTTATCAAAGTCCTTTCACGCTTGTCTTTCCAACCATCAGACATAATAGAACACCCATTCTTTGCCCATTCATCTCTATGACTTTTCAACATATCATTTGTATTGTCCAATTCTTTCTTCAAGAGAGGAACTCTCACCTCATGGTAACTAGGTGGCTTCATTCCCATTCCATATTGGCCAATGGACTCAACAACATTAAATGCTATCCCTGCATCATACATCCATCTTGCAATGTGAAGGCATGCCTTGTCCCTTGCTTCTTTCTTGTAATGCTCATTGATTGTTGTTTGTTTGCCCTTCCCAATTCCATCCTTTTTCCCCTTCACAACCAACTCAGGGTCTGGAGTAATGAATGAATCCATTGGTCCTTTTTGCCTTGCTTTTTTAAATTTGGATTGGACTGATTTGTTACTTCTTCCTGAGCTCATAATACTTTTACTTTGTCTTTCAATCTCTTGCATTTCTGCTTCTTCTTCATCCTCACCAAAATCAGCATCATCAAAGTCAAGCAACATATTCATGTGTTCTTTCTCTGTCTTTTTGTTGGCCATGTAATCTCTTATTTCTTGTTTCACATGATCTGGACATTTGAGGCATGCCTTTGCATTTCTTTGCCCACCAATTATATGTTGCTTGGCTCTATAAATACCTCCATTGGTTACCTTAGAACAAAAATTACAAGTGAATGCATTTTTGTTGCCACTAATTTGTGTTGCATACTTCCAACCTGGATCGCTTCTTAAATTTTCAGAACTCATAATATCTATCCAAAAATAATGAGTATTAGTCTATTAGATATTAAGATTGAGCAAGAAAAAAAAAAGACAACAAAAAACAAAGCCTTGCGTCGCTGGAATTAAAAAAAAAGAAGAAACGCGTTGCAGAGAGGTGCGAGACGACCGCGAGAAGATGTGACGCGTCGCAGTGTCGTGGCCCCGGGTACGCATCGCCGGGATCGACGTTGCAGAGAGCTGCGTCGTTAGGACTCGTCGCAGAGAGCTGCGTCGTCGCAGAAGGTCGCCGAAGAGAGAAGAGAGAAGAGAGAAGAGAGAACGACGGACGCACTTGGTTCGCGGTCGCCGAAGCTCGCCGAAGGTCCTCGAAGGTCGTCGCTGGTACGCACGACACGATATATTCTTTCCTTTTTTTTTCTTTTTTCGTTTCGATATATACGGACGATCGCGTCGTCGCGTCGTCTGCGCTAGGCGCGCCTTCGCGACGCCTAGCGCCTGGGGACGAAGCGCTGAAAAGCGCGCTTAATCTGCGCTTCGCAGATGTCGCGTCGCCTGGAAGGAAGGCGGGCGCAACCCCTGCGCCCGCCTGGGTTTTGCGCCTAGGCGCGCCTCAGGCGCGCCTTTAATAACTATGGTTTTCATAGCTTGATATCGTTGCATGATAGCTTCATTATTAATGTTATCTAATATATCACTTTTAATACATGTAACCAAACAAAAACACTTGTTTTCAATTAAGGTAAAAACAAATTTTGCATATAAAATTTAAAAATAGTTTTTGAAGAAAAATCAAATGCAACACCAAACATGCTCTAAGTTTAGATTTGAAAATAAAAATAATTAAGAAGCAAATTTTAAAAATAGTTATATGAAATCTACTTGTTTTAAAAACAAAATTATAAAATTAAATAATCTTAAAATTATCTGAATTTACTATTTTTAAAAACAAATACCAAAATTACACTTGGACAACCTTAATATTCATATTCTATTAAACTTAAAAGGTATTCAAAATAGCCACAAAGAAGTAAAGAATATCTCAAAACTTTTCTCACGTTATTAAAAAATTATAATAATAAAAAACATTAATAAAACTTCTATATTTTAAAAGGTCTTAATAGTGCCCAAGAAGTCTTAACTTCATAAACAAAGTAACAAACAATGATCTGGATTGCTGGCTTACCAGACTACCACAGTACCACCAGACTAATCAGAGAACGAGATTTGAGAAGAGTTGAAGAACCGGAGAGTCGAAGAGGAGTCATCAACCGAGAAGTGGAGCTACAAAGTCGTCGGTGGGAGGGGGGAAACCGGATGGCATCGGATTGTAGAAGAGGCTGGAGAGCGAAGTATGACACTACGGCAATGTCGTCTTTGGCGCCCGGTGAGAGGGGGGAAGATGGGAGACCGAGTAGCGGGTTGTGTGTGATGCAGTGGCGACTGCTAGGGTAAGAGGAAGACTTTGCGTTTCGCATCATTAGGGTGTGCGTATTTGCTGGTCGTGGTCGTATTTTGCTCCCTAATCTCATGTGTTTTTCTTTCTTTTTTTCTTTGCTTTCTAAATGACAGCTATTAAGTATTTTTCTAAATGCGTAGTTGCACACCCTGAAGCCAATGTAAAGCCGCCCCTGGATATACATCTATATAAGCATCATATGCTCAAAAGATGGAAAAAAATCCTTTTGCAAGAAACTAACTGATTGAGCAATGGATTAATTTGAAGGAAGGTAGAGAGATTGAAAGAACAGTATCCAAGCGTTTAGTGATATGGTAAAAAAAAACATGAGCCTAGAGTGGGTATCATTGTTATGGAATACCTAAAACACTCAGAGACTATTATGAAAATCAAGTTGAATTGTTGGAAGTAGGTGAAGATTTTGAAATTGTTGTTGTTGCTTATGTGGTTATTACTTGATGTTTTTCTTCCTATTTTCATGTTTAAGTGCACTCCTGGGAAATGGAAGAGGCAATTTAAGGACAATATACTCAAGTCAACACAATGTGAAAATAGTTGAAAATTAGAAGATAGAAAATGACAGTCAAGAGGAGAGGATTATGAGAACACATACTATGAAATATTAGAATTCAGTATGACGTTAAAATGAATGGAGCAAGAGCTCTTAAGACAATCAGGGGGAGCAGTTATTCTGGTAAAAGGTGCGAGAGTACTGCTTCATCCAGTAGACAAAGAATAAGCAGGATAACCCATAAAAGCACTATAGAATTAGAGAGAAAAGTTTAGGTTGCATAGAAGACTTATACGACAAAGAGTTTTAAATAAATTAAGGTTAGAGAATGCATAAGTTTTACATTTGGGACCAAAGATGGAGGCTAAAAAGATAAAAAGAAAAACATATTTGCAGCTAGCACGCTATTCTGGTCACAATCTGACCGACCCATCCATCTTAAATGCTTCAGCTTTATCTTCCACAGTTAACACTTCAACGCCATTGCTTCTATGTTTATTTTTATGATATTAACACTCATCCACCCACAAGTAGTTGTCACCTTTTTTTTATTTTTTATTGTACATAATACATTCATAACTTTTTCCTTCTATTATTAAGAATTGTTTTGGGCTAACATAGCAAGTCAGGAGATTAAATTATTCTAGGATTACGATTTTGTTGGCCTAATAAACAATTTCATTTGAAATTTCACGTAGAATAAAGCTTTATTGTTTGATGGGTCCTGATGGTTTGGAATTTTTTAAATGGTATGTACTGAGGCCGAACTTTTTCATGCAGTGCCCGGGTAATAAGACGGTGATTACCTGTGATGATAAATTGAAGACAATATTTGCTGGGAGAGAAAAAGTAGGCATGATGGAAATGGCGAAGCTGCTGACGCCCCATTTTGTGAAGAACTAATCAATGATTTGGAGATTGGGGCTATGATGCCCCCATTCCTAATCTCCCTCCCTGCAGAAGGATCTTTTGAATTAGCCCCTTTTAATGTTTTTACGGTTTGGCATCTGTTTTGCCCAGAAGTTGCCTTTCTTTAACATGTAGGTTGTGTGTGGCCTTTTTATTGTAGTCTCAACTTCGCAAACCTTAGGGTGGACGTATCTTGTGTGAAGGCTTCAGTGAAACACTATTCTGTGCTTGTGCTGGATTAGAGTTTGATTGCCATCAGGGTTTTATTTTATATAGCG
Source organism: Taxillus chinensis (assembly GCA_023512835.1). Taxonomy (NCBI): domain Eukaryota; kingdom Viridiplantae; phylum Streptophyta; class Magnoliopsida; order Santalales; family Loranthaceae; genus Taxillus; species Taxillus chinensis. The sequence goes on from CM042086.1 coordinate 1,393,181, forward strand.
CACACATTCACTAGCTATAAAAATGAAAAGGAAAATATATTTGCAGGCCAGTGGATGCCCCGTAGGCCTGCATATGAGGTGCAAGGCCGTGACAAGAATTTTTTTTAGATGTTTCTATGGTCCAATGGCCTTGTGCTACATCATGCAAGGGGCTTGCACCATCATGCAGGAGGGGGGGCTTGCATTGCAGGCTTTCAGATATGTAATAAGAGCAAGAGCAACAATAATTGTAGCATCGCTCAAAATAAAAATCTATTGGTTTGGCACATAATTGCGTCACAAAGATTACTTACAACATTTTTTTAAAATATTAGCATAATTTATACAGTGCTATTATTACTATTATTGGCTTTTTCTCGAGCTCATTTAAAAATTGTTATAAAGTTGTCTGGGTCGAAAATGTGGATATTTTTGGTTGTTTGCATCAGATATGTATGGGGTTGTCGGATAATTATTGCTAAGCATTGCTGTCCTCGTTGTTTAAGAGATGGCTCGATCATAATTAAGATGTTTAGCGTGAAAATAATTGGGATCTACTTTCGAATGGTTGCTTCAAAGATACCGACGCCACTTGAAAATAAACACAAAACACATGAGAAAATGGACAATCAACTTTCGATTGATGTGTGCTATCTCGATACAGTGCATTAGTTCTGATTAAAATAAAATTATTTTGTTAATAATAATAATATTTTTTAATGCATTTCACACAAAATATATAAGTTTTTTTTTTGTATGTATTACTATTTAACGTATATAATAAGTTGAGGGGCACAATTTAATTTTCATCCTATCGTTACTTTATTTTTTTTTCAAATATAATAAAATTAATTAAAATTTATTTCAAGAGAATTATTTAAAAAGTAGTATTCAGTTGTAAGGGATTTAGATTAGATTGAGAAATTATATTGTTATAAATAAAATATCTTCTTTATATCAAATAAAATTTATTTTAAATAATTACATATATCATTATATCCGAATAAATATAGAATACTACCGCATATGATATAACTTATCAAATATAACATTAAGAACTCTATTGAATCTGTTACAAGAAAATATAACTTGATGTTGATTATTTTGGGTTGTCAACTATTCTAAAACTGGTCCACATTTTTCAAATGATTAACACAAGATTACAATACTATATTTTTCACTCAATTTATACTATTGGAAAGGTCAATTTGAAGACGGTTTATACCTATTGTTTTGTTTTGTGGTACACTACTTCCATTAAATCAAGCCGAGGACCTATTTGCCACTAATGATGTAAAAATGCTAAAAGAAAAATAATACAATGACCATAAGTAAAATTACAAATCACATTTTTATTTAATTATAATGAAATACAAACAGTTATAAAAATATGATATGAACAGTTGATTATGTTCATTGTATTTTTTTTAGCATTATATATATATATATATATATATATATATATATGACAGACATTCCTCACAGTGAAAAGTCCTATAATCTTAATTTCTAGCTATTTTTTAATCCAAAATGTCGTAGCACTTAAAAGTTAAGATTATTACTGATTATCTAAAAAAAAATATAAATGAATAAATAAAAAGGGTTAAGACGTGTAATTTGAATTCCCTGTACCAAGTGCGCAAGATAGCAACTTTGTCACTGCCCAACGGCAACGGCACTTTTTATTTCCTACCCTTTTCACTCCCGGAAACACCCTCCCACCCCAACCGGTTGGTTTTCTTCTACCTGGGCCGGAGTGAAACCCTCACCTTCTCTCTGATTTTGCTCTGCCCTGCCCTGCCCTGCTCTGTCTGTCTCTCGTTCTTCTTCTTGGCCCCAAAAGGCATGGGGGTGGGTGGGAGTTTCTGGGACCTTCTGAAACCCTACGCTCGCATTGAAGGCTTCGACTTCCTCAGAGACAAACGCGTTGCCGTCGACCTCTCCTTCTGGATCGTCCAACACCAAACCGCCATCGGATCCTCCGCCCTCAACCCCCACCTCCGTCTCACCTTCTTCCGAACCATCAATCTCTTCTCCAAGGTCCCCACTTTTTTTCTTTCCTTCTTCTTCTTCTTTTTCACCCTTTTTATCCGCAATTCACAACAACAGAACAAAGCTTCAATTTGGGATTTTCGTATTTTCTGTTGATTCCTATCACTCATTTGTTTCTTTGCCTTTTTTTTTTTCAAGTGTTTGTTTGAATGTTTAGAGTAATGGGTCGGTGATATTTGTGTTTAGTTCGGTGCGTTTCCGGTGTTTGTTGCCGATGGGACTCCGTCACCATTGAAGTCTCAGGCGAGGGTTGCTCGCTATTACCGTGCCTCGGGTGTTGATACATCCACTTTTCCAGCTGCAGGGGAGGAGGGTGTTTCGGCGGAGCGTAACTGGCAGTTTACGAAATGCGTTAAAGAGTGCACAGTGAGATCAATTTAGTATTCTTAATTTGGTATTCGTATATCATTGTGGTTCGCCTCCTGCTTCTGTTGTAGTCGTGATATTGAATTTCTGTTCTTTTTTGCTCCTTTTTAATAGATGTTGCCTTTAGCATTGTGGGAGATCTAGATTCAATGATTCATAGATAAAACGGTGGTTTCATGACTTCTGTCATTATACACATTAGACAGGGAATGCTTAGTTATCTAAACCCCATTGCAATTTTAACAATATATTCTTCTTATCTTCATGAGCTTAATCCACTGAATGAAAAGACAATAACCAACTCTCTTTTTTTTTTTCCGAATTTTAGTTGACTGAGGATGATCCATCCTTTTATGTTGTTTTTCTTTTCATGTAAAATTTCCATACCCCTAATTTACGTTTCCCATAAAATGTAAAATCTTCTGAATGGTAGTTTCAGATAATATTACCATGCAATTATTCACTGAGAGGTTTCACAGGAGCTACTTGAACTTCTTGGGATGCCTTTGCTGAAAGCAAGTGGTGAGGCTGAAGCACTTTGTGCGCAATTAAATTATGAAGGCCACGTAGATGCTTGCATTACAGCAGACAGTGATGTGTTCCTCTTTGGGGCTAAATGCGTCATAAAAAGCCTCCGTCCTAATTCAAAAGTAAGCATCACTGTCTCATGTTCCATTTTAAAATGCCAATTGGATTGATTGGCGGTGTGTAACTTTCTCATGCAAACTTATGAACCAAATACCCTGGATGGATTGAGTTTATTACGTGGTATATGCATTTAGTACAATTTCTTTTCTTCATTGCCCTTTTTTGATCGATGTTGGAATTTGGATGCATGGACTTTGACTTGATGACGGGGTAAAGCAATTACATAGGATGGTAGAGTGCAGAGCAATTGGCGATATGTCTCAGTAGGTTCTCCTCTAATCATAATTTCCTAAAGGGAGAGTAGGTGATGGCTTTTCCCTGTGGATATCTCTTAACAGAAATATGGAATTGAGAGTTGAGACCTCCCTGTGCAATGGGCATTGTCCTGCATCAGCATAGCGTTGGATGGTGTTTTTCATTAGGGTTCTGTGGACTGTGGCCTCCCCTAGTCTCTTCTAGTCAACAAATTTCATGTACAGAGGAGGCTTGTGTATCCTGCCTATATGCCCATTAGTCTTCTGTATCATGAGTACATAAAGCTGGGTACCATATACATTGCTACAGGGCCAAGATAGTACTCAATGCATACAATTATTTGTTTTTCTTATTATTTTGTTCAGTGGCCCTTCTGAAGGAAAATGTGGTTTGCCATTGTGTTTTTAAAAAGAAAATAACAGGTATACATTTGTTGAAGGAAACCCAATTGCAATTCGCAGGTAGGTAGGAATTAAATCACATAATGAAAAATATATGTTACAAGTAATTAACATAAAGTCAAACACGTGTTGTCTCACTTGATTTAGCATTTATTGTTACATTAGAAGGCTATAGTTTCACCAATATCCCAGTACATTGTTTTTAAGTCTGATTATACAAAATCAGAAGAGCTTTTAACTGCCCAAATATATACAGAATAAAAGTTAAAACTCTTTTCTTTAATGCATTCCATATTGGGTACCCATTTCTAGTCCTTCCAGATCTTCATTATGTTACTTGATGTTTTATACAAAAAAGAACTCGTAATTTATTAATTTTGCTTTGTATCTAAACATTCATTATTATTGTTTTTATAATGAAACCTTTATCTCTCTTTCTCTCTCTCTCAACACAGTTATAAAACATGTACCTTTATAGGCTTCATTCAGAGCTTTACAATCACTCTGTTCTGTTGTCTACCCTAATTACCTAATTAAAGATAGTATCCTATTTCTTTGAGCACCTCATTGATTGCAGGAGCCAATTGAATGCTATCACATGTCAGATATTGAAGCTGGTCTTGGGCTTAAGAGGAAACATATGATAGCCATGTCTCTTTTGGTTGGAAACGATCATGATCTAATAGGTGTGCAAGGGGTTGGGACTGATACAGCTCTTCGTTTTGTCCAAAATTATGATGAAGGTGTAATTTTGGAAAGGTTTGGTTCTTGTTTCTGGCTGCCATTCCAGTTTAGTCATTTTATGATGCTTATGGAGATCTAGTTCTTCTGTTCTGCTCAGTGTAGTGGACTTAATTATTATGCAGATTACGTGAAATTGGCCAAGGAGATGCATTTTTGCTTCATGGTGATAATATATTCACAGAAGGATTTGGTCCTGGTTCAGATCGGAGCTCACCAAACACAAGATATTCTCACTGTTCACTCTGTGGGCATCCTGGAAGCAAGAGAGCCCATGAAAAGATTGCTTGTGAGCATTGTGAAACTGATGTTTCCAAGAGCTGCATTAGAAAACCTGTTGGGTTCAAATGTGCTTGCTCTTCCTGTGATGTGGTACTTTTTTCATGTTTAACATGCATGGTGTATTTATATTAGACGACTAAGACCAGTAAATTTCTGCATTAGAAAAGGTAATAACCTTTTTGCAACCTGAGTTAAATCTCAAGTTTTTTATGGTTCCCTGGCAGGATCGTAAAGAAAAGGAACTGAAGAGGCAAGAAATTTGGCGTACAAAAGTTTGCTCAAAAATTGCTATGCAAGACAATTTTCCGAATGAAGAGATTATCGACATGTATTTGAGGCATGATTACAGCCATTTGAGTGGTATTTATATTAGACCAGTAAATTTCTGCATGTTTAATTATTTATTTATGCTTCTTGCAGATGTTTTTCTATGATATGAGTTCTCTATAACTTCAGCAAATTCGTGGTAATAAGGGTTAATTTTCTTCAGACTAAAATGATAATATGTTCGTTTACAGCCATGCATCACTTTTAGTAGATCATTTGACTAGTACTTGGTTAACAGTGCATGTTTGTGCTACCATCATGAACTATATCTGAACAGTTCCACCGATGGATTGTTTTGCAATATGTAGCAAAGGACGGGCCTTGTATATCATGGGGAAGCCCAAAGATGGACATGGTAGTTGATTTCTTAGTGTATCATCAGCGCTGGGAGCCATCTTACATTCGCCAGCAGTTGGTTCCTATGTTCTCTACAATTTTCTTGAGAGAAATGGCTTCAAACCCCACAGAGTCTTTGTTATGTGGACAATATGAGTTTGACTCTATTCAGCGCGTGAAAGTAAGATTTGGGCATCAGTTATATTTGATCAGATGGAGAAAAGCTGTACGTGCAATGGGCAGCAGTAGTCGCACTATCTCTGTCGATGATTCTGATGATGAACCACAAGAGGCAGTGGAAGCTAATGATGAACATAATCCACTGGATGATCTCGATGCACCCCAGATTCTTATTACTGACGGGAGCTACTTTCTGTTGACTGATGAAAGTATGGAGCTGGTACGGGCTGCTTTTCCAGCAGTGGTCAACAGATTTTTGCGAGACAAGGTAAATATCCCTTTTCTGCATCATTCAGTTTTTATGTATCTTTGAATGTTGTAGGGATGGTAAGCTGTGGATTGAGACAAAATTTGGTTTTGAAATTGTCTATTTTTTATCAAGTAATATATGGCATGCCAATTCTAAGCCAATAACGTGAGAAGAGTTAAGATGTCAGGCTTTGAGGATATTATGTATTTATGTGCAGTATTTCTTCATCTTTGATTGTATCTTTATTTTCATGGAATGACTTGTCATGTTTATGCAGACCAATATAAAGATATACTTTTTGTTGCTGGGTTAACATTGTGATACTTTAAGCATTGGGGTGCGTCTGTAGAATGATACCGAGTAGTTGAAATAAGAATCTCTTGCTATTTTATTCCTGTGAAATATTACCCATTCGCCATTCACGGGCTTCATTCATAGATGAGAGATTATGCTACTTAGAGGCTCTTGAATGTTGGACAACCTTGAGACATGCAGCATTAATATTTGTTCTGTGGATAAAAACTGGCAGGAGCTGCAAGAATCTATACGAAAGAAAAAATGCAAATGTAAAGAAGCTCATGAAAATTCAGAATCACCGAAGTCTACAGGGGTTCAGCTGAGCATCAAAGAATTCTACTCCTCGACCAAATTGGGATATCATGCAAAACAGGGCAAAAACTCAGCTGAGGACCCTGATGATCAGAGTACTGAGACTACCAGAGGAAAGAAGAGAGTAGCACAGCCAAACCTACACAAGTCCGTGCGTCGCCGCCTACTGTTTAACTAGGGAATGCTTGTTTTATTCTCATGCATGTCTATTTTGATTACTAACTTAGGAGAGCTTGTAAATGGACTGAAAAAAAAAAACGTTTTTGGTCACATACCCAGTCCTGAAAGAATGAGCTTGTAAATGCCTATTTTGATCACTAGGAATCAGATAATGTAATATCCAATCTTCATGCCCTGTTTTCCATTCTTCTCATGAAGTAAAAAAAAAAAAAAAAAAACCGTTCTTGTCGAGTTTATGCAGAAAAAAGTAAAGTATCCCCTGCCTTTCTCCATGTGTGATATTGCAGTGCAGAGCATACATTTTCATACCCATTCATCCATCCATTTCCTTTGTAAAACCACTATTTTTTACGAATCCAGAAACAACAGTAAAGCCACTATCGTCTATGAAGAGAAAAAACTTACTTCTATGTCAGGTTTCATCGGTTTAAGTAAAGCATATACATCTTCAAATACATGATGCAAGAAACACAATTAAGATTAGCAAAAAGTTGACAGACACAGAAGCCTACCTACCCAAGAACACTAAAAGGACCCAAACAAAGCAAATAAACTCAAGCATGGAATTGGGAAACCAAATCGAGGGACCTCAGCCTGGTCCTGTGAGGATCGAACTCCGCGGACATCGGTCGCAAGTAGGTGTCGGAAGAGGAGCGCGGCTGGTGATCCGTGGACGGCGAGAGCGGTCGCTTGGGGCGCTTGTTCTGAATGAAGCAGCAATCTCGCATCCGCTCCTCCACCCTCTCGATCGTTTCTGGATGGAGTTCGCCGCCGCCGATATCGTCGTCATCCGCGACTTGCATAGGGGAGTTACCGTTACGGTCGTCTTCGTCGTCGTCCTCGTAGGCGACGGCGGATAAGAGTGAGCTCTCCGGGGCGGACGGCGGCGGGGTCGGCGGAGGAGGAGGGCGAGAGAGGAAGGAGGATAGGCGGAGGTGGGCGAGGTGGAGGGAGGAGTGGATGTGGTGGAGGTGGGAGGGGTCGGCGGCGACGGAGAGCTGTTTCGCCATCAGGGTTGCTTGCTCTAGCGCCGTTACCAGCTCGGCTATTGGATTTGGACCTCCCCCTCCCGATTCCACCTCCATCCTCTCTCTCTCCTTCTCTCTTCTCTCTTCTCTCTTCTCTCTTCTCTCTCTCTCTACAGGAAAAACAAAAACAAAAACAAAAAAAACTGTCTCCGACCGACAACAGTGGCTGTCTGTCGTCGCCGTAGCCGTAGCCGTAGCCGTAGGCCGTAGGATATGTTTGGGTTTTACGCTGTGTTTTGTAAAGCTTGAATTGAAATTTAATGACCACTTCAAAATAAACAACCTTTTAAACAGAATTTAATTTTAAATATAAATTATAATTTTATAATATTAATTTAAAGCTATATTTTAATTTACAAATTAAACGCACCCTAAATAAGTTTTAAAAAAAAAACAGAACATGTGTCTGTTGGAATAAATAAAATTTCGTAGAGTTTTTCCATATGTAGAGCAACGTTAGACTGAAAGGCATTTTAGAACAGTTAAAAATGCAAGATTTTTCTTCACTTGATAAATTGATATTGGTGAATTAATATACTCTATAAGATAATATTTTTCGGATTAACATATTCATTTGTGTTTGAATCCCAAAATACTCAATTTTTTAACCTCAATTTATCACTTTAGTTATTTATTTCATTGTTTTTCTCCCCTCTACTTTACTTTATTTAAGTTTTAAAACCAAAACTACATACCAAATATAATTTTTTTTGAAATATAATTTAATTATGACACACACACACACACACACACACACACACACACACACACACACACACACACACACACACACATATATATTCAAATTAGGATTCAGACTTCAACTTTAATAAAATCAAAAAAAGCATAAGCTAAAACATAAAAGTAAAAAGAGACTCGAATGAAAATAAGGTCTCATTAATATCATAAATTAATAATTATATAGCTTGCACAAATGTAGTTAAGACAATTTAGTGAGATTTCCTGTATAAATATAGGATCCCGTTGGTTTCAAGATATTTTCTATTTTATTTATATAGCAATTTCTGTCTCCATCTTACATAGAACGTTTTTGGTAAAGGCACAATAAATAATAATTAATTATCAAGAAACAATGAAAATTATTTATTAGTTTTCATTAGTATTATGTACATAATTTTGTTAGATGTTTTAGATTGATACATAAATTTTTGTAAGATCTTCAATCAACTACAAAAAAAAAACTTTAAATTAATAAATATTAATTTATCGCTTAAAAATGACCGGCTGAATTGAAATTTTCAGACGCTACAAGACTATTATGCCCTTGATGAAGATTGATAATTTTTAACAAATTTATGATTTGAATCTCAAATCTCGCCTCTTTCGTTGCAGTTTATCACTATTCTCAATTTATGCTATAACATATTTGCTTCAGCCGTGCTGGTGCAACTGGGAAAGGAACAGAATCTAACAAATTCAACAAATTAGCTGCCAAAAAAAAAAAGGCCCACCTAAACTCGTAGCATCCTTAAATAGTCATCTATTATAGACATGGCGGACGAACGGTAACCTGAACCAAATAGATTGTAGTGATTCAAATAATGATACAGCATATAAATATCTCTCCTTTGTTCAAAGCCCTGTTGTTTTGGTATCACCTGCATAAAGTTTGAGCACAAAAAATGGCTCAAACCTCACCTTTACTAAAAATTTAGTGTCATCGAGAGATAGGGAGATTAAAAATGATCTACAAACAAGTCCAAGTCCGCTAATTTGTCCAATCATATGAAACCCGCAAATTAGAAAATGACACATGACATCCATCTATTAAGACAAGCAGAAAGGGAGCTTACCTCAAAATAGGACTCGTAGAAAGATCCTCCAAAACCAGCACACCATGACATTCCAAATTCTGCTTCATTATGTCCATCTAGAGAAGACAGACAAATATATATATATATATATGTTCATGCTCATATACTTCAAACAAGTGTTCAAACTTTGGGTTTTGATTAACAAGGGAGATAATAAAGCAGTGTTAATAGAATGTGATAGATTACCACTTCAGCAATAAATGCTAACCAAATTAGCACAACGAGTTGCGTTCAGCGCTTATTCAGCGTTAATTGCCATTATTAAGAGGTAGTGTTAAACAACCTTCATTGACCTTATCTCTGATTTAGGCACTTCGCACAAATAAACAGGGCCTAAGGCATCAAAATTGCCAAGTTTATAGGTTGTGTCACACAAATGCAAAATATTCAGTCCTCCAGTGGAACAGGGCATTAGCCACAGCCTCATTTTGACGTGGAATGTGGATCCAAAGCTATGCTTTTTTTAGCAAGGTTATGGAAAGCATTTGGTGAGTGAAAGCAAACTTTACATATTCTAATATATTAAAATTTGTCATCTTGAATAAGGTAAGACTTACAGTAACAAGCTGGGTCGAGTATTACAGGGTCTCCGTTTTTGTCAGAATTGATATTCCCGCTCCACAAGTCTCCATGTAGCAAGCATGGCTCGACCGCCACATTTTCAAAGAGAGGTTTCATATTTTTGGCCAGTTTTGTTCCTGTTAGATTTTATATTCAAGTAAGATTGTTATTTTCCATCAGTTTATACTTGAATATGAATGTCCAGAAAAATTTGAGGCCTATGATGATTTCATTTGCAGAGAAAAACTTTGCCTCCAGCTCACTATATTTGGAATCAGACTGATTTAATGGCTAAATATTGAAATAATATTTTTTGTTGGCATCTTAATGGAACCAATCACGTGATAATCAAAATCATTAACAGCAAAAGTATAACCTTTTTCATAAATGGTTGAATCACCATATTGATTCCTGCACAACCTGAGTTGGTAACCCAATCTATGCTCCGCATAAAACTCAATCCAATCTGATGACCAGATATTTATTTGTGGAGTGCTACAAAATAAAGCATGAGGTTTCACAGGAAAATTAGCAGGTACAGTAGTGTATCTTAGAATCCCTCAAAATTATCTCGTTAAAGGATTAATGATGAAACTCACAAACTGACATTCAACAATAAAAGGGAAAGTACAAAAATGCAAAGATTATTCAATTGATTTATATTCACGTATGTGTGCGCCCTGTGATTAAAAGGAAATCAAGACCATCAAGCAATCCAATTCCATGTTCGAGTTGCATGAATACAACAACGCTTTGGCTAAAACAATTTCATTCTTTATTCCAACCAAAAAAAATGTTATTTATGATGTTTAAAACAAGACATTCCAGGCAATTAGACACCATTAAGCCATAAAATTTTATCCCTGGTGAAAAACACAGATTTTTGTCAGAAAGATTATACCTTCCAATAGTATTATCAACATCAAAACCAAATCCCTTTTCAGATTTTCCAGCTTTATGCATTTCAGCAAGTTTCCTTCCCAAGAGAGACTGAGAATCAAGAAACCATAAGACTGCTGAAAAATCATTACCACTAAAATTTTACCCAGACTCACCTGATCACTTCTTGACGAACCAAATTCAATAAATTCCATGATAATGTACGAACCACCCATGGGTAGGGGTCCAACCTGCAATGTTCAACATAAACAATTAATTTAGTTCTTTGTGGAGCCCTGAAAGAAAACGTAATCCAGTGGCATTTATGTTAATAAAATCCAAGGGTTTCCACCTTAAATGGTTTCGGTACATGGATTGATCCAGTTTCATACATTGCACTCAAACCAAGAGCTTCCCCCTCAAACATGGATGGTCCAACACTCCTGTCAATTGCCAGATGAAACACAAACATATGTTAAAACTCACCCTTTATTAGATTGATACACACACACACACACACACACACAAACACACACCTATTGGTTTTAACAAAGAAAGAACCAGCATCGGTGTCATAGCGATTGGCACGGTTGATGCAACCACCACCTATAGGGCTAATCCTAGTGATCTTACTGGCCTTTCCTTCTGAAAGAATCCAATCACGAACTGGGTCATCACCCAATGCTGCCACTACCAGACCAACTGAAGCGTGTCAAGTGCCATAGCATAGCACACTCGATTCAAGACAACAACATGGGACATAAATAATCACAGTCTCTGTCCGGGTCATAACTGGACTGTCATCACCTCAAATTGGGACAGCTAAGCAGCACATAAGATCATTCAAATAATCATAACAACCTTAAATCAATTAAATAGCATTTTTTGTTATTTAAAAAAAATACAATTGTAGTTATCACTATGGGTGTAAATTTGCAGTATAATAGTAATCACAACAGCAGTTCTGACGCACATGGAATGGATATCGAAGAAGAAGCAATAAGAGGATGAAAATTTGAATCTGATTTGATGTGCAGGAACTGAAATTTGGTCGATTACCGGTACATGGAATGGGCTTGATAGAGGAGGAGACTCGAGGAGGAAGGCGAGGCAGAGCAGAGGAGCAAGAAGCTGAGAACGGCTTCATTCCCACGTGAGCCACCATGAATCTCTCACCGGCGGTCGCCGCTTCTTTCGTCTCCTCCAACGGCGACGGTGACGGCGACAGATGAGTCCTGTATGGATGGCATGGACTATGGTGGTGGTTTTACCAGTGGCCCTGGCATATCTGGTTCTCAATTATCATCTTCGGATTCACGAATTTCTGGCAACGGAAAAAAAAAACAAAAAAACAAATCAAAAATCAAAAATTAATATTACAAATAATACAATTTTAACTATTATAAGGTGATTATTTCTACTATTATTTAACTTATAATTTTCTTTTTCTTTTTTTCTTCTTTCGATATTAGTCTCACCTAGCGTTGGGATTGCAAATACACATATACAAGAAATCTAAAGAAATAAAATAAATTTAACGTGGTTCGACAAGGTGACTACGTCCATGGGAGAAGGAGGCCAGATTTACTATTTATCTCCGGCAAGTCATTAGAGGATAATATACAGAACTTTCTTTCTCTATGTTTTTCTGTCTTATTGTCTGACACAATACATGGGATTCAATCTCATTTTACATCACATATATAGACTAGAAGTTGTTGTCCACCATGACTGTCGTCCAGTGTTGAAGATGACTGCCGACAATCTTGACTCCCTAATTGGGAGTGGCTCCCATACCCCCCCCCCCCCGACCAATTTGGAGTTGAAGCTAGACCTACAGACTTCCAGCTTCTCTTTTGGTATAACCTTTGTCATCATATCAGCTCCATTATCATTGGTGTCGATTTTCTCAACATTCAATAACTTATTAGCCAATGTATGACGGATCTAGTGATATCGAACATCAATGTGTTTGGATTTGGAATGAAATGTAGAATTGACTCGGTGCCTGTTTGAGACCGTATAAACTTTTATTTAATCTACATATTATGTGTTCTTTTTCTTTCACCTGAAATCTTTCAGGTTGCTCTATGTATATCTTCTCATCGAGATCACCATGTAAAAATGTAGTCTTTACATCGAGTTGTTGAACCTCCAAATTTAGGTTAGCCGCCAATCCAAGAACAACTCTAATAGAAGACATTTTAATCACAGGAGAACAAATTTCATCAAAGTCAATATCTTTCTTTTGTCCAAAACCTTTCACAACCATCCTGGCCTTATAGCGTGGTTGTGAGCTATCATCTTCTCCTTTAATTTTATACACCTACTTGTTCTTGAGTGTCTTCTTCCCATGTGGTAACTCTATCAGGTCAAATGTGTTGTTCTTATGCAAGGATCTCATCTCCTCTTGCATGGCTTTTTTCCATTCCATCTTCTACTGACTCCTGATTGCTTTATCATAATTATCTAGCTCTCCCCCTTCAATGAGCATCACATACTCATGTGGTGAGTATTGATGACTCGGTTGTCGTTCTTTGGTGGATCTCCTCAACTGTTCTTCTGGTGGAACTTGTTCTGGCATATCCAATGATATATCAGCAGATAGAGATATATTACCTGGTGATGATGTATTAATCACACTATCTGGAACTGTTGATGGTGATATTGGTTCCAGATTTACTGAAATTTCCTCAGAGTGTGACTTTTCAAAATCTTCAATGGTCTGATCTTCAAGAAATATCATATCTTTACTTCTGATGATCCTCTTGCTGATAGGATCCCAGTTGGTAGCCAAACTCTTCATGAGCATATCCTAAGAAGATACACTGCTTTCCTTTCCCATCCAATTTTGTTCTTTCATCTTTTGGGATGTGTACAAATGCCCTGTAGCCAAATACTTTCAAATGTTTACATAAAACCTTTTTAACTGTCCAAACTCGTTCTGGTACATCATAGTTCAATGTAACAGATGGAGATAGATTGATTAGATCAACTGCAGTTCTCATTGCCTCTCCCAAAAAGGAGTTTGACAATTTTGCATTTGTGTAATAGCCCAGCTGTAAAGACTCGTATTTGGATAGTTTTGAGAGATAACCATTCTATGGGAATGCAACTATCTGGACGATAGTTGTCACGCCCCCGAATTTCAAGAAAACCCGGAACCAGGAACATGACTTCCCCTTGCCCGCACCCGAAAGGTCAAGGGGTTGGTGACTAGCACCAATAGAGACTACACCGCGGGTGCTGTCTCAAATATGCAACCCTGTATAGTCATACTATAAAGACCCGTTGTAAAGACTCGTATTTGGGTAGTCTTGAGAGATAGTCATTCTATGGGAATGTAACTATCAGGACGGTAGTGTAGCCGTCAATGTGAGCATTTTGACTGTACTTGGGTCCGATTCCGAGTCGGGGCCCCGTTTGACCCGATTGTTGACTTTTCGGGGTCTATTGGTTGACTTTGCGTTTGAGCGATCATTTGGGTGTACTAATATCTGTGTAGTATTGTGCTCGTCATTTCGAGCGTTTTGACTGTAGTTTGACTCAATTTGGAGTTCGGGACCTTGGAGGTTAATTATTGACTGGGTCAATGGTTGACTAGGTCAGTTGACTGGCAAAAATATAAATAGGGGAAAGAGAGCTTCCACGTTACGTTTCAAGATTTGCATCTGCGTTGGAGAGCTTAGAGAGAGAAATAGAGAAGGAAGCTTGGAGGCCTTGGCGATTTGGGGCGTTTTGAGCTCGTTCGAACATCAAGAATCATTCCAAGTAGGTGTTCCATTGATTCTTCACCCTTTTCTTGCTGTTTTTTTGGATTAACATGTAAGAATTTGATGAAATCATGCAAATTCGTGTTGAACCCTAGAAATTGGGGAAAACCAATTTTGGGTTGAATCTTGTATTTAAAATGCGTTCTGAGGGGTAATACGTGATTTAAAACCTAATATATAGTATTATGTATGAGTTTTATGAGATTCCGAAAGGTCTGGAGGTTTCTGGGTTGAATCCAAACGAGAAACAGGTGAAAAACGATGATGAACGATGAATCGTCGTGAATCGGTAGGTAGAAAACGTAGATGAGATCGACTGGAAATTGGAAATTTCGAATGTGCAGTTTCGAAGGTTCGAAGGTAGGTTCGATGTAGTGTAATTTCGAGTGTCGAATGTGAAATTTTCGAGTATCGTTTCGAAGGTACTTCGAAGGGAGTTTCGAAGGCAGTTCATGGGTACTTCGAAGGTAGTTTTCGAAGGTAGTTCGAGTGTAGGTTCGAGAGTCGAAGGCAGTCCGAAAAGAGATTCGAAAATACAGATTCGAAATACAGTAAAGGCAGATTCGAAAATGTAGTTTCACTGGCAGATTCGAAATACAGTTTGACTGGACCTATTTACAAAGTAACCTATACTCATCTACACATTTAAGTATCTACTTAAGTTACTATGTAAATAACGAAATACCCCCCCCATTTGGATTCAAAGAAAAATACTAGAAAAATTAATTCCCACTATTTCAAAATGTGAAAATTGGGTTTTAGTGTAAAATCTCGGAAAAACCTAAAAGTTCGTAGTGGTGAATTTTTGGAAAGTGGGGTTAGACATCTCGAAAAAATCCCCAAAAATCGGATTATCTTATTTATGCTATGGGAACCCAATGCCGGGACTTTTGATTTCAAGAAAATAGCTGCTATGGGTACTTCCTTCATAAATCAAGGATTAAAGACTTACTTGTGAATACTGGCTACAGTTCGAAAGGAATATTGAAAATGACATGCCATACTAATGTTAGTATGTTGGTGTGAGGTATTGGGGCATGGACTCCGTGACTTGTTTGGGTTCTCACCGTGATGCACCGATGGTGCTATGTGGTTGACGTGGCAGGCATATGCACCGTGGCAGGCCGTGTGGCGACCGTGGCCGGGCATATTGCGCGTGGACAAGGCTAAGGCCTGAGTTGAGCCGTTGAGCTCGTAGAGCTAGGGCCGAGTGCCCTGAGCTGGGATCCCATGGAGGATCGTGGACAAGTGGTCCTGATGTTTGTTGCGGTGCGAGTCCTGATGATTGTGCACACTACACGGTGCACGAGTACACTAAGCATATAGTATAGACTTATATGTGTTGCATGATGTGGAGTGTTAGGGTCACCTTCGAGCTTGTCGCTCACCCCTACTTGTTGTTTACCCTTTTCGGGTGTGACCCGAGACTAGTGGAGGACTTTCTTCCAGGAGGACGCCCCCTACTCGATGTATGATACAGTTATATTCTGTATTGTTTTATGTGATATCCCGGACCTGGGTCCGTGGACAGTTGTATTTGCATACTGTATGATGTGATGTCTGTATGACTGTTTGATTCTTCGTATGCATGATGATGTATAGGAAGGTACAGGATTACCCTTGATGTATGATCGTACGGGGTTGCATATTGGAGACAACACCCCAGGTGTAGTCTCTATTGGTGCTAGTCACCAACCCCTTGACCTATCGGGTGCGGGCAAGGGGAAGTCATGTTCCTAGTTCCGGGTTCCCTGGAATTTGGGGGCGTGACAAGTTGGTATCGAGCATGGTCTAGTGGACCTAGGTTAGTGAGGGGTGGTTAATTGATTCCATGTGACTTGGAAAAGCGTAAGGAGGGCGCCTGATCAACGCAGTCCTTACAGGTATTCTAGGTTATGTTGGTGTCAGTTAGATCATCCTAGGAGCATACATAGGGTGCATTGCTAGTGGTATGATTGTGTGCATATAGGGCACTAGATTGTCTTTGTGTGTGATGTGCTCGTATGTGGTGCCAGGATGGCCCGTGGCCGTGAGAGCCAGGACTGGATGTGGTGTACCCTATGGGGTGACACGATGCTATATGCATGGTTGTGGACCTACGGGTCATGTGGTGTACCCTATGGGGTGACACGATGCTATATGCATGGTTGTGGACCTACAGGTCATGTGGTGTACCCTGATGGGGGACACGATGCTATATGCATGGTATGGACCTACGGGTCGTGTGGTGAGAACCTACAAGTCGGTTGTGCCTTTGATGGCTGTTTGTGCTATTGATCGTTTGTTGTTTGTTGTTGTGGCCAGTGTGATGGCACCACCGAGGAGAGCTATCCGAGGCCAAGGCCCGGCAGAGGAGCCCACGATAGAGTCGGGGCACCAGGGGCAGCAGAGCCCGCAGCAGAGATCGTCAGCTCCCGTTGTGGGACCTGATTTGGCTCAGGTATTGATTCAGTTGCAGGAGGCCATGCAGGGTATGCAGGGCTCGATGAGGGATATGGCTAGAGAGGTGGATGAGTGAAGAGGCAACAGGAGCCTCGGCGGCCACCACGGCCTCGGCGGCCAGGAGGCGAGGGTGGTGCGGGATGTGCACCAGCAGGAGGTCGTGATAGAGCCAGCACGACGAGGAGTGGATTGGGCTGCACAGTTTTTGAAACATGCACCCAGGACTTTTGAGGATGGTTCACGGCCTGAGGTAGCCGAGGACTGGATTAGATGGACAGAGGACATCTTTGAGATGATTGGGGTGCCAGATGAGGAGCGGGTGCGCGTGGCGACGCACTATCTGTTGGGTATCCCACGCAAGTGGTGGGAATCCACTAGAGCTGTCCATGGCAGTCAGATGAGCTGGAGAGAGTTTGTTGAGCGCTTCTTTGGGGAGTATTTTCCCAGCTCGTTGCAGTATGCTCGACGTAGAGAGTATTATGAGCTTGTGCAGGGTAGCATGACTGTGGGTGAGTATGTGCAAGCCTTCACAGATTTGGGGCGGTTTGCTCTGGAGTCTTGGGAAAAGGAAGGCCGGAAGACGCAGGACTTCATTCAGGGCTTGAGGCCATCTTTGAAAAGACAGCTGGAACCGATGCAGTTGACCAGCTACGGGAGGCGGTCGACAAGGCGATCATTATTGAGCGAGGTCGGGGATCGGGCGAGAGCTCGAGGGCCGGGGGTTCGGCGGTCCGAGCAAGAAGAGGCGAGTGGGGAGAGCGGTGCCGCTCAGCTGAGAGGAGGCAGGTGCAGAGGGTTTCCAGCCAGGTGGTGGGCCCCCGGGAGAGTTCAGCCAGCAGGAGGCCAGGGACCTGTTGGAGTTGTGGTTTGACCGGGCATGTCTCGAGAGACTGCCCAAGGAAAAAGATGACCTGTTTCCGATGCGGGAAAGTAGGGCATGGAGCTAGGGAATGTGTTACCCTTAGCTCAACCAGGCGGTGTAGGCCCTCGTCCGAGAGATCAGGGACAGAGGAGTGGGACTCCATCTCGAGAGGTCGGTGCCGCCAGGGACAGAGCACGCAGATGCGACTGCGGTGCGGCGGCCTCGCCGGGAGGCACAGGGTCATGTTGATCGGCGGGGCAAGGCCCCAATGGGCCAGGCTAGTGGCGGTGGACCACGAGGGAGGACTTTTGCCCTCACCAGCGAGAGGCAGAGGTTCCACCAGGTGGATGAGGCGAGAGCAGGACCTTCGGTGGTGAGAGGTACCATCATCATTTCTCATACTATTTGTTCGGTTTTGATTGATACCTGGTGCTACCCATTCTTTTATTTCGTATGCTACGGTGGTTGGATTAGAGTTAGACCAGGAGACGGTGAATCAGTCTCTGATGGTTGCTTCACCTTTGGGTGGAATTGTGATACTTGAGAGTATCTGTCGTGCTTGTCAGGTAACACTTGGGGGTGTTAACCTGTTGTGTGATTTGTATATCATGGAGTTAGATGATTTCGATGTTATCCTGGGTATGGAATAGTTAGTCTCCGTGGAGGCCAAGATTGATTGTTTTCGACGGCGTGTGACGTTCCTCACACCAGGGGGCACGCGGGGTGTCTTTGTGGGTGAGTGGACTGAGGAGGCATGCAGGTTGGGACCATTGAGGCATGGGTGGGGTGATGTGACCCACCAGTTAGCCAGCTTGACATTGGTTGACAGAGGAGAGAGGGGAAGGCTGTTTTGCCACCCATTGTAGATCGGTTCCCGGATGTGTTTCCCGAGGACTTGGTCGGTTTGCCACCCGTGAGGGAGGTAGAGTTTTCGATCGAGTTGTTGCCAGGGACAACACCGATCAGGTTAGCGGCCTACAGGATGGCACCGACAGAGCTTAGAGAGCTCAAGAGACAGATAGATGACCTATTGGCGCGAGGCTTTATCAGGCGGAGTAGCTCACCGTGGGGTGCTCCAGTTGTTGTTCGCCAAGAAGGCGGATGGTTCACTTCGGTTGTGTATAGACTACCGGAAGTTGAACCAGGTGATGTGAAGAACAGGTATCCATTGCCGAGGATTGATGACCTGTTCGATCGGTTTCGAGGTGCGAGATGGTTTTCCAAGATAGACTTGAGGTCCTGGATACCATCGATTGAGGGTTAGGGAGGCGAGATATCCCTAAGACCGCGTTCGATTGTCGTTATGGGCATTATGAGTGGCTTGTGATGCCGTTTGGGCTCACGAATGCTCCAGCGGTGTTTATGGGATTGATAAACCAGGTGTTTGCTCCATTTTTAGATATGTTCGTTGTGGTGTTCATCGATGATATTTTGGTCTATTCAGCGACCAAGAGGGAGCATGAGGAGCATTTGCAGGTTGTGTTGCAGACCTTGCGAGAGCATCGGTTGTATGCGAAGTTCACAAAATGTGACTTCTGGTTGCAACAGTGCACTTCTTGGGGCATGTGGTATCTTCGGAGGGTATCACGGTGGATCCTGAGAAGATTGAGGCGATCATGTCGTGGAAGAGGCCCACGAATGTGTTTGAGATTCGTAGCTTCCTTGGTTTGGCAGGCTATTATCGGAGGTTCGTGGAGGATTTTTCCCAGGTTGGCGCTCTCTATGACACACTTGACTAGGAAGGGAGTTCCTTTCATTTGGTCCGATGCGTGTGAGAGTGCTTTCATGGAGCCGAAGGCACGATTGACCTCAACACCTATCTTGATTCTTCCACAGGAGGGTGTGCCTTTCGAGGTGTATTGTGATGCTTCCAGGGTGGGACTTGGTTGTGTGTTGATGCGAGACGCCGCGGTGATTGCTTATGGGTCTAGGCGGTTGAGACCACATGAGCGAACTATCCCACGCATGATTTGGAGTTAGGCTGCGATGATCTTTACACTTAAGAGTCGGGCGACATTATCTCCTTGGGGGAGAAGTTTGTGGTGTATACGGACCACAAGAGCTTGCGATATATCTTCTCTCGGCGAGACCTGAACCTTAGACAGAGGCGGTGGGTGGAGTACCCGCAACGGTTTCGGTTTGATATGATGTATACCCCTGGGAAGGGTAATGTGGTGGCGGATGCTCGAGTAGGAAGAGCAGGGCCGTGGTGGCCCATTGTGCCATTAAGGAATGGGAGATGATGGGTCGGTTAGCGGCGATGAGGTTGCAAGATGGTGACCGGCGAGGGGCGAGGGACCCTCGGTGTTGTTGTAGCGATCCCCAGAGATGCGGCACGGGATCATAGAGGATCGCTTGGGGACGTTGATTGTGAGGTCATTAGGGACGGGATTCAGCCGGGCAAGCACCTTCGATTGGACCGAGGATGCGAGCATGTCTTGCGGTATAGGGGTAGATTGATAGTTCCCACTTCTCTTCAGGAGGAGGTTCTTCGGGAATTTCACCAGGTCGAGGTTAGGCTGTACATCCTGGTGGGACCAAGATGTACCATCCTGTGAGAAGGCGATTTTGGTGGCCAGGCCTGAAGAAGGCCGTTGCTGATTTTGTGAGGAGGTGCTTGACCTGTCGCCAGTCAAGGCGGAGCACCTGAGATCACTTGGTGAGTTGCGATCTTTGCCGGTGCCGAGTGGAAATGGGACCACGTGACCATGGATTTTGTCACTTGGACTTCCTCGTTCCAGGGGACACGACACTATATGGGTTATTGTGGACCGATTGACCAAATCGGCGCATTTTATTCCGATTCGAGAGACAGACCCAGGTGAGGACTTTGGGACAGAGGTATATTGATGTTATTGTGCGGTTGCATGGAGTCCCATTATCTATTGTATCCGATCGGGATGCGAGGTTCACCTCTCGGTTTTGGAGACAATTGCGGCGAGCTTTGGGCACTAGGGTGAACCTCGGATGACCTTTCATCCGCAGACGGATGGCCGGTCCGAGTGGACGATTCGGACGCTCGAGGATATGTTGCGTGCCTGTGTCCTAGATTTTGGAGGTTGTTGGGAGACTCACCTTCCTTTGGTGGAGTTCTCTTACAACAACAGTTATCAGTCCACGATTGGGATGGCTCCGTATGAGGCGCTGTATGGGCGGCCTTGTCGATCACCCTTGTGTTGGGCACAGACGGGAGAGACAAAGCTTCTCGGTCCCGATATGGTTCGAGAAACCACGGAGATAGTGCGATTGATTAGACGGCGTATGCGACAAGCACGAGAAAGCGAAGTCCTACGCGGACCGAGGCGTCGACCCTTGCGGTTTGAGGTGGGTGACCGTGTATTTTTGAGGGTTTCGCCGCGTCGAGGGCATCGGAGGTTTGGACGTGGATCCAAACTCTCCCCTCGTTTTGTGGGGCCGTTTGAGATTGTTGCCACCGTGGGCGCAGTGGCTTATCGGTTAGCTTTGCCACCGAAGTTAGCGCGGGTACATGATGTGTTTCATGTGTCTCAGTTGAGACGGTATCACCCAGATCCTTCTCATGTGTTGGACTATCGCGAGATCGACTTGGGCGACGATGGTCTTGTTGTTGAGATGCCGGCACAGATTTTGGACGGGCGGGACCAGGTCTTGCGAGGCAAGACGATCCCACTAGTTCGGGTGTTATGGCGACACCGAGGCATGGAGGAGCAAACTTGGGAGAAAGAGAGCCAGGATGCGGATTCTTCATCCCGAGCCGTTCGAGGATGATCGATCCCGAGGTGGGGAGGATGTGAGGACCTTCCCCGAGGTATGAGTTATGTTTTTTATGCATTTGTTTTGCATATGTTGTTTGAGATGTGGTTTAGCTCGTTATTGTTGGATCTTGTGCCCAGTGTGGGTTCTGTTTGGCTTGTTGTGCATTGCCTTGCACATGTGTGATCGGTGATCATGCTTTATGTTTTGTTGTTGGGACATTGAGCTTGAATTTTGCTATGTCATTTGGGCATGTGTTTTATTTTCGAGGACGAAAAGTCCTAAGGTGGGGAGGATGTAAAGACTCGTATTTGGGTAGTCTTGAGAGATAGTCATTCTATGGGAATGTAACTATCAGGACGGTAGTGTAGCCGTCAATGTGAGCATTTTGACTGTACTTGGGTCCGATTCCAAGTCGGGGCCCCGTTTGACCCAATTGTTGACTTTTCGGGGTCTATTGGTTGACTTTGCGTTTGAGCGATCATTTGGGTGTACTAATATCTGTGTAGTATTGTGCTCGTCATTTCGAGCGTTTTGACTGTAGTTTGACTCAATTTGGAGTTCGGGACCTTGGAGGTTAATTATTGATCGGGTCAATAGTTGACTAGGTCGATTGACTAGCAAAAATATAAATAGGGGAAAGAGAGCTTCCACGTTACGTTTCAAATTTTTCGCATCTGCGTTGGAGAGCTTAGAGAGAGAAATAGAGAAGGAAGCTTGGAGGCCTTGGCGATTTGGGGCGTTTTGAGCTCGTTCGAACATCAAGAATCATTCCAAGTAGGTGTTCCATTGATTCTTCACCCTTTTCTTGCTGTTTTTTTGGATTAACATGTAACAATTTGATGAAATCATGCAAATTCGTGTTGAACCCTAGAAATTGGGGAAAAACCAATTTTGGGTTGAATCTTGTATTTAAAATGCGTTCTGAGGGGTAATACGTGATTTAAAACCTAATATATAGTATTATGTATGAGTTTTATGAGATTCCGAAAGGTCTGGAGGTTTCGGGTTGAATCCAAACGAGAAACAGGTGAAAAACGATGATGAACGATGAATCGTGTGAACTGGGTAGAGAACGACCGATGAGATCGATGGAAATTGGAAATTTCGAATGTGCGATTTCGAAGGTTCGAAGGTAGGTTCGATGTAGTGTAATTTCGAGTGTCGAATGTGAAATTTTCGAGTATCGTTTGAAGGTACTTCAAGGGAGTTTCAAGGCGATTCATGGGTACTTCGAAGGTAGTTTTCGAAGGTAGTTCGAGTGTAGGTTCGAGAGTCGAAGGCAGTCCGAAAAGAGATTCGAAAATACTGATTCGAAATACGATAAGGCGGATTCGAAAATGTAGTTTCACTGGCGATTCGAAATACGGTTTTGATTGGACCTATTTACAAAGTAACCTATACTCATCTACACATTTAAGTATCTACTTAAGTTACTATGTAAATAACGAAATACCCCCCCCATTTGGATTCAAAGAAAAATACTAGAAAAATTAATTCCCACTATTTCAAAATGTGAAAATTGGGTTTTAGTGTAAAATCTCGGAAAAACCTAAAAGTTCGTAGTGGTGAATTTTTGGAAAGTGGGGTTAGACATCTCAAAAAAATCCCCAAAAATCAGATTATCTTATTTATGCTATGGGAACCCAATGCCGGGACTTTTGATTTCAAGAAAATAGCTGCTATGGGTACTTCCTTCATAAATCAAGGATTAAAGACTTACTTGTGAATACTGCTACGATTCGAAAGGAATATTGAAAATGACATGCCATACTAATGTTAGTATGTTGGTGTGAGGTATTGGGGCATGGACTCCGTGACTTGTTTGGGTTCTCACCGTGATGCACCGATGGTGCTATGTGGTTGACGTGGCAGGCATATGCACCGTGGCAGGCCTGTGTGGCGACTGTGGCCGGGCATATTGCGCTGTGGACAGGCTAAGGCCTGAGTTGAGCCGTTGAGCTCGTAGAGCTAGGGCTGAGTGCCCTGAGCTGGGATCCCATGGAGGATCGTGGACAAGTGGTCCTGATGTTTGTTGCAGGCTGAGTCCTGATGATTGTGCACACTACACGGTGCACGAGTACACTAAGCATATAGTATAGACTTATATGTGTTGCATGATGTGGAGTGTTAGGGTCACCTACTGAGCTTGTCGCTCACCCCTACTTGTTGTTTACCCTTTTCAGGTGTGACCCGAGACTAGTGGAGGACTTTCTTCCAGGAGGACGCCCCCTACTCTGATGTATGATACAGTTATATTCTGTATTGTTTTATGTGATATCCCGGACCTGGGTCCGTGGACAGTTGTATTTGCATACTGTATGATGTGATGTCTGTATGACTGTTTGATTCTTCGTATGCATGATGATGTATAGGAAGGTACAGGATTACCCTTGATGTATGACTGTACAGGGTTGCATATTGGAGACAGCACCCGCGGTGTAGTCTCTATTGGTGCTAGTCACCAACCCCTTGACCTATCGGGTGCGGGCAAGGGGAAGTCATGTTCCTAGTTCCGGGTTCCCTGGAATTTGGGGGCGTGACAAGTTGGTATCAGAGCATGGTCTAGTGGACCTAGGTTAGTGAGGGGTGGTTAATTGATTCCATGTGACTTGGAAAACTGTAAGGAGGGCGCCTGATCAACGCAGTCCTTACAGGTATTCTAGGTTATGTTGGTGTCAGTTAGATCATCCTAGGAGCATACATAGGGTGCATTGCTAGTGGTATGATTGTGTGCATATAGGGCACTAGATTGTCTTTGTGTGTGATGTGCTCGTATGTGGTGCCAGGATGGCCCGTGGCCGTGAGAGCCAGGACTGGATGTGGTGTACCCTATGGGGTGACACGATGCTATATGCATGGTTGTGGACCTACGGGTCATGTGGTGTACCCTATGGGGTGACACGATGCTATATGCATGGTTGTGGACCTACAGGTCATGTGGTGTACCCTGATGGGGGACACGATGCTATATGCATGGTATGGACCTACGGGTCGTGTGGTGAGAACCTACAAGTCGGTTGTGCCTTTGATGGTCGTTTGTCTTATTGATCGTTTGTTGTTTGTTGTTGTGGCCGGTGTGATGGCACCACCGAGGAGAGCTATCCGAGGCCAAGGCCCGGCAGAGGAGCCCACGATAGAGTCGGGGCACCAGGGGCAGCAGAGCCCGCAGCAGAGATCGTCGGCTCCCGTTGTGGGACCTGATTTGGCTCGAGTATTGATTCGGTTGCAGGGAGGCCATGCAGGGTATGCGGGGGCTCGATGAGGGATATGGCTAGAGAGGTGGATGAGCTGAAGAGGCAACGGCGGCCTCGGCGGCCACCACGGCCTCGGCGGCGAGGAGGCGAGGGTGGTGCGGGATGTGCACAGCCAGGAGGTCGTGATAGAGCCAGCACGACGAGGAGTGGATTGGGCTGCACGGTTTTGAAACATGCACCCAGGACTTTTGAGGATGGTTCACGGCCTGAGGTAGCCGAGGACCTGATTAGATGGACAGAGGACATCTTTGAGATGATTGGGGTGCCAGGATGAGGAGCGGGTGCGCGTGGCGACGCACTATCTGTTGGGTATCCCACGCAAGTGGTGGGAATCCACTAGAGCTGTCCATGGCGATCAGATGAGCTGGAGAGAGTTTGTTGAGCGCTTCTTTGGGGAGTATTTTCCCGGCTCGTTGCGGTATGCTCGACGTAGAGAGTATTATGAGCTTGTGCAAGGGTAGCATGACCGTGGGTGAGTATGTGCAAGCCTTCACAGATTTGGGGCGGTTTGCTCTTGGAGTCTTGGGAAAAGGAAGGCCGGAAGACGCAGGACTTCATTCAGGGCTTGAGGCCATCTTTGAAAAGACAACTGGAACCGATGCGATTGACCGGCCTACCGGGAGGCGGTCGACAAGGCGATCATTATTGAGCGAGGTCAGGATCGGGCGAGAGCTCGAGGCCGGGGGGTTCGGCAGGTCCGAGCAAGAAGAGGCGAGTGGGGAGAGCGGTGCCGCTCGCCTGAGAGGAGGCAGGTGCGAGAGGGTTTCCGACCAGGTGGTGGGCCCCCGGGAGAGTTCGGCCAGCAGGAGGCCAGGGACCTGTTGGAGTTGTGGTTTGACCGGGCATGTCTCGAGAGATCGCCCAAGGAAAAAGATGACCTGTTTCCGATGCGGGAAAGTAGGGCATGGAGCTAGGGAATGTGTTACCCTTAGCTCAACCAGGCGGTGTAGGCCCTCGTCCGAGAGATCGGGGACAGAGGAGTGGGACTCCATCTCGGAGGTCGGTGCCGCCGGC
The DNA here is from genome assembly GCA_023512835.1 of Taxillus chinensis. Lineage (NCBI taxonomy): Eukaryota > Viridiplantae > Streptophyta > Magnoliopsida > Santalales > Loranthaceae > Taxillus > Taxillus chinensis. The sequence goes on from CM042086.1 coordinate 1,419,170, forward strand.
ACACGAGCACGCAGATGCGACTGCGGTGCGGCGGCCTCGGCGGGAGGCACAGGGTCATGTTGATCGGCGGGGCAAGGCCCCAATGGGCCAGGCTAGTGGCGGTGGACCACGAGGGAGGACTTTTGCCCTCACCAGCGAGAGGCGAGAGGTTCCACCAGGTGGATGAGGCAGGAGCAGGACCTTCGGTGGTGAGAGGTACCATCATCATTTCTCATACTATTTGTTCAGTTTTGATTGATACTGGTGCTACCCATTCTTTTATTTCGTATGCTACGGTGGTTGGATTAGAGTTAGACCAGGAGACAGTGAATCAGTCTCTGATGGTTGCTTCACCTTTGGGTGGAATTGTGATACTTGAGAGTATCCTGTCGTGCTTGTCAGGTAACACTTGGGGGTGTTAACCTGTTGTGTGATTTGTATATCATGGAGTTAGATGATTTCGATGTTATCCTGGGTATGGAATAGTTAGTCTCCGTGGAGGCCAAGATTGATTGTTTTCGACGGCGTGTGACGTTCCTCACACCAGGGGGCACGCGGGGTGTCTTTGTGGGTGAGTGGACCGAGGAGGCATGCAAGGTTGGGACCATTGAGGCATGGGTGGGGTGATGTGACCCACCGGTTAGCGACTTGACATTGGTTGACAGGAGGAGAGAGGGGAAGGCTGTTTTGCCACCCATTGTAGATCGGTTCCCGGATGTGTTTCCCGAGGACTTGGTCGGTTTGCCACCCGTGAGGGAGGTAGAGTTTTCGATCGAGTTGTTGCCAGGGACAACACCGATCGGGTTAGCGGCCTACAAGGATGGCACCGACGAGCTTAGAGAGCTCAAGAGACGGATAGATGACCTATTGGCGCGAGGCTTTATCAAGGCGGAGTAGCTCACCGTGGGGTGCTCCGGTGTTGTTCGCCAAGAAGGCGGATGGTTCACTTCGGCCTGTGTATAGACTACCGGAAGTTGAACCAGGTGATCGTGAAGAACAGTATCCATTGCCGAGGATTGATGACCTTGTTCGATCGGTTTCGAGGTGCGAGATGGTTTTCCAAGATAGACTTGAGGTCTGGATACCATCGATTGAGGGTTAGGGAGGCAGATATCCCTAAGACCGCGTTCAGTTGTCGTTATGGGCATTATGAGTGGCTTGTGATGCCGTTTGGGCTCACGAATGCTCCAGCGGTGTTTATGGGATTGATAAACCAGGTGTTTGCTCCATTTTTAGATATGTTCGTTGTGGTGTTCATCGATGATATTTTGGTCTATTCGACGACCAAGAGGGAGCATGAGGAGCATTTGCAGGTTGTGTTGCGGACCTTGCGAGAGCATCGGTTGTATGCGAAGTTCACAAAATGTGACTTCGGGTGCAACAGTGCACTTCTTGGGGCATGTGGTATCTTCGGAGGGTATCACGGTGGATCCTGAGAAGATTGAGGCAATCATGTCGTGGAAGAGGCCCACGAATGTGTTTGAGATTCGTAGCTTCCTTGGTTTGGCAAGGCTATTATCGGAGGTTCGTGGAGGATTTTTCCCGGTTGGCGGCTCCTATGACACACTTGACTAGGAAGGGAGTTCCTTTCATTTGGTCCGATGCGTGTGAGAGTGCTTTCATGGAGTCGAAAGGCACGATTGACCTCAACACCTATCTTGATTCTTCCACAGGAGGGTGTGCCTTTCGAGGTGTATTGTGATGCTTCCAGGGTGGGACTTGGTTGTGTGTTGATGCGAGACGCGGCAGGTGATTGCTTATGGGTCTAGGCGGTTGAGACCACATGAGCAGAACTATCCCACGCATGATTTGGAGTTGGGCTGCAGTGATCTTTACACTTAAGAGTCGGGCGGCATTATCTCCTTGGGGAGAAGTTTGTGGTGTATACGGACCACAAGAGCTTGCGATATATCTTCTCTCGGCGAGACCTGAACCGCAGACAGAGGCGGTGGGTGGAGTACGCAACGGTTTCGGTTTGATATGATGTATACCCCTGGGAAGGGTAATGTGGTGGCGATGCTCGAGTAGGAAGAGCAGGGCCGTGGTGGCCCATTGTGCCATTAAGGAATGGGAGATGATGGGTCGGTTAGCGAGCGATGAGGTTGCGAGATGGTGACCGGCGAGGGGCGAGGGACCCTCGGTGTTGTTGTAGGTCCCCAGAGATGCGGCACGGGATCATAGAGGATCACTGGGGGACGTTGATTGTGAGGTCATTAGGGACAGGATTCGACCGGGCAAGCACCTTCGATTGGGTGAGGATGCGAGCATGTCTTTGCGGTATAGGGGTAGATTGATAGTTCCCACTTCTCTTCAGGAGGAGGTTCTTCGGGAATTTCACCGGTCGAGGTTAGGCTGTACATCCTGGTGGGACCAAGATGTACCATGCTGTGAGAAGGCGATTTTGGTGGCCAGGCCTGAAGAAGGCCGTTGCTGATTTTGTGAGGAGGTGCTTGACCTGTCGGCGGTCAAGGCGAGAGCACCCGAGATCACTTGTGAGTTGCGATCTTTGCCAGGTGCGAGTGGAAATGGGACCACGTGACCATGGATTTTGTCACTGGACTTCCTCGTTCCAGGGGACACGACACTATATGGGTTATTGTGGACCGATTGACCAAATCGGCGCATTTTATTCCGATTCGAGAGACAGACCCAGGTGAGGACTTTGGGACAGAGGTATATTGATGTTATTGTGCGGTTGCATGGAGTCCCATTATCTATTGTATCTGATCGGGATGCGAGGTTCACCTCTCGGTTTTGGAGACAATTGCGGCGAGCTTTGGGCACTAGGGTGAACCTCAGGTCTGACCTTTCATCCGCGACGGATGGCGATCCCGAGTGGACGATTCGACGCTCGAGGATATGTTGCGTGCCTGTGTCCTAGATTTTGGAGGTTGTTGGGAGACTCACCTTCCTTTGGTGGAGTTCTCTTACAACAACGATTATCGATCCACGATTGGGATGGCTCCATATGAGGCGCTGTATGGGCGGCCTTGTCGATCACCCTTGTGTTGGGCACGAGACGGGAGAGACAGCGGTTCTCGGTCCCGATATGGTTCGAGAAACCACGGAGATAGTGCGATTGATTAGACGGCGTATGCCGACAAAGACGAGTAAGCGAGAAGTCCTACGCGGACCAGAGGCGTCGACCCTTGCAGTTTGAGGTGGGTGACCGTGTATTTTTGAGGGTTTCGCCGCGTCGAGGGCATCGGAGGTTTGGACGTGGATCCAAACTCTCCCCTCGTTTTGTGGGGCCGTTTGAGATTGTTGCCACCGTGGGCGCAGTGGCTTATCGGTTAGCTTTGCCACCGGAGTTAGCGCGGGTACATGATGTGTTTCATGTGTCTCAGTTGAGACGGTATCACCCAGATCCTTCTCATGTGTTGGACTATCGCGAGATCGACTTGGCTGACGATGGTGCTGTTGTTGAGATGCCGGCACAGATTTTGGACAGGCGGGACCAGGTCTTGCGAGGCAAGACGATCCCACTAGTTCGGGTGTTATGGCGACACCGAGGCATGGAGGAGCAAACTTGGGAGAAAGAGAGCCAGATGCGGATTCTTCATCCTGAGCTGTTCGAGGATGATCAGTCCTGAGGTGGGGAGGATGTGAGGACCTTCCCTGAGGTATGAGTTATGTTTTTTATGCATTTGTTTTGCATATGTTGTTTGAGATGTGGTTTAGCTCGTTATTGTTGGATCTTGTGCCCAGTGTGGGTTCTGTTTGGCTTGTTGTGCATTGCCTTGCACATGTGTGATCGGTGATCATGCTTTATGTTTTGTTGTTGGGATATTGAGCTTGAATTTTGCTATGTCATTTGGGCATGTGTTTTATTTTCGAGGACGAAAAGTCCTAAGGTGGGGAGGATGTAAAGACTCGTATTTGGGTAGTCTTGAGAGATAGTCATTCTATGGGAATGTAACTATCAGGACGGTAGTGTAGCCGTCAATGTGAGCATTTTGACTGTACTTGGGTCCGATTCCAAGTCGGGGCCCCGTTTGACCCAATTGTTGACTTTTCGGGGTCTATTGGTTGACTTTGCGTTTGAGCGATCATTTGGGTGTACTAATATCTGTGTAGTATTGTGCTCGTCATTTCGAGCGTTTTGACCGTAGTTTGACTCAATTTGGAGTTCGGGACCTTGGAGGTTAATTATTGATGGGGTCAATAGTTGACTAGGTCGATTGACTAGCAAAAATATAAATAGGGGAAAGAGAGCTTCCACGTTACGTTTCGAGATTTCGCATCTGCGTTGGAGAGCTTAGAGAGAGAAATAGAGAAGGAAGCTTGGAGGCCTTGGCGATTTGGGGCGTTTTGAGCTCGTTCGAACATCAAGAATCATTCCAAGTAGGTGTTCCATTGATTCTTCACCCTTTTCTTGCTGTTTTTTGGATTAACATGTAACAATTTGATGAAATCATGCAAATTCGTGTTGAACCCTAGAAATTGGGGAAAAACCAATTTTGGGTTGAATCTTGTATTTAAAATGCGTTCTGAGGGGTAATACGTGATTTAAAACCTAATATATAGTATTATGTATGAGTTTTATGAGATTCCGAAAGGTCCGGAGGTTTCGGGTTGAATCCAAACGAGAAACAGTGAAAAACGATGATGAACGATGAATCGTCGTGAACTGGTAGAGAAACGACCGATGAGATCGACCTGGAAATTGGAAATTTCGAATGTGCGATTTCGAAGGTTCGAAGGTAGGTTCGATGTAGTGTAATTTCGAGTGTCGAATGTGAAATTTTCGAGTATCGTTTCGAAGGTTCGAAGGTACTTCGAAGGGAGTTTCGAAGGCAGTTCATGGGTACTTCGAAGGTAGTTTTCGAAGGTAGTTCGAGTGTAGGTTCGAGAGTCGAAGGCAGTCCGAAAAGAGATTCGAAAATACAGATTCGAAATACAAGAAAGGCGATTCGAAAATGTAGTTTCACTGGCGATTCGAAATACGGTTTTGACTGGACCTATTTACAAAGTAACCTATACTCATCTACACATTTAAGTATCTACTTAAGTTACTATGTAAATAACGAAATACCCCCCCCCCATTTGGATTCAAAGAAAAATACTAGAAAAATTAATTCCCACTATTTCAAAATGTGAAAATTGGGTTTTAGTGTAAAATCTCGGAAAAACCTAAAAGTTCGTAGTGGTGAATTTTTGGAAAGTGGGGTTAGACATCTCAAAAAAAATCCCCAAAAATCAGATTATCTTATTTATGCTATGGGAACCCAATGCCGGGACTTTTGATTTCAAGAAAATAGGCGCTATGGGTACTTCCTTCATAAATCAAGGATTAAAGACTTACTTGTGAATACTGGCTACGATTCGAAAGGAATATTGAAAATGACATGCCATACTAATGTTAGTATGTTGGTGTGAGGTATTGGGGCATGGACTCCGTGACTTGTTTGGGTTCTCACCGTGATACACCGATGGTGCTATGTGGTTGATGTGGCGGCATATGCACCGTGGCGGGCCGTGTGGCGACCGTGGCCGGGCATATTACGCGTGGACGAGCTAAGGCCTGAGTTGAGCCGTTGAGCTCGTAGAGCTAGGGCCGAGTGCCCGAGCCGGGATCCCATGGAGGATCGTGGACAAGTGGTCCTGATGTTTGTTGCAGTCGAGTCCGATGATTGTGCACACTACACGGTGCACGAGTACACTAAGCATATAGTATAGACTTATATGTGTTGCATGATGTGGAGTGTTAGGGTCACCTACTGAGCTTGTCGCTCACCCCTACTTGTTGTTTACCCTTTTCAGGTGTGACCCGAGACTAGTGGAGGACTTTCTTCCAGGAGGACGCCCCCTACTCTGATGTATGATACAGTTATATTCTGTATTGTTTTATGTGATATCCCGGGCCTGGGTCCGTGGACAGTTGTTTTTGCATACTGTATGATGTGATGTCTGTATGACTGTTTGATTCTTCGTATGCATGATGATGTATAGGAAGGTACAGGATTACCCTTGATGTATGACTGTACAGGGTTGCATATTGGAGACAGCACCCGCGGTGTAGTCTCTATTGGTGCTAGTCACCAACCCCTTGACCTATCGGGTGCGGGCAAGGGGAAGTCATGTTCCTAGTTCCGGGTTCCCTGGAATTTGGGGGCGTGACAAGTTGGTATCGAGCATGGTCTAGTGGACCTAGGGTTGGGAGGGGTGGTTAATTGATTCCATGTGACTTGGAAAACTGTAAGGAGGGCGCCTGATCAACGCAGTCCTTACAGGTATTCTAGGTTATGTTGGTGTCAGTTAGATCATCCTAGGAGCATACATAGGGTGCATTGCTAGTGGTATGATTGTGTGCATATAGGGCACTAGATTGTCTTTGTGTGTGATGTGCTCGTATGTGGTGCCAGGGATGGCCCGTGGCCGTGAGAGCCAGGATTGGATGTGGTGTACCCTATGGGGTGACACGATGCTATATGCATGGTTGTGGACCTACGGGTCATGTGGTGTACCCTATGGGGTGACACGATGCTATATGCATGGTTGTGGACCTACGGGTCATGTGGTGTACCTTGATGGGGGGACACGATGCTATATGCATGGTATGGACCTACGGGTCGTGTGGTGAGAACCTACAAGTCGGTTGTGCCTTTGATGGTCGTTTGTCTTATTGATCGTTTGTTGTTTGTTGTTGTGGCCGGTGTGATGGCACCACCGAGGAGAGCTATCCGAGGCCAAGGCCCGGCAGAGGAGCCCACGATAGAGTCGGGGCACCAGGGGCAGCAGAGCCCGCAGCGAGAGATCGTCGGCTCCCGTTGTGGGACCTGATTTGGCTCAGGTATTGATTCGGTTGCAAGGAGGCCATGCAGGGTATGCAGGGCTCGATGAGGGATATGGCTAGAGAGGTGGATGAGCCGAAGAGGCAACAAGCGCCTCGGCAGCCCACCACGACCTCGGCGACCACCACGGCCTCGGCGGCGGCGGAGGCGAGGGTGGTGCGGGATGTGCACCAGCCAGGAGGTCGTGATAGAGCCAGCACGACGAGGAGTGGATTGGGCTGCACAGTTTTTGAAACATGCACCCAGGACTTTTGAGGATGGTTCACGGCCTGAGGTAGCCGAGGACTGGATTAGATGGACAGAGGACATCTTTGAGATGATTGGGGTGCCAGATGAGGAGCGGGTGCGCGTGGCGATGCACTATTTGTTGGGTATCCCACGCAGGTGGTGGGAATCCACTAGAGCTGTCCATGGCAGTCAGATGAGCTGGAGAGAGTTTGTTGAGCGCTTCTTTGGGGAGTATTTTCCCAGCTCGTTGCAATATGCTCGACGTAGAGAGTATTATGAGCTTGTGCAGGGTAGCATGACTGTGGGTGAGTATGTGCAAGCCTTCACGCATTTGGGGCGGTTTGCTCTGGAGTCTTGGGAAAAGGAAGGCCGGAAGACGCAGGACTTCATTCAGGGCTTGAGGCCATCTTTGAAAAGACAACTGGAACCGATGCGGTTGACCAGCCTACGGGAGGCGGTCGACAAGGCGATCATTATTGAGCGAGGTCAGGATCAGGCGAGAGCTCAGAGGCCGGGCGGTTCGGCAGGTCTGAGCAAGAAGAGGCAGAGTGGGGAGAGCAGTGCCGCTCAGCCTGAGAGGAGGCAGGTGCAGAGAGTTTCTAGCCAGGCGGTGGGACCCCGTGAGGGGCCAGCTGCGGTGAGAGGTACGATTTTGGTTTCACGCACTATTTGTACTGTTTTGATTGATACTGGTGCTACACAGTCGTTCATTGCGCACTCCACTGTAGAGGGATTGGAGTTGGATTGTACCACCGTCGATCAGCCCCTTGTGGTTGATACACCTGTAGGGGGCCTGGTGGTGATTGATAGGGTCTGTTCGGAATGTGAGGTTACTCTCGGAGGTGTTGACCTCCGGTGTAACCTATTTGTGATGCACTTTGATGCTTTCGATGTAATATTGGGTATGGACTGGTTGACCCGTGTAGAGGCAGTGATTGAGTGTTATAGGCGATGAGTGACCTTCCTCACACCTAAGGGCACTCGAGGCACCTTCGTGGGTGAGTGGTCAGATGATGCATGCAAATTGGGGCCTTTGAGGCAAGGATGGGGTGATGTAACCCATCAGTTAGCCAATCTGACTCTAGTTGACCCCCAGCAGGAGGGTAAAGCGGTGTTACCAAAGGTGGTGGATCAGTTTCCTAACGTGTTTCCCGAGGACTTGGTTGATTTACCGCCGAGAGAGAGGTGGACTTCTCGATAGAGTTGCTACCCGGGACAGCACCTATCAGATTGGCAGCTTATAGGATGGCAGCAGTTGAGCTTCGAGAGCTCAAGAGACAGATTGAGGATCTTTTGGCGCGTGGTTTCATTAGACGGAGTAGTTCGCCTTGGAGTGCTCCGGTGTTATTCGCCAAAAAGGCGGATGGTTCGCTTCGGTTGTGTATTGACTACCGGCGGTTGAACCAGGTGACAGTGAAGAATAGATACCCCCTACCGAGGATCGATGATTTGTTTGACCAGTTCAGGGGTGCCCGTTGGTTTTCCAAGATTGATTTGAGATCTGGATACCATCAGTTGCGTGTGCGGGAGTCAGATATCCCGAAGACAGCCTTCAGTTGTAGATATGGCCATTTTGAGTGGGTAGTGATGCCCTTTGGGCTCACTAATGCCCCAGCGGTGTTTATGGGGTTAATGAATCAGATCTTTACACACTATCTTGATCAGTTCGTGGTGGTCTTTATAGATGATATCTTGATTTATTCCCGGACAGAGAACGAGCATGAGGAGCATTTACAGGTGGTGTTGCAGACGTTGAGAGACCACAGGCCGTATGCAAAGTTCACGAAATGTGACTTTTGGCTACAACAGGTAAAGTTCTTAGGGCACGTGGTAACATCGGAGGGTATCACCGTAGATCCTGGCAAGATTGAGGCAGTGATGTCTTGGAAGTGGCCAACAAATGTTTTTGAGATTCGGAGTTTTCTGGGGTTGGCAGGTTATTACAGGAGGTTCGTCAAGGATTTCTCCCGATTAGCTGCACCGATGACTAGCTTGACCCGAAAGGGGGTGCGGTTTGACTAGTCGGATGCTTGTGAGGAGGCTTTTAGTCAGCTGAAGGCCAGATTGACTTCGGCACCTATCCTGGTCCTGCCACAGGAGGGTGTACCCTATGAGGTCTATTGTGATGCCTCTAATGTTGGATTGGGATGTGTGCTCATGCAGGAAGGACGGGTAATTGCTTATGGTTCCCGTCAGTTGAGGACCCATGAGAAGAACTACCCTACACACGATTTAGAGCTGGCTGCAGTGATCTTTGCATTGAAGAGTTGGCAGCACTATCTTCTTGGGGAGAAGTTTGTGGTATATACTGACCACAAGAGTTTGCAGTACATCTTTTCTCAAAGGGATTTGAATCTCCGACAGAGGCGTTGGGTGGAGTATATGCAGCAGTTCCAGTTTGATCTTCAGTATACACCTGGGAAGGGGAATGTAGTAGCTGATGCCTTGAGCCGGAAGAGCCAGGCCACGGTGGCTCTCTGTCTTGTCAAGGAATGGGAGATGATGGGGCAACTTGCTTCTCCGAGGTTGCGGCCAATACGAGGAGCAAGACAGGGTATCCTGAGTGTGGTTATAGCGAGTGCCTGAGTTGCGGCGTCAGGTTATTGAAGGTCGGTTGGGGGATCTTGAGTGTGAGGTCCTCCGGGATCGGATTCGGACCGCCGTACTTTCGACAGATTGGACGAGAGGATTCGACCATGTGTTGCGCCATCGAGGTCGATTGATAGTTCCATCTTCTCTCCGGGAGACAGTTCTACGGGAATTCCATCACTCTCGTTTGGCTGTTCACCCTGGAGGAACGAAGATGTACCATGCTTGTACGACAGCCAGTTCGGTGGTCGGGCCTTAAGAAAGCCATTGCGGAGTTTGTTCGACGGTGTTTGACATGCCAGCAGGTCAAGGCTGAGCATTTGCGGTCTGCTGGTGAGTTGCAGTCATTACCTGTGCCGGAGTGGAAGTGGGATCATGTGACTATGGACTTCGTCACAGGGCTTCCTCGTTCTAGAGGTCATGATACCATTTGGGTTGTTGTAGACCGTTTGACGAAATCTGCCCACTTTATTCCGATTCGTGAGACTGATTCAGTCCGGACCTTGGGACAGTGTTATGTCGACGTGGTGGTACGATTGCATGGTGTGCCATTATCGATCGTCTCTGATAGGGATGCTCGGTTCACTTCGCAGTTCTGGCGGCAGCTACAGCGTGCATTGGGCACCCGAGTTAATTTGAGTACGGCTTACCACCCACAGACAGATGGCCAGTCCGAGCGGACTATTCAGATTCTCGAGGATATGCTCCGTGCTTGTGTGTTGGATTTTGGTGGTAGTTGGGAGGCTCACCTTCCCTTGGTGGAGTTCTCCTACAACAACAGCTATCAGGCTACGATAGGGATGGCGCCATATGAGGCATTGTATGGGCGACCGTGTCGCTCCCCTCTGTGTTGGGCTCAGGCAGGGGAAGCAGTTGTTTTAGGTCCTGATATGGTTTAGGAGACTACAGACTTGGTTCAGGTGATTCGGCAACGGATGTTGACGGCCCAGAGTCGACAGAAATCATATGCTGACAGACGGCGACGACCACTTCAGTTCGTCGTAGGGGATCGCGTCTTCTTGCGAGTCTCGCCACGACGGGGACACAGGCGGTTTGGGCGAGGTTCAAAACTCTCCCCTCGATTTGTGGGTCCTTTTCCTATTGTTACTGTTGTGGGACCGGTTGCCTATCGATTAGAGTTACCACCCGAGCTAGCTCGTGTTCATGACATTTTCCACGTCTCCCGATTCTGGAAATATTACCCGGATCCTACACATGTGCTAGATTGGCGTGAGATAGAGCTAGCTGATGATGGTTCCGTTGTGGAGGCACCAGTTCAGATTTTAGACCGACGGGAACAGGTTTTGCGGGGCAAGACGATTCCGTTGGTCCGAGTTTTGTGGCGTCACCATAGTATGGAGGAGCAGACCTGGGAGCGAGAGAGTCAGATGCGTGCTCTTCACCCCGAGCTGTTCGAGGACGAACATTCCTAAGGTGGGGAGGATGTCAACATCTTTACCGTCCGTTGAGGTATTTAACCTTGATTGTTGCGTTTTTGCTTCTGCTTGTAGATTATTTTATTCTTGGGCGTTGTTCTGTTTAGCATGCTAATTGGAATTAGGTTATGCGTAACCATTTTAGCCTGGAGGTGTTATTTCATTGAAGATAACTTGTCTTTTCGGGGACGAAAAGTCCTAAGGTGGGGAGGATGTAAAGACCCGTACCTGTGAGCGTGGAGTCGGGCCCCGAATAGAGGTTGGAATATCTATTTGGCGGTGTGATCTTCGCGTTAACTTTCCGAATTATTATTTTAATATGGTGATTTTATTATTCTTTTTTTTGAGATCATTATTTGAATATTATTATGATTATTAATATAATTTAAGTATTTAATTATTATTGATGTAATTATCACATTTATTTTTATTAAAATTATGGGAACACATTAATGGAAATATTTTAGTATTTAAACCATATTATTATTATTAGTAGAAATTCTATTATTATTATTATTTAACCTAATAATAGGATAGTATAAAAGTGAACCTAGGGTGAAACCCTAGGCACGTTGTATGTCTGCGTAGAGCCTGGTGAGGGAGAAGCACAGGGTTGGAAGAAATAGTGTTTCATTAATCATCTGAAGCTATATTCAGGTAGGTGTTTCCATTGTTGCTTTTTGTTTCTTGATTTTCCATGTTGCGTGATTAAGTGTATGTGGGCGAGCGTTATATGTACATACAGCAAAGATAAATAAATATAGATAAATAAACGCTACATATGATCACCGTCGTCTGCGTGCGTCGCTGGGGATATGAGTAGAGCGGATGGCGACGTCGGCACTGACCACGCGTCCTCTTGCGCCACGCGGAGGTGGTGGAGGAGTTGAAGCAGCAGCCGGCGACGTCCGGTGTGGCGACGGCGGTCGTCATCCCAAACGGCGAGACAGGGACGGCGGCACCACAGCTGTCCCATGGGTGGACCGCGTGCCGCTGAACGGTCGTGTGCCGTGTAGATCGTGAAGAAGGGGCAGCGGCAGGCCTGGTTACGGGTCGCGCTAGCCGTGTTGGAAGGGGACGGCAGCGTCGGTACTTTTTTCCCCCCTTCCTTGGTTCGTCCAGAGCGCCACGGACGGCGCACAGAGTTGGGGCGACAGCCCCATGCCGTCTCTCCTTGGACTATCGCCAGCCCTAACGGGCTGGCATCAGGCACGTTGGGCCGACCCTTTTTTTTGGGTCGGTTCATGTTTTAGGAGTTTTACATGTGTATATATGTATACACATGTAAATGTACATATAAAAATATATAAATGTAATTTGTAGGAATAATATTAACTTAAAGAGGGGGAATACCTGTAATTAATATTAATTGTGGGAGGTATATATAAATATATATTATACATATTTGTATATATATATATATATATATATATATATATATATATATATATATATATATATATATATATATATATATATATTACTGTTGTTTGCAATAAGCTAGTGCTAGGTCGGAAATTTTAGTGCTTGAAAGGCCGTAGTAACGAGTTATGATTATTAAAAACCTTGTTTACTTGTTATGTGTGGATGTGATTAATTTGATGTATTAATTATATGTGGTCATGAGATAAATTGGTGTTGTTCAGTTATGGGTGGGGATCTTGTCACGAAAGAAAAAAAATTGGTTGGGTAACTGCAGGTCCCACGTAGGGCTGGCAAGAGGCCGCAGATCCCCTATGTGGCTGGTAACCCAGGTCCCATATGAGGCAGGTTGTCATAGAGACACCACGGGTCCCATATATGGCTGTCCATTAGTGATTCGAATATTTGGAGATGGTAACGGGAAATTTCGTGATTTGGCATGGTTACCGGTGTGTACCATTGATGATTTTAAAGTGGTGACGTCCTATGATTATGAGATTTCATTGTGATTACATGACACTACACAAGCACAAGCATGCACTGTTCATATAGAGACTTAGAATCTTATCTGCGTTGGTAGAGAATGGGAGTCACCTACTGGGCATTCGTGCTCACCCTACTCTATTTACATTTTCTACAGGTTGTAGGGAGTAGCAGGTGGCGCCATAGCGGAGCAGGCCGGGACACCCTTGGTGTAGGATTCCTTTTATGGTCTTACTTATCATTTGATTATTTGTTTATTACTCCGGACTTGGGTCTGTGACAGGTGTATGAACCTTTTGGTAGGACCTTATTTGGGATTCGTTCTGTTGCTGGACACTTATATGAATTAATTGCATTGTCATGTTTTCTATTAGATTTTAAATGAGTCTTTGGAGTGTATAACTCTGCCCCTGTCGTACTGTTATACAGGTTCGGATTAGTCACCAACCCCCACAACTCCTGAGCGGGCGTGGGGAAGTCGCGTTCCTGATTCTGTGGGTTTTCAGAATTTGGGGGCGTGACACATACATCAAGGGTAATCCTGTACTTTCTCATATATCATCATGCATACAACGAGTCAAACAGTCATACAGACATCACATCACAAACAGTATACAAATACAATTGTCCACGGACCCATGTCTGGGATATCACATAAAACACTACAGAATATAAATGTATCATACATCAAAGTAGTGGGCGTCCTCCTGGAAGAAAGTCCTCCACTAGTCTCGGGTCACACCTGAAAAGGGTAAACAACAAGTAGGGGTGAGCGACAAGCTCAGTAGGTGACCCCAACACTCCACATCATGCAGAATTACAAGTCTATGCTACATGCTCTGTATACTCGTGCACTGTGTAGTGTGCACAATCATTAGGACTCAGCCTGCAAACAAACATTAGGACCTAGCCTGCCCACACAGGACAGCTTGTCCACGATCCTCAACAGGATCCCAGCTCAGGGCACTCAGGCCTACCACAGTGCTATATGCCTGGACACAGTCGCCACACAGGCCTGCCATCGACGCATATGCTTGCCACGGCACAGCGCAATATGCCCGGCCACAGTCGCCACACAAGCCTGCCATCGGCGCATATACCTGCCACGTCAACCACATAGCACCATCGGTGCATCACGGTGAGAACCCAAACAAGTCACGGAGTCCATGCCCCAATACCTCACACCAATATACTAACATTAGTATGGCATGTCATTCTCAACATTTCCTTTAGAACTGTAGCCAGTCTTCACAAGTAAATCCTCAATCCTTGATTTATGAAGGAAGTACCCATAGCAGCTATTTTCTTGAAATCAAAAGTCCCGGCATTGGGTTCCAATATCATAAATAAGATAATCTGATTTTTGGGGATTTTCCTGAGATGTCTAACCTCACTTTCCAAAAATTCACCACTACGAACTTTTGGGTTTTTCCGAGATTTTACACTAAATCTCAATTTTCACATTCTGAAAGAGTGGGAATTAATTTTTCTAGTATTTTTCTTTGAATCCAAATGGGGGTATTTCGTTATTTACATAGTAACTTAAGTATACTTAAATGTGTAGATGGGTATAGGTTGCGATGTAAATAGGTCCAGTCCAGTGTCCAGTTACACTGCAGGAGCTGCGACTCGTAGCTCGGAACCTGCAACTCGTAGCTGTGGAGTGTGGAACTGCAGCGCGCCTCGAAGACTCAAAGCGAGGCTACGACCTTCGACCTACGAGGCAATGAACTTCGACCCTTCGGCTACGAACTATGAACTACGAGGCTACGAACTATGACCCTACGAACTACGACCCTATGAACTACGAACCTTCAACCTACGAACTACGGGTCTACGAACTATGACACTACGACCTAGAACTTCGGGTCTCCATCATTTCGAACCAGGAACGCACCCAGGGTACTGTTCATCATCGTTTTCACCTGTTCTTCACCTGAAACGCGCCCAAAAACTCCCAGACGCTCACTAACACCCCTGTTTCGCAACAAACTACGATATCTACCTCAAAACGCGTCCAAAATGCCTCTAAATCGCGCAGAAACAACAAAAATACGTATAAAATTTTAGATTTCCAGAAATCTAGATCTAAACCCAGATTTCCATGGTTGACTTATCAATCCTGATGAAAAACACAGTTAATCAACCCTAAAATCACAGAAACATATATCCACCGTGATAATAAACACTTCTTAACCACAGATCTTATGCTAAACCATTAGTTCTAACCCAAAATTGGTTTTCCCCAAATTCAAGGGTTCATGCTCAATTTCATAAATCATGATAAATTCGTGCAGATCCAAAACAAGAGAGAGATAAGAAGTTCAAGGACACCTACTTGAAGTGAATCTTTGAGCTCCACGAACCTAAATCGCCCCAAATCGCCAAGGCCTCCAAGCTCTTTCTCTCAACGCACAAACGTGAAACGTAAATTGAAAGCTTCTTTTTTTTTTCTACTATTTATATTTCTGCCAGTCAACTGACCTAGCCAACCATTGACCCAGTCAATAATTGACCTCCCAACATAAAATTGACCCCCAAGGCCCCGAGCTCCAAATTGAGTCAAACTACAGTCAAAACGCTCGAAATGATGAGCACAACGCTAGACTGATATTATCACACGCAAATGACCGCCCAAATGCAAAGTCAACCAATAAACCCCGAAAAGTCAACAATCGGGTCAAATGGGGCCCTGACTCGGAATCGGGCCCAAGTACAGTCAAAATGCTCACATCGACGACTACACTACCGTCCAGATAGTTACATTCTCATAGAATGTCTATCTCTCAAAACTACCCAAATATGAGTCTTTACAGTAGTGTAGTCGCCGATGTGAGCATTTTGACTGTACCTGGGCCCGATTTTGAGTCGGGGCCCCGTTTGACCTGATTGTTGACTTTTTGGGGGTCTATTGGTTAACTTTGCATTTGGGCAATCATTTGAGTGTGATAATATCTGCTTAGTGTTGTGCTCGTTATTTCGAGCGTTTTGACTGTAATTTGACTCAATTTGGAGTTCGAGACCTTAGAGGTCAATTATTGTGTTGGGAGGTCAATTATTGACTAGGTCAATGATTGACTAGGTCATTTATTGGTCAATGACTGGCAGAAATGTAAATAGCAAGAAAAAAAAGAGCTTTCACTTTACGCTATCACGTTTGTGCGTTTGAGAGAGAGAGAGAGAGAGAGCTTGGAGCTTGGTGTCTTGGAGATTTGGAGCGATTGAGGTTCGTGGAGCTCAAAGAATCACTCCAGGTAGGTGTCCTTGAACCTCTTATCTTGATTCTGTCTTTGGTATGCACAAATTTTGCATGATTTATGGAATTTAGCATGAACCCTAGGTTTTGGGGGAAATCCAATTTTGGGTTAAATCTAATAGTTTAGCATAAAATCTATGGTTAAGAACTAATTTAAATCAGTTTTGATATGTGTTTCTGTGATCTGGGGTGGTTTAACTGCATATTTCATGAGGGTTGAGAAGTCAACCATGGAAATCTAGATTTAGATCTAGATTTCTAAAAATCTGCAATTTGGTGCGTATTTCTGTTGTTATCTGTGCGATTTATAGGCGTTTTGGATGCATTTTGAGGTAGATATCGTAGTCTGTTGCGTGAAATGTTTGTTTGTGAGCGTCTGGGGGTTGCTAGGTTGATTCCAGACGAAGAATAGGCAAAACGTTGATGAACAGTACCCTGAGTGAATTATTGGGTCAAAATGACGAAGATCCGAAGTTCTAGGTCGAAGGGTCGAAGATTTAGGGTTGTAGGGTCGAAGGGTCGTAGACTCGTAGTTCGTAGACCGGTAGTTCGTAGACTCATAGTTCGTAGATCCATAATTCGTAGATCCATAAACTCGTAGTCCGAAGGTCGAAGTTCGTAATCCAAAGGTCGAAAATCGAAGACCAGCTTCGAGTCTTCGAGGCGCACTGCAGTTCCACACTCCGCAGCTACGAGTCGCAGCTCCAACAATGTAACTGAACACTGGACTACACTGGATTGGACTATTTACATTGTAACCTATACCAAAGTATTACTTAAGTTATAATGTAAATAACGAAATACCCCCCTTTCGGATTCAAAGAAAAATACTAGAAAAATTAATTCTCACTCATTCAAAATGTGAAAATTGGGATTTAGTGTAAAATCTCGGAAAAATCCAGTTTTTCGTAGAGGTGAATTTTTGGAAAGTGGGATTAGACATCTCAGAAAAATTCCCAAAAATCAGATTATCTTAGTTATGATATGGAGACCCAATGCCAGGACTTTTTATTTCAAGAAAACAACTCCTATGGGTATCTCCTTCCTTGGTCAAGGAATGATGATCGATTTGTGAAGACTGGCTTCAGTTATAAAGGGAGTATGGTGAACCTTAATGCCATATTGGTGTTAGTATGTTGGTTTGAGGAATTAGGGCTTGGGCTCTATGACTTGTTGGGTTCTCACCGTGAAGCATAGATGATGCTATGTGGTTAATGGGGTAGGCCTATGCGTCGATGGCAGGCCTGGGGGCGGGACGTGACCGGGCATATTGGGGCATGGGCCGTGGCGGTGCATATGCGCCGATGGCAGGCCTGGTGTGCACCGTGTCCCAAAGATATATAAGCGTGGTGGTAGCTGAGTGCCCTAAGCTAGGATCCTGTTGAGGATCGTGGACAAGCTATCCTGTGTGGGCAAGCTGGGTCCTGATGTTTGTTTGCAGGCTGAGTCCTGATGATGGTGCACACTACACAGTGCATGAGTACACAGAGCATGTAGTGTAGACTTGTATGTTTGCATGATGTGGAGTATTGGGGTCTGTAAAGACTCGTATTTGGGTAGTTTTGAGAGATAGTCATTCTATGGGAATGTAACTATCTGGACGGTAGTGTAGCCGTCGATGTGAGCATTTTGACTGTACTTGGGCCCGATTTCGAGTCGGGGCCCCGTTTGACCCGATTGTTGACTTTTTGGGGTTTATTGGTTGACTTTGCGTTTGAGCAGTCATTTGAGTGTGATAATATCTGAACAGTGTTGTGCTCGTTATTTCGAGCGTTTTGACAGTAATTTGACTCAATTTGGAGTTCGTGACCTCGGGAGGTCAATTATTGCGTTCGGGTCAATTATTGATGGGAGGCCAATTATTGGCAACGGTATATATATAATTAAGAACTGCCTTATATATTTAATTGCCAATTATTGGTACGTGCATGTTTGAGCAAGAGAGAGAGAGAGAGAGAGAGAGAAGGTGAAGAGCGTAGAGCTTTCTTGGCGATTTTGGGGCGATTGGAGCTCGTGGATCGCAAATAATCTTCGCATGTTTGAGCTTGTGTCCTTAACTGTCTTATTTCGATCCTATCTCTGAATATGTGATCTGTGGATGTATGAGTGTGTATTTTATGAGGGTTGAGAAGTCAACCATGGAGGTCTAGATTTAGATCTAGATGAATATATGATTTGTGTGTATTTATGATGTTATCGTGCGAATTAGAGGCGTTTAGGACGCGTTTTGAGGTAAATATTGCAGTTTATTGCATAAAACAGATGTTTATGAGCGTCTGGGGGTCACTGGGTTGCTCCCAGACGAAGAACAGGCCAAAAACGATGATGAACAGTACCCTGGGCGAGTTTTAGAGTCGACGGACCAGTCAGCAGTTGTGAAGTCAGCAGCTTCGTAGTCAGTAGCTATGGAGTCAGCAGCTATGGAGTCAACAACTTAGTTAGTCCGGATAAGTAGTCCAGAGGAGTTAGTCCGGATCGTAGTCCGGAGTAGTTAGTCCGGATCAGTAGTCCGGAGGAGTTAGTCCGGATCAGTAGTCTGGAGGAGTTAGTCCGGATCAGTAGTATCAGTCCGTAGCATCGATCCAGGAGCATCAAATCCGTAGCGGTGAAACAAGAGTTCCAGCAAAGATGCAACTGCACTGCACTGGACATTTACATTGTAAACCATTATGCCTCTCCACATTTAAGTATTATACTTAAATTACAATGTAAATAACGAAATACCCCCCATTTGGATTCAAAGAAAAATACTAGAAAAATTAATTCCCACTATTTCAAAATGTGAAAATTCGGATTTAATGTAAAATCTCGGAAAACCCAAAAGTTCGTAGTGGTGAGTTTTTGGAAAGTGGGGTTAGACATCTCAGAAAAATCCCCAAAAAATTAGATTATCTTATTTATGATAAGGGAACCTAATGCCGGGACTTTTAATTTCAAGAAAATAGCTGCTATGAGTACTTCCTTCATAAATCAAGGGTTAAAGACTTACTTGTGAATACTGGCTACAGTTCGAAAGGAATATTGAAAATGACATGCCATACTAATGTTAGTATGTTGGTGTGAGGTATTGGGGCATGGACTCCGTGACTTGTTTGGGTTCTCACCGTGATGCACCGATGGTGCTATGTGGTTGACGTGGCAGGCATATGCACCGTGGCAGGCCTGTGTGGCGACCGTGGCCGGGCATATTGCGCGTGGACAAGGCTAAGGCCTGAGTTGAGCCGTTGAGCTCGTAGAGCTAGGGCCGAGTGCCCTGGAGCTGGGATCCCATGGAGGATCGTGGACAAGTGGTCCTGATGTTTGTTGCGGTCGAGTCCTGATGATTGTGCACACTACACGGTGCACGAGTACACTGAGCATATAGTATAGACTTATATGTGTTGCATGATGTGGAGTGTTAGGGTCACCTACTGAGCTTGTCGCTCACCCCTACTTGTTGTTTACCCTTTTCAGGTGTGACCCGAGACTAGTGGAGGACTTTCTTCCAGGAGGACGCCCACTACTCTGATGTATGATACGATTATATTCCGTATTGTTTTATGTGATATCCCGGACATGGGTCCGTGGACGATTGTATTTGCATACTGTATGATGTGATGTCTGTATGACTGTTTGACTCTTTGTATGCATGATGATATATGGGAAAGTACAGGATTACCCTTGATGTATGACTGTATAGGGTTGCATATTGGAGACAGCACCCGCGGTGTAGTCTCTATTGGTGCTAGTCACCAACCCCTTGACCTTTCGGGTGCGGGCAAGGGGAAGTCATGTACCCGGTTCCGGGTTCCCTGGAATTCGGGAGCGTGACAAGTTGGCATCAGAGCATGGTCTAGTGGACCTAGGTTAGTGAGGGGTGGTTAATTGATTCCATGTGACTTGGAAAACTGTAGGGAGGGCGCCTGATCAACGCAGTCCTTACATGTATTCTAGGTTATTTTGGTGTCAGTTAGATCATCCTAGGAGCATACATGGGGATGGGGTGCATTGCTAGTGGTATAATTGTGTGCATATAGGGCACTAGCTTGTCTTTGTGTGTGATGTGCTTGTATGTGGTGCCAGGATGGCACGTGGCCGTGAGAGCCAGGACTTGATTGTGGTGTACCCTGAGGGGTGACACGATGCTATATGCATGGTTGTAGACCTACGGGTCGTGTGGTGTACCCTGATGGGGGACACGATGCTATATGCATGGTATGGACCTACGGGTCGTGTGGTGAGAACCTACAAGTCGGTTGTGCCTTTGATGGCTGTTTGTGTTAGCAGTTCTAGTATTGATCGTTTGTTGTTTGTTGTTGTGGCCAGTGTGATGGCACCACCGAGGAGGGTTGTCCGAGGCCAGGGTCCGGCAGAGGAGCCCACGATAGAGTCGGGGCACCAGGGGCAGCAGAGCCCGCAGCAGAAGTCATCAGCTCCCGTTATGGGACCTGATTTGGCTCAGGTATTGATTCAATTGCAGGAGGCCATGCAGGGTATGCAGGGCTCGATGAGAGATATGGCTAGAGAGGTGGATGAGTCAAGAGGCAACAACGGCCTCGGCGGCCACCACGGCCTCGACGGCCAGGAGGCGAGGGTGGTGCAGGATGTGCACCAGGCGGGAGGTCGTGATAGAGCCAGCACGACGAGGAGTGGATTGGGCTGCACAGTTTTTGAAACATGCACCCGGGACTTTTGAGGATGGTTCACGGCCTGAGGTAGCCAAGGACTGGATTAGATGGACAGAGGACATCTTTGAGATGATTGGGGTGCCAGATGAGGAGCGGGTGCGCGTGGCGACGCACTATTTGTTGGGTATCCCACGCAGGTGGTGGGAATCCACTAGAGCTGTCCATGGCAGTCAGATGAGCTGGAGGGAGTTTGTTGAGCGCTTCTTTGGGGAGTATTTTCCCAGCTCGTTGCAATATGCTCGACGTAGAGAGTATTATAAGCTTGTGCAGGGTAGCATGAGTGTGGGGGAGTATGTGCAAGCCTTCACAGATTTGGGGCGGTTTGCTCTGGAGTCTTGGGAAAAGGAAGGCCAGAAGACGCAGGACTTCATTCAGGGCTTGAGGCCATCTTTGAAAAGATAGCTGGAACCGATGCAGTTGACCAGCTACCGGGAGGCGGTCGACAAGGCGCTCATTATTGAGCGTGGTCAGGATCAGGCGAGAGCCCAGAGGCCAGGCGGTTCGGTAGGTTCGAGTAAGAAGAGACAGAGTGGGGAGAGCAGTGCTCCTCAGCCTGAGAGGAGGCAGGTGCAGAGGGTTTCCAGCCAGGTGGTGGGCCCCCGGGAGAGTTCAGCCAGCAGGAGGCCAGGGACCTGTTGGAGTTGTGGTTTGACCGGGCATGTCTCGAGAGACTGCCCAAGGAAAAAGATGACCTGTTTCCGATGCGGGAAAGTAGGGCATGGAGCTAGGGAATGTGTTACCCTTAGCTCAACCAGCAGGTGTAGGCCCTCGTCCGAGAGATCACGGACAGAGGAGTGGGGCTCCGTCTCGAGGTCGTCGGTGCTGCCGGCACGAGCACGCAGCGACGCGACGTGGTACAGCAGCCTCGGCGGGAGGCACAGGGTCATGTTGATCGGCGGGGCAAGGCCCCAATGGGCCAGGCTAGTGGCGGTGGACCACGAGGGAGGACTTTTGCCCTTACCGGTAGAGAGGCAGAGGTTCCACCAGGTGGACGAGGCAGGAGCAGGACCTTCGGTGGTGAGAGGTACCATTATCATTTCTCATACTATTTGTTCAGTTTTGATTGATACTGGTGCTACCCATTCTTTTATTTCGTATGCTACGGTGGTTGGCTTGGAGTTAGACCAGGACACAGTGAGTCAGTCTCTGATGGTTGCTTCACCTTTGGGTGGAATTGTGATACTTGAGAGTATCTGTCGTGCTTGTCAGGTAACACTTGGGGGTGTTAACCTGTTGTGTGATTTGTATATCATGGAGTTAGATGATTTTGATGTTATCCTGGGTATGGACTGGTTGGTCTCCGTGGAGGCCAAGATTGATTGTTTTCGACGGCGTGTGACGTTCCTCACACCAGAGGGCACGCGGGGTGTCTTTGTGGGTGAGTGGACCGAGGAGGCATGCAGGTTGGGACCTTTGAGGCATGGGTGGGGTGATGTGACCCACCAGTTTGTCACGTCCCCGAATTCCAGGGAACCCGGAACCGGGTACATGACTTCCCCTTGCCCGCACCCGAAAGGTCAAGGGGTTGGTGACTAGCACCAAAAGAGATTACACCGCGGGTGCTGTCTCAAATATGCAACCCTGTACAGTCATATATCAAGGGTAATCCTGTACTTTCCCATATATCATCATGCATACAAAGAATCAAACAGTCATACAGACATCACATCATACAGTATGCAAATACAACTGTCCACGGACCCATGTCCGGGATATCACATAAAACAATACAGAATATAACTGTATCATACATCAGAGTAGGGGGCGTCCTCCTGGAAGAAAGTCCTCCACTAGTCTCGGGTCACACCTGAAAAGGGTAAACAACAAGTAGGGGTGAGCGACAAGCTCAATAGGTGACCCTAACACTCCACATCATGCAACACATATAAGTCTATACTATATGCTTAGTGTACTCGTGCACCGTGTAGTGTGCACAATCATCAGGACTCAGCCTG
Source organism: Taxillus chinensis (assembly GCA_023512835.1). Classification (NCBI taxonomy): domain Eukaryota; kingdom Viridiplantae; phylum Streptophyta; class Magnoliopsida; order Santalales; family Loranthaceae; genus Taxillus; species Taxillus chinensis. The sequence goes on from CM042086.1 coordinate 1,441,979, forward strand.
CAACAAACATTAGGACAACTTGTCCACGATCCTCCATGGGATCCCAGCTCAGGGCACTCAGCCCTAGCTCCACGAGCTCAACGGCTCAACTCAGGCCTTAGCCTGTTCACAGCGCAATATGCCCGGCCACAGTCGCCACACAGGCCTGCCACGGTGCATATGCCTGCCACGTCAACCACATAGCACCATCGGTGCATCACGGTGAGAACCCAAACAAGTCACGGAGTCCATGCCCCAATACCTCACACCAACATACTAACATTAGTATGGCATGTCATTTTCAATATTCCTTTCGAGTCGTAGCCGGTATTCACAAGTAAGTCTTTAATCCTTGATTTATGAAGGAAGTACCCATAGCAGCTATTTTCTTGAAATCAAAAGTCCCGGCATTGGGTTCCCATAGCATAAATAAGATAATCTGATATTTGGGGATTTTTCTGAGATGTCTAACCCCACTTTCCAAAAATTCACCACTACGAACTTTTAGGTTTTTCCGAGATTTTACACTAAAACCCAATTTTCACATTTTGAAATAGTGGGAATTAATTTTTCTAGTATTTTTCTTTGAATCCAAATGGGGGGTATTTCGTTATTTACATAGTAACTTAAGTAGATACTTAAGTGTGTAGATGGGTATAGGTTACTTTGTAAATAGGTCCAGTCAAACTGTATTTCGAATCTGCCAGTGAAACTACATTTTCGAATCTGCCTTTACTGTATTTCGAATCTGTATTTTCAAATCTCTTTTCGGACTGCCTTCGACTCTCGAACCTACACTCGAACTACCTTCGAAAACTACCTTCGAAGTACCCATGAACTGCCTTCGAAACTCCCTTCAAAGTACCTTTGAACCTTCGAAACGATACTCGAAAATTTCACATTCGACACTCGAAATTACACTACATCGAACCTACCTTCGAACCTTCGAAACTGCACATTCGAAATTTCCAATTTCCAGTCGATCTCATCGGCTGTTCTCTACCCAGTTCACGACAGTTACTGTTCATCATCGTTTTTCACCTGTTTCTCGTCTGGATTCAACCCAGAAACCTCCAGACCTTTCGGAATCTCATAAAACTCATACCTAATACTATATATTAGGTTTTAAATCACGTCTTACCCCTCAGAACGCATTTTAAATACAAGTTTCAACCCAAAATTGGTTTTTCCCCAAATTTTAGGGTTCAACACGAATTTGCATGATTTCATCAAATTCTTACATGTTAATCCAAAAAACGGCAAGAAAAGGGTGAAGAATCGGTGGAACACCTACCTGGAATGATTCTTGATGCTTGAACGAGCTCAAAACGCCCCAAATCGCCAAGGCCTCCAAGCTTCCTTCTCTCTTTCTCTCTCTAAGCTCTCCAACGCAGATGCAGAAATGCTAAAACGTAACGTGGAAGCTCTCTTTCCCCTATTTATATTTTTGCTAGTCAACTGACCTAGTCAACCATTGACCCAGTCAATAATTAACCTCCAAGGTCCCGAACTCCAAATTGAGTCAAACTATAGTCAAAACGCTCGAAATGACGAGCACAATACTACATAGATATTAGTACACCCAAATGACCGCTCAAACGCAAAGTCAACCAATAGACCCCGAAAAGTCAACAATCGGGTCAAACGGGGCCCCGACTCGGAATCGGGCCCAAGTACAGTCAAAATGCTCACATTGACGGCTACACTACCGTCCTGATAGTTACATTCCCATAGAATGACTATCTCTCAAGACTACCCAATACGAGTCTTTACAAGTTAGCCAGCTTGACGTTGGTTGACAGGATGAGAGAGGGGAAGGCTGTTTTGCCACCCATTGTAGATCAGTTCCCGGATGTGTTTCCCGAGGACTTGGTCAGCTTGCCACCCGTGAGGGAGGTGGTGTTTTCAATCGAGTTGTTGCCAGGGACAACACCGATCAGGTTAGTGGCCTACAGGATGGCACCGACAGAGCTTAGAGAGCTCAAGAGACAGATAGATGATCTATTGGCACGAGGCTTTATCAGGCGGAGTAGCTCACCATGGGGCGCTCCAGTGTTGTTCGCCAAGAAGGCGGATGGTTCACTTCGGTTGTGTATAGACTACCAGAAGCTGAACCAGGTGACTGTGAAGAACAAGTATCCATTGCCGAGGATCGATGACCTGTTTGATCAGTTTCGAGGTGCAATGGTTTTCCAAAATAGACTTGAGGTCTGGATACCATCAGTTGAGGGTTAGGGAGGCAGATATCCCAAAGACCGCATTCAGTTGTCGCTATGGGCATTATGAGTGGCTTGTGATGCCGTTTGGGCTCACGAATGGTCCAGCAGTGTTTATGGGATTGATGAACCAGGTGTTCGCTCCATATTTAGATATGTTCGTTGTGGTGTTCATCGACGATATCTTGGTCTATTCAGCGACCAAGAGGGAGCATGAGGAGCATTTGCAGATTGTGTTGCAGACCTTGCGGGAGCATCGTTTGTACGCGAAGTTCACGAAATGTGACTTCTGGTTGCAACAGGTGCACTTCTTGGGGCATGTGGTGTCTTCGAGAGGGTATCACAGTGGACCCTGAGAAGATTGAGGCGATCATGTCGTGGAAGAGGCCCACGAATGTGTTTGAGATTCGTAGCTTCCTTGGTTTGGCAGGCTATTATCGGAGGTTCGTGGAGGATTTTTCCCGGTTGGCGGCTCCTATGACACACTTGACTAGGAAGGGAGTTCCTTTCATTTGGTCCGATGCGTGTGAGAGTGCTTTCATGGAGTCGAAGGCACGATTGACCTCAAGACCTATCTTGATTCTCCCACAGGAGGGTGTGCCTTTTGAGGTGTATTGTGATGCTTCCAGGGTGGGACTTGGTTATGTGTTGATGCGGACTCGGCGGTGATTGCTTATGGATCTAGGCGATTGAGACCACATGAGCAGAACTATCCCACGCATGATTTGGAGTTGGTCGTAGTGATCTTTGCTTTAAAGAGGGCGGCATTATCTCCTTAGGGAGAAATTTGTGGTGTATATGGACCACAAAAGCTTGCGATATATCTTCTCTCGGCGAGACCTGAACCTTAGGCAGAGACGGTGGGTGGAGTACCCAACAGTTTCGGTTTGATATGATGTACACCCTCTGGGAAGGGTAATGTGGTGGCGATGCTCTGAGTAGGAAGAGCAGGGCCGTGGTGGCCCATTGTGCCATTAAAGAATGGGAGATGATGGGTCGGTTAGCGGCGATGAGATTGCAAATGGTGACCAGGTGAGGGGCGAGGGACCCTCGGTGTTGTTGTCCAGTCCCTGAGTTGCGGCGCAGGATCATAGAGGATCAGTGGGGGACATTGATTGTGAGGTCATCGAGAGACGATTCGGACGGGGCAGGCATCTTCCGATTGGACCGAGGATGCTGAGCATATATTGAGGTATAGGGGTCGCCTGATAGTTCCCACTTCTCTTCAGGAGGAGGTTCTTCGGGAATTTCACCAGGTCGAGGTTAATCGTACATCCTGGTGGGACCAAGATGTACCATGCCGTGAGGAGGCGATATTGGTGGCCAGGCCTGAAGAAGGCCGTTGCTGATTTTGTGAGGAGGTGTTTGACCTGTCAGCAGGTCAAGGCAGAGCACCTGAGATCAGCTGGTGAGTTGCAGTCATTGCCAGTGCCAGAGTGGAAATGGGACCACGTGACCATGGATTTTGTCACTGGACTTCCTCGTTCCAGGGGACACGACACGATATGGGTAGTTGTCGACCGGTTGACCAAATCGGCACATTTTATTCCGATTCGAGAGACAGACCCAGTGAGGACTTTGGGACAGAGGTATATTGATGTTATTGTGCGGTTGCATGGAGTCCCATTCTCTATTGTATCTGATCGGGATGCGAGGTTCACATCTCAGTTTTGGAGACAGTTGCAGCGAGCCTTGGGTACTAGGGTGAACCTCAGTACAGCCTTTCACCCGCAGACGGATGATCAGTAGGAGCAGACTTGGGAGAAAGAGAGCCAGATGCGGGTTCTTCATCCTGAGCTGTTTGAGGACGATCAGTCCTGAGGTGGGGAGGATGTGAGGACCTTCCCTGAGGTATGAGTTATGTTTTATGCATTTGTTTTGCATATGTTGTTTGAGATGTGGTTTAGCTTGTTATTGGTTGGCATCCTAGCATCGTGTGAGCCTTTTTGGCTTGTTGTGAGTTACATTGCACCTGTGTGGTTGGTGATCATGTTGATGATCATATTTTTGTGTCTTGTTGTTGTGCGGTGCTTGAGCTTGGATTTTGCTATGTCTTTTGGGCTTGTGTTTTATTTTCGAGGACGAAAAGTCCTAAGGTGGGGAGGATGTAAAGACTCGTATTTGGGTAGTTTTGAGAGATAGTCATTCTATGGGAATGTAACTATCTAGACGGTAGTGTAGCCGTCGATGTGAGCATTTTGACTGTACTTGGGCCCGATTTCGAGTCGGGGCCCCATTTGACCCGATTGTTGACTTTTTGGGGTTTATTGGTTGACTTTGCGTTTGAGCAGTCATTTGAGTGTGATAATATCTGAACAGTGTTGTGCTCGTTATTTCGAGCGTTTTGACAGTAATTTGACTCAATTTGGAGTTCGTGACCTCGGGAGGTCAATTATTGCGTTCGGGTCAATTATTGATGGGAGGCCAATTATTGGCAACGGTATATATATAATTAAGAACTGCCTTATATCTTTAATTGCCAATTATTGGTACGTGCATGTTTGAGCAAGAGAGAGAGAGAGAGAGAGAGAGAAAAAAGGTGAAGAGCGTAGAGCTTTCTTGGCGATTTTGGAGCGATTGGAGCTCGTGGATCGCAAATAATCTTCGCATGTTTGAGCTCGTGTCCTTAACTGTCTTATTTCGATCCTATCTCTGAATATGTGATCTGTGGATGTATGAGTGTGTATTTTATGAGGGTTGAGAAGTCAACCATGGAGGTCTAGATTTAGATCTAGATGAATATATGATTTGTGTGTATTTATGATGTTATCGTGCGAATTAGAGGCGTTTAGGACGCGTTTTGAGGTAAATATTGCAGTTTATTGCGTAAAACAGATGTTTATGAGCGTCTGGGGGGTCACTGGGGTTGCTCCCAGACGAAGAACAGGCCAAAAACGATGATGAACAGTACCACGGGCGAGTTTTAGAGTCGACGGACGATCAAGGAACAGAGTCAAGACTTTCGTAGTCAGCAGCTATGGAGTCAACAACTTAGTTAGTCCGGATCAGTAGTCCGGAGGAGTTAGTCCGGATCAATAGTCCGGAGTAGTTAGTCCGGATCAGTAGTCCAGGAGGAGTTAGTCCGGATCAGTAGTCCGGAGGAGTTAGTCCGGATCAGTAGTCCGGAGGAGTTAGTCCGGATCAGTAGTCCGGAGGAGTTAGTCCGGATCAGTAGTCTGGAGGAGTTAGTCCGGATCAGTAGCATCAGTCCGTAGCATCAGTCCGGAGCATCAAATCCGTAGCATTAGTCCGGAGCATCAAATCCGTAGCAGTGAAACAGTGTTTAAGTATTATACTTAAGTTACAATGTAAATAACGAAATACCCCCCATTTGGATTCAAAGAAAAATACTAGAAAAATTAATTCCCACTATTTCAAAATGTGAAAATTGGGATTTAGTGTAAAATCTCGGAAAAACCCAAAAGTTCGTAGTGGTGAGTTTTTGGAAAGTGGGGTTAGACATCTCAGAAAAATCCCCAAAAAATCAGATTATCTTATTTATGATAAGGGAACCCAATGCCGGGACTTTTAATTTCAAGAAAATAGTTGCTATGAGTACTTCCTTCATAAATTAAGGGTTGAGGATTTACTTGTGAAGACTGGCTACAATTCTAAAGGAAATGTTGAGAATGACATGCCATACTAATGTTAGTATGTTGATGTGAGGTATTGGGGCATGGACTCCGTGACTTGTTTGGGTTCTCACCGTGATGCACCGATGGTGCTATGTGGTTGACGTGGCAGGCATATGCACCGATGGCAGGCCTGTGTGGCGATTATGGCCGGGCATATTGCGCTGTGGACAGGCTAAGGCCTGAGTTGAGCCGTTAAGCTCGTGGAGCTAGGGCTGAGTGCCCTGAGCTGGGATCCCATGGAGGATCGTGGACAAGTTATCCTGATGTTTGTTGCAGTCGAGTCCTGATGATTGTGCACACTACACGGTGCACGAGTACACTGAGCATATAGTATAGACTTATATGTGTTGCATGATGTGGAGTGTTAGGGTCACCTACTGAGCTTGTCGCTCACCCCTACTTGTTGTTTACCCTTTTCAGGTGTGACCCGAGACTAGTGGAGGACTTTCTTCCAGGAGGACGCCCACTACTCTGATGTATGATACAATTATATTCTGTATTGTTTTATGTGATATCCCGGACATGGGTCCGTGGACAGTTGTATTTGCATACTGTATGATGTGATGTCTGTATGATTGTTTGACTCTTTGTATGCATGATGATATATGGGAAAGTACAGGATTACCCTTGATGTATGATCGTACAAGGTTGCATATTTGAGACAAAGACCATGGTGTAGTCTCTATTGGTGCTAGTCACCAACCCCTTGACCTTTCGGGTGCGGGCAAGGGGAAGTCATGTACCCGGTTCCGGGTTCCCTGGAATTCGGGGGCGTGACAGGGTCACCTACTGAGCTTGTCGCTCACCCTTATTTATTGTTTACCTTTTCCAAGTGTGACCTGAGACTAGTGGAGGGCTTTCTTCCAGGAGGACGCTCATTACTCTGATGTATGATACAGTATTATATTCTGTATTGTTTTATGTGATATCCCGGACATAGGTCCATGGACAATTGTATTTGCATACTATTTGTGATGTGATGTCTGTATGAGTGTTTGACTTATTGTATGCATGATGATATATGGGAAAGTACAGAATTACCCTTGATGTATGACTGTACGGGGTTGCATATTTGAGACCACCCGCGGTGTAGCCTCCATTGGTGCTAGTCACCAACCCCTTGACCTTTCGGGTGCGGACAAGGGAAAGTCATGTTCTTAGTTTCGGGTTCCCTGGAATTTGAGGGCATGACACCAGCCCACCCGTAGCCCGATATTGTCCGTTTTGGGCCTCACCTGCACGGTTTTGTTTTTGGTAGGCCTTCGGCTCCCAAAATGTGTCGTGTTAGGAGAGGGTTCCACAGCCACCTAAGTAGCCTGCTTCGTTCTCCTCCCCAGCCGATGTGGGACATTACATCCACCCCCCCTCGTAGAGCCCAACATCTTCACTGGCACACCGATCCGGGCCCTGACTCTGATACCATTTATAACAGCCCAGCCCACCCGTAGCCCAATATTGTTTGCTTTGGGCCTCGCCCGCACAGTTTTGTTTTTGGTAGGCCCTCGGGCCCCAAAACATGTCGTGCTAGGAGAGGTTTCCGCAACCACCTAAGTAGCCTGCTTCGTTCTCCTCCCCGGCCGATGTGGGACATTACAATTTGAGAGCATACACCTAATTCTCTCACAAATGATCCTGTTCATCCTCTCAGCAACTCCATTATGCTGAGGTATTTTGGTACTGATTTTTCCAACCTAATGTCGTAACTCTTTGCAGTACTCCTTGAATGGACCACGATACTCTCCTCCATTGTCTGTGCATACATACTTCAACTACTTGCTTGTTTTTTTTTTCACCTTTACATGAAACTGCTTAAAAACCTCATGCACTTGATCTTTAGTTTTTAAAGTAAAAGTTCATATTTTTCTAGAGTGATCATCAATAAAAGTCACAAAATAAATAGTATCACCCATACTTAGTGCACATCATGCAACATCACAAGTTTAAAATATTTTCTTTTCTATTTATGGTAAATAATATTTAAATTTATTCGTTGGCCATGCTATTTATGTGCGAGTTGAAACGAAGCCGCTGCAACTTTCCCCGTCTTCGTTCGTCTTCGGCAAAAAAGAAAGAAAGGAAAATGTCATCTTTCTTTGAAAAAGCAGGTGCGAAGGCTATTGGTGGCTGCAGAGTACTGTTGGCGGCGGCGAAGGGCGATACCGCCTCCGCCTCTGCAACAAAATCGACAACCAAATCTTCCTCCTGGGCTAGAGGTGGGTCCAGGCCGCCGCTCGGCCTCGTATTGAAGGTGCCAGTGTCCCCTGCCCTCGGAAGCTTCCTTGGAGGAGCTTCCGAGTCCTCTCGCTGCGGGGCCATCAAGCAAATTTGGGCTCACATTAAGCTCCATAGCCTCCAGGTCACTCAAAACCCTAAAAACGCTGGTTATTCCTTATTCGACATTTGTTGTGTGTGTAGTGTCGTATAAGGTTAATTTGTTGCTGGCTGGGTACGCGTATCAGGTTCGGTAGGCATGGTTGATGATGTTAAAGTCGCTCTCCATGTTTATGCTAGATCTTTAGATTGACGCTCATGAGACCCTGGTTTATGTGAGGATTGTCTGTTTCCTTGAAAAGCATCGACACGCTTGGATTTTTTTGTTAAATATGTTTCAGAATCCGCATCTGCTCGGTTAAAACGAGTCGACTGTGCAATTGCATGACATATCCGTGAACTATTCACTGCTGTATTGATCTTTTTAAGGTTGGGATTTTTCTACTGTTAGTAGGGTACTTTATTTTGGTTCGGATGAAATGAAAGACAGGTAGCTTTTTAGGGGTTGAGTTTCCAGCGACTGATCTGATGAGGCTTTGTTTTGAGCATATGTATTATTGAATGGATATAAACAATTTGTTTTTGTTGTTGCGTTTGTGGTTTTTTTTGGGTGCAGTTGGCTTGTGACTAGGAGCTCTTCTTTTTCTTTTTTTTAATGAATCCATTTTACATTCAGAGGGGCCCGTACTAGAATGAGCAAAATAGCGATAGTGGAGATGCCACATTGATGATATACATTTATTTAGACATCATATGCTCAAAAGAGGGGGAAAAATCCTTTTTCCAGAAACTAACTGATTGAGCAATGGATTAATTTGGAGAACCGTTGAGAGATTGAAAGAACAGTAACCAAGCATTTAGTTATATGGTAAAAAACAACAAGAGCCTAGAGTAGATATCATTGTTAAGGAATACCTAAAACACTAAGGGACGATTATGAAAATCAAGTTGAATTGTTGGAAGTAGGCGAAGATTTTGAAATTGTTGTTGTTGCTTATGTGGTTATTACTTGATTTTTTTAAAAACTATTTTCATGTTTAAGAGCACTCATGAGAAATGGTAGAGGCAATGTAAAGAAGATATACTCAAATCAACTCAGTGTAAAAATAGTTGAAAATTAGAAGACAGAAAATGGTATTCAAGAGGAGAGGATTATGAGAACACATGCTATAAAATATTAGAATGCAGTATGGCCATTAAAATGAATGGAGCAAGAGCTCCTAAGACAATCCGGGCGAGCAGTTATTGAGGTAAGAGTTGTGAGACTACTGCTTCGTTTGAATTTTCACATATGATAAAGCTTTATTGTTTGATGGGTCCTATGGTTTGGAGTTTTCTAATGGTATATCCTGAGGCTGAACTTTTGCATGCAGTGTCCAGAAGATAAGAGGGTGATTATCTGTGATGATAAATTGAAGACAATATTTGCTGGGAAAGAAAAAGTAGGCATGCTGGAAATGACGAAGCTGCTGAGCCCCCATTTTCTGAAGAAGGCTAAATGATTTGGAGATTGGTGCTATGATGGCCCCTCCCCCCAATCCTAATCTCCCTCGTATTAGCCCCTTTTAATATTTTTACGGTTTGGCATCTGTTTTGCCCAGAAGTTGCCTTTCTTTAACATGTAGGCTGTGTGTGGCCTTTTTATTGTAGTCTCAACTTCGCAAACCTTAGAGTGGACGCATCTTGTGTGAAAACTTAAGTTAACGTTAACTATTCTGTGCTTGTGCTGAATTAGTGAAATCAATCAAGCTTGACCTACATGGGATAGCCTAACCTTGTAACCACTAGACCCCCCTCTGTGCTTGTTGCCTTTTTTACGTCTATGATAAAGTAAATATTTATTGATTTTAACTTAATTATATATCAGATTTAAATTTAAAGTATATTATTATTACATTTAATATATAAAGTAATGGTAAATTATGACTTTAAATGTATCATATTATTTTAAAACATATATTATATTTTTGTTGGAATTATCTAATGGTAGTGTTGCGCAAATTTTAAAATAAATAAATAAATAAAAATATTCTTGTGCAAATTAAAAAATATGACTTTACTGGCACTCACAATATTTTTCTTCAGTATGCATTTAAAAAAATTAAGTAATCAATTGTTTTACAAAATTACTATAAGTTAGGGAAACAAAATTGTGTTATATATATATATATATATATATATATAAATTGACAGGTCGCACAATTGAAATATTTAATTTAGGTCAATTTAATATTTATTGTTTTATTATTCCAAAGGTTCTAGTTATTTAAAATTGACATGAGAACCCATCCCACATGGCGTTTCCTCGATAACATCCAAGCATTTTCAAATTTGAACTTACACCTCCCAACGGTCGGAAGGCCCATTGATTCCTCCCGCGATTCATGACTATCCGATAGAAACAGATTCTGGCGACAACGTCAGCTGACATGTTCTTCTTCTGCACACGCACGGAGAGAGAGAGAGAGAGAGAGAGAGAGAGAGAGAGATTTCAACAAAGGAGTTACTGAATTTCAGTTAAAATTTATTTGATCCATGTGTCCTCATCCGTCTCTGTAAACTAATAACCACGGTTCTGTTGCGAGTTTCGTTGTTTTCAAACTTGGAAGTTCAAACAAAGCTTCTCGTTTCGTCCTCTCATTTATCCTTAAACACCGTTTTGCTGTCTTCTTCTTCCGATCCAAAAACCAATTTTGGCTTCTGGGTTTTTCCTCATTTTTGCGTAGCTTCATTAGTACTGCTAGCTGCTGCTTTATGAGAGGGAGGGAGAGGGCGAGTAATCGTAAAGTTTGAAGATCCAGCTACGTTGCGGTTGCATTCTAGAGGGACTTGAACAAATTTGAGGCCTTCTGACTTAAAAGGTCAGTTTTTTGAATTTCTTTTCGGCCCACACTTTCTTTGATCTTTACTTTCGGAAAATACAAAAGTAGCTTAATTCTCTTTCCAAGTCTTTTTAGTTCTCCTTCCGATTGATTTGATTCATTTAGTTTTCATGCCCCGTTCTTCTTTCTGTGGTTGTTTCTTAAAAGGCACAAAGCCTGATCTTTACATGTTTGATAAAAGGGCCAATTGATTTGAGGTAAACCTTTTTATGAGTGTACAAAACTTTAGGTATTGGTGACTCGTTTCTTCTCTTCAAAGCAATGCCAACCCACTCTTGCCCTCCCACAGTGGCATCTTTGTCTGAAGTTTAAGGATATGTCGATTCACTTGGGCGTTGATTGAAGAAAAAATTTGGCTGACAGTGAGTTGGGTTAAACGTTTTAACTCATTATCTTCCCAAGGCGTTACACGCTTGCTAATTTCTATTGATAAACCACCCCGTCAATTGTTTAAATTATTGAAGCTGTATTTTGGTCTTCTTGTTACTGGGATGCCCTTCATGTTGACCTTCATACAATTTTTTTTTATGATCATCTATCTATCTGGGTATTTTTGGTATTGCTTGAGCTTACGACCTTAATAATACAATACATGAATACAATACATGAACCTTAAAAAAATATTGAATGGTTGGATTGCCTGTACAAAGCCCTTTCTTATAGTCGTTGTTTTATCATTCTTAATACTTGTTTTGTAATCCCAAGTCCCAACTGCTCCACTCTGCCATTTCGGTGACGAAAATTTAATTTTGTTAGGTGGTTTTGTTTCCTTGAACTTGTACTTCTCGGGCATTCAAGTCGATTGGTATCCTCAAACCCAGAAAGCAGCGATGGGGGAAGATGGAGTTAGTTTTGATGATTCCGACGAGTCTGTTGAGTCTCTCTTATCCGGCGCACAGGAGCTGGTTCCAGTGGCTCTTGAAAAGGCAAGGCAGGTCAAGGGCTTCCACGCAAGGTGGAAACTGATAGTGTCAAAACTGGAGCAGGTCCCCTCCCGGCTATCAGATTTGTCAAGTCACCCTTGCTTCTCCAAGAACGTGCTCTGCAGGGAGGTACTGCAGGCTGTGTCGGTGACCCTGAAAGAAGCAATTGAATTGGGTGATTTGTGTTTGAAGGAGACGTATGAGGGGAAGCTTCAGATGCAAAGCGATCTCGACGCCTTGACCGGGAAACTGGATTTGAATTTGCGTGATTGTAGGCTCCTCATCAAGACCGGTGTCCTTGGGGAGGTCACAATGCCCTTGCCACGCCCCGGGTCTTCAGCTGCGGAGGCCCAGGCTCTGGCCGAGCACTGCAATATTAAGGAATTGCTAGCAAGGCTTCAGATTGGGCATTTGGAGGCGAAGCACAGGGCTCTGGATAGCCTTGTGGAGGTGATGAGAGAGGATGAGAAGACCGTTTCGGCAGCGATGGGGCGGAGCAACATCGCTGCTTTGGTCCAACTGCTCACTGCCACATCTCCCCGCATCCGAGAGAAGACCATCTCCGTGATTTGCTCGCTTGCCGAGTCTGTCGGCTGCGAGAATTGGCTCGTCTCAGAGGGCGCTTTGCCGCCACTCATCAGGCTTGTCGAGTCCGGCAGCATGGTGGGTAAAGAGAAGGCCACTATCTCACTCCAAAGATTGTCCATGTCCGCGGAGACCGCGCGATCAATCGTTGGGCACGGCGGGGTTCGGCCTCTGATTGATATCTGTCTCGCCGGAAACTCGGTCTCGCAGGCTGCTGCAGCTTGCACTTTAAAGAATCTGTCTGCTGTCCCGGAGATCAGACAAGCTCTGGTGGACGAAGGGATTGTAAAGGTTATGATTGATCTCATTGACCATGGGATCTTGTTAGGATCAAAGGAGTATGCTGCAGAGTGCTTGCAGAATCTTACTGCCTCTAATCGGATTATCAAGATGGCAGTCGTTGCAGAAGGCGGGGTTGGGAGCTTGCTGGCCTATCTTGATGGCCCATTGCCCCAAGTATCCGCGGTTGGGGCATTGAGAAACCTGGTTGGGTTAGTTTCCATGGAGGTTTTGGTGTCCCTTGGGCTGCTCCCGCGCCTGGCTCATGTGCTCAAGTCAGGATCGCCGGGTGCGCAGCAGGCTGCTGCTTGTGTCATATGTCACATCAGCAGCTCAGCGGACATGAAGAGATTGGTGGGTGAAGCCGGTTGCGTTCCTCTCCTCATCCAGCTGCTTGATGCCAAGACGAATGGAGCTAGAGAGGCTGCTGCACAGGCATTGTCGAGCTTGTCGACCCTTTCCCATAACCAGAGGGAGGTGAAGAAGGATGAGAAGGGTGTGCCAAATCTAGTCCAGTTGCTTGATGCCAGCCCACAGAACACTGCCAAGAAGTATGCTGTTGCTTGTCTAGCGTCCCTTTCTGCGAGCAGAAGGTGCAAGAAGCTGATGATTTCATATGGCGCCATCGGGTACCTCAAGAAGCTCAAGGAAATGGATGTCCCAGGTGCGAAGAAGCTACAAGAGAATCTCGAAAGAGGGAAACTAAGAAGCATGTTCAGCAGAAAGTAATGGAAGACACTAATTCACTTGTGTGAGTTTGTTTCCCTACTATGTTTCATTAGCCGAATGAAACAAGTCTGTTCGTTTAGTAAACTGGACATGGTTTCTTATCTATGCAAACCCAACGTTTATTTTGCCTTCCTCGTACAAAGTATGTTCGTCAATCCCAATGACGCAGTGTGGATATAAACACGACCGATTAATCGCATCGAAACAAAAACTTCATCGGTTGAGGTAAGTCTGAAACACGCGTCCGGTGATTGCAATTAGCCTGGACGCAACACGCCTTCACTTGTCGCAACAGGCCTGCATTGGTCACTACACGCCTGTGCTGGTCGCAACACGCCTTCACTGGTCGCAACGCGACCATAATAAGTCTTCTTTTGCTCGTGATCTTTTGATGATCTCTATCATTCACTTTCACCCGTATATCTCGTTGGAACAACAACATTAAAAGTTCTACAAATATTCATCTAATCTAGAAAATTCACCACGTCATCGATTGTATGGTTCATATTTTTTTCTCTTTGAGCTTGATATGCTCGTTACCCAATGAGCTTCTTTTAAGGAACATCATATTTTGAAGTGCCAACTTATATTTTGTGCTAGCCTTCTCCAATTTATTACCTAGTATCCTCTTGGACTTCTTCAACATACTTGGCAAAATTTCCATCCGCCACACTATATGGCAAAACATACTTGGCAAAACTTCTCATGATGCAATCATTTATATGAGCATTAAATGTAATAATATATATATATATATATATATTGCACTGTTGTTAGAATTGAATATGCTTTTAGACATCTCTTACATACACGCCCATACACAAAGCATTATTGTTTCAAAAGAAAAACCCTAATTGCATCCTTGAATAGTGCTTCATCTCCAATCACACAACCAAACTTGTTAAGTCCATTATTTTAATTTGTTTGATCATCTTTGTTCTAGAGAGAGAGGAGGTATTTCCTTAATAATGTAAAAAGCTTCCCAACACTATATTCTTTGTATTATCTATTGTGAGTGTTTAGACGATTGATAAGTATTTTTTGCAAATCAATAGTGACATATTTTGCAATACTTATATATATTCAATACAAGTATAAGGTTTCACAAACTCTGATTATCTTTCATACAATTTATTTGTTGCAATCAAGGGTCTCAAAAATCTTGTATTATCAAGTTTTTTTTAAGATCTATTCATACCCCCTCCCTCCCCTCCTTTTTGATCCTCCCAAACCCTAACACTTGTTCACTTTTCACAAACTCTGATTCAACCAAACTGATACAATTTTAAGTGGAAAACAAATGGTAAGGTTATTCTGTTCGATTGTTGTAATGATAGTAAATTATAAAATATATTTTTAATGCAATAAATACAATGAAATAAAATATTTAAAAAAATTTACATGAAAATATTTAAAGAATATTATTAAAACATAAATACAACAATGTTTAAATTATATTTTTCTGAACATTATTATTCAAACACTATAAAAAATTTAAAAATATTTTCGTAATTTTAAATAATAATCGAATATGTTTAACATTTTTTGGGGTTCGAATCTAGATATTTTATTTTATTTTTTTAAAAGATTTTGCCTACCCAATTAAACGAACCCCGGCAAACGAAGAAGCTGCGCGGAAGCAAAACCGTCCGATCGGCCGGCGGGACACAAAATTGGGCCCACGAGATGACGTGGCCTTCGACGTCCGATGTTGATCAGTGATCAGTGATCACCAACAGTAAGTCGAGCCAAGAAAATAAAAAATAAAAAATAAATAAACGATGAGCCTCGATCGATAATTAATACCTCTACGGAACTAAATGGAGCGAGCGATGGCGTGCGTGAGCGTGCATATAAATTCTTTTACCATCTTTTGACCTCGCTTGTTTGGTTGCTCTGGAGAGGAGAGGACCAAACACGCATTTGTCAGGGCCTATCACACCGCAGAACCCAAACCCAACCCAGAAAATATTATTTCTTGTTGACGGAGATCGAGTGTCCAGGCACCCTGGTTCTTCGACTCGAGTCCTCCCCAATATTTTCTCCGGGTAAGCAGAACTGTGTTGTCTATTAGGTTGTTTGTTTGTGTGTTTGGTTGGTTGGTTGGTTGTCTGGAGACGCTGGTTCTATTTATTGTCTCTGGTTTTAATGGGAGATTGATTAATATAAGCTGTGAATTTTTAATATAACGTTCTGGGTTTTGCTTATTTATTTACTTTTATTAACGCACGTTCTGGGTTATGTGAATAACCAATTGAATCTATGTTTTCAATAATATGGCAGACCTCGTCATTTGAAGGGTGTATGTGTGTGTGTGTAATTTTAAGTTGGGCTATTAGATGAAACTGGAGGGTCAAACTTTATCTCTACTGAATTCTTATATTTCCTTCAAATTTTATTTATATAAATATTTTAAAATTTATGCTAGTTGCATATCTGTTGTTTGATCTATACTTTGAAGACAGCCAACATAGTAAGTACTTAAAGTTGGATCTGGGCTGTGTACACCTTCTCTCTTGCTGCCAATTTTTTTTTTTTTGCCAAAGAAGTAAATAACAAGTTTCATTAATTTATTAGAGTTGAGTAATTGTATCTCCTAGATCTCTCTGTATTCATCCAACTAAATTATTGACAGAAATGGTGTTATATTTGCAAAACCATACTGCTAACCATCATTTATAGGCTTTGCAATGAAGCATGGAAGTTTTTCTAGTTATTACTATAACCAGGTGGGAGTGGGACGCATTGTATCTCCCTCTTAGAACTAATCGGGAAATAAATAATAAAAAATATTTGCTACAAATTTGTGCAAAAACATTTTTGATGCTCCGCCTAATGGTCTAAATTATTTTGCCAAAGAGGTGATGCAGGCCTTGGATCACTAGAAAGAAAGATATTTTGAGAAGCCGTTGCCGTAACAATAAAACTTGTGATATGTTTTTAGCTTTTTCGATGGTGGTGAACTTGGAAATGTGCAATCCCACTTCAAGTGACAAAAACAAAACAATTGATTGTCTTGTTTGTCATACAAATGTTGTTTTGTGCCTTGAATTCTTGTGTCAAAAATGTTTCATGGCCTTATCTGACAAATTGGTAAATAATCCAATGGGAATTTGTAAAAGTACTGGTACAATTCTTTCTTTTGGCACTTGTTGGTGGGACTTGGTTTTGGGAGGTGTCAATTTCTGCTGCTAAATCTTCATATCTGGTTTCACCTACAGATTTTGACCTGAGGCCAAACTGTATAAATTATGTGATTTTTCTTCTTTATGTTCAGTCTTGGACTTCATTGTATTTCACAATAGGGAACGCCATTTCAAAATAATTATTCTATAAATGTACATTGAACAATGAGAAAGCCACAAAGCTCCTCAGTTTTGCTCTATTCGTCTTTTTTTTTTTTTTGATATTTCAGAGCTCTGCTGTATGTGTATAAATTCATGTGAGTAGATGCTGATTTCAGTCTGTGATTTGAAGACATTCAACTAATAAATATATGCAATGCAACGTGTCATAACATGTCACAATTCCACCTTTTCATCTTATTGTATGTCTTTCTGTGCTTTCTTTGATGGAATTCTTTTGTATGTTGACATGTCAGTTACATTCAAGATAATAATGTCAACCTTAGATGCAACTAGAGCAGAACTTGGTCTTGTAGTTCTATATTTGAATAAAGCTGAGGCCAGGGACAAGATTTGTAGGGCAATACAATATGGTTCAAAATTCGTGAGTAATGGACAGCCTGGCACTGCCCAAAATGTTGACAAATCAACTAGTTTGGCACGGAAAGTTTTCCGTCTCTTTAAGGTCAGTCTCTATTTTGTCTAGTGCAACTGCCCGTGATTCTTCTCCATTTCCTCTTTTCCCCTTTTATTTTACGCCTTGTGCATTTTTCATGCATATGTAATTGTTGTGATGTTGGTTAGAAATTTTCTCCCTTCCTCCTTTCCCTTTCCTCACTTTTTAATGAATTGAATGGAGCTTCCTTTATACATTTCTACACCTTATGTTGGCCATTTTTCATGATTCATTCTGTTACATTTGCAGTTTGTCAATGATCTTCATGCCCTTATTAGTCCAACACCGAAAGGAACTCCCCTTCCTCTTGTTTTGTTGGGAAAGGTATGGTGGCCTTTTGTTTGATGTGCTTAAAATTTTTTGAATTGTTTTGCTACTTTCTGAATGATTGTTTCAGTCCAAAAATGCTCTGCTGTCAACTTTCTTGTTTCTGGATCAAATTGTCTGGCTCGGTAGAACTGGCATCTACAAGGTGTGTCCACTTAATCCTAAAATATGTATGTTTCTATTTGTATAAACATAAAGAGGTTAGAAGTATATTTTAATTTATAGAACAAAGAACGGACGGAGTTGCTTGGTCGGATCTCTCTTTTCTGTTGGATGGGTTCTTCAATTTGCACCAGTTTAGTTGAGGTTTGTAGCTTTCATAGTTCTTCTTCCTATTTGGGATGTTAGACGATGATCGTTTGACCCAACAAATAATACTTTGCTCCTTTACTATTTCCAGGTTGGGGAACTCGGAAGGCTTTCTGCATCAATGAAAAAATTGGAAAAGGATCTGAAAAATAGTGATAAGCATCAAGTATGTTTGCCAGAAGATTTGTCTTGCCTAGCTTCCCTGTCCGCCCCCATAATTTTTGTATCTGAATATTTTCTGCTGCTTTGAACACAGGATGAAAATTACTGTGCTAAACTTAAAAAATCAAATGAGCGGTCTCTAGCGCTGGTTAAAGCCGCAATCGATACTGTTGTAGCTGTTGGGTTACTACAGTTGGCGCCCAAGAAGGTTACTCCACGTGTAACTGGAGGCTTTGGATTTATTAGTTCCCTAATCTCTTGTTATCAGGTGGCTTTCCAATTCTGCAATTAATTCCTAAGTGTCCCAAGTTTTTATTATTTTTCCCTGCCATTGAAAGATCAAAACCTCACAATTTATCATCAAGAATAAAAAATCAACAATTGAAATTCAAAGGAAAATTAGATTGCATACTTTTATAGAAATTCCAGTAATTAATAACTCATAAGCTTACAAAGAATGCAAAATTTCCTGGAGAACTGATTTAATACTGACTTTTTTTTGTCCCCGTGCACTCATTGTACCATGCATACTAATTAAACGTTAGCTACTCTTAGTGCACATTAGTAACTTTTGTTTCCTTCCTTTCAACTGATGCTATCAAACCGTTTAGGTGTTGTTTTTTTTTGGTTGATAATCATACTTGGTATTTTTTTCTGCAGTTGCTCCCCCCACCATCTAAATCCAAGTTGCCCTGAGATAGTGCAGTTCCACCAGCAACTTTACAAATGTCAAATTGAATAATTGTTTAAACTATTGAGATTTATTGTATTCGGTGCTTGCTTCTGATCAAATGCTGGCTAGTGAGATCGGAGGGTACCTCACCTTATTTCGAAATCTCTGTTCTCTGAAAGCTGATCGTGTCTTCCTACCGTATACCAAAAACAAATAATATGAATATTTTTACTTGTTTCTCCGCTTGCTTATGAAGTCTCCCGCTTGTCATTGAAAGCATGTTGATGCATGCATATGTTTGCTTTGCATTAGCATGTTGTTAAATGCTTCAGGTTAATGTGTTCGTTGCTCTTATAAACTAAAGCTGCCTGCCTACCAGTAAAACCAACTCAAAATTTAACCCTGGTTATAGCTGCTGAAAGATTATGAAATATGGATCAGCCCACCCGCACTTAGTACTGTTAATTCTCCTGCGCACTCCTGCAGCTAGAGCTGCATAGTTCTCGCAACCATCACCTCTATCTTTGCAGCCCCATGTTATACTGCAGAATAGGTAGAGATCACACCTTGATGTGAATGTAATCATTCTGTATGGCTGTAATTTTAGTCTTGGCGAATGCTCCGGGCCCTTGCACACGTCGTCACCTGCACGGTGCACTCATGTGATCGGGTTGTCCGAGTAATGCTTCCTCGCACCCTCCTTTCTCCCATTGAATGTGGTTAGCTGGGAACCATTAGAGTTCCATATCACAGCCATAAATGTGACCTTGAAACCCCGGCCAAGCTTGACCAAGTTTTCTGGCCTTGCTCTACTGGTGCCTGCAGTGGCATTCTAAACCCAAATTCTCCATCAGACGCTACCTGCCAGATCTTCTGAAAATTTGTAACTATTTGAAATCTACTCGAAAGTACATATAAAACAACATATGAATTGGCTAGTTTGTCTAGCACTATAGTTACACTGAAAAATGAAAAATACCAGGACATCGTATTAGCAACTAGATGGTATGTATTTTTTTTCCTGGAAAAACTCCAGAAAGAAAGAAAGAAAAAGAAACTATATGGTATGTAGAAAAACCCCAATGTTTTGTTTCGATAAGAATCTCCAAAATGTTCGAGGCAACCTAGTTGGCAGAAGTACCATGGCTTTAAAGCCTCTCTCGTTTCCCTTCTCTCTGTTTCTTAGGTTTGTTTCTCTTAAAAGATGCACTTTTTTTTTAATTTAGTACAAATCATATAAGTGTTTGATTTGAGCCATATGCCCTTGTATCAACGGTGAATGCATGTCATGTCAATGCCGATTGTGCGTAGTCTTTTCCTCTGATTGCATGTAGCATTTTTCTAAATTATATTATTGTCCACTATATTCATTGTTATGGCTCATTATCAACATGAACGCTCTAATCTGACACAATACTGCCTAATTATTTGAAAATCTTCGGTAATATCAAGATGTATTTTCATTTCAAACTAATTTTTATATTATTATTTTTATTATTATAATTATATATTCCACCTTAATAATGGTTATATGCATGTGAATTTTTAAAGTTCCATATTACTTTAATAATAATCTAACATAAGTTTCATACCATTGATTAATTAAATCACAATTCAATATTTTAAGGTTTATGGTTTTAGAGACTAAATGTTAACTCATAACATATGAGCTAACATGTTCTTAATCCACAACTTTATTCTTAATTACATTTTGACTTCCTTATGTGAGGAAAATAATTGTGTCTAAACAGATCTAAATACCTAAAAGACCAAAAGAAAGATCAAGACACTCAATTAGATAGGTTTTTCAATGATTCAAGATAAATTTTAAAGTGTGCAGAAACATATTTAAATCCATCTCTAAGTTAATAAATCATGGTTACTTGATCTATCTAAATTTGTGTAAATCAATTGATTTGATCTATTCAAACTTAGATACACCATAAGGATAGGGTTATATTGAAGTAATAACTGAAACGAGGTCCTCGATCATCTCCCTAAGAAAGGAATCGCACTTCTAGCTTGTTAAAAGGGGTCTATACAAAAAGAAATGAAAAGACATGAAAATAAAGTAAAATAAAAAGGAAAAATAAAGGGTTGTTGGTATAAACAGTGTAAGCAGTGGTTTGACTAGCCAAAGTTTAGGCTCATTACTTTGATTAGGTCCATTTGGTTTTGAAAACAATTTAACAAATGAAGTAATTTAAATGAATGCAGGAAATTAAATTGAAACAGGAAAAAACACTAACTTGCAATTGAAAATGAAAAACTAAGACAATAAAAACATTAATACCTGAAACTTGAAGTAGAAATTACAAAATCTATAAAAAAAACTTCTATTTATAAATTCAAATTACAAAGCATAAGATTAAAAGTAAAAATACAAAGCTAGAAATTAACATTTTATAGAAGAAAAGAGTTCGGGGTTCTCGGGAGCTCTCCTCAAAACCTAAAACATCCTTAAAATCTGTCCTAAGGATTATTTATATCAATCTTTGTTGTCCCCTCTTTCTAAATCCAAAGCACTCTTGCTAGCTCTTTTGGCATTCTCCATGTACCATCGCTACCCTCTTATATCTCTTTTTGACTAAAATAATTAAATTTGTCTTGATTTCCGAAGATACAGCCATTACCTTAGTCTATAGGGTATGGGTAGTAGGCGTATACCAACCATACATAAAAACTAGGTATGGGCTTGGATGGTGACTCATCATAAAGCGTGGCTCTAAGAATAGGTCAATTGGTGCTAAACTTTTTAAAGTAAAATGGTATTGTATCAATGTCTTGAAGATACTTCGAGATATAATGCCTTCGAGTTAGAGATGTGGCATTGAGTATGTTGACTCGAAGATTATTGCTTGAAGTTCAAAGATATTTGCCTCAAAGAGGCACGTGCAAATTACATTGAAGTTGGCTTGACTTGAAAATTTGACTCGAAGCTTGAAAATTTGAATTTTTAAATAAGCATTATGTCTTTTGCTTCAAAGTTCGTAGCAAAAGGCGTATAGGATTTTAGATACTAAGTGTCCATAATTGATTATTACAACATAACATATGATATAAGACACACTAGCTAATATAATCTTAATCCACAACTTTATTCTCTATTGTATCTTGACTTTCTTATCTTTGTATCTCCATTCCTTTAATGGCCTGGAGTTGAACAAGAAATTACAAAAGAGATGAACTTAGATTTCCCAATAATGGTAAACAAAAATCATAATATAACAAAGATAACAAACATACATGAGAAATATCATATCACAAGGAGAAACATGACACAAAAGATTTCATAAAGATTTATATCATAACATAATGATCTAAGTTAATTACTAAGATACTATAACATAACATACTATCGATTGGATTGACACTCTCTAATGAAATTCTTTATCCAATGTATTAAAGGTTTTTCTAGAACCACCTATTAACTTACTTTTTTCAAACATAAAAAATTATATATTAGGATTAATATCATAGGATTCGTCATGATATAGTCAAGGTAAATAACACATAATAATAACATTTGAATAATAATAAGATATCTAACAACATAAAGAAATTAATATTGTAATGATAACCTCGATAGAAAAGGATTATTTATCCAAATCGATAAAATAAATTATTAAGAGAGAGATCAGAAAAAAGACTAATGTCCATATACAAATAAAATAAGGAAGTAAAGATAGAATGAAAAGGTAAGAAAATATTTTTAAAAAAAACTTTTATAATTTTCCCATTGTTTCATGTATCCTAAAACTTTAAAAAATCAAAACATTAAATTAATATTCCTGTCTTTTAATTTATCAATTAATACTGTAATAAACAAAATATAAATATATATTACTGTCATCACTTGATTTCGTTTGAACTCATATGTTTAAACCCTTGAGAGCATTACTAGTCCTAGTATCACTTTCACTATGGGCCCAATCCTATCTTATTGTAATAAAAAAAATTGTTTTTTAGAGTTGCCACTAATCAGATAAGTTGTAGTAGAATCACCTAATGTGTGGTCTACGTTCAATAATTAGATTCGAAAGTTAATTATATGTAAAAGATTAGTACCTCTACATCACCCAAAATTAGTATTTATCATAGAAATGGAGAGTTTTTACTTGTTTTAGCTTAGTTAATAAAATTTTTGTTGAATGTAAAACCAATAAATTCTAATGATGAACCTTTACTTAAATAATAGTGAATAGAGCCTTCACATTTTTCAATTGGTTTCACACTGTGTTATATTTAAGTGTATTTTTTATTGTTTTTGTTTTTTTGGAAAACATAGGATGTAGGGCAAAACATTTTAAATATGCTAGGAAAAATATTTTTAAAAAAATCATAATTATTTTTGGTCTAAATAATTAGGATTAGATATTAATTATCTAACTCTACATTTACTTAAATCTGTTTCTAAAGACTATTTTTTGTATTTTTTCAGGTTTTTATTATTTTTTATTTTTTCTTAGTTCCCAGTGTTTTTTATTTTATGTGTTTTTTTAAAGTTTCCTACAAAGTTTTAAAGTTTTATTCTTAAGAATTCTAAAGTTTTAAAATTTCGTTTGAAGTTTTAAAGTTTTTAAAGTTTAAAAGGTTTTTTTGTGTTAAAGTTTGGTAGGTTTTAGCGCTTTGAAGTTTTTAAATTTTAATTTTTTTAAAAAAATACACATTTTAAAATTTTATTATATTAAAAAATTATTCTTAAATATTTAATCAGAAACACAACGAGCTAGTAAACACTTAGCAATATATATATATATATATATATATATATATATATATATATATATATATATATTGGATATCTACACCACAAATACATATTGAATTACTAAGGCATCAACTTGAACTGCATGGAAAAGGCACAAATTAAAAAATGAAAATATTTACATCCTTTGTGACTCATTGGTTTAGATGTCATGTGTCTACATGATTTTACATATATATATGTATATTTACTCTATAGATATTGTTTTGTATAATGATTAGAATCTTATGTGTTCTATAGTAAATATGGCTTTTTAAAATATAAAGTTGCTATATAGTATTTTTATTTTTTATTTTGTAAGCATTGTTATATTGTATTTTTATTAAGATTTTATAAAGATGCTATGTTATTGCTATATAAAGTATCTTATTGTTCGTGAACAATATTCGTGAACAAATAATGTTCGAGATTTATCAATAATTACATTCATGAACAAATGTTTATAAACAGTTGAACAAACGAACAAACAATTGAATTCACAAATAAACAAATGAGTATGTTTGTTTATAAATTTTAAATAATTAGTGTTTTAGTTTACAAATAGTGAAACAGATGTACAGCCTCGTGAGTTTGCAAACAAACAAATGAACTCATTTGTTTATAAATTTTAAATAACTAGGTATTTTAGTTTGTGAACAATTAAACAAGCAAATATCTTAAGTTCATGAACAAAATAAAAATATAATGTTCACGAACAAATATATCAGTATATTCATGAACAATGTTCGTGAATTAATGTTCAAGAGCTATTCGTTAATATTGACAAACTATTCGCAAATACTAACGAACAAACATAAATATGATGATTTAGTGTCGTGTTTAGCTCAATTTGTTAAAAAATAATATCAAATTAAATTTGAATATCTTATTGTTCAATTCCATTTGTTTATAAGCCTCCATGAGTCTCATGTCATTAAACTTGTGTGATCACAAAGTATCTACCTAACCACCGCTCTGGTATAGACTATGATTGGGAAGTAGTTTTGCCTTTTTTTAATATTTTTATTTAAAAAATATTAAAAAAAGCATTTTACATCCTACCTGTTACTATTACATTATAGAAAAAAATCATATTTGTATGAAAGGATACGTATTTAATATTTCATTTAAAAAACATATGTTTCGTGTTGAAAACAAAAGTAGGATTAAACTAAACACTCGACTACTACTTAGTAATTTTATTTTTTTAACCTTTGCACCAACATAAGTATATATGAATTTAGGCATATAAATAAGCCAAGCAAAATTAATCGAACTTATACAATAATCGAATCGAGTCGACTCGACTTAAACTTATATGATAATCGAAATGAGATTGTATAATGTTGAACTCAAACTCGAATTAAACTTAATCGAATGAATATTGAGCAAGCTATCAATTTTGTCTCTTATTTAGCATATACTTGATAGATTTGTAAACAATCTCAATCGAGCAAAAATTATATAATAATAAAACTGAGCCAATCTTAACTTGTATAATAACCGAACCAAACTTGTATAGTGTCAAACTCGAGTTAAGCTTATGAGTGTATTCACTCATTTACATATCTATATATGATATTTTAATATGTAAAGTAAATAAAAGAAAAGCAACTGAATGGAAAATGACTTTCCCAAGCAACCAGCAACAGCAAGAGAATCCATGACACTACTCAACAGTCCTAGTGTTGTCCTTGGACCTTCAACCCATAATTTTTTTTTTCTACAATTACAATACTGAACCTTCTCTAGTGAAAAAATCACCCAAGTTTCAGCTGAGAATCTGCCTTTAACCAATTACTATTAGGGCCTCGTCAGCACCAGAAAGCCTATACAAAAATTGATACACCTAACTTTACTACACAAAAAAAAAACCAAGAAGTAATCAAATAAGAATACAAAACATATACATGTGTTCAGCTTCAATCAAACAAACAGATCAACGTATATGGACCTGGATGAACCAACCTGCGCTCATGACTGTTAGTCGGTCTGGGGTTGCCAAACTTCTGTACAGCTGCACACTTTCATATTCCATATGGTATAGTCTCGCAACCTACAAGCTACAAATATGATTTGACCTCCATTGCCGCTACCTTGGGGCATATTGAAACAGAATCAACACAGAGACCACCTTTGGAGTGGGTGCAATCAATCTGTATCACTGAAAATTTTATCTTTGTGGGCTCTCCAGAATTGTGCGCCACAAAGTCGCCAACATGGTGGTGCACCCACGAGCCTGGGTTGTCCAAATAACTCTCAGTCACAGCCTGTTGACCATCGGATGTGTTTAGCTGGAACCGCACAGGTTTTATACCCCAGCCATGGATGTGCTCTATATTGCAAACCCGGCGACCAAGCCTCCTGTGGGCCTTGCCAAGCTGAAGTCTGAAATATAGACTATAAGCCCCCGCAGGAAATCTGAACTCAAATTCTCCATCTACCTCGAACCACCATATCTGTTGAAGATACGCAACCGTTTGAAACCTAAAAAAATATGACAAGAAAACAAATCAATCAGTCCTTGGCCTTGCATTCTAGTTTTAAATGAAAGAAGAAAAAGGCATGAACATCATTTGAGAAACACAGTAGTCAGAAAATGCAACTGTTTGGTGCCTATGCAAAAATATCAATAGAACAAGAAATTGACTAATTCTCTGTCCATCGCTGTTTAAAGAAGAGAAAATCATGAACATCATTTTAGAAAAAAGGTAGTTTAAGGGAGGGAA
Source organism: Taxillus chinensis (assembly GCA_023512835.1). Classification (NCBI taxonomy): domain Eukaryota; kingdom Viridiplantae; phylum Streptophyta; class Magnoliopsida; order Santalales; family Loranthaceae; genus Taxillus; species Taxillus chinensis. Next base: position 1,468,226 of record CM042086.1, read on the forward strand.
AAAGAGCGTCCTTGACCAACATAAGTCATTGATTGAACAAATGGGCCTCAAAATCAGTACATAAAATAGGCAATTGACAATACAATTCTCATGGTTTCCAACCACATTATCACCATCCGGTGCAAAAATAACTTTCAACCCATATCAACGACAACACTAATAAGAAGGCCAGTTGGAATTATTTCCAACCCTTTTTTTTTAAATATTATGGCCCATATTTTAGAAATCAATAAACAGTCAAGCAAAGAAATGCAACAACTTCAGTGAAACAAGCACTCCCGGAGTACCTAATACACGAGGGAAACAAAACGTTAAAATTTCATAACGTAAATGAGTTCAGATATAAGACACTTACTGACCATCCTAGCAGTATCTTAAAATCAATGTTGTATTTAAAATCGCTTCTATACCAATTCGTGTTCTCACCTGGATTCATCAGTGGGAATGAAACTCCAGTACCTCCTATCATCAATTCCCGTGATCCTCAAGTCCTTGGAAGATATAGAGACACACAGCCCTCCCGTACACTTATCCAGCCAAATCTCCTGAACATCCTCAAACAGACCCAACAATGCGACAATCGACAAACAAAGCAAGCAAGCTCCAAGGATTTCGAGGAAGGTGGGGATAATGCTTACCTTGGCGCCATCTCCGACCGAATGAGGGCGGCACAATCGGGAGTAAAGCTCCTTCTTGTTCAAGTTTTTGGGGAAATCATAGGAGACGGCGTCGACGATGAACCGATATTCAGAAGGCAGCTTCGACTCCCAGATGAAATCGGCGGACGAGGCGGCGCGGAAGGTCCGATTAAGAAGCGCGAGGCTGCAGATCTCCGGCGGAGACAGGCGCATCAGAACCAAAGCCGCACAGCTCTCGGGTATGTCTCCGAGAAGTGGCCTCGCCGGGGGACCTCCTCCGCCGCCGTCACCCGCCGCCGCAAGCACAGAAGCGTTCGACCCCATAGCCAGCCTCGATGCGGAATGTGGAGGAGAGAGAGATTTAAAAAGTCGTCGGCTTACGAAATGGGGAGATCAGAGGAAGCAGTGTGCCAGTAAAGGACAAGGTTGCCGAGGTGGCAACGGTATTTACTCCTACGACGCCACGTAGGCACACAGAATGCAAGGCTGGCTTTAGATGAAGTAGGGGAGGGACAGTGTGTCAGATGATTACCGACAAATATAATAATACATATCTGATTAGTTATAAAATTGGATTAGCTAATGTTTTTTTTAAAATATTGTAATTATCTTTAAATTTTATATTTTGTAGTTTCATTTTTAATTAAAAATTTAAAATATTACTAAATATGTTTTTATAAGTTATTTATTTTAAAATTTAAATTTACATTCTTACACACTAACAAAATAATGTTAAAAAATTCTAATAAATAATAGCAAATAATATCTTATATCAATTTATTATTTTTTATATTAAAAGAGAATTATAATTGCTCATCATCTAATCAAATCTATTCAACTCAATTAATTTGCGAGTCAAGTTATTCACGATCTAAGTTGATCGCCATAAGATCAAACTTGATCGACTCACAATTTCCACTTATTCACAATTTGATCATTTCACAAGTCATCTAGTCGACGCACAATAATTACTTTCAAACGTCTAATGATTTCCCTAATTGCATGCTTCAATTGTAATTACAAGACAAGTTATCTTAATCATGTGATTGCCCTCAATTGTAAGAGCCTCTAAGATATCTTAAACGCCCTCTACCGTACATAACTCTTGCAAAACAACTAATGACCGAAGTCTTAAACATAAACTCTCTCTACAAATTTACTCGAGAAGGTCACTTTACGTAGTTATCTAATGCACTAAAGCTCAACAGCTACTACTTGCTACAATCCATGCTAAAAACAACTATATATAACAAAAACATAACTTCATGGGAATAACAGTCCTCTCATTATAAAATTAGTGCACTTGTTCTGTAAGTGGTGTTGGTCTTGTCAAAATTGGATTTAGATTGTCAAGCCATTTAGGTGATCGTCTAAAAAGACGAAAGTTAATTCTGATCAATTTTCTCTAAGTCATGAATGGCCATCGATCCACCACATACTTTTACCACCAGCATTTTTGACTTCATTTTCTTGATTTCCACCACCGTACGAGGCATATCTCTCTAAGTTTTCACCAAATAAGTTACATGAGGTTGCAGTATTAATTTGAGCTGAAATTCATTGTAGATTTTCAAGGTTTTTTAAAAATAATTCATGTAGTTTTCTCCGTGTTTTTTAAAAACTACATAACCAAACGACAGGATAGGTTCTTTTTTCCCTGGCGTTTCTAAAGCGCATGGAAAAACAGTACCTATATATATATACACACACATTTTCAAAATGCAGGCTAGTGTCCTTTCTTACGTAATTTAACAATAACAATAAGAGAAACTCATTGATGCTCATTATTTGTTTATTTGTTTATATACCAGATTAACTTTTTGTTTATTTTATTCTCAATACATTTATTTCTACCATACAAGTTTTTTAAAAAAATGGCCTAGGATATATTAACATATGCATACACGAATAAAAATGTACAGTAACGGTAAATAATTACAATAATATTTTTGGTTAGTCATTTTTTTCAAACAGGAGTAATTTAATTGGGTGAATCATGTTATTGCAAAATTTAATTACATAGAAAAATATGAGTTTCATGAAGAAACAAATTTAATTCAAATTAAACAAGCAATAAAATTTTAATGATAAATGATATTCCTAATATTATTTTCTATGAAAATAAAAATGTGATGACAATTTTATTTTTATATTCATTTTCTTTTCTAAATTCTTAAAACTGTAGTGAAATAAATATTAGTTCATTATTTTGTGGGAAAGAAACGTGATACTACGTTTTAGTCAGCTAATTACGTTACCAACACACCATACTCAAAACATAAATCTGATATCAATGCATATATTTGTCAAAAACATATCCATATGCTGATGAATAAAGGGTAGGGGTGGGTAACGAATACCCGCCTCCACTACCCCGCCCGTTATTCGCTCTGCCCCCGATATGCAGGGTGGGTTACCTTGCCTAGGTAAGAGCGGAGTGCGATTTTTAAACTTGACATTTTGCCCAAGACAGGGACGGGAAGCAGTAATAGGTAGTGGGGTACCCCACCCCGCACCCGCCCCGCCTAATTTTAATAATGTTTATTTATAATTTTATAATATTTTAAATATTAATATTTTATTATTATTTATGATTTTTGATATTTTTGAATGATATTTATTATTGTAAAATTAAATTATTTTTAATAATTTTTGGTTAAAAATGATATAGAAATTTGATTTAAGTCAAAATTATTGATATGGACAGATCCAATAAAAAGCGATAACAAGAAGCGGACAAATCGAACATCATTCACAGACACATTAAATAACAGTATATCGTGTCACGCTTATATATGGAACGTGATACAATCTTAAAATTTAATCTATTGCCTATGCGAGAACACGAGGCGGTAATAGGTTGATTCTGCCCCCGATAGGACCCGAATTACTCCTATCAACTGCTTCGTGGAACCTCTAAAAGTCAAGATTGTCTTAAGAGATAAATTAATAAAAGCCCGTAGTGGGGTGCGGGCGGATGAAGCCTCCTCCCGCTTACCTCGCCATAGGACGGGGTACCCTGCCCCGCCTACACATGGGGCGGGATATGGTTTTAAAATTTTATTACCTGCCTAGGCGGGGGCGAGGTACGGTAATAGGTAGACTCTGGCCCCGTTATGGTGGGTAGCACCCCTAATAAAGGGTATAGAAACTGTGCTCGTACCCATTTAGTCAATGCATATGTATGATTTATGTACACAATATTAAATAATAATAATGTTTATTAAATTTAATTTACATGTTCATTTAAAAAAAAAAGTAAACCTTGATAGTTTTGTCACTACCGCTCATACCCAAAGTGATACACTGAAGTTTTGTGTGGTTTTATTGTATTGTATTTGTTTGACATTCACATTTTTATTTTAAGAATAAATAGTATATACCATTAGAGTATTAATATCATACATTTAATTATTTTTTCTGAATATACATATTTAAATTATTTTTTATTTTTTATGTATAAATACATATCACAATAGATTTTATAAATTACTCTCTATATTATTGAAATAATATTTTATACTACTTTTTAAAATTTAACAATATTTTTTATAGTTTAACATGAAATAAAAGTAAATATTATGAGAAACGTAAAAAATAGAGGTGAGAATTTTTTATATATATAATTTAATGATTATATATGGATTAAATATAGAGAAAGTTATACAATTTATATATAATTTAATAATTATAAAAAAAATTATATATAATTTAATAATTATATATGGATTGAATCCTATAGAGAAAGGTATACAATTTATATATAATTTAATAATTATAGAAAAAATTAAAAATTATATAGAATTTTTTATATATAATTTAATAATTATATATGGATTGAATCCTATAGTGAAAGTTATACAATTTATATATTATTAATTACTTTTATAAATTACTCTCTATATTATTGAAATAATATTTTATACTACTTTTTAAAATTTAATAATATTTTTTATAGTTTAACATGAAATAAAAGTAAATATTATGAGAAACATAAAAAATAGAGGTGAGAAAATTTTTTTATATATAATTTAATAATTATATATGGATTAAATATAGAGAAAGTTATACAATTTATATATAATTTAATAATTATAAAAAAATTATATATAATTTAATAATTATATAGAAAAATTATTTTATATATAATTTAATAATTATATATGGATTGAATCCTATATAGAAAGTTAACAGTTTATATATAATTTAATAATTATAGAAAAATTTTAAAATTATATAGAAATTTTTTTTATATAATTTAATAATTATATTAGAAAATATTATACAAATCCTATAGAGAAAGTTATATATATATATATATATATATGCTATGAAGATAATTTTTATGACTTTTTAACTTTTTTTCCCTAATATAGAGAAACATACTTCTACAGTGAATCTGCTACTAGTGTTCTTAAAATTTATTTATTTTTCAAAAATATCAAATATTTTATTCCTCATTTCTATCTATATTTATTTCTTAATTAATTTATTTTTATTTTCTCTTTCTCTCTCTTATTTATTACAATCAAACAAAAGTTTATAACTATAATAATATATATTAAAAAATTATAGAAAAAGCATTTAATAATGAATATAAAACCTTCAAATATGAGGATTTACTATTCATTTCTTATTCCTATACCCTATTTTAGAGAACCTGATGTAAATGATTTTTTGACAAATTTATATATTTTTTCCCTAAATTATAATGAAAGTTTGATTATGTCAAACCTATTATGAATGCTCACTTGAGTAAACTAATTGTATGTAATATTATATATAAATATTGAATAGACCGTTCCTAATATATGCATTTATATGTTAATAAATTATTGTAAATAATAAAATTTATTAATTATGAGTAACCAATTTTTTTTATTTTTAGCATCTTCTAAAGAAAATATTTAATACCAAAATTTAAAGGAAATATAAAAATTATATTAGATCATTCATACTAGTTCTCTCAAAATATATTTTTAAAAAATAGAGAAAATTTTAAGTTTCAGACAAAAAATACACTCCATCAGGTTCTTTAAATTGCAAAATTTAGAGATTGAAAATATATATTAGAAAGATAATTTCTATATTTAGAGGATTACTATTCATCATACACATATTGTTTCTAATATATTTATTGACATATGTGTACTTTTGATTTCTTATAATAATGAAATAGATAAGAAAAAAATAAAAATAAAAATTATAATTTAAAAGGATAAAGATGGAGAATGAGATGTGAATGAATAAATAAAATGTATCAAATATGTATTGTTTATTCTCTAAAATTAAAATTAAAATTTTAAAACTAGCGTGAAATCAAGCAATCATTAATAAGAGACAACTACAAAAAAAAAATTATATATATTTGTTGCCACAAATCTATCAAGTCTATTCACATAATAACGTTTGACCTAAGTCACAAGTCAGCACACAATACTCAACCTTTGGCATGGGTTTGAAGTGGCTTACGGGTTTAGCTATGTAGACTTTAATTTGTTAGAACACTCACTGTAGAATAGTCAAATGTTTTAATAATTTTGTCCACATGGAGTAATATTAGACGCAAATTCGAATCAAAATGTGTCTTAACTAAAAACTTTATCAAATACCAAACTTCATGGTATCAACTAGCTAAATTTGACTAGTTAGTGCTTATAAGTTTGATATTTAATAAAAAATTTAGTTAATTTAAACATTTGACTATTATACTATGAGCGCTTTTATGTACTTGAAGATATTTATTTAAAAAGATGACTTATTGGTTTCTTGGCATATTGTCAATATTTATGACAACTTGAAATATTGGTATTGGCATATTTATCAATGTTTATTAATATTACATATTAATAAATATGCATATAATTTATTGTTTAGCTTCGGTGTAAATTTAATTGAAAGAAAGTAATTAATAAATAAATACAGTTTATTTATTTATTTACTAATTACTTTCTTTCAATTAAATTTACATAGAAATCAGGATCGACCCTAAGATTTAAGGAGCCTAAGATAAAAATATAAGTTGAAATTCTTATCTCCCATACATTCTAATAAAAGTATTTATATTTATATATTAAATTTATATTATTTTATTATTACTTTACTAGAATAGTATAAATAACATAAAATTTTAAAATATATATAATTGTCAAAATTGTAAATTTAAATAAAATATAACAATAAAAAAAGCTACACAATATATAAATTAATGTATTCATAAATAAATTATTTGAGAGTGAATGTGTGCAATCAAGTGGATGAAATTGTTTTTTTTTTTTGGTCAAAATTAGGATGGATGTCTTATTTTTTAACCAAAATTTAAGAATCAAGTCGGGTTGACTTACTTGACTATCACCTAGGCTCTAACAAAAATTAACCATTGAATTGATATGAAATTTTATAAGTATATTTATTAATACATAAGTATTAAATTTAATAATTATTTTTCAAAATAAATATTAATAAAGTATTAAAATAGCTAAATTCATTAGCTGCAAACTCTTACATTTTTAAATCCGTAATGACGGGCCCGTGATAATATTATTTTTAAAATAAATTATTTTTGAAATTAGTGAGTTTAATAAATTTAAAAATATTTATAAATAATAAAAATTTAATTGAATATATAATTTTTAAAAATAATTTTATTTTAAAAATAATAAGTTTTCATCGTTTTGTTTGCTGCAGACAACCAGTCACTTGATAATAATGATAAGTCAACAAAAGCGCCTAATGGATATTGCCTCCACGTCCCTTCCAGCTCACCAATTTCGGACCGTACTAAAGATGATATGTCCTGCCATTAATGTCCGCCTCCACGAATTATTTATCATTTTATTTATTTATTTATAAATTAAAAAAATTGAATTTTTTTTTAAAAACACATTTCCCTATTATCCAGCAGCTCACCATTGCTTTGGGCCCACCGTATAATATGTCATCCTGAAAATGTCTACCCCTTCGTTTCATAATTTTACTTTTGTTATCAATTCTGCTGGAATTTAATTTGCATAGGTTCCTAAGGAATTTGATGCGTATGCGAATTTTAAAAAAGTGTCTTTATTAGTTTTATAAAATTTTATTTATTAAATCTTAAATTTTCATAACTTACATAAAATTTATAATAAACCTAAATTAAAATCTACAACTATCATTCATAATATAAAAACCTATTATCTCTAAAATCCTCTCATCATTATAAATTTAAATATAGGCTAATAATATAACATTAATTTGATTTGTTCTTTTTTGTCTATTTTCTAAAATAAATAAAAAATTATAAATATATTAAAATATATTATCTGCTTTTTGGGAGTCATGATTAAATTCTAAAATAACGGATTAAAATTAATAAATTATCATACTAAAATCCAACACATTCAAAAAAGACATCTAAAAATTAATAAAAACACTAAAATAACATCAACATCCATATATACCAATTATTATGGGTCAATTTCACTAATACAATAACATAAATCAGATTAAATACTAAAATATATCACCAATTCATTATATATATATATATATATATTGATAGAATATAGATCACCAGAATCACCACACTTCTGAACTTAATTCATCACAAGAAAGAACAAAACAACACCACTATTAAATTATTCAAATTTAACTGAATAGTAGAATACATTATACAAGTGATTGAGATTTGAGAAGAGAAAAAAACAGAATTTATCTCTAAAGAGAAATAAAACATTAAATATTGAAAGTAAAGTGTATGATAACATGTCCATAAATTTTGGTTTTTTAATGTAATTTTTAGTTTTTAAAACAGGCAACTTTAGAAATGCCAATGACCTTCAATATGGAGTAAGTTATATACAAGATCTAAGATTGTTTGATTAAGGATTTGATTAAACTGGCATAACTATTGAAGTGATGAGTCCCATTAGACCATGTTAACAATTGAAGAGATCAAACTAGAGTAATCCCTTTAAGAGAGCTTTTAGTGAGAGTTTAAGTTTGCATGGTTCTTAATCTACTTAAGAAAAACTTCAAAGTACCATATTTATAGCATAAATTGATATTCTAAAAGTCTAGACTTTGGTTTGAGGAAGATCAAAATGACTTTGCATTTTAAAAGTAAAGTCAAAGTTGAAAAGTCAACAACAATAAAAATAAATTAACTATTGGAAGGCACCAACAAAAGTCAATGCTATATGGTTGGTGGTTAACAAAAGTCATCGGTGTTGAGAGCCTCGTTGATTAGGCTTCAAGTTAAAAGGTAGTCGGATTTGTAGAGTTGTTCGTATTTAGTTGTATGGATTAACAACAAAAAGACTTTTGAATTTACAAGTACAAAGTATATTTGAAATGAAAGTGTAAAGATTGTCGTAGATTTGCAAGCGAAAATACTATCTAAATTAGAAGTGAAATGGCTACCCGGATAAGCATTGGGAGGATATCCTAATTAACATCTAAGCACTTGTCCAAATTAGTATTAACAATGTTTATATTTGCCACATGTATGGATTAGCATCAAACAAGTGTCTGGATTAGCATTAACACGCAAAAGGAATTTGTGGCCATATTTATGATATAGACTAAAATGTTATCCTATTTAATGTTTGGATTGAGTGTGCTTGTATTATAAAATGTGTATATATAGGAATTCACAAGTGAGTCCATATCAAGAAGGATATATGTTTGTACTACAAACTGATTTTCGAATTGCGAATTACATTCGGACTTCATCACATGATCGTACTTGAAGGATCAACGCAGGTTTATTTTACAACTTCACATTCTCGTGGTGAACCAATGTTAACTCGAGAGTTTTCAGTACTCAATATGTAACCTCTCCACTTACCAACATGGATGAATAGTGATATGATGATGTGGCACATCCTAATTCAATTTCAGGACACTGGTTAATCAACTTATGGTAAGTTATAGCAACCAATTCAATTGAAGATTATCCTCACCTAATTTATAAGCTATAATGGGTTATGTCCAAGAATAAAATATTTCCATATCAAGACAGCAACAAACAAAACCGGTATATATTGAAGAGTGTGTTTATATTATAAATAAGACACTATGAATATAAGTTGAGTTGCTAAGGTTTTTGACGTATGGCTAGGTTATATACTTTCAGCGAAACTCTAGCACATATAATGATTTGTTTGATTTTATCATTGTTTTCTACTATTCTTTAGAATAAGCTCACATTATGAAGTAATAAAATAAAATTGTTATAATCTTTACAACTCGTGTTAATAAAATACAAATTTAACATATATTTTATTATTTGTCTTCCACATTCATTATTTATTTTATTTTAAGTAAAAAGAGTAAATTTGTAGAGTGTGATTGTCATTGTAAAAGAGTTTGAATTTTTTACTGCTACATCAAAACTTATTTTATCCGAATTGAATATATACATTTGCATTTAAATTTTTTTTCATATATATTACTTATTTCTATATTAATCTGTCGGCCAATAAACAATAGCATTCAACACAGATAATATCATAAGCATCTCTCTCAGTTTGGATAAAATCATCCAGTACACTCGTCTTTCCCAATGATAAATGATGAAATTATCTAAATAACGCACTTGACCACATTTTATTCCGTAAAAAATATAGAAAATCATGTAACAAAATAGTTTAGTCAAAATCAACATTGGTCAACATTCATTTAGGGCAATGCTCTAAATCCAGTGCTAGTCTACCTTTTTCAATTTTGATTCTTAGACTACTTATATGTGTGTGTGTGTGTGTGTGTGTGTGTGTGAGTGTACACACACACACACACGTGTGGCTATCAAGTTAGGCTAGACTGCTTTGACTCCCTAGTTACTATTTATTAGAACAGTAACATCCTTACATCATAAAAAAACCTGATCACTTGGTGCAATCAGTAAACACTGATCGTAGAGTATGAAGGGGTGTGGCCAGTAGGAGCTATCACGCCCCTAAATCCCGAAAAGACCGGAACTAAGAGTGTGACTTTCCCATGCCCGCACTCGAAGGGTTAAGGGGTTGGTGACTAGCACCGATATGGACTACACAACGGATGCTGTCCGAGTTATACTTGTACATTCATACATCAGGGGTATCCAAGTACAATCCCACTTGCGATGAAGCTAAGGAAAATAATTTATTAATAATAAAGTCATTTTACAAATCCAATACAACTTTCACGGATCCTCGTCTGGATAATTCAAATAAATAAACAAATTATGTTATACAAATCCATAATCCAACTTATACAAATTGTAAGTTAAATAACAATTAACTTCGGTCCAGCCTCTAGCGAATAGGTCGATACCTGAAACATGTCAACAAAGTAGGAGTGAGCACAAATGCCCAGTAGGTGATCTCCATCTCCTCACCATCCTATAACATGAAATCCCAAGTCTACATGATCGGTGTATGCTTGTGCCAGTGTAGTGTCGTACTCTATCACAATAAGTTCACATTTAATCACAAAATATAACATCACACACATTACATTTCATTCATTAAGGGTACACACCGAATGATCCAACCATCCACGAGATTCCCGCAACCAACACCAAGGATCCCAATCACTACCAGACAACCATATGTGGGACCTGTGGTGTCTCCAACGACAACCAGCCACATATGGGACCCAGGTTAACTAGCCACATAGGGGACCTGCGGCCTCTTGCCAGCCCTATGTGGGACCTGTGATTAACCCAACCAACTCCACCACCAATTTTACATATAATCAGTAAATAGAATATTCCAATAAATAAAATTCAATACAACAGCATTACAAAATATTTAATTCATCAATCTAGCACTAACCCTAAATAATATATATAAATATACATAAATATATCAATATTCATCAAACATCCAACATCTTAAATATCAATTAAGTAATATTAAGCTACAAGTAACATTTAAATGCCAAATTACTAATATTGAACTACAAACAATATTTATATTACTAAATCATACTACTAAGCCCAAATAATATTTATAATATTTAACAACGTCAAGCTCATACATTATTGTCATCATCGGATTTCGTCCGGGAGGGAAACTACTTTTGGGGTGCGGTTTCCCCCAACCTTCATCCGAATGGTGATGAAAATTACGGAGTCGCCACCAACCGTTTTTGGGGTGCGATTGGTCACCTAAAAGGAAATTATCTATGTCACTAGGGATGGGCTCGGGAGTTTGTTATGCATAGGGAAGGACTAACACCCCCACGACGCCCTTTCGGTACCTATCTTAGGATTTGGATGTTTCTGTCACGCCCCCAAATCCCAAAAGGACTAGAACTAAGAGTGTGACTTTCCCATGCCTGCACCCGAAGGGTCAAGGGGTCGGTTTCTAGCACTGATATGTACTACACAGTGGGTGCTATCCAAGACATACTTATATAATCATACATCAGGGGTATTCCTGTACCTTTCCACACGCTATGAAGCTAAGGATAATATTTTATTAATAATAAAATCATGCTATAAATCCAATACAATTTTCACGGACCCTTGTCCGGATATTCAAATAATAAAACCAATCATGTTATACAAAATCCATAAACCAAGTTATACAAAGTGTGAAATGAATAGCAATCAACTTCGGACCAACCTCTAGCGAATGGGTCAATACCTGAAACATGTCAACAAAGTAGGGGTGAGCACAAGTGCCCAGTAGGTGATACCTGAAACATGTCAACAAAGTAGCGAATGGGTCAATACCTGAAACATCTCCTCACCATCCTATAACATGAAATCCTAAATCTACATGATCAATGTATGTTTGTGCCAGTGCAGTGTCCAATTTTATCACAATAAGCTCACATTCAATCACAAATATAACATCACACCATTTACATTTTATCCATCAAAGGTTTGCACCGGCAATCCAACCATCCACAGGATCCCCGCTACCAACTCCAAGAATCCCAGTCACTACTAGATAGCCATATGTGGGACCTGTGGTGTCCCTAATGACAACCTGCCACATATGAGACCTTGGTTAACCAGCCACATAGGGGACCTGTGGCCTCTTGCCAGCCCTATGTGGGACCTGCGGTTAATCCAACAACCTCCACCACCAAATCCACACATATAACCAACAAATAATAAATTCAATAATCAAAATTCATTCTTATAGCACATCGGAATATTCAAATTGCTAAACAAATAATAACATGCCACGAATAACAATTATATCACATAATGAATAACAGCAAGTTCAAACAATATTTATTTTATTAAACAAATTATATCAAGCCAAACAATATTTTTATTAAACTAACAATATCAAGCTAATAATATTAAGCCACAATTAATATTCTGAATGCCAACGTAATGATATCAAGCTAATAATTTTATTTGTTTTGTTATTTTTTCTTATTTAGAAACGAAATATCCCAACCTTTGATTCATGTTTTCAAAGTAAAACGAAACACCACCATTCTCGTTGCTCTAATCCCAATGTCACCAATTGTCAACTTGTTCTCACATCAAGTTCTACTGCATGTCTTCTAATATGACACCCTTACGTATTCCTAATTATTTTTAAATCACCACAATTCATAAAAGCTATCACTATCAATGTTGCTTTATTATACTTGTGTAAATTCAAAATTTTACATCTTCGTTGCTTCATTTGTTTATATATATACATATAAACACTATTGCTTTATAAAAACATAAAGGGGGTGATCAGCAGAATTACTACTATCGGGATCTACAAAAAGTGCTACTACTACACATAACAACGAATCTAAATCATCGTAAGTTTGCTCCGCCTAGACGCTTATCCAAGACCCAATTGACACCTAGTCATCAGTAACGCCATGTATGTGAAAATCAACGGTTATATATACACACACGCACGCACGCACGCAGCGCATATAGCATTAGGGTTGAACTTACACTTTCTCTAACTATGTGTTTCATGCAATAAAATAACGAAGGATCAAGAACCACCTACCTCTTGCCTTCCAAAGGGTTAAACTCGCAAGAACGGTCTAGAATCGGCGAAGAATGACGAAGAACACAAAGAACACTATGAACTCTTCTCCGACAGCTAGGGTTTCTCAAAACAAAGTTATAATGAATAATAAAACCCCAAAACCCTATTTTTAATTAAAATTCGTCATCTTTTTTAATAATTTCTAAAAATCCCTCATAAATTCTATTTTTCACTTATGGTTTCTAAAAAGCCCTCATAATTTCTAAAAAGCCCTCAATTTAACTCCTAAAAATTACTAAATAACCCCTAGAAGCTTCTGGACCTCTAACTAGGCCCAAATATAGTCAAAATGATCATATTAATGGCCACGTTCTCAAAATAACATTATTAACATCAAATATAGATTATAAGTTATGCTAACACATATACGAATCTTTATAGTTTCTAACTTATTTTAACAATAACTTAAGGTTAACTAGTCTGAAAGTGATGTTGAATTTCTCAAGGTCTAGAGTTCTACCTTTTTTTTATTTTTAAAATTTTTTGTTAAAATTGAAATTAAGTCCAATGTATCCTAAACAGCTAAAAAGAATCCTAGCAATTTAATTTTTCCATTTTTGAATTATTTGTTAAAAATTAAACGCAATTTTTCTTAAGCTTTAAAAGAAATCCTATAATTATTAACGTCTAAAATTACTTCTAAGTTATCCTAAAGTTCAAAGAAAACCCAAAGTCAAATTTATTTTAAATTCTATGTTGACATTCTAATTTAAATTATTATAATGATCCTAAGGTAAAAGTAATAGTGAAAAGAAAAAAAACCAAGTTTTAAAAAAAGGCACAAGTGATAAAAAGGGTTTTGTGTGTTTGTTTGTCGTTTTTTTTTGTTTGAAAAACATTTTTTTGTTTAGAAAACATTTTTTTGTTTGAATTTTTTTTTTGAAGAACTCTCTTTTTTTCTTTTTTTGGTTTGGATTTTTTGTTCAATTTCTTTTTATTGGGGAAAAGTGTTTTTGTGTTTTTTTTTGTATTTTTTTAGAAAACAATTTTAAATAAGAATAAAAAAACAAATAAACACAAGTGTGTTGTGTGTGAAAGTGACATCCACAAAAAGAAAATTCACACTTTTTTTTTCTCTCCCTCTTTTCCTCTTTTTCTTCTTTTTTTCTTTTTTTTCTTTCTTCTTTTACAGTATTACAACATCATTAGGTTGCACAACCCATAGTTACAAAATTATAAACGGCCTAAACTAACATCACCTATGGCCAAGTAGAATAAACACAACTAAAACAAAAACATAAGATAATACACAATGGTGCTACAAAGCACAACACAACCTTCTTCATACAAAATACAATACCTGACCAACACATAAATAAACCAGGCAACCAAGCAAAAAGCGCATTGAATCCATGCTGTCTAGGGAAGGCATGTCAGTGAGCACAAGAAAGGGGGAGGGGGAAAGAAAATAAAATAAAGAAATAAAACAGATCCCGATGTTTCCTTCTTTTTTTTTTCTCTTTTTTTTCTTCTTAGTGTAACACTACAATGGACAGGAAAAATAGATAGGCAGAAGGGCAACACCAAACCAAAAATAAAAGCATAGACCAGACCGTGGCGTTTTTTATCAGCCGTGTTGGAACCAAAACAAACCCCAAATGAGAAAACAACACAGACAAAAAAAACTATATATCCACCCAAGAAAAACAACATAAGCAAAGAAAAACAACAGAAAAACACAGTAAACACTCAAACAGACAACACGAACGCAGTGAGGCTACATGACATCCAATTCCTAGAGGCAGAACAAGACCAACTTGAAAACATCAAACGAAAGCATGACCCAAGAATGTGAAGAAACTTTTTTTTTAAATCAGGCTTAGAAAACGTGCACTTAGTGAGATTAACACTGCCTCAAACATAAACAAAAAAATTGTACAGAGATAGAGACAACACAACTAGAAATCAAGCTTAGAAAACGTGCCCTTAAAGATATTAACACTGCCTCAAAGATAAATGAAAAAATAATGTACAAGTTTGCAGACAACACAACTGGTAATCAACACGCAAGCAAACATGTAGGCTAACGAGCGTGAAATTGGGGGAACATAAGAAAAAAATGAGCAAAACAAGCATAAACAAAACAGAAGACACCAACCACACTCGAGTTCCTATGGACGTCCTTCTATGACACTGACCGGCCGTTGGGTAGCTTCTTCTACCCTCCTCTCGTGGCTTGGGGTCGCACAAGAACAACACAAGTCGCTGGATCCTTCTTCTATCCACCTTCTTCAATGGCTTGGCATCGCGTACGGGCAGTGTAGAACTGCTGGGCCGGACTCTGATTCGGCCCTTGGGGAGGAGTCAGTGGCACCTTTTTTTTGACAGAAAGAAGGGAGATGAAAGTGATGGACGGGGAGCGCTCTGAACTGGCCGGCGAAATGCTCTCCGGCCAAAAGGGATAGAGGCTCTCCACTGGGTTCGCTGGAGAAGATGGAAAAGGTGATGGGGTTTGGAGTGTGTGCTTTTAGAGGAAGAGAGACGGCCGATTTGGTGTTTGGGAAAGAGGTGGAGCCAGAAGGAGAGGGATAACGTTTTTTGGTTCTGGGGAGGGAGCTAATGAGGGATACTCCACACTGGTCGGCAGGACGATTTCCGGCCAGGGGAGTGAGGCTCTTGGTGGGAGGAGACGGATGGTTTGTTTTTCGGAAAAGGAGAAGAGAGTGATGAGGAAACGATGGTTGGGTGTGCATTTTTTTTGATGACGGATCGGAGAACCAGAGAGTGGGGTGAGAGATGGAGATGCGAGAGGCGATGGGGCGATGGACTTTTTGAGCTAACCAGAGGGTGCAGAGGGACGAACGGCTTGGGTGTAGGCAATCAGGGAAAGGGAGAGATAATGATGAATCGGGGGAAGAAGAAACCAAAGAGGAGAGGGGGGGTCTGTTTTTTTCGGGACATGGAACCAGAAAGAGAGGAAGAGATGAGCGACTGGGTTTATATAGGCTAGAGGGGCTAGGGTTTGCGCTGGGGGTTAGAGAACGGCGCAAACTTGGTCGTGGGTTAACGGCGAGGTTTGATCCCAGAGAGAAGAGGCAACCATGGTTCGAACCATGGTTTGGTTTGGCGAGGGACATCGGCAATTCGTGCTATCTCCAGTTGGCACCGGTATGGGACGCCGATGGTCCTCCGTGTAAAGATTCGTATTTGGGTAGTTTTGAGAGATAGTCATTCTATGAAAATGTAACTATCTAGACGGTAGTGTAGCCGTCGATGTGAACATTTTGACTGTACTTGGGCCCGATTTCGAGTCGGGGCCCCGTTTGACCCGATTGTTGACTTTTCGGGGTTTATTGGTTGACTTTGCGTTTGAGCAGTCATTTGAGTGTGATAATATCTTAACAGTGTTGTGTTCGTCATTTCGAGCATTTTGACAGTAATTTGACTCAATTTGGAGTTCGTGACCTCGAGAGGTCAATTATTGCTGGGAGGCCAATTATTGGCAACGGTATATATATATATAATTAAGAACTACCTTAGCTCTTTAATTTCCAATTATTGGTGCATGCGTGTTTGAGCAAGAGAGAGAGATAGAAGGTGAAGAGCGTGAAGAGCTTTCTTGGCGATTTTGGGGCGATTGGAGCTCGTGGATCGCAATAAACCTTTCCAAGTAGGTGTCCTTAACTGTCTTATCTCGATCCTATCTTTGAATATGTGATCTGTGGTTGTATGAGTGTGTATTTTATGAGGGTTGAGAAGTCAACCATGGAGGTCTAGATTTAGATCTAGATGAATATATGATTTGTGTGTATTTCTGATGTTATCGTGCGAATTAGAGGCGTTTAGGATGCGTTTTGAGGTAAATATTGCAGTTTATTGCGTAAAACATGTGTTTATGAGTGTCTGGGGGTCACTGGGTTGCTTCCAGACGAAGAACAGGCCAAAAACGACGATGAAACGAGACCCAAGCGAGTGTTAGGGTCGACGGACCAGGTCAAGACTTCGTGATCGCAGTATGGAGTCAACGATTTAGTTAGATCAGCATTATGGAGTCGCAGCCTTCGTAGTCGCAGATTATGGAGTCAACAACTTAGTTAGTCCGGATCAGTAGTCCGGAGTAGTTAGTCCGGATCGTAGTCCGAAGTAGTTAGTCCGGATCAATGTCCGAGTAGTTAGCCTGGATCGTAGTCCAGGAGCGATTAGTCCTGGATCGTATTCCGAAGAGTTAGTCCAGAGCGATGATCCGGATCAGTAGTCCGGAGGAGTTAGTCCGGATCAATAGTCCGGAGTAGTTAGTCCGGATCGTAGTCCGGATCAGCAGCAGTGTTCTGCAGACATTGTAACCATTATGCCTCTCCACATTAAAGTATTATACTTAAGTTACAATGTAAATAACGAAATACCCCCCTATTTGGATTCAAAGAAAAATACTAGAAAAATTAATTCTCACTCTTTCAAAATGTGAAAATTGGGATTTAGTGTAAAATCTCGGAAAAACCCAAAAGTTCGTAGTGGTGAATTTTTGGAAAGTGGGGTTAGACATCTCAGAAAAATCCCCAAAAATCAGATTATCTTATTTATGATATGGGAACCCAATGCCGGGACTTTTGATTTTAAGAAAATAGTTGTTATGGGTACTTCCTTCATAAATCAAGGATTGAGGTTTTACTTGTGAAGACTGGCTACAGTTCCAAAGGAAGTGTTGAGAATGACATGCCATACTCATGTTAGTATATTGGTGTGAGGTATTGAGGCATGGACTCCGTGACTTGTTTGGGTTCTCACCGTGATGCACCGATGGTGCTATGTGGTTGACGTGGCAGGCATATGCACCGATGGCAGGCCTGTGTGGCAACTGTGGCCGGGCATATTGCGCTGTGGACATGCTAAGGCCTGAGTTGAGCCGTTGAGCTCGTGGAGCTAGGGCTAAATGCCCTGAGCTGGGATCCCATGGAGGATCGTGGACAAGTTGTCCTGTATAGGCAGGCTGAGTCCTGATGTCTGTTTGCAGGCTGAGTCCTGTTGATTGTGCACACTACACAGTGCACGAGTACACAGAGCATGTAGTATAGACTTGTATGTCCGCATGATGTGGAGTATTGGGGTCACCTACTGAGCTTGTCGCTCACCCCTACTTGTTGTTTACCTTTTTCAAGTGTGACCCGAGACTAGTGGAGGACTTTCTTCCAGGAGGACGTGCCCACTACTCTGATGTATGCTACAATACTGTATGTTGTATTGTGTATTGTATTATGTTTGTATCCCGAACATGGGTCCGTGGACAGTTATATTTGCATGCTGTTTGTGATGTGATGTCTGTATGACTGTTTGACTCATTGTATGCATGATGATATATGAGAATGTACAGGATTACCCTTGATGTATGACTGTACAGGGTTGCATATTTGAGACAGCACCCGCGGTGTAGTCTCCATTGGTTCTAGTCACCAACCCCTTGACTTATCGGGTGCGGGCAAGGGGAAGTCATGTTCCTGGTTCCGGATTTTCTTGGAATTCGGGGGCGTGACACTCCGAGATCGCGGCGTCCGTGGCGTGGCTGTAGTGAAGAGGACGAATGGGAAAGGGAGAGAGAAAGGAAGAAGACAAGGTGGTTTGGTGGGAAGAGATAAGAACAGGTCGATGTATATGGCTGTAAAAATTTTTTTTTTTTGTTTTTGTAAAATTTGTTTTTTTTTTTTTTTTTTTGTTTTTGTTTTTGGTTTTGATTTTTATTTTATTTATTTTCAATCAATCATGGGCTGACACGTGTCCTTGAGACGAGCGGGAAGAGAAATAAAAGAGAAAATTATTTGTTTTGGGTTTTTTAACTGATGTCTTTTGGTTTTCGGGATCGGCAGGACAAACCGGATATCAAAAAATCTTGAAAAATTTGCTTTTGGACTTGGGGCGTCGTGACGAGCAACCCCGTGTTAATTTTATTCGAAAACGATCCTGTTTTTACGGCAAGCCTATACCGAGGTTATTTATTACCGAAAAATGATTTATTTTTAATTTTTAATGACAAAGGCCCCGAGAGCAAATATATACACTATATATGTCAAAGTTCTCAGAATGACGAGTAGGATAGAAAAATGAGGTTCGTGACCTGATCCGAAGTGCCATTAGAAAAGTCAATTATCGGTTTGACCACCATTGGCGGCCCGAACGCTGTTTCGACCATATCTTCTTCATTTGACCTCGGAATTGAATGTGGTCGATGGCGTTGATCCTCGAATTTGATTTTCTATCGCTCAGGACTGACTCTTTGGCATTTGGAGGCTTTTCTTGAATAATGTCTTGAAATCGGGCATTTGCGCTCAATGGTCACGACTCTATCGTTCTACAAAATTTCAACAAACCGAAGCGGCATAGAAGGAAAATTGAATTTGATAAAATGTGTCCAACCCGGACAAAATAGGGTCCAACAATTATTTATTTAATTAAACTAACTCAATCAAGCCCAATTAATATTTAAATTGTAAACTAGCAATGTTAAGCCTAAACCTGGCCCAAACCCATAAAGTCAAGGGAAACAAGACCGGCTCAAAAGACTAGCCCGATAAACGTTGCCAACCCAAAAAGGACTGGCACTTTCAAATCATACGGAGGGAGGCACTAAGTGCTGCCGTCCTCCAAAAAAGAAACGTGCAGCAAGGGCTTGCCCTGCCGCTGCCCGACTATACTGTCGTGCAGTAGTCTAGTGCTGCAAATAAGGCCAGGCCGATTGGCCTGGCACTATAATAACTATAATAATAATGATTGTAATACTAATGATAGATAGTTAGCTTTATGCAGGACGTGGGCGGGTGAAATGTGGAGCCATGGGACAATCAGGAGCCGACCTAGTGTGGACACTAATGCACATCTAAAAATATCAACGTTAATCATATATATATATATATATATATATATATATATAAGTATGGCGGTCCCCCATCACCAAACTGTAGGTTCACGCAGTTGGAATGTCGCCTGCATCTCATGGAAAAGGACTCATGTGCCTGGCGGGAAAGGCCAAGCCAAATGGCCTAGCATCTCTTAAGGGTGATTATATATAAATATATATATTTGTTTAGGTGATCAGGTCGTTGACCATTGGTGCACACCATCGCCGCGCGGAACGAAGGAGTCTTGCCGAAGGGTTATATGTGATAGCATTAACACCTAATAATAATAATAACAATGATTGATGTAGTGTTTTTTTAAAAAAAGATAATGATGAAAAAGGGGCATATATATATATCGGCCACAGACTACAACTCTGGAGTTGGGAATGGAGAAGGGGAGGAACGAAGGAAAAGAAATAGGCGATGGAAATCAAATATGACAACGTCAGGTTTAAATAAACGAAATTGCATGCCTCGATAAATCAATATACATATACCACCTCAGGATTTAATATAGGTTTATCTCTAACACTAGCAACTTGCACTCATGAAATAGAGCAATGAAGAGTATAGGTTCACCTACCTAATTTTAGTCTCGAAGGATTGATAGAATGCAACAGCTTCAATTCTACAACTTCTCTCTCACCAAGCTCCGCGCACAACACACAACGAAGAGAACCCATGGTTTCTACCCTAGGTACTTCCTTTTATACTCTCACATATATATATATATATATGTGTGTGTGTATATATATATATTTCTTATTTCTATTAAATCTAATAATAAGCTTTTAATATTTAAACTTATTTTAATAATAATATAGTAATAGGATTAGTAATTATAATAAAAATGATAATAATCCCAATAATTGCATCCATAATAATAGCAATATCATTGATTATAATAATAATAACTCAAAATACCTAAATAATTATCTTAATGGTATTAACATTATAATAATAAAAAAACAATAGTTACATAAATAATAATAATAATCACCCTTTTAATTATTATAATAATAATTCAAATACTTAGATAATCATATTAATAATATTACCATTATAATAACAGAATATTATTTTAATAATCATAATAATATCTAATAATGAACTCAAAATATTAAAATCATCATATTAATAATAATAATAATAACCCAAAATGCTAACACTAAGGCCACGCTGCCGAATGAATTTTCCTCACTCTGTTCAGGGGCTAATTCCAATCATACCCAGGTACGGGTCTTAAACACTGATCGTAGAGTATGAAGGGGTGTGGCCAGTAGGAGTTATCCCCACATAGAACTTGTTTAGTAAAACTTAGCTCCAACCCAAGAGATAAGTCCTTCAACCCAGAGATGTGGCAGTATATAATACTAACAAGTGTCCTACAATGTATGGCATGTGCCACTAAGTACCCTATTAATTCTCCAGTAACAAGACGAAGAATACGTTAAGTCCTCCACTACCTTGTAGCACTTATCCCTTGTTATCGTTGGCTGCTGCTACTAGCAACTCATTCGCTAGAGACTCCAGCGGTGCCACCATCCCAGCTATCAACCACCTGTTGAGATGCAGCCCAAGCCCCACTGCAAACCCCTTGGCGCTCCACGTACGATTGATCTAGTACATAACCCAAGCCACAACTTGGATGATGGGCAACAAGAGGGCGAGGCCGCGATTGTCACTATTAGTGATGTTAACAACCTGTTGCGTGGCCATGCGTCACACCCAGAGTTTTGGGATGTCTCTCGATGGCACATATCAATTTGGAAGAAGTGTTATTTAAAGGAGAGAAGCTGGTTGAAGCGTAGATGATGCACAATGGAAAGCTCCAAACAGTTAGTGTCTGAGAATGAATAGAGCTCCTTTGGAGTTCAAACGTACTGAGCCACTTGAGTGTGAAGAGCATGCCACTAGTTAAGGACTTGACATTGAAAAAGGAATTTGGTCATTCTTATACAAACTGGTTGAAAACTAAAATTGTTCTCCTGATGAACCCAATAGCATGGCGAAACCGATTTACGTGTATTTTAACTCTCAAAGGTTGAACTTAGCAAGCCGAGATGATGGAAAGCTAAGTAACGCAATGGTTTGAGAGGCACATGAAATCTGATCCCGTGACAAGTGGTATCAGAGCTGAACTGGCCCGTATCCTGAAGACTCGCTAAGCACTCTCGTGAGCAACATAATCCCAAGGTAGGAGCTCACAGAGGTGAGTCGACCGGTAACTTGCACGTTCGTGTCCACAAAGGTGGAGTATCCTAGAGTGTGATATAGAGTTAGGCAAGGGGATATAAAGGAGTGCACTAGACAATCTTGGAAGTCTCTTATCCGTTAGACATTGGACGAGCGGAAAAGATTTGGGTGAAGGTGTTGCAATCTGTAAGAAAGCGATGTGAACCAGTTGACATTGGGCTAATAGGAGGCATCAAGGAAGATGTCACAACCTGCAGAGAAGCGATATTAACATCCGCAATGAGAGTGTTGTAAGAATTGGGTGGAGGATAATGTCACGTTCCGAGTTTTGAGACGTTTTTCAGTAACACATTCTAATTTGGAAGAAGTGTTACTTAAAGGAAAAGGACTGGTTGAAGTGTAGATGATGCGCAGATAGTTGGAATTTAAGAATAGATGGAACTCTTTTGGAATTCAAACGTGCCGACTTACTTGAGTGTGGAAAGCAACAGGAAGGCAAGGACAATATTGCCAAATGAGTTGGCGGTGGCAGGTCCAGCAAGGCAAGTCACAGTGGTACAAGAGTGACTTAATGTATCTATTAACTCGTTAACAAGATTAGTATCACATGACATGTACATGACTATATTCTCAGTATTATATATTGTTACATCCTTGGGTTGAAGGATTTACTTTCGAGTTAAAAGTAAGTTTTGCCCAACCTTTGATATTGATTTGACCTCAAATCATCGGATCTCCATCCATGGGCTCGTAGATCAAGGCGCAACAAAAGTTGTAGTAACGAGGTGCATCAAGATGCCTGTAATGTTTTGGCGAGACGTGATCATGGAGGCGAGGTCTCTCAAGTGAAATGGGTCTAAGTCAAGGAAGATGACGGCATTCCAAAAGCTGGAGTTCGGGGTGGTAAACATGATCGAGAGCATAAACGATCCGTGTGCAGGAAAGAAGAACTAGGTAAATAAAGTATAATTTTTAACAAAATAGATAGTGAAATTCATAGGAATGATGGTTATTACGTAAAAAAAATTGAACACAAATTTCTGTAAATAGCCTTTTTATATGTAGGCATCACGCGGCATATGCAATGTATGCATAGACAAATTTCAACATGCGAGTGATGGAAGGCTGAGAGGTAAACAAACATTTACTCGGTCTCAAGGTAAACTAGTTCCTCAAACCCGTTTTACTGGTAACGCATTTCAGTTTTGAGGTTTTTAAACTGCCAGCCGCCTCTGTAATTTTTTTATCGTATTATTTAAAAAGACAAGCTTATTAATGGCACTCATACACTAAACAGAAGTTTCTTATTCGGTCACATCATATAATTCAAGACACAAATCCTGTGGTCCATCCATCAGATATCATTATTGGGTACTTCATTCACTGTTGTATTAGAAGACGGTGGCGGTTCACAACCATCAGGTACTGCAGGTGGATCAACGGGGGCTTCAGCGGCATTGTCAACTCTGTCCTCGCTCATCACATCAAAGCACCTCTTCTTGGATGAAGAACTGGGAGCCTCCTGATCCGTATTTTTCCCCACTCGGTCATTTTTGTTGTCTGAAGGTTGAGGAAATAAAGGAGGTTCACGACCACTCAAACGACAGAAGACACCTTCAACAGTTTCACTAATATCCCTTCCAAGTCCATTGCCGTCCAGAATCAAACCCCACACCGACTTGGATGCCATTTCAAGCACCGGGGCTCTGTGACAGACAATGATCAAATCATATGATTTAATATTGCACATATAATTACATTATCTGGTAATGGAAAGATTAGGAATGAAATTACTCTAACATGCAAATACATAAAAATACTATAGCACAAACACAAACAATAACATAAAACCGCATCGAGGAGTAGTACATCAGCGTTTGAGAATGCTAAGCCACTTAGCCACCCAACGACATACCAGATTAACCAACACTTAAAAGAGGAAAAGCAGTGTGCAGTGAAAAAAGATCGCAGTTGGGCATGAAAACATGAATAAAAATGAAGGGATCCTCTGATACTTGTTTTGATTTTTGTATTTTATTTTTTAAAATTTTAAAATTCATAAAATGAAAATTTGTTTTAAAAAGTATGCATTTTTTGAAATGAATCATAAAAAAAAAATTAAAAATGATGAATATAGATAATAAATGAGAGAAAAAGTAAAAAAAAATATTTGAATCACCCATCAACCATAAATTTAAATTTAAAAACATAAAACAGTTATAAATAATTTTTAAAAACAGTCACGAGATTCATGTGTTTTAAAAATAAAATAAAATTTAATCATATTATAATACAGTAAAACCCGTATTTTAGAATTTAAAAATATAATTTTATTTCCAAAACAAGGTACAACTGAGGCCCAAAAAACACTTCAATCAGCAGGTGCATGGACAATACTAGTGCTGTGGTACAGCAGTGCAAAGCTTCTAGTGTGCGATAACAAAAGTAACATTAACAATGAGAAACTTACTCCAGCTCCTGTCGAAGTGCATCAAAAAGCTCTCTTTTGGTCTGTTTTTCAGCACCAGGGGTGTTGAGGACCTTACTCTGCTCTACCATTGTTATTGTGGTTTTCTTCAGCTCTTCCTGGGAGACAAGCAGCAAGTTTAATGCAAACATATTTCCCAAACAACACAGGACATCAAGTGCAAACACATCATGATACATTCTGCTCCCTTTTCCTTTTTTTTTTTTTTTTTGATTGTAATAAATTATAGATGCACTGTCTAATGATAATAATGCGGAAAAGAATAATGACAGTATCAATGTTATTATCATGTACATGGAATACAAATTGTTTGGTCTGAGCCTGGGTATAATTTTACGCCGAAAATGCAACTCATATAACTTCAAAACTTTTGATCTCAAAAAAAATTACCTCACATATGCTATACAATCAGTGGTTTTAAAATTATCTCAAACTATGATAGAGTATGTGTGTAAAATCCTTAGTGCTAGACAAGGCCATGGATGCAAATCCTTATAATTGTACATTAAATGCATGAATATACTGAAACAAAGAACAACTTAGAATCCTTTACTACCAAAGTCACTTTTGTTGTGTTGCCATTTCTCTGATCTCTCCTAGCGGAAGCCAGCAATCCTGCTCATTACTGTTGGATTTTTTGCCTCCCACTATTTCCGGACATTCAGTTTCCTTTATAACAAAATAAATGAATCATCAAACTGATTCTCTTCTTTTTCTTTTCTTGCTTCTCCAGCTGTGACATGCATCTAATGCATATTTTTATTCGGAGATAAATATTCCAAGCCCTATTCAGTATATCAATTTTTAAAGCATACTTTCTAGGTTTTAGTAGATTCAAAGACAGATTTGAAAAAATTTGAGATTTTTTTTGATAAGTATTAAAAAAAATTGAGATATTTATTAATATACATGGAATAAAGAAAAAAGAGAAATAATATGTGCAATCGGCTTGCAGCATCGTCGCAAAACCATGAATGATACGAACAGCCGTGATTTATTGATCTTATCGTCATAGTTATCCACTGGTTACGCAATCCTAATAATACGTAATACTATTCAAAGGAAAAATAACATTGAATCATAGGAGGGGTTGTTGATTGATAATTATTGCAAAACTAAATAATTGGTTTTGGAGCATATATGAAAACGCTACTCATTTTAGATCCATTAGCATTAATTTATAATTTTTGATAAAATTTTTATTGTTTTTGGAAGATAATCTATTATTAATCTAGTAAATACTATGTAACATTAAGTGAGACACTTGATATATTATTATATTTTATGGTGTAGCATTATTATATATGTTAGTAAATAAGTGACATTATGTAAAGATTTGTCACTTTTTTTCAAGAATGGAAATGACGCTTAGTTTAGTGGGGATATTGGGTAACATTATGTGAGATACTCAAACTTTTTTATTTCAGGAATGGACATGATATTATAAAAACTCAACAATTTTAGTCCTTGTGATAGTCTGAAACCTCTAAACAATTCCTCTTTCTTAGATTGCATTTGCCCACCACTGCATAAAATGATCTCTCTCCATAGTGGCGTTGTCTAACTGCTCATGGTCAGAAAGCACCTGATATTAGATTTCTCTTCCTATCAAGCTAAAATATTATCCAGATTCCAGCTTACTCAGCCTAACAAAACCATATACTGTATGAACACGTCACTAAAATTTTATATGCTGCATAATTTACGCATGTCAGCCTATCCCTGCAACCCTTTATTTTAACATCAAATAGATACAATCATGGTTATTTTTTAAACCTCATTTAACATTGTACGGGCCATAAACTTTGAAAAAAAAATTAGCATTAAATCAGATTGTTGAAATCTTTCCTGGAACAGTCTGTGGGTTGCATCCTCAACTGAGACTAACTGCTCGTCAAACTATGTTTAGAAAATTATATTTGTTTGACCCCAGTAAGCATGAAAAAGTACGTCAACAGATATCTTGAAGGACCTCAGCTGTTAGTTCTATGATCAAGGTTTTTTTTTGTTTTTTGGTCAATTTTCCTGTTTTGTAATTCTTCCTTGCCTTCCTCTTTGTTGTGTGTATGGTTACATCTCACTCGCCATTTATATATCATACCATTTTTTTCTGCAAACCTAGATCATTTCTAGTATTTATGTCACTTTTTGGTCCATGGTGCTTCAGCTTTGGTCTCATCTTAATTACGTAATAACATTATTAATTACAAAATTCTCTAAAAAAATGGGCCTAGTTTTATAAGAGCCTACATGAAACCCGCTAAATCCAAATTAAACCCTTAAAATGGTAATGTATCAACAACACCTGAATGGGGGTTAATAAATAACATTTGCAAACGTCTTGGTGAAACAACTTAAGAGTGCATTTCACTTTCAATTATATGCATATCATAGCTCTTCAATTTTATGGTCTTCATTTAATAGATTCGGAAACATCACTTATGTGCTGTGGGGTTTAAATGGGGACAAACTATTGCCCAGCTATAAATTTATCCTCTCCTAAAGGTATTACAACAGGAGCAAAACTAAAAGCACAGGAACAAAGCGTTAGACTGACAACACAATTTTGGAGTCAAGATCATGACTTGAGCTATTATTGTTTTAACACCTTTACACTCACATCCATCACAACTCTTGTCAGAATGCTTAAACTACCCACGTATTCATCACTATATATAAGTTGCAATAGATATATAAAGTTTATCACTGTATGGGCATCTATGATGAGCAGACAGGCACTCAGGCGGCTGCTCATTTAGGAACAGACAAGTTTTCCCAAGCCACTATACTGTATGTATATTTTTTTATAAGACAAATTTTATTAGAAGACCATCCCACACAAGGAGTTTGCAAAAGGTAAAATTATAACAAAAAGGCAACAACCGACTCAAAAGGAACAATCATTGACAACATGTCACATGAAAGAAAAACAAAGACCACCCAAAGCATACATCCATTCTCCCAAACAATAAAAAAATACAAGAAAGCTACACAACAGGTCTCTCCCGATCATCAAGCACACATGCATTCCGCTCTTGCCAAAGACACCACAATAAGTAATAGGGACAGCTCGCAATACCTCAAAATGTCGCCCCGCACCCCCTAGCCAACACGCAAACAACAAGCGAAGAGACAAAAGCATTACTCACAGGAGGCCAAACAAGCCTAGGACCAAATCCCACATCCCCCCACATCACCCTTCATCGTGCACGTGCCGCACATAGTCCAACATTGAAAATCAAAACAAACCGTATATACATAAAAAGTTTGACAATGTGGCCACAGATCGTTGACATACGCTGCCATGTATAGGATGCTCTATTTTGTGGCCAGGCCAAAGAGGGTGTTTAGGGTGAAGCTATTTTAGTTATTTTTTATTTTAAAATTGTTTATTTGTATACAACTAGGTACATGTTTCTGCTTATAAACAAAAATAAACTCCTCCATGCAACCTCTAAGAAGAGGAGGGTGCTACAACATAGCCAACCCTTCCTATACACATTTTACCCAGAAAAGGCATTCAGTCACTCGTTTAGTGCTAAAACATGTGATTTCCTAGGTTTGGTCACTGGGATCAGATTGGATTTCACATACATGATAAGTCAAGTGTGTCCTTTATCCATACAAACGGAAGAAGAAGAAAAAGGTCACACAGTCACTGCACCTATACATTTTTTTCAGTTATAACAATGCACTTTTTTTTATTCAACCATAGTATGATGGTTTTGCTAAAGTGGTACGGATAATTCACACACAAATAAAATAAAATAAAATAAAATAAATAGTTAAAACGAAATGAGAGGTGTATAACATAGCAGGGGCATCAATTATAGACGTACATTGGCTTTGAGTTGATTGATGATCTTTAATCTGATGGCATCAATTGTTCCATCATTCATCAGCATCTCCAGAACACCCTCGGGAGTTATTACGTTACCAGAAGATTCCATTATGCTTTAGCGTTTAGAGTGAAAGTGCTTTTGGTGCTAGCAGAATATCGAATAATCTTAGGAGGTTTGCAGCAGCCGGCCTAGGTAAGGCAGAGAGCATGGCATTTTATCGGGAAAAGGGTTGGGCATTGGTCTTAGTTATATAACATATATTAGCTGATTGGATCCACGGTTAAGGTTGAATATGTTATGTCTATAATGGAATTCAAAATGTGTTGTACCGAGCCTAAGGTTTGGAGGGAAGGTGTTCACAATTTTTATGACATATATCAATCACATGGGTACATGGGTAGTAGGAGAAAATGGAATTAGAGAGTTTCTTGAAGAATGTTGTTATGTTGCTGGTTGGCTCTCCTTGCCTAGAGCTGGAGTAGGCTTCTCAACTACGGCATCAACAGCTTCATCACTGCATTTGAACATACCAATGCTTAGTATGGATGCATTATTTACGCATCTTTCTTTTTCTTCTTTTTGATAAAAATTACTGAATAGAAAGATGTTGGATTGAAAATTGGCTTGATAGAAGTGAACCGTCATAGATACAAACTATGATATCTTGGCACTTCATAGAAAGAATATCAATCCAGGACCAGATGTAGACACTTACGTGAGCAGATAACATAGCAATGACCGCTTGTGTATGGTGCTTGCAAGAGGGCAGGATCGGCGATGGGTACGGCGCGACAGCTGGGATCTGGGGCGAGAGAACCGGGTAGGTGTCGTGCGACGGCGACGCCGGGAGGGACGGATTGCAGAGAGCACGACCTAGGGCTCGGAAACGGGTGAACAGCAAAAAGAAAAACAGGCGATCTGTCCTAATTCCTAAACATACGGCCATTGTTTATTTTTTCAACCATTTATAAATTAAAATAATTTATTATAATGTAATTATTTATTTGTTTTATTTAAAAGAAAAAATAAATATAATAAAAAAATATAATAGTTTGATAAACATAAAATAATTAATATTAAATTAAATTTAAATATGTACTATATTTTAGGTGATCTTTTGGAATAGTCATTATTAAATTTTTAGATGACAAAGTAAATTTTATAAAAAAAAATATTTTTATAATATTTTGTATAACAGATTAACCACTATTTGATGATGATAATGTTTAAATGATAATGTACTTATCGATAAGAGCGTTTTAATTATACTTGAGCTTGAATTAAAGTTCAAACTTCCAAGATGTTAATTATTAATTTTTTAAATTTTTTAATTAAATAATACACATAAATATAAAATGGGTTAGGCGTGTAAGAGAGGGAGTTGATCATTCTGAATTTAGGACCGTGCGTGAGATTTGGGAATAAATCCTATAATTGAGAAAAATGTGACATCAAGTCTAATTGGTTAGATTAATGGTTGTATGATGTTTATACTTTCTATAATATTTGTGATGATTAAATGTCAAATAACGAATTAAAATGATTATAATTAAGAACTTTAGGGGTTGGGCATGTTCATGGCGAAGGAGACCTAGGATTTGATATATTTTGATTTAAGATAAGCTATAATTAGAAATAAAAAAATTTACTTCACATGACCCACATGATATTGTATGTTAACGAATTTTTGTCGTTGAAACCCTTGAATAAGACAATTTGGAATGTGGAGCTAATGGCTAAAATATGTGAAAGTGCATATTTGAGGAAGCACATCGTGCAACTGTGGCCATTATGTGACGTGATGTGTGAGAGTTGGAGCGATTGTAGCTGGCTTATTCTTTTAGTCTCATTTTTATTATTTCGATCCATTTTAGCTTTTTAGCTTCTGTGTAAGATGCCTAATACTTGCATGATGATGTTTTTAACTTTTTTTAGGATTGTACTATGATGTTATGATGATTATTTGTCTTAAAATGATGATGTGTGATGTGATATGTCATGTTTTTCGTTGGTAAGTCACGATTGTGTGTGTGGGCACAGTTGAAGCCATATTTGACCTATGGTGGAACGAGAACCTCATTGGGGACTCAATGCTATGTAATTGTGCTTACATGATTTTGTAGTTATGACCAATGTTGTTGCTGGGATTTGTATACTTCATTTAATGTACACGTATCGAGCAATATTATTTGCTCCTCTCCTTCTAACTGGGTAATTTCCAATTTATCTGCTTCCAATCTTAGTCTCTTGTCATCTTCTTTACGTATACTTTCCTCCATTACTTGTTCATAATCCATATTCTCAACCTTGAGTCGGAAGAATTCTTTTCTCCCAAACACGTGACTCCTCTAAAAAGAGTATACTTACATTTGTTGAGCTCTATTAACTCATTTGATGCCTTGCCTTGAGCTTTAAATCTTCATTTCTCAACTTTTCTCCGAATTGGCCTATCAAATTCGATGACATCGTTACTTTTCAAATTCTCTCCATATGTAAAATCCACTACAATTATTGTTGAATTAGTTTCATGTGTTGACATACACGAGTATATATGGGATATTGTCGACTTTCGCTTCATCTTATCCTTTGTCATGCGTTGATTCTAATTTGGTTGATCCTTTAGTAGTTTCTAACAATGCTTGAACTAAAAAGTTGTATTCTTAAGCAATTGATACATGACATTTGTTTTGTCAAACTTTCAAATTAAGAATAAAATCAAAAAATTAAATACCAAATAAAGATAAAGGAAACATAATGAAATAAAATACTTAAAGTAAATGTTGTTAATAATAAATAAGTTGGTTTTTATATATTATCTTGCTCTGTCATGCCACCTTGATTTAACCCTTCAACTTATGCAATTTTAGTGCAAAATTTGTTGGTCGTATTTTAAATGACAAACCAAAAATGTATTAAGGACCCAACACTCCACTTCTTTGTTGTTTCTTTATAGCCATTGAAGTAACGACTAACTTTTTCTCATAACTGTGCGTGTTTTTGGTATATTTCCCGAATGGTATCAATGTTAGTATTCAAACATACAGAGAAAAGTAGCTTCTTTTCTTTGGAGGTAACGTTTGCACCCCCTGGTTAATTTTCTTTAAGAGGGAGGCTATACTTGAGATAATGTTAGAGAGATATCCAAAGTCACAGGATGTTCTTTCCCTTAACGAGCATTAATGTCAACTTCTGGCCCCCAAGTAAGAGGTTGCTAAAGAACATTTCTCCATGCTCTTGTGAATCCATTTTTATAATTTTGGGTAAGGATTATCCTACTATTTTGATGAGACTCACTAAAAACCAAGAGAAACGATGAATTGAAAAACAAAACAAAAGCAAATAATATGAAAAGAATATAAAATAAAGACTACTTATATAAATTTAAACAATGGCTATTGGATATGTTAACGTTTGATCAAATCAAACCTATGAAAGATAATAATAGACATAAAGAGCCCCCTTAACTAACCTATTCCACAAAATCCAAACTAATAACTCAGTAATGAGATATGACACTAAATGAAAAAAAAAAGAGCAAACACAAATAAAAAACCTTTAAAGCTAATGGAATGTAAGTCAAGCATGTTTCAGAGATGTATAAATATAACTTGGGAATTGAAAAATCCATAAAAAATGATAACCATGACAGGTATATGTATAATAGTTGTGCATATGAGTCATACATTCATGCATTTTCATACCCTAAGGTACCACTGAGAAATATAAGGTTGTAAAAACTTGATTGGCAAAGTGACTCGAGCTATTAATTTTTGTAAATAATAATTGAAAATGAAGACGATTTGTAATGGGAAAGAGGCTTGTAACAACTTTGGGGTTGTGACGAGAAGAAAGAGAGGAATGTGAGACCAATAACAACTTTGGGGTTGTGACAGGTTGGAGATGCACAGTACATCCCTAAATATGGGAAACAACTGTACATATCATAAATAAAATCCCTACTGTAGGAACTGGATGTAAGTATGCTTTAGAATTTTTCTTAAATTTATTCAAATGATTTTGAAAAAAGGATGGTTTAGAGAAGCCAATCTGAGTGTTCTTAATAAAAGAAATATAAAAAGTTAAAATAAAATGAAATAAATATTATTTTAATAAAAATAAAAATAAAATAAAAAGTTATATTAGAATTGAAGTTATAAAAGGACTCTCTCTACATATAAAAAGTGTATATATCAAAATAAAAAAGATAGTATTAAAAAATAGAAATGCTCCGATATGAGTGTTTGAACACCGTGTTCATAAGATATTACTCTAATTTGAAATCTACATGTGTAAGACTATCTCCAATCAGTGCGCTAAAACACTAAATATAACGTTAAAGTAAGAATTTTTTGCTCCAACAAAGCGCTATCGCTATGCCTTATTTTGCTAAAGTTTAACGCAATATACATTACCGCGTCATATTTGATGTAGTACTGTTGTTGCGCTATTGTCGTCCGCAACCACTGCTGTCGCGCTATCGTCGTTCACAGTTACTGCTGCCGCCCTCCAGTTCGACATCCTTGACATGCTCACCTCAATCTACATGTCCGTCATCCCCCGCACCGTCAAGATGAACTACTCCACTCTTCCACTGTTGTTGATGCCCCGCAACCTGGTTTCCTCCCTATTACAGACCTCCATGCTCTCGACTACAACATCAACCAAAATACAATAAGTTGTGAAATAAAATGAAAAACACAACATAAACTTGAAAAAATAAATACCTTGATAAATCATTTCCAAATCCTCCCAGCAAATTAAAGTACTGACCAAAATCATTTGAGTTACTTTGAGATCCTTGTCCGTGACTTCCAGCCCCCGGTTCTTGTTGTTGACATCTTTTCTGCATAATTCTTAATTGTTCTCTTCGAGTGAACTCGCGTATGTTCAAATCAGCTATAGAATTTAAATCCATGTATAAAATTTTATTCTCTTCCTTAAATTCAGACGTCGCTACTTTTCTCAACTGCAATTGATAATTTTGTTGGTAATTTTGTTCCCTATCTGAGTTACCTTTTTTTATAATTTCAACAAGTTCTTTGTGTTCATCTTTGAAAGTATTAATAACTGTTGAAATTTGTTCATCATTTTTTCTTTTTAATTTTGCTTTCTTCACTCCAACAGGTCGTTGAGCTGGACTTCCATCAATTTCCTCATCATTTACATGAAGAAAAGAATCAGACAAACCAGGAGTTGCTGGCGTGGGAGACTCTGAAGTGGGTGACTCTGACAAACAAGGTTTGTAAACGTTTGCAAATTTCTCAATATCTATGAGAATGGGCCACACATGATCAAATTTGAATCCTTTTTGACATTTCGCATCTTGTGTGAACAACTTTTTTGCTCGATTCAACTGTATCAAATATATTTCATATGAATATAAACTTGAAAATGTAATGCTAGACATATAAGCTAGTAAACAAAATATAACAATAAATACTTACAATATCTTGCTCTGATGCACCACTGGGATTCAAATTTTCAATTTGTCGTATGAATCCCCTTAATTTGGCAACTGCAGTAAGGATAACTTGCATTCGACATTGCAATGATCTTTTGGGTCTAGGTTGAATGATTGTAAACTCTGATTGTGAGTTATTATAATCATGTTCAACTCTAGACCAAAATTGATCTCTTGATTGATTAATTCCTATAATTGGATTTTGGGAAATATCAAGGTAAACGTGACATAGGTGTAAATTTTCTTTATTTGTGTATGACGCACTTCGATGTTGTGAAGCCATTTTCTATTACAAATGGTTGAAGGGAAATGATTAAAGTTATAGAAGAGAAATGGTTGAAGAGTTGTATTTATTTATATAGAAAAAAGAAGATAAGATCAAATTCTGGAAATTTAATCCAAGGGCTGAGCTGGTGATAATATCTATTAAATGGATGAATTAATGGTAATAATTAATACCACTTCAATGCTGATTCGGTCTTCAGATTTCTTATCCTCAATTTTTTTTTGAAAAAAGTGAAGATAAGATAAGATGTTTTAAATAATTGTAATGGTTGAAATAAATAACTTGAAAACCATCACTCTTCCAACTCGTATAACCTTTTCTCTCATAAAAATGAATTTCAATGTTGGAGGTCCATCTCATTTACAATATTCTATTTCATCTTCAAGTTCTGACTCTGATGATGAATTACAACTTTTTGACGAAGTTGTATGTGATCCACAAGCTGCTGTGATTTTGCACGTACATGAGAAAAAGAATCGCTTTCTCACTTACCTTCTTGGTCAACAAAACAACAAAGCGATCCACGGAGGCTCAATTCTTAGTCATATAATTATTAAGCGTGATCGGTATAATGCTGACCGTAATCTTTTCAATAACTATTTCGCTAAGAATCCGCGATATCCTGATTTAATGTTTCGCCGACGATTTCGAATGAGCCGAAGTTTATTCTTTCGTATTGCTAATGCTGTTACAGGGCATGATAATTACTTTATGCAACGAAGGGATGGGCTTGGTAGACTTGGATTGTCTAGTTTGCAAAAAATTACAGCTGTGTTTCGAATGTTAGCATATGGGATAGCAGCAGATGGTACTGATGAGTACATTAAAATCGGAGAATCAATGGCAATACAAAGTCCGAAGAAATTTTGTCGGGCTGTTGTGGAGGTGTTCTCAGAGCAGTATCTAAGATCACCCAACGCAAATGATGTAGCCAGGTTACTACATATTGGTAAAACTCGTGGTTTTTCAGGAATGTTGGGTAGTTTAGATTGTATGCATTGGAAGTGGAAAAATTGTCCAACGGCTTGGGCAGGTCAATATGCAGGTCGCAGTGGATCCCCAACGATTATTCTTGAGGCAGTAGCTGATTATGATCTTTGGATATGGCATGCTTACTTTGGATTGCCAGGATCCAATAATGGCATTAATGTATTGGAGTCATCACATTTGTTTGTCAATCTTACAAGTGGCATTGCTCCTGCTGCTCATTATATCATTCAAGGAACAGAATATAATACAGGTTATTATTTAGCCGATGGAATATACCCCAAATGGTCTACTCTCGTGCAAAGTATTCATGATCCTCGTGGTCCAAAAAAAATTATTTGCAATGAAGCAGGAAGGATATAGAAAAGATGTAGAACGAGCATTTGGAGTACTCCAATCAAGATTTGCAATTGTGGCAGGACCAGCACATTTCTGGAATAAGAATGTATTACATGATATAATGACTGCTTGCATTATTATGCATAACATGATAATTGAGGATGATCGTGATATTGATGCAGCCATTGAAGATTGGAGGGAAGCGCCAACTCCAGAAGTCGATATTGTGGTAGATGAAAATACTCAATTTCAAGAATTTCTTGCTCGTCACAGGAAACTCAAAGATAAAGAGGCTCACAGTGCACTTCGAAATGCATTGATTGATCATTTGCGGGAGGAATATACTAATTCTATCAATTAAATGTTGTATTTGTATTTGTTATAATATTCATTTTGTGTTATTATAATATTTTAATTTATTTAATAAAAATATTATTTTAGTTGATGGGTGTATTTTTTAATAAAATTATTTATTATTGTATTTTTAATTAATGAATGAAATAAGTAAACATATAATTTGTAAAATATAAGAATTTAGTGAAAATAATTAATCAAGAAAAATAATAGGAATATTCTTTAGAATATACTCTATAGAGTATGATTAAGTGTAATGGGTTAGAGATGAAAAAAGAAATAGTATAAAAATTGCTCTATTTTAGTGTAAAAGTTGTACTAAAATAAAGTCATGGGTTGGAGATGGCCTAAGGCCTTATTTGACTACATATGAATATTTTTTAAATTAAAACTATTTTAAAAAATTAAGAGCTCAAATAAATTTTTACTACTTATAAATAATTTTAAATTTATCAAATTTATTATTTTTAAAAATAATATTATACTATCAAATAATTCTTAAATATATGCATTAAGTTTATCGATATATTAAAAAGAAAAATAAGGGTGGAAGAGAGATAATGGGCCAATCAAAACAATGAATCCATCCACGTAGGAAAAGGTTATCGTGTTTTCTGAAAAATATCCCAACAAAAGCAATCTTTCCACCGGGAAAAGCATCTCACCCTTCGCAAGCCAGCACATGACACACACACAATCACACGCTGCACACGAGCAAAAGCAACGGACAAAACAAGACAAAAGACACCCCCCCAAAACACCGTACTCTGTCTGCAGACCCGCCCACCCCCCCCCAGCTTTAGAGGCTTAGACTCAACTCGATTTATTTAGCCTCACAGCTTCCTAAAACCCTTGTGACTGCAAAACATGGCTCGTCTTGTTAGTGGGTCGTGTGTTGCGGTGCTAACGTGTCTTCTTCTGGGTCTGGGAGGGTCGGTGCTGATAGTGAGGAACCATCTGAAATCTGGGCGAAGCAGCAGCGGCGGTAGCAGCAGCAGTAGCATGGTCCGTCGCAACCAATCATCAACCTGCTCGCTGTTCGTCGGAAACTGGGTCCACGACAGCAGCTACACCCCATTATACGACTCGTCCAAGTGCCCGACCATCATCGAACCCGAGTTCAATTGTCGGTCGTACGGCAGACCCGACTCCGATTACCTCAAGTATCGGTGGCAGCCCGTCAACTGCGATCTCCCAAGGTACGCATCGCATCATACGCCTTCCTTACCTTACCTGCGTATGTATAGTATACCATTACCACCCCTTATGCTATGCTATTGCTAGCTCGGCACACCAAGTCGTGGCTTTGGATTTATGTGCACATTTTTTTTGAACCGACACTGCTTTAGGCAGTTTCTCTGGGCTTGCGTTTCTGGAACAGCTGCGAGGCAAAACGGTGATGTTTGTGGGGGACTCGCTGGGACGGAATCAGTGGGAATCCTTAATTTGCATGATCTACGCCTCTGCCCACGACTCCGATGTGCAGCTCATCCGGGGAGATCCCCTCTCCACTTTCAAGTTCCTGGTGAGCATATTCTATTTACGTAGTTAGTAGGTAGATCGGTAGGTAGTACATTGTCAGTACATACTCTCACCTTGCCATGAGTTTGTTTCTAGGGGAACCATATAGCTGGTTGTTCGGGAAACATGAGTTTTGAGGGTGGAATGCGGAGTCCAAACTCCCAACTTCACCTCTGTTTATAACATTAACTTCTAGTCCAAGTTTACAACACCCCGTGACTTCCAAACCAAATCAGATTCTTGACTGTGTGTGGGGTACTTGCAGGATTACAGTGTGACATTGTTGTTTTACAAGGCGCCGTACCTGGTAGACATTGAAGCGGTGCAGGGGAGGAGAGTGTTGAAGCTGGATGATATATCTGCCAACGGAGGTGCTTGGCTGGGTGCTGACGTGCTTTCCTTCAACACTGGTCACTGGTGGAGCCACACTGGGTCGCTTCAAGGGTTCGCCCCTCATCTTTGTGGTTTGTGATTTGTTGGGGAGTTCTAATTTTGTTTTGGGTTATTAATAGGGTTTTTGGATTTTGGTGGTTGGGACGATGGGCAGGTGGGATTACATGCAATATGAAGGGGAAACTTATCGAGACATGGATCGCTTGAAAGCAATGGAGATAGGGTTGAAGACTTGGGCCTCATGGGCTGATTCCAACATTGATCAAAGCAGAACCAAAGTTTTCTTCCTCTCCATCTCTCCCACTCATGACAAGTAATCTCTCTCTCTCTCTCTCTCTCTCACACACACACACACACACACACACACTTTTTTGTCACCACTTTTTGGTTTCTATAGCTGGAATTGATATTTGGTTCATGCATTGAGAAACTAGAATATGAAATTGGCTCAGGTTAATTCTTGGGAAGTTTTTCTAGAAATCATTGGATCATTACGTCACACCACATTTTTCATGAAATTCCCTCCTGATCGTTTGATGGGACAGTGATTTCTCTTCATAAAAAATAAAAAATGGAATATAAAAACAATTGGTCACTGAAGTCTGCAATGCATAAATGTTGTAAGAAAGTCTATGCTCTCCATCATTTGTGATGTTGGTACTATTGGTTGAATGGACACATACATATACAGCCCAGCAGAATGGAGTGGGGGGGCAAGCACAAATTGCTACAAGGAAACCCAGCCTATAACCAATTCAGTAAATGGTGCATCTCTGTACCCGGAAGCATATGCAGATCAGCTGAAGGTGATGCACCAAGTGATGGCCCAGATGAGCAATCCTCCATTTTTTCTCGACATAACAATGCTATCGGAGTTGAGGAAGGACGCTCACCCCTCCATCTACAGCGGCAAACTGAGCCCTGGACAGAGAGCTAACCCTGCACAATCTTCTGACTGCAGCCACTGGTGCCTTCCTGGGTTGCCAGATACTTGGAATCAACTATTCTACACTGCTTTGTTTTCCTAAAGAAGTTGTGTAGAACCTTTCCAGTCATTAACCATAATTCATTTGGCTTGTTGTTTAACAAATAACAATTGAGAGGGAACGAAGGCTCCCTCCACCTTGATGTTATTCCCATTTTTAGGAATTTGACATATGTAATATTCACGTGATAAGTAACTAGTTAATTTGCCTTTCAACTAACACCCTTTTGTGATTGAGAAATTATTGTTATTTATTTAATATCATTTACAAAGGATATGAAAAAGTTCATGTCCAGCCCTGCAGCCAAAACACCTTGCACTAGGTGAATTACATGTAAAAACTCCCACCTTGCTGGATTGGGCACAACCAACTTTCGGTAAAATGACAGAATTGAACGGAGTGCAGAGTAAAGTTTACGAGACAGGACTTTTCACAGCAAAAAATATTCTCTTATGTGCTCCAACTGAGTCAGGGAAAACTAACTCTGCAATGCATACTTCAACAGCCTGCATTGAAGAGAAATGAAGATGGTTCATATAACCAGTGATTACAAGAAAGTCTATGTAGCACCAATGAAGGCTTTTGTTGCAAAAGTGGTTGGTGAGTAACTTGTCTACCTGTTTGCAGCATCATGGTGTCAATTGTGACAGCTCTTGAGAAGTGGGATATCATGACTAGAAAATCTGGAGATCGCACCCACATGCAGCTAGTGAAACTTTGGATTATTGATGAGATCCATCTTTGTGACAACAGAGGACCTGACTGGAAAGTATTGTTGGCATAACAGTTTGGCAGATTGAAAAGACAAAAAGCATATTCGATTAGTTGGATTATTTGCTACACTGCCAGATTATGATGATGTTGCATTGTTTCTTCTGCGTGTTGATTTTTTTTTTTTTTGGGGGGGGGGGGGGGGGGGGGTGACCAGACACCAGTTACAGGCCATGCCCTCTTGCTCAGCAGTATATTGGAATCACAGTAAAGAAGCCACTGCAAAGATCACAAATGATGAATGACGTCTATTATGAGTAAGGTGACGCCTGTTGCAGGAAAACATCATATCCTAATATTTGTCCTGAGCAATAGGGATACAGCAGTGGCTATTGACACCCTAGGTAGATTTTTGAATAGGACAGTACTAGTTGAGATTCTCCATACCCATGAGGATCTGGTTAAGAGCAATGATCTGAAGGATTTGTTGCCCCGTGGGCCTCTGTGGCTTTGCAATTCTTCATGCAGGAATG
The DNA here is from genome assembly GCA_023512835.1 of Taxillus chinensis. Taxonomy (NCBI): domain Eukaryota; kingdom Viridiplantae; phylum Streptophyta; class Magnoliopsida; order Santalales; family Loranthaceae; genus Taxillus; species Taxillus chinensis. The sequence goes on from CM042086.1 coordinate 1,508,774, forward strand.
AACAGGGCTCACCTGCTGCTTGTTGAGGAGCTCTTTTGATCTGCTTATATTTCTCGGTTTTGTAACTCTACATGTCTATTTATTTAAAACAACTTATAATAAGTCTTACAGCACTGGCCGTAACAGGCCGTAATATATTATGAATGTGAACGAAGGGTCGGCATGGGGCTGCTGTGGCGTGGATGGGTGAGGTGGGTTGACGTCGCCGAGATGGATTTTTTTTAATTAAATTTTAGCACCAATGTCAATGCTCTTAGTCATGATAAAATATAAATATATATTTTAAAAGTAAATAAATAACTAATTTTAAATAATAATAATAAATAATGGAGGTTAATATTGATATATACCATGAAAACATATATTAAACATTAACTATGTAAGGTTTGGTAAAAATAATAACAATAAATCACTTAAATTTAAAATATTGAAAGCTAGAACATATTGAAAAACCCTTTTATGTAAGAAATAAATATAAGCTGGGAAGAGATATGTTGAGTTTTGTATTTATATTGGTGGATGAAATACATTAACCAATCGGATATTTTAAAAATAAAACAATCCGTTCCCAAAAAAAAAAAAAAAACACAACCACCAAGCCTATCGAGACTGGGCAGTGGCAGAGCTCTGAAACCCTAATCCGCAGACTTCGCCAGGGCTTTCTAGTTCTTCTCACCCCCCCGCCATGGAAGCAGACGAAGAACTCACGGGCGTGACGACGATGGAAGAGGCCTACGCCAACGGAGATCCCCTCGCCTCCGCCGCTCCCCGCACCGTCATCAGCGGCGAGCTTCTCGACATCGAGGCTTACGCCAGCCTCTACAGCGGCCGGACCAAGATTTCCAGGCTCCTCTTCATCGCCGACCGCTGCGACAACGCTTCGATGAAGCTAGATGCCCTCAGGATGGCCCACGACGAGATCAAGAAGGGCGAGAACACGCAGTTGTTCAGGGAGGTTGTTCAGAAGATCGATGGAAGGTTGGGGCCGTCGTATGGGATGGACTCGGCGTGGGTCGAGTCTGTCGACCGCAGGGCCGAGCAGAGGAAGGAGAAGCTGGATAATGAACTCAATGCGTATAGGGTATGTATGGTCGGCCTCCAATCCCCCTATTGTTCGCGCCACTTATTTGTTATACTTAAGCGAACACTTGTTTATCATATTTGAAGTAGTTAACCATATCGAATGGGTCCACACTCGGCAAAAATGGATATGTGTTGTGTTTTGTTTTTTGTTTTCGTTTAACTTCGAGGAGCTACTGGCGTGGGTTAGTGGATTGAGAACGGCATTAGGACGTGGAACACAAAAGAATGTTTAAATTCAAGCGCTTAGAATGTCATATGATATATTAATGAAGAGAATACATAAGGAGGGAAGGTTTTATATGTTTAGTATTGAAGAATCAATATACTTGTACTACTGAAGAATGATCTCAATCCGCGAGGATGCTTAGGGATTTCCAAATGAATCGTTCAGGGATGATTGAGGTGGTGTAGTCCTTTAAGGCTTCTTACAACACTTTTAAAACATTGATTTTTACTGCAGTAAATGTAAAACAGTTAGTTGAGTATTACTTCTTTAAAACTTTCTGAGTTAAAGCTTTTGTCTCACTGTATTTAGGCAGCTCTACGTTGGGGCATATATTTTGTTCTTGTCTATGAACTGTCAGTTGTGTCGTGTACAAACACTTTGCTCCTTGTTCTTTCATTTAATCAATCTTTTGCATTTTATTATGATCAATTAGATTTTAGTACATAGTATAATAACCCGCCCAATTATTTTCTGTTATATTCATTATTTAAGATCAAATTGTATAATTGTGTGTGTCTGCTCCTACATTATTTCTTAATCACTGCACTCATTTGTTCTGCAGACAAATTTGATCAAAGAAAGTATTAGAATGGGATATAATGATTTTGGAGAATTTTACTATGCCCACGGTGCACTTGGAGATGCTTTTAAAAGTTATGTTCGTAATCGTGACTACTGCACTACATCAAAGCATGTCATTCATATGTGCGTGAATGCAATCTTGGTCAGCATTGAGATGGGTCAGTTTTCTCACGTGTTGAGCTATGCCAGCAAAGCTGAACAAACACCAGAAGCTCTAGATTTAATTACTCTTTCAAAGCTGCAGTGTGCTACTGGATTGGCTCACTTGGAGGCTAGAAAATACAAACTTGCTGCTAGGAAGGTTGGTGAATTCATTCTCTACTGTATCATGGGGCTGGTTGGTAGCGCCCTTGCCCTGGTTAAACCTGATTTTAAATATATAATCTGCTATCACACATACATAAATTTAGATATTTGAAAGGATTGAAAAATTGATGTGTTTTGTAAGACCTGATTATAATGTTTTGGTGCTGTCTTGCCTAAAAAGTGTGTATTGTTTTATTTGAACCGTGGTTTGCTTCACTAACACTTTATTTTAACTTGGAGATACCTTTTTATGCTGCATTGAGGTTGGTTGGGGAAATGAATCAGCTTCATTTCTTTCCAATTGCTGGGTAATAAAATATCTTGTGCTAAGTGATAACTATAACATGTATAATATGGCTTGAATGTAGGTTCTTGTGAGTCCTAGCTGTATGTGTTGCGCGATTTGTTGTCCAAGTCAGATATGGTTACCCGTTACCCAGGCCTTAGTTGTTTTAACTTTTAACAGAAATTGGCAATCAATCAGTGACTTGCTTCGTTCAATCCTGGTACTCTATAACAACTGTAAATCTGTAATTTTAGGAAATGAACTACTAAGAGCTTAGAATGTTGCTATAAATATACTAACAATTTTAAATTATTTTTTTGATTTTTAGTTATCATGGTTCATGTTGCCATGAGCTTTGGGAGGGGGTGAAAGTTGAAATGAAATCCGTGTTTAATTATACTGCATGCGTTATTCAATTTTTGCTTTTTTGCTTTTTGTTTTTACGTTTGTGACATCCAGCAGATTTCTTATTATGGGATAAACTCATCTGGTGCGCGTTGCATGTATTTTTTCAGGCTGGATTTCACTTTAGAGCTCATTATTGACTATCAACGACCTTTTATTAGAACTTCAAATTTCTTGACTCAAAACTCACATCTCATGCATGACCCATGAATCTTTTGTGCAATTTTGCACCTTTTTTCTTTGTAGAGTGTAGTCCTTGTTAAACCTTTGACTTGAAGCTATACAATAGCCTCAGCTTGTCAGGAATGCAATTGATTTTTGTTTCTCTATCATTATATTTGGTTGACATTCTTGCTTTTTGTTAGGGTCTTTAATCCTCTTTTCTAAAGTTTCCTTTGGTGAACCCAAATTGCTCCATGCATGTTGAATACTTTTAATTGCAGAAGTCAACGCTTCCCTTAGTCAAGCTCTGAGTTAGACTTAAATCCTAGTTATAGATTCATAGTTAGCAATTTTTTCATGAAATTCGTTGGTGGCTTGTGCCTGAAAGTGGAATTTGAGGAATTTATTCGAATCTTAATTTTTTTAATTCTCATATTTGTTATATCTGCCTAGATTGTTAATAATGGTTTCTTGAAAATTGAGACGGATTAAATGTCCTCCACTTGGACTCAATGTTTTTATTGTTTAAATTGAACCAAGATAATGGTTCATATGACTGCTGTTCTAGAACCCCTACAGAGATTTTAACTGCCATAATCCAGTCCCAAAATGCATCATACTGTACATGGCTATTTATTTAATGTAATATTCATGCATGTGAAACAGTAGAAAGCTGAGAGAAAGGCACCCTTGCGACTATTGGAGCCCAAAAAAATTGACCTGATTTAGTGTATTCTTCTATTGCCCTGAACATATATGGTTGGTCATCAAAAAGTTGGCCAATATTTTTGTTTTTCTAATTAAAATGACCTAGATCTTAAAAAAATATAGTAGCTATCTTTTGTTCCCTGGTTATTATTATTATTTTTTGCATATTATTTATTAATACAGCTTGGATTTCTGGTTTTTGTTTGAACTGTCTAAGCTTAGGGAAGGCACTTATTATTTACTTGTTTCAACAATGTCTAAGTTGAGGACACTTATTATTCACTTCGATGGCAAGGGTCATTGTGCTTCATTAGTTCAGTTTCTTTTCGGTGAAACGAATATGTTTATTTTACCTTAAAAAGTTCTTTTTGCGTTTTCATCTAATGAGCTTGTCGTGATTGCAGTTTCTGGAGACAAGTTTTGAGTTGGGTAATAACTACACTGAAGTAATTGCTCCCCAAGATGTTGCCACATATGGTGGACTATGTGCGCTTGCAAGTTTTGACCGGGCTGAGCTGAAGGCATCTAATTAGATTCTTTCCTTTCAATAACTTTGCCACTCTGATATTTTACTGGTCAGTGATTAATAAATAGTTTCTAATTGAAATACTTTTATTTAGCAGAGCAAAGTTATAGACAACCTGAACTTCCGGAATTTTTTAGAATTAGTACCTGAAGTGAGGGAGCTGATCCAGGACTTTTATTCAAGGTACTTGAAATGGGCTGATTTGTAACTTTTGTGTTTTCCAGCCTGGCTTGTTATTCTACAATGATTATGAGTAAAGAAAGAAAATGCTTTCAAGATTGCGGAGTCAAGTTGTTAAGAGAGTATTTGCTTTAGTTCTAGATTGGTGAAATATGTGCTATGAGTTTCTTGATTTGAAATTGGTTTTTTCATTTATTATGCACAGTAAATTTGGATAACTCAACCCAAAATGAATAGCCTAAATGGAATCTTGAAAGCTTTCATTGAAGATCTTACTCTTGTATGCAATAATAATTTTATTTGAAAAAGGAGAAATGTTATTGAAGCCACTAAGAAAGTGATAACAAGCTACAATTCCTTACACGCAGCAAGGAGATGAAAACCAATTTCAAACCTAGAAAAGATGCAATTGTTGTCAGGAAACCCAAGGATCAAATCAACAGAGTTTTGGTTTGACCATCCGAGTCCATTGTCACATGAAATATTAGATTGTTATAATTTGAGTATATAATAAGTATGTTGCTTTGCGCTCTCTCTCTCTCTCTCTGTGTACAGTGACTTAGTTATGAAAGTATGTTGGCCTGTCTATAAACGTATGCTTCCTTCCATCTTTGTTTGTAATTTTAACTATTTCAACTTGTCATGATGACTGCTATTAGTTCAAATTTGGATCCATCTCTTATTGCGAAAGTGTAGAATTCTGTAGTCAATCCAACGACTGCCTATGTATATATATTGACATTGTTCTCTCAATTTTTCAACAGTAGGCCTCTTATCTTGACTCTGGTGTTTCTTGATATAATGTTTCCTTGGCTGAAATTTTATATTTTCTTGCCTTTGTTGCAGCCACTATGCTTCTTGCCTTCAATATCTCGAAAATCTGAAACCAAACTTGTTGCTTGACATCCACTTGCATGACCATGTTGAGACATTGTATAGCCAAATCCGCCACAAAGCTCTTATTCAGTATACCCTCCCATTTGTGTCAGTTGATCTGCGTATGATGGCTAATGCTTTTAAAACTAGTGTTACTGGGCTGGTAAAAGAACTTGAAGCATTGATTACAGACAACCAAATACAGGTATCATGTAAATTGCTTTACTCATTCTTGCTTTTATTTAAATTTCAGATTGCTGCAAAATACAATAAAAATAATAAGGGCTCAGAAGTAGTATAAAAGCTCTTTGAAAGCGTCTTCATCTAGGAAGCATTAATTATAGAACCTAATAAAAGGTATCATGTAAACTACTGGTTTATTTCTCTTGCTTTTATTTAAAATTGTCATATCGCTGCCAATAATAATAATTATAATTATAACAGGGGCTTGAAAAATAATTCAAAAGCTTTATGGAAACGTAATCCCTTTATCCCTAGATGTCTTTTCTCTATTGGACAGTAAAAATTTGATTCAGAGTTATAAGAAAACAATTCCACTGATTTTTTTTAAATATAAAATATTAATGTCGGTTATATTAAAAATTTAAAATTAGAGGTGTAAAATGGGCTGGTCTGCCCCGTGATATGACAGGCTTAAATGGGTCAGTCCGTTTAGGCTTATACTTTTTACGAGTTAATCATAAACTAGATCGGCTTGGCTTAACCCGTTACCCGTATACAAACTGGACAGACGCACAAAATTTATTTAATTAAACCACCACAACATTTTCATATTAAACTACCTTTACATCATTCAAACTTTTAAAGAAACAAATGAATCAATTGAAAAGTCAAAATAGATAGATTCAATTAATACATATTAGCACTTCATATATTGTCCGTATGAGTGTATAGCTTCCTCTTCCAGTTATCCAACAATTCAATTAGATAAAAGGCATTAAAGAAAATTCCTTGAACCGTTAGAACCGAGTCAACCGACAACCTTTCATTCCACATGGGCTTCACAAGCCCTATCATAGTCATCAAGTGCATCCTCTAATTTTCTGCTTCTTCAAGCAATACCTCCTTTGCAACGTAGATGTAAATAAAAATTTTCAAACACGAGAATACATCATGAAAGCAATGGTAGCTCAGGACCCCACAATCAATGGGGAGGCCGTGTGGATCACTGATCGTGTGTGGTGAGGTCTTGGCGTCTTGCTGCCTGAGGCAGTGATGCCAGCGGAGCTAGACAACTGCTGCTGGATCAAAGTTCGCGAGGGGGGATGGGGGTGAGATCATGTGGTGCGTCTACAACATGTGGTGCTTGTGTCTTGCTGCCTGAGGCAATGTGACTGCAGCAGCAGAGCTGGAAGACTGTTGGATCGATTCAAAGCGAGGGGGGGGGGGGGGGGGTGGTGAGATTGGTCGGCGGTCACTGGTGTGGACTGTGGTGTGGTGCGTGTGGATGTGGAGAGCATTGAGCAGCCAAACAGGTTAGGGTTGGCGTCTTGGCGAGTGGTGATGCAAGATGTTTATGCCTTGTCTGCAAGCATGCCTGTGTTTGCGAGTAAAAAACATAAATTGCTAAAATTCAAAGGTTAATATTATAAAATCAATTGATCGAAATGTCATCTTATATCTTTATTAACTAATATTTGATTGTAACTTTTCGACATTTATAACAATAATAATAACAACAAAAATAATAATAAAAAATTAATTACATGTCTAGATTTTCTTTTTCCTACCTTTTGCTTCTTAATAGCCTAGTTTTCCTGACCGTGTGGATTGTAATCTTAGGCTAAATTCATAAAAGCTTGTAATTTAAACAGATCTCATTTTAACTGGCTCAGTCCACACAAAACCGCGGGTTAGCCCGCAAAGCCTACGGGCCAGTTCACAAAACCGCGGGTTAGCCCGCAAAATTGCGAGTTAGCCCACAAGACCATTCTACACTCCTAATTTGAATCCTTCAATTCATTTGGAGGAAAAATTGTCATAATTGTATTTTGAAGGGTCCAGTTAAGTGGGTGACTACCCAGGAGAGCAAGGCAGTTGTAATATATATAAAAAAATTATAAAAATTTCTATTGTAATTTGTAACATCATGGATAAAACAAAAACAAATCATTGGTAGTCAGTCTAATTTCCACCTCAATAAACATAACAGTGTAATTCATGGACAACATCTTTAAAATCTAATTTGAAAGAAGGGGCGCTACCTTACCCCATTTGTATTTTCTCTTTATCATTAATAAATAAATGTTCTTAAAAAAGGGATGCTAGCTTATCTGTCATGCATGTCTGATTTTTTAGTGGGGTGTGAGTACATATTTTTTTATACATAGCATCCCCTTGTGCTATCTTTTATTTTATGAAAAAAGTTTGGCACTCACCACGGCAACAAGCTTGGGACTCAAATCGATTTGCAAACATTTAACTGTGCTAATTTGTGTGCGTTCTGCTGCAGGCTCGAATCGATTCACACAACAAAGTTTTGTATGCCCGACATGCAGATCAGCGAAATGGTCTGTTCCAACGGGTTCTACAGACCGGGTGTGAATTTGATCGTGATGTGAGGTCTATGCTGCTGAGAGCAAACCTCATCAAGCATGACTACAACATTAAAACATCGCGGAAATTTTAAACTTATCATTTTTTCTGAACCATGGAGTTGCTTTTACGGACAACGTCTACGGCCGAACATAATGCCTGGAAATTATTCTCGACATTCATGGTGGCTGCTGGTGGGGTTTGCTTTTTGCAATTGGAAGGTCTTGTGATACACTGAAATATTAGCACCGCCACCAGCTGCTGTGTTATTTTGTAGATGCTCGGATAAGTTTTTAACTGATTGGTAATTTGGATGGAAGAACGAGGAGTCCTTAATTCTAATCCAGTTTCCTCCTACTTTTTTCATTCAGCTGTCACTCGAGTAAAGATTTTAATGTAGGTTTATGTGGGTTTGCCCACTGTTTGCATGAACGTTTAGAAAGAACTATAATTAGTGTAGCTGATATTTTGGTATCTCTCAGATTACTATTCTCCTGTTGATAGTATCAATTTAGTACTTAATTTGTTTTTCCACATGCGAGAGAGAAGAATATATTGTATTTTTTAACATGGTCACTGTTGGATCATGCAATATGGAAATGGATGGATGAATTTGTAATTAACGATTAGGATTAAATTTTTATTTAACCGTAAACCTAATGATCTAAATTAGAAGAAGTTGTATGTAATGTTTTTGGTCTTGGGATATGAATGCAAGTGTTTTTGTAATTAAATATAATTTATGTGACAGTATGACTGAAATTATTGGTATTCATAGAGTATGAATGGTATGCGGTAACTGTACATGCAGATTCGAACAAGGGGTCCACTGTCCAGCACATTCCCACATGACATACATATTTATCATCACCCCCGCAAACAAGGGCCTTCAATTTGGAGTGATTGAAAAATCATTGACATGTTTGTTAATATATATATATATATATAAAATTACGAGCAAAATTAATATGAACAGTTAATTTAATTAAATTATAATGGATGGTATTTTTAAAATTTAATTAATTATAATTATTTTAAATTATTAAATTAAAATTAAATAAAATATTAGTATTTTGTAAGTTGTTCGCGTTTTTAAGTTGTTCCCCTTTCAAGTTTTTCACAGATTGAGGTGTTTTCTGTTTTTCAGTCGTACTGCACCGGTGCACATGCCTCTCTCTCCGAAATACACTCAATCTTAAATTGAAAATAATAATAATTCAGTAGAACACTCAAACATAACTCCCTAGATTTTGATTTTGATTTTGATTTGGAAATTTGGGGATATCATTGAGTCCGATTCAGTTGGGTTCCGAACCCCCAAATGCGGATCTGATCGAATGGGGCACCTGAACCTACCAGCGTCGAAGCGCAACGGCCAGGGGCGCCAATGGCGGCTCCTGGACCTGGTGTCGGCGGCCTTCTTCGGTCTGGTGCTCCTCTTCTTCTTCCTGGTGCTCACCCCGCTCGGCGATTCGCTGGCAGCCTCGGGGCGGCAGACTCTGCTCCTGTCCACGGCGGCGGATCCGGTGCAGCGGCAGCGGCTGGTGGTGGTGGTGGAGGCCGGGCGGCGCCAGCAGGCCATCGAGTCGTGCCCCGCCGAGGAGGTGGATCACATGCCCTGCGAGGACCCCAGGCGCAGCAGTCAGCTCACCCGGGAGATGAATTTCTACCGGGAGCGCCATTGCCCTCCGCCCCAGGTCACTCCCCTGTGCTTGATTCCCCCTCCCATTGGATATCGCATCCCCGTCCAGTGGCCCCACAGCTTGCATAAGGTATCTATTTGTATCCGTCTATTTGTCTGCAACACATAGTATTCCCGGCTTTGATGACTTCTCATATGAAGCTTACTCTGAAGTTCAAATTCCCAAATCATCCAAATGCCAAATTTGGCCAAATTAAGGATTGTTTGAGTATTTAGTAGGTTTATAAGTAAAATTTACAAATTTGTAACTTGAGTTTGTCGGAGTTCTGTTTTGAAAAATTAACTTGCATTTATTATTGACCATCACAAAAGGTAAGGTAACACACTGTTGAAGGCTTAAAATCTCTCTCTTTCTCTCTCTCACACACACACATATAAGGCCATGCTACATAGCGAGGTCAAATTCTTATCTTGTAAACTTTAATCTGGATCATTGGATATTACAATAAATGGTTCAAATTAAATTTTTATGTAATTGTATCTACGCTACCATGAATTAATGTAGGAGAACTACAGTTTAATATGGACCATTGGTTGCAATATCTTACGATCCATATTAAAGTTATCATTATCAGAATTTGATCATACGTTCTCATTTTAACAAAAGCCTATATACGTATATGTGTGTGTATATGAGATTTTAAGCCAAGATATAAATATTAAGATGGATGTGGTAAAACTAGAATGAACAAGATTAGAAATGAAGATATTCATAGTGTTGAGTAGCTCCAATTAAAGTTAAGAAGAGAGAGAATTGCTTATATTGCTTTGATTATTAAGATGTAAACTAATGGATGCCCCACGGAAAAGATTAACATTGAATAAGATAAAATATTGAGGGAAAAATTAAAAATAACTTAGATAAATATGATAACAAAGGAAATGAAATTACTAGATTTGAAATAAAAAATGGTAGCTGATAGGATTATTTGGAAAAGAATGATTTGTGTATTGCATTGAATATAAATTTTCTGTTATTGCTTCATATAGCTGACTTTGTTTTATTGGGATAAAGATTGATTGGTTTGGTTTTATATATATATATATATATATATATATATATATATATATATATCTTTATGGTAACATAAGGGACAGAAAAGAAGATTAATAAATTGTGTAGAAGACAAGGTTACAAAATGTAAAGATTTTAGTATTTTATGATGGGTAGCTATTTAACTTTTATCAATTGCTAAGCTTTTCGTTGGGTTCTCTTTTTATTGTTTTGAATTTGAATTTGAGAGCTTTTATTTGGGTTATTTATTGTGTTTGAATTTGGGAGTTATTTATTTATTATGTGTGAATTTGAAATGAGAGACTTGACTATAAAAAGAATATCAAGATGTGAGTGAGGATATGCTTGATTTGGGGAAAAATTCAATTAGAATATAATTGTATTGGGAGGGACGGCTGCGTCCCGAACTGCAGACTAACTATTATGTTTTATTTTATAATTTTATCTACCAATAAAATTACTTTTGCTTGGATTCCTATCAAATTGGTATCAGAGTAAGATCTTTGGACTAAGGGCTGCGAAGAAAGTCGAAATCTTGAAAGAGAAATTGGAGGCAGAAATCGGCTCCATCAAGGTCATCATTGACGAGCGATTTGAAGCCACCTTGGAGGCCACTAACATACAGTTCTCCACCTTGGAGGCCATGTTGCATAAACTGATAGAGCTCAAACAAAACCCTCCAGTCATTCCATCGACCAAGGGAGTGGTGGTGAATGAGCTCCCTGGGAATCACAATGGGAGTTCCCTGGCGATTATAGTGGTGAATGAGCTCCTTGGCAACACAGTCGAGGGCGACGAGGCTGGGAAGGAAATGCGAGCGCACCCTGACGTGGCTGATCTGAGCGGATCAAGAACCCATGAAGAAGTCACCAACGGACCTTGTCCTAGGGTTGTCTTCTGAAGCATCAAGTGAGGCGATAGCGGCAGAGGCGGATGGATCGAGGCTAAACACATTGGTGTTGATGGTTATGGACTGCCGAACGGACGACCTCTCTAGTGGAGGCTACCTGCACAAGCATGGGGCATGCAAACCACGAGAGAGCCTTGGTGTGGAGGGAGCACAACTAGCCATCATGGGACAAAGGAGTTCGTGGCTAGCGAAGGTGAGTTCGTGGCTAGCAAAGGTGGCCCTAGCTATGGACCTAAGGAGGTCGACCTGTCGTAAGGTGCGCGATGGCCTAAGGAAGCACAACGAGCAACCTCATTTGCTAGAGGACCAAACCCTGAGCAGCCAGGACAACAACTAGGGTAGAACGATGGTGGACAGACAACACCATTTGGAGAGGCGCTGAGGTCGGGAGAGGGCTAGCACAGGGCTACAACACTGCCTAGGAGGGTGCTCAGCTCTAGGCCGAGGAGAAGAAAGCAAACTCGGTGGGAGGAAGGAGGCATGGGGCATGAGGGTATGGCCCACTTCAACGCCGGGCCTTGGGAGCAAGGGCTTGATGTGGGAAATGGCGCTTAGGCTGGCAATTTTGGGAATCAAGAAAGGAGAGAGGGCTAGGATGGGGTAGGGCCTCTACGACACGCAATCGTTACGAGCATCCTCAATGGGGACTAGATTTCTGGGTTCGCAAATTAAAAATGTCTATATTTGAAGAGGCGGATGTGCATGAATGGTTGTATCTAGTGGAACGCTATTTCACCCTTAATGGCTTTTTAGACAATGAAAGGTTGGCTGCAACGGGTGTTTGTTTGGAAGGTAAGACACTATCATGGCTCCAATGGCGCGAATAGGCTGTAATTCTACAAGGAAATCTAAGTTTAAGCAATACTTTGTTATCGCTCAAGACTAAGCAAAGACGATTTAGGATAGAGTGGCAGAATTCCGGTGGAGTTGAGCATTCTCGAAGGGATGCCCACCAAGTCAGATGGGGTGATCCCAGGACCGGTTCAAGAATTGTTACACCCTTTTGAAGGGGTTTTCAAATGGCTACAGGTTTACTCCCATGGCAAGATCTCGAGCATGTAATCATGCTTAAAGATGTAGCCTCCCCTGTGAGCCTCGCCCGTACTATTACCTCAATATACAAAAAGATGGGATTGAGTTATTAGTCATGAACATGTTGGAGGCTGGAATTATACAACTAAGCGTGAGTCTATTTTCAAGTTAAATTTTATTGCCAAAGAAAAAATATGACAACTGGTGTTTTTGTATCGATTATCATGCCTTGAATAAGGCGATAGTATTGGATAAATTCCTAATTCCAATGATTGACGAGTTGCATGGTGCGACATTGTTTATTAAACTTGACTTAAAATCAAGATATCATCGTATCCGCATGTAGCCAAATAATGTGGCCAAAATTGCATGTCGGACTCATAAAGGACATTATGAATTCTCGGTCATATTGTTTGGCCTTACTAATGCTCTAGTTATCTTTCAATCTTTGATGAATAAGGTTTTTCAACCGTACCCGTGAATGTTCGTCTTGGCTTTCTTTGACGACATCCTCATCTATAGTCGTTCCTTTGAGGAACATGTGAGGCATTTGGAACTGATATTGGAGGGGCTACGTGAACACCAATTGTTCGTCAATCGCAGTGTGGAGACCAACCTGCGTTGTTTCGTGTCTAATGCTCCCAAGCAATTGGGCCCGTGGTTGGCATGGGCAAAGTATTGGTACAATACTTCGTACCATACTGCTTTAAAAATTACTCCTTCCAAGATCCTGTATGGGCGCGACCCCTCGCATTTCGTACATTATGGGCATCCGAAGACTCCAGTGACGCTGGTAGATGAGTACTTGGTGGATAGAGATCGTATCCCAATTGAGCTAAAGCAGCACTTATTGTGCACTCAACAAATTATGAAGAAGCAAGATGATGGGCATCAGAGGGATGTCTATTTTGCAGTCAGGGACCGGGTGTACTTGAAGCTGCAGCGGTATCGTCAACAGACTGTGGGGCAACGGCGAAATGAGAAGTTGTCCTCTCACTATTTTGGGCCGTATGAAATTATCAAGCGGATTGATAAAGAGGCGTATCACTTGCAGTTGCCACTTTCCTCAACAATTCACCCAATGTTACATGTGTCCCACCTGCGTCGGGTTATTGGCGACCATCCATCCTCCCTATTGTTGCCACTTATATTGACTGAGGATATGGAGATTGTGTTGGAGTCCACTTCTCTGGAAGGTGAGTGGCCAAGTTCGATGGGTCCATCGGGCATGATGGCGGTTCTGATTCGGTGGAAACATTTACTTGGCTATGAAGGAGCATGGAACTACTTGATGTGAATGACAGACAGTTCCTTTTGTTCCACCTTGTGGACAAGGTGTCTTTTTGGGAGGGGAGTAATGTTAGGGTTCTCTTTTTATTGTTTTGAATTTGAATTTGAGAGTTTTTATTTGAGTTATTTATTGCGTTTAAATTTGAGAATTTTTATTTGAGTTATTTATTGTGTTTGAATTTGAAAGTTATTTATTTATTGTATGTGAATTTGAAATGAAAGACTTAACTATAAAAAGAATATCAAGGTGTGAGTGAGGATATGCTTGATTTTGGGAAAAATCCAATTAGAATATAATCGTATTGGGAGGGACGGTTGTCTCTCGAACTACAGATTGACTATTTTGTTTTATTTTATAAAATTACTCTTCCTGTTACTTTCTTTAGGATTTTATGCTACTTTGATAGCATGGCATCTTTTTCAAGTGTTCTCAGCGAGTCCTTTGCTCTTGTTTAACCTCAAATCTCAAGCAGTCAAACATCAAACTCTAGTCTCTGTTCTATGCCTTTTTAAAAAGGTTGTTGATGTAGCTATGCTACCAAGTGCTGATTGTTAAAGTAGTCTAGCTTTTTTGTTTCTCTTCGGTTTTATCACCCAAATCAAAATTAAGGCTTTAAGAATATGCTATCCATACATTCACATACAAGGTAATTTTTTGACAGGCATATTATTGTGCATGCAGATATGGCACAAAAATATGCCGCACAATAAAATTGCTGAGAGGAAGGGCCATCAGGGATGGATGAAACTGGAAGACCCGTACTTTATCTTTCCGGGTGGTGGTACAATGTTCCCAGATGGAGCAGTGCAATATATTGAGAAACTTAGCCAATATATTCCCATTAATGAGGGGGCTTTGAGGACGGCACTTGACATGGGATGTGGGGTGAGATTTCTATTTCTGTTTGTTTCTGAGATCTCGCAGTTGGATAAAAATGTTGACATCACACAATTATTTCTTTTTGCAGGTCGCTAGTTTTGGTGGATATCTTCTAGCAAAAGACATTTTAACTTTCTCCTTTGCTCCAAGAGATTCACACAAATCACAAATACAATTTGCGTTGGAAAGGGGAATACCTGCTCTAGTTGCCATGCTTGGGACCCGCAGATTGCCCTTTCCTGCATTCTCATTTGATTTGGTGCATTGCTCTCGGTGCTTGATCCCATTTACAGCTTACAGTGAGTATTCAAATGGCTGTGGTCTCACAGCATTTGTAATTTTTAGTTTTTTTTTTAATAAATATTTGGTGGCTACACTTTCTTCAAATAAAATTTAAGTTTCTTTGCAGATGCAACATATTTCATTGAAGTGGACCGGTTGCTCCGCCCAGGAGGATACTTGGTTATTTCTGGCCCCCCTGTACAGTGGCCGAAGCAAGATAAGGAATGGGCAGATCTCCAGGGTGTGGCAAGATCATTGTGTTATGAGTTAATTGCCGTTGATGGGAACACAGTTATCTGGAAAAAGCCTACTGAAGACTCATGTCTCCCAAACCAAAGTGAATTTAGGATGGAGTTGTGTGATGAATCAGACGATCCAAACTATGCATGGTAGTTTTTCTTAGAAGTCATTTTTAGACGATTTACTATTTTCCATAAGAATTTTAACATGCAATTGTGCTTTATCTTTAATCTGGGTCTTATTAATATCACTTTTTCCTTTTTCATAGTCTCCGAAAAGCTTATCTGGATGTTTAAAGCTACTGTTGATTTTGCAGGTATTTTAAGTTAACAAAGTGTGTGAGTCGGATATCCTCTATCAAGGGAGAACTTGCAATCGGAACAATTCCAAAGTGGCCAGAAAGGCTAACAAAATCTCCTTCGAGGACTGCAATTCTGAAAAATGGGGTCCATGTGTTCAAGGCTGATACTCGACGGTGGGAAAGGAGGATTGCATACTATAAAAATGCATTGAATTTAAAATTGGGCACCCCAGCTGTACGCAATATCATGGATATGAATGCATTTTTGGGTGGTTTCGCTGCAGCACTTTCTACTGATCCTGTGTGGGTAATGAATGTTGTTCCTGCTAGTAAGATGTCAACTCTTGGTGTGATTTATGACAGAGGCCTTATAGGTGTCTATCATGATTGGTAAGCTTTCCAACCGTCACACTTGTCTTTGAGATAGAGATCATATATAAGTCAAATGGGTATTCTTGTTTTTCGCCCATTTGGTAGGGCTACTCTTGTCGTTTTTGATCAAATGAACGTGGATTTACTTCTCAAGTCAAATTTCTCTGCATGAGGCTTATACATTCCATTAATATAATTTTAGAAACTAATATTTAAAAAAAATTAGAAATTGCATCGAGGTGGTAGTGATGGGTCCTCGCTAGTTCTCATGCAAAGATGTTTTGATTCCCATGTTGCAGTCATATAAGAATCCCCCACCCTGACCTCCAAAACGTTCTGTTAGTAATTTCCTGCTTCCTTGCTCCACTCATCTAATTGAACATCGGAGTTTATTGGCCTAATGGCCAGCCCAAATGCAGAAATCACTAGTAAATTATGCTAATTTATTTATTTATTTTGGAAGGCTTAGGATTAGAATGATAATCAAAAACGTATACGTCCAATTCTCATTGTTCCGTACTTTTCGTTGTCATATGCATGCAATAAAAGGCCTAACCTGAATCTGTGGTCATTATAATATATTGTAATTGTTTTGTTCTCAAGCTCCTTATTACTAATTAACGTCTGTTAATGGTGGCTATTCATTTGTTGAAATTCTTCTGATGGATCAATGTCATCAATTGGTGTTGGTAGGTGTGAGCCTTTCTCAACATATCCTCGGACTTATGACCTCATACACGTTGCTAGTATTGGATCACTCATAAAACATCCCGGTTCCAGTAAGAACAGGTATGTGGATGCCTATTATACATTCATTTTGGTAATAACATATATAATGATGGGTAAAGGCCACATTTTCCACTTACCCCATAGTATATGATCAAATGAAAACAAGAGCCTGATAAGGAAATTTATAAGAACGTGAAAATTGTGGTGAAAATGGAACTCCTAAACTTATGTCACTCCATAATTTATTTCACAAGGATTACATGCCAATAGTAGTAGTCTACCACAATTGGGGTGACTGCCACTTAGTCTCAGCTTTTGTACCAATACAAAATAATTTTGCCTTTATCGAGGGGAAGTAAAAAAAATTTTAAATGTTTTTATCAATGTATGCTCAGCCGGAAAAGAGAGATGCTTGATTTGTTTGAGAAGCTAGCAATTGAGACTACTGCTTTCTTTTCATGTGCAGGTGTAACCTTGTGGATTTGATGGTTGAGATGGATCGAATTTTACGTCCGGAAGGAACTGTTGTGATTCGCGATGTTCCTGAAGTTATTGAGAAAGTAGCTCACATAGCTCAAGCCATAAGGTGGACAGCTACCACACATGATAAGGAGCCTGATTCACATGGGAGGGACACAATTCTTGTTGCAACCAAAACATTTTGGAAGCTGCCTTAGCATCGAACTGAGAAGCCTCATTGCCCTATGTAAGCTTGGATAATCCCCTGCAATTCTTCTAATTAGTCGCCTGTCTAGTGGCATTCCTCCCAACGGATGCAGTTTTCATTCGGTTTTGATATCTGGTGTATTTTAGAGGAAGTAGTTTTAGATTGGATATATATATATAATTTATAAGATGTGAAGGCGTGATGCTGTTTCATTGTTATAATACATACATAGATAGGGCTTGCATGTAAGATTATTGTCACGCCCTAAATAGCTTGATACCGGTGGGTGTTTTTCAAGTGGCACAAGTGCATACTACTTGCAGAGGAACAAGACGAAAAGAATAGTTGGTACGGATGGAATAGTCTTTACGGCAGTTCGTGTGGGAGATCGATAGAGTTCCTTCGAAGTTTAGACATACCGATCCGGTTAAATGCGAAAAATATGTTGCTAATTTCGGATTTGACGTTGAAGAGAGAACTTGATCATTGATTGGTATGACTTATTCGAAGCATCTACCAGAGTGACTGAGTGTCACACGAGTAAAAATTCTAATCACGTACCATTATGCTCTTTTATCGTCAATGAATCTAGATATATATCATCATCCACATTTTTTTCGTTCTTTTTACTACAGTTATGAAATTATTTTCACGAGTAAATAGGTTATCGTGAACTCAATTCATGATGACAGGAGGTTTGAATCTCTCCTGCTTTAAATTCAATGCATACATACATGTATGAGGTATATGATGTGTTTCAAACAAACGGACTCTGTAGAGTAGAGGCTTCCTTTCCAGGTCTGATGCATCAGCCCAATTCTAGTGAGTCTTGGAAGCCAAATTTGAAAAACAAAGTTTGGACGTAACAACAAAATTTCAAGTAGCGAAAAGAGCATGTTGACATTGATTTGATAACTGATTCGCTAGCTAGAGTTGATTTGATCAACTATTTTTCAAGCACACTCGATTTCCAATTAATAAATATCATGTTGAATTTTCTCATATCTTTCGTACTAATTTCATTCATAACATGTAATTTATGGTTGAACCTCGTTTGAGGTATAAGATTCTACCCAGACCCATGGTTTGGACTAAAAGGTACATATAATAACAACTCATTAATAATTTTAGAATTAGTCCGAGAACCCCAACTAATTAATAAATATTGAATTTCATCCAACAACTCACTCACTCATTTTTGCTGTATAATATATAATTATTCCAAAAGAGGAATGTACTGTAGCCCCAATGGTCATGGTCCATGTGAAATCTAGGAAGTAGAGCCCTTTCCCCGTCCCTATCCCCATCCCCGTACCCATTCGTTTCCTGTCCTGTCCACGTCACGGGAGTCACCGCATTTAATGACACCTTCCACACCGTTTATTTTTCATCCATTCAATGACCAGCCACTGCGCGTTCATCCATTTAATGCCCCCTGACACCCCCCCACCGCCACCACACACCCAACGCTTCAT
Source organism: Taxillus chinensis (assembly GCA_023512835.1). Taxonomy (NCBI): domain Eukaryota; kingdom Viridiplantae; phylum Streptophyta; class Magnoliopsida; order Santalales; family Loranthaceae; genus Taxillus; species Taxillus chinensis. The sequence goes on from CM042086.1 coordinate 1,527,565, forward strand.
TATTGCGTTACTACAAACCCATCGCCACGGCGGCGCTTGTACTCACTCACACACCTCCGTTGGCCAACTTGGACAACCAAAAATAAACAAAAACAAAAACAAGATCACCAAATAGTATTCTCACTTGCCAATAGAGACACAACATACAAGCAACCCACGATAAATGAATACCCATGTAACCAAATACTCAAGCAAAAAAAATAAAAATTTCTTTATCATTTTTTTTGGAGTCAACTCGCGAGTCGACCTGAGTCAATACCCGAACCACCACCCTTGCGCTGTTGGCCAAAGAGGTATGAGAAACCAAAACCGGACCCAGTGACACAAACAGTGGTATCCCGGCCCCGTGTTCTCTCATCACCCCTTGTAATAAGGCAAGGAGTCTACCTTCACGCGCGGTTCGTTCTTGACTCGCACCCCCCACCACGTATCTCCCCTCCCATTATCTCACGCCAACTAAACACTTTTGTTATATAAAAAATAATAATAAAATAAAAATAACTTGACGTATTTTATTAGTGAACCGTGAACGAACCACCACCACCGTCGGATGGGTTGACCACGAGTCAACTCTCGCAGTGAAGGGCGGCCTTGATTTTCTGAACGGTGCAGGATATCAAATTGTTGACCGTTTCCACCGATTCCACCGTGAGCTTCGCCGTAGGGAGGCTGTTGACCAAAATCTGGAACGCCACCGTCAGAAGCGACCCGCTGCTGCTGCTCACACCACTACTCAGCGGACCCGGGGGGGCGTTGGGTTTGGGCTCCGTGGGCCCGGCGAGGGACCCCGGCCCGTCCGGCGCGATGGCGAAGCCCGAGGGGAGGAGAGCCACGCAGGCGGAGTCGCCGCCGTTCATGACGACGTGCATGGCGGGGATGTCCACCGGCGCGTACACGACAAGCGACCCCGACGCGTCTATGCACGTCTCCTGCAGGATGAGCATGCTGCTCTGGTTCGCGTTCATTGCCTGCACACACATCATCAACCAACCAACCAATCAATCCGATCCCCACACTGGGAGTCGTTGAAAATTTTCGGTTTTGTTCGTGTAATTTACGGGAGTTGCCACTGGGATCATGCCTCGGAGTCAAAACCCCAGAAACGCGGGTGAGGGGTGGGGGGTGGGGGGGGGACCTACGATGAAAAGTTTTGGGTTTGTCGAAGCGGACGGGCGATGGATACCACCACGCCACCGATACCGGCGTATATGTGTTGACTTTTTGTTAGTGGCTCAAAACCGCACACGTTGTTTCCATCCACCATGCACAAACCCACAATTTAATTAAAACAAAATCTTTAGTTTTTTCTTCGGATAATATGTCACAATAATATTACGTCATATTATATATTATTCTGATAAAAAAATAATTATATTAGTATCCAACAAATTAATATCCATCGGTATTTGGTATATATAGTATAGTTTGTGTGTGGGTGTGTGTGTATGTGTATATATATATAATGTCACGTATATCACGTGGGGATAGCTCATAAATTAAATTAATATATGTATATATAGGAGGCGTACACAGGAGTACTGAGGGCGTACGTACCGTGGCGCGAAGGAGGGAAACACAGTTGCCATGGTCTTGACCCTTAGCGATGTGGGCCATCTCCTGCATGGGACCGCCGTTGGAGAGGATGTCCCACTGGCTGCGGAGGCGCTCGTCGCGGAGGAAGTCGAAGAGGCGGTGGGGGGAGATGGGGAGCCAGACGGAGGTGGCAGCGCTGAGGACAACCCCAGGGGGTTCACCCGGGTCATCCACGCTCTTCCGGGTCATTACCCGGACGTCCTCGTCGACATGGCTGGTGCACAGTTTGTTCCACTTGTGCACCGACGAAGCACATACCCCCGTGCAGAAGTTGTCCGTCATCCGCTGCGCCAGCTTCAGCATGCTTCGCCGCCCACTCGCCGTTATTGCTGCATGCATCATGGGGTATATATATATAGCACCGATGACATGTTTTTATTATATATATATATATATATATTAGTTAATAACCTATATATATAGTATTAATGACAGTGTGTGTGTTCTGTGTGTTGGTAATTAACAATAATTAAGGTAAAGAATATTATATATAGTTATAGAGTAGTGTACCATTGGAATGGTCCGGGGAAGGGAGGGAAGAAGACATGAGGATGGCGAGGCACTGGCACTGGCGTTGGAGGGTAGCGACCCAGCGCTGCGCCCCAAAACCCATGCCGGCACCTACCATCGGCCGGTAAAGGTGGTGCACCGCGGTCTCATCGTACTCTGCATGTTCTACCCATGTCACCTGTACGTGCCACTCCACTTTTAAGTTCTTTGTTACTATATATATATTTGAAAGCTAATTAATTAATTAAGCTCCCAATTCTTATCCACAAACAAAATCCAAAACCAAACAGATCACTACAGTCCAACTACATTTCACGACAAATCCAATAATAGCAAAGTTGACAATGAATGCAGAAGTGTCATAAAATATTGCATGTGAAGATTAAGCTATACGTGTGTGTACAGACTTACGCAAAATTTGAAAGGGAGTGGGGGGACCTTATATTGCTATGAGTGGCATCGAGAACTGGTGCGAGCTTGGACAGACTGTGGCCTCTAGTGTATGTAATAATATATATAAACAAGAACACAGAGAAGAGGCCTCTACTCACCATGCAAAAGCCAAGATCTTAATCAGCGTCAAACCCTCGGATCTCTCTCTCTCAGTCTCTCAGACGGGTTTTCATGCCTCGATGAAATCGAATTAATACCGATAAATATACATACACACACACACACACATATATATATATATAGAGAGAGAGAGAGAAGCATCAAACTTTAGAATAGAAGCACCACATGTTTTTACTCCCAGGAAACATTTGTTAAATTTAGTTTTCCTCGGTACAAACGAGATTAAATATTTTAAACACCAATGAAAACGGAACGGGTAGGAGACACAAACAAACTTAACACTGACAAAATATAATATGACAGAACAATAAAGATTTCATGTTATATAATAACATAATACAGCTAGCCTCAACTAAAGACTTCTCGAGACCCGAATGTGATATAATATAATATGATGCATGGATCTTAATTAGAAAGGACACAAAAAGTGGCGCCGTAACAGTAGCGGCGGACTGAGTAATCACCAGAGAAATTAAAATGATTCGACCCCATCCCGTCATTTTGACTAGTTTGACTTTGGATTTCTTGCTCCCCCTTTTCTTCCATATATAAAACTTAATCAAAGTGGTGGTTGCCGCAACTAATGATTTCAGCCAACACATAAATATCGTTATCTAGGTGAGGAATAAGGATAAATTTGCTCATTCCCCTATATATCCATTTTGAAAGAGATGTGAAGCATGGGTTAATGAATATTTCTAGAAAACATTGAAAATTGTAAATTTATGGTATTAAATAAATAACCTTAATAACAAATTTAAGAAGGAAAAAGAAAAAAATAAAACCAGCTAGGCTAATTACGACTCAACAACATTGATGTGTATGTGCAATATAGGACCTAAAAGCGGAAATAGATGAAAAATGCAAACCAATTGGGGATGGGAACTCAGCATATCCATAATTAATTGCATGCAGTATTAATGGTAAGTGAATATATGATGATTAAGATGATGAGGATATATATATATATATATTGTGAATTGTTGTTAATTACCTTGGAGTAGCCATTGGGCATGTCTTGTACCACACAGCCAGAAGGGAACCTCCGGCAGTTCACATACATTGGACTGCCGGAGCCTTGGCGGACGATGTCCACAGACACATCAACCACTGCCCAAACTCCCTCAGCCTGCTGCTTGCAAAACCGGAGGAAGGTGACGCCACGAACCGGAACCAAGGGAGAAAGCAACTGCAGCTCGGCATGCATCTAAAACATCATCGTTCGTACCCACAAATTAATTAAAAAAAAACCCAAATCAATAATAATAATAATAAATACATTCATTTGAATATTCGATCGATAATGTACATAAAAATAATAGAGAATTACAGGCGATCGACGCGTAAGAAAAAAGAAAAAAAAATGTAAAAGTAATTGATTATAACCAGCTGAAGCGCGCCATCTCTGGTTCCTCCCACACCCCTTGAAATCACATCTTCTGTGGAGGTCCTTCCAATCATGCAAGGGAACATCTCCGCCCACCGGTTCTGTTAATATATATATATATATATATATAAGACATAAATCAAAAACCCAAAATTAATTAATCAATAGATTAATTAAATTAACCGAAGAAGAAGATATTTATTTTGTGTATACAGAATCCATGAGGGTCTCGACGAGAGCCAAGCTGTTGATGATGACCATGCCGGACTCTCTAGAAGCTTCGGAGGCGAAACCCTCGGAGGCCTGAGAGGGCTTCAGTCCGGTGAAGGAAAAGGAATGAGCAGCAGCAGTACTACTGGTGTACTCCTCGCGGTTGAGAACTTCCCTGCCGCCGTCCATGCTCCTCACCCACAGAGAATCATCGCCCTGCGCCATCCTCAACAACTCCTCCATCGCCCCCAGAGCCACCTCCAGCAGCACCGACCTGTCCATGCCGGCACCGCCCCTGCCGGTGGCGACGTTAACCCCATTCACCACGCCGTTGCAGTCGGCTGCTGAGCCGGTCGGCCTGCAGGAAGGCACGAAATCGCCGGGTCCCATCGGCAGCGCCGCCGTGAAAGCGCCCACGCCGAGCTCAAGGCCGGAGCTGAGGGGGAGCATTGCGGCGGATGAGCTGGGAACCGGCCGGTGGCCTAGGAACTTACCCGCGAGGTTGCAGACGCGGTCCAGCTCGTCCTTGAGCCGCGCGTTCTCGATCCGGAGGTGCTGCTCCTCCAGGGAGAAGTCGCCGATCAAAGCCGGGCCGCCGCAGTTGGTGCAGATGGGACTCCGCATCGCGTCCCGGATCGACATGTTCTCCGCTCGGAGCTTCTCGTTGTCTTGTCGCAGGCTCGAGTTCTCGTGTCTCTCCAGTTGAGTCTGCATCCCCAAAAACAAACACAATTTTTACATACATTTATATATATATATATGTGTGTGTGTGTGTGTGTAGATTGTTGTGTGCGTGTTGGATAGTTGAGGCCTAACCTTCATTTGGGTGCGGCGATTTTGGAACCAGAATTTGACCTGACGAGTCTCTAGGGAGAGCCTTTGGCTGAGCTCTAGCCTTTGCTTTTCGTCGGGATGAGGACACTCTTTGAAGAGGCTGGAGCCGCAAACAACACGAAAACAATAATAATAAATCAAAGCAAATCAACAAATAATATCAGGTCAAGTCTTAAAATTAACTTACAAATTTAAACAGTATACTATATATATACATACATATATATATATATATATATATATGTGCGTGCGTGTGTGTGCGCGTTTGGAATGAAAAAATAAGGTACGCTTCTAGTTCTTGAATTTGCTGAGGAGTGTGGCGGTGGTAACGCTTCTTCCTGGGAGGGAAGTCGGCGCCGCAGCCGTCGAGATCGTCGCCGGAGGGGGCGCCATCCATGTCGCCGCTCCCAGATCTGCTGATCTCGTTCAGGTCTTCTTCTCTGCTTCGCCTGGTCGCGCCGCCGCTACCGCCACTGGAAACCGGCGGCGGCGGCGGCATTCCTGTTAGGCCTTCGCCACTCGTTTGCTGCTCATCACCCGATCGACAGAAAAAGGAAAGAAGAGTCAGATTGATCGGGTGATATATATACTATAAACAGATTAATTGATCGGATGATATATATATATATATATATATATGGATATACATGTCATACAAATTAACAAAAGACGAGATCAGGTAAAAAAAAAACATAAAACACCGACAGAGCGAGCTAGCGAGAATAAGACAAGGAGAGAGAGGGAGGGAGGGAGGGAGAGTGGAGTACGAGAGCAAGGGAGAGGGCAGGAGAGTTGAAAGAAGACTTGGGCAAAGAGGACGAGGTGGCAAGGCGTGGATGGGAGATTGCGCCGGAGGGCATGTTGCTTCCACCGCCGTATGCTAGCAAATCCACCGCCGCAATTATTCTTCCGTCACGTTGACCGCCGCCACAGCTACTGCCAAAACTCATAAGGCAAAAACCTATATATATATCTTATCTTTCCTCTCCTTACAGCCCTCCCTCTCCTAACCAACTTGTAAGAAAGCAAGCTCCCACATACTAAAATAACACAAGATCGCTCAGTTTGACAAAAACCACAGAAGAAAAGAAAAATCAAATGGGCTACTTGGTCTCTCTCCTCTCTCTAGAAGAGTTTTAAAATCTAATAATGAGTGTGGGTCGTGCTTAGTCTTTTATCCGGTTTACTGGGAAAAAAACAATTGAAGGTCTGAAAATTTGAAACCCTAGCTAGCTAGCTAGGTAGCTCTGGTAATAAGTGGTAAGTAGAGAGAGATGGTCAGGGATATATGGGCGGCCGACTATAATCTGCATGCTAGCTAAGCTAGACTTTGATTAGTTTAATTTCAAAAAAAGGGGAAGAAAAAAAAATTTTAAAGTTCCATATGAACGATCGATGTAGAGAAATAGAAGATACGTGAATGGGGAAGGATACAAAGGGAAAACAAACAATAAAGAAAAGGAAAGCGAGAGCGAAAGAAAACGAAAGGGTACGCTTATTATTACCATACACCGATGCGCACACGGCACTGGTCTCTCTGCTCGAGCCTGCAGCTGGCTAGAGAGAGGAGAGAGTACAGAGAGAGAGAGAGAGAGAGAGGTGTGTAAGAGATAGAGGGGAGAGATTAAAAAAATGGGCAGAGGAGAGAGATAGGATGCTAATATGTGGACCCAATGAAGCCTCTCGTTGCCTGCCAAAAGGGGCAGTTGACTCTTCCCCGCCCCCCCTCTTTCTCTCTCTGTCTTTACCTTACTCTTCTCATGTGAAAATGAAATGGTAATTTTTACTTTTCAGTTGTAATTTACTTCTGTCCAGCCAAAACACGAGGACATGAAAGTACTGATTCAAATACGTGAAGTCAATTTGGATGCCGTCTGGTAACTCCATTAATTAATTCAAATCACATCACATTAGTTTCTTAAAACTGATTCGAACGGAAATAGTGATGTCACTAGGCCAAGTTATATTAGGTACTTGTTTGTCCTGAATGGATTTAAAATTAATATAATTGGATTCGGGCAAATTTATGATAGATATCTTTAATCTGATAAGAATTTTGGATAGATTTGAAACGGAATAACTCAGCGTAATTGGGTTTGAGGGTAGGTTTGATATATGATTTTCTTAAACGGGATGAGTTCGGAATATGGGTGATTTGTCCTAAATCGGTCCCATTGCTATATCTGAACTAATTGATTAATTTTAAAAGTAAATTTAATAAAATAATATTATTTTTGAAAATAATAAATTTAAAATTATTTATAAATAATATAAATTCATTTAACTCCTTATTTTTAAAAATAAATTAATTTTAAAAAAAAAACTGATATTATCAGACAACCTAAAAATTATTCAAAATTGATTAAAAGCTAGCTCAAGGATAGCGCTATAACAGGTCATGCTATGTTAGGGCTATTGTTAGATTAGTGGGCAATGAGCCCGCAGTAGTAGTGCTCTTGGGCTTGTCAGGAGTCTGCTTTGAGCTATGGAATGGACTTATCAAGTGACCACCGGATTCGACCCGTTTATCTGACAGTCCTTAATAATTTGAACCGGACCCAAATCGGATAGCTAGATTTATTAGGTAATCGAGCCCGAGTCTACCACCCGGGCCATGAAGCTATTTATTTCAAGCCTTTTTTTTATTCTTTAATCTAAAACCTACAGCAATTTTAAAACGTAAATTATTTAATCCGACATAGCCCACTTGCGGTCGTTAGCAATGGTAGTTGGCGGCTGGTTTCTGGAATGAGCTAAAACAACGAACGAGCTATCTTCATCTATCGCGGATTTGGTGGTCAATGGCTCGGCAGCGGTGCAGATATCAAACAATGTCAATGCGAAAAGGGTCTGCTAGATTGGATTGTAGTGGTGACTGAAGTGGAACGACGGGGATGAAACAGCTATCTAAGAAGATTAGACATGATGGGTTTGTTGATTGTCGGGTTTATTTTGCCCTGTTGGATCATGTAATCTATCATGAAAAAATTATTGCATGGTTAACCAATGTAGGTCCAGGATATCATACCAATAATATTAGACTCTATAAATTTTGGAATAGTTTAGTAGGATAGTATTATTTGATTTTGTTTTAAAAAATAAAGTAGATTTGTCAAAAAAAAATCAGATATCCCTTTTATAATTAGGCTCCAATTGCGGTCTCTAGTATCTATACAAAATTATGAGTGTTAAACGGACGAGTTAAGTCGGGCTGGGCCCAGCCCATGCGGACTCAGGCTTAAACGGATTGAACCTGTTTATGCTCGCTTTTAAACAAGCTCAGATTTTCTAGCCCAATTCAGCCTGCATGTGAGGTGTGATAGCTCACTGAGCACTCTTTTTTAAAAAACAAATAATAAAAAAATAGAACAATCTTGTTTATCTGATTCATACTAGTTGTATTGTCATTCCAATATTTTGCAAGCTATATCCTAGATCTAAAGATTCCGATTAGCCGGACGGCGAGAGGACGGAGGCGACGGCATTGGTGAGCTATGTTGAAGGCGAGGACGGAGGTCACAATGTCGACAAGCTCTTCCGGAGGCGATGACGGAGGCCACGGCATCGATAAGCTCTTTCGGAGGCCAGGATAGAGGTGACGACATCGGCGAGCTCTGACGGAGGCTAGGATGGAGGCAACAACATTAGCAAGCTTTACCAGATGCGAGGACGGATAGAGGCAATAGCAAGAGGGTGGATGGTGTGGGCTATGAGGGTTGGCAAGAGGACACCCAGCGAAGAAGAAAAGAATAAGAAAAAGGAAGAGAAAAATAGAAAAATGGCGCAGCGGTGCAGCGCAAACGGTAGACGCAATTAATTCTACGTTTCTGACGAGTGATTAGGCAATTAGGTATTTAGGTTTTAAGTTATCAATTGTAATAATTATTATTAAATGTTATAAAAAGAAAAGAAAAAATTATTGGGCTGCTATGATTCATGGCTTGTTGGGCTTGGGCAACTAAGTTGGATGATTAATTGGGTTGTGCTTGAATTAAGGGCATAGCCCAAAGGCCAACTCATATTTATATGGGTCAAGTCCATTTACTGTAATTTGCAAGCCACAAATAGTTTAGGTTCACTCTAATTTTATGGCCCGTCCTAACCCGTTTAACATGCACATATAAAATAAATGACAATACCCGATTAAACATATTGAAATGTAAGGTTCTGGAAAACATTATCATGTTGATAACTTAATAAAAAATTCTAAAAAACACATGCAATAAGATTTTATAAAAGTACAAATTAATTTATATCTCTTAATACTTTTTATACACAAATTTATATATTGTTTCCACCGACAATATAATATGGATACAATATGTTGCCTTGGTGATCATCATCCAATACAAAAAAATATTAAAGAAAACACGATTTCGTGGTGGTTTTATCGAAATCGCCACTAAATAACAAAAATAGTGATGTTTATTAAGCGCCACTATATATTTCGAAAACAATTAAAAGTTAGCATATGTGACTGTTCAAAACCCTAACAAAAGTAGCTTTTTTAAATAATTATTTTAGCTCCACGGTGGTTTGAAATCGCAAAATAAATAAATAAATAAATGTGTTATCAAATTATATTTTTGTAGTGATTTGAAACCAGCGTAAATTTTATTTTAAATAAATATTAACATTTAAAATCTCTACAAACCTATAATATTTTTAAATAAATAGTTTTAAAATTAAGTTATATTTTGGTGCGCCATTTTTTTGCAAATTTAGGTGGGCTGCTTTTTTTCATTTTCCTGTGCCTACTCATGTTTTTTATTAACCCTAATATGTTTTTGTATTTATTTTTTTATATTTAAAAAAAATTTAAAAAAAATCATAAAATTAAATATACTATATTTTTTCCCCAGTGTGATGTTTAATTATATGAATGATTTTTTAGTCATCTCAAAATTTAACAACTATTTTGTGTTGTTTGTCCTATTTGTGCAAACATCTTCTTTAAAAAGTGGTGCCTCGCACCATTATATTCATTATTGGCTTGGAAAGGATACCTCTCAGGTAAGTTCCCATGTCTGCATATACTATAGTTCAAAATTATATCTAATTATGATATACTTTTTAAGATCTAATTGCTATTACCATGTATACATATAGTTGAATTGGATGCAACTTTTTAAATATCATGATGTACAGGGTCATGAGAATGAGAGATTCTTTTCATACTTTTAACAATATGTATCATATATTCATATCTCACGAAGGTGGAGTTACTTCTAGGTTCAAGCATGTCGAGGCCGATGAAACTCGTCCCAACCCAAAGAAACATTGATAAACTAGAACAAAGCTCCAAATTATTTTTTAAAAGAATAATAATATTATTATTGTTAATTATAAAATCTCTATACTCTACAAAAACTATTGTTAATTATAAAATCTCTATACTCTACAAAAACTAGTACTATACCGGCATTCTAAAAACGCCGCATAACATAACAAAAACGCCAGTTTGGACTAATGCTAGTGTTTTGTGTGAACATCGGCATAAGAGCCTCGCGATATATATATGTCAACATTTATGTTTTGTCGGTATAAATCAACACTTATGCCAACGTTTAGGGGGTAAATTAAATTAAATTATTTAACATTTAATTTAATAAAATAAACAAATCAAAAAAATTCTTAAGGGGAAAAGTCTTGCGCAAAATATATTTTGTCATCATGCATGAATATGTTTGATCTCATAACTCGTTACCGGCTTGATTATACATCTTTTGCTAATCATAGCACATTTGACCCTTGATTGTAGCATTTTAACCGCACATCTTGAGTGGTCGTCATACTTCTCCCATAGCATTTTGATCGCACGAATAATAAATGACATTAAAACATAAAAGCAATACCTTACATTGATTTATAGATAATAGTATTCACATATAGGTTAATCACATGCAGGCAATGAATACTATTTTTAAAAAATGTCATTTGATGGTCGAGAGTAATCTATTATAATTAAGGGTTCCTAAAGTTTTTATCTTAAAAGTTGAGACGGGAGATTGTTAATATATTATATATACATTATATATAGGTGTAAAAATATATACTGCCTAGTATCATATTCTTATATCTTAATACAATTTTGCTTCATTAACCAAAACAACATGGCTTTAATGTCAGGATGACAACATATTCACTCTTTGTACATATAAATTATGTAGTAAATAATTATATATTTATTATAATTTAAGTTCATTTATATTGATTTAAGAATTAGTTTTTTATTCATAAACATTAACAGTGATTTTTATAGTCATTTTATAAACATTAACAAATATTTTAATGGAAATTGAATACATATGACTATTTAAAAATGACACACTCAATAAAGACAAGACTTAAAGCAGTTGTTACTAGGCTTTAATGGTGTCTTTATGCCTTTGTGAGGTACCAATAAGATCTAATGTAGTGTAAATTAAAGAGTAAAATAGAGACAATTAAATAAACACTTCATATTTTTATGTTCTTAATTGAGATGGCACACACAAGGTAAGTGCCAGTGCCATTTAATATTCTTCGGCGCCACCTAAAGTATTTTTATGATAATTATGAAGTGCTGCTTCATTATAGTGGAACATCAAATAGAGAATTGGTTGACAATCCAAAATACTCTTATCCAATGACTACAAAAACATGATGATGTCCGGTCATTATATTACATTTTAACAACCCCAGCCATATACGCAAAATATATTACTGGAATGGATTCAAATTCAATCCTTATCTCATAATAACTCTAATTTTAATCCCACTTGATTGCATTTTAGCAACCAATGCATCATTCATTGTCAAGATCTTCGGTATGCGTTGAGGTGGTTAATCTTGTTGTTTTATTTGTTGTGCTTATGGTCGTTAATTGTTGTGATGATTGGTTACCTTGTCCGTGGGTGTTGTTTGTTTATCTTGCTCATAGTGGATGACTTGTCTTTTCGGGGACGAAAAGTCCTAAGGTGGGGAAGATGTGAAAGCCCATACCTGTGTTAGGCCGAATAGAGTTTGGAATATTTCTTCGACAGCGTGGCCTTAGCGCAAGCGTTTGAGTTTATTAATATTATTTTAATATTTGGAATTTATTAATGGGCACTATGATTATTATAATTGTTTTTCTATTTTGGGTTTTCAATTATTATGACGTTAATATTAACATGATTATTTAAGTCTTTGGATTATTATTACATTAATCAATGCTATGCCGTTAATATTATTAGTGCAGTTGTTGAGTTTATTATTATGTGAATATTATTAATTCACGTATTTGAATATAAATATTTTGTTATTAATAATAAGTTATTATCAAGATTATTATTCTTATTATTATTGTGATAATTATTAAGATCCTTATTATTATTATTATTATTATTATTATTATTAAGGCAGTATAAATAGATGAGAACTAGGGTAAAATCCTACATTCGTTGTGCGTGCGCAGAATCTGATTGGAAAGAGCAGTGAATTGAGGCCATCGTGTTCTTGACCTCCCGAGTTTCAATCAGATAGGTGATTCTAGACCCCTTGTTGCTATATTCCATAGGTGTAGGCTGTAGGAATAACGATTATCTGTTTGGTTTTCTCTCTCTCTCGTCTCGTTCGTTATACGAAGTTCACTCTGCGTCAGTTTTCAGTCCATACCCTGCTTCGTATAAAAAAAAGGCAAAACGTCGGTCATAATTGTTGCCAGGCCTGTTCGATGGGGCCTCCTCCTGTATGCGACAACCAGCCCTTTTACTTTAAAAGAAAATTGTTGTTAATATTATTATTGTTACCTGATGTCTCATATGCGTGGGTTGAGAGGTGTCGAGAAGTGTGCATCGTGATATGTTGCGTCAGTGGAGTTACGATAATCAGCTTCCTCATGCGTGCGTCGGGAGGTGTGGCTATCCTTGGGTGTGCGGCAGTTGGTTGAATGAGTCACAACAATTAAATAATTATTCGTATAATACTATGATTAATTGTTAAATCTGCAGTGCCTGACTAATTGTTGAATCGGCAGTGCCTGGTTAATTGTCGAATCGGCAGTATCATTGGTGATGTTCTGGTTAAATTAATGATGTGCCCGATTCTCGAATCAAAATATAATTCCTGGTTTAAATTTTAGTTCCACAATTTAGTTTTGTAATTGTCCGATTTAGTCTGGTTTGTTATGTAAACAATATTTGGGGTTAATGTTGAAGTTCACGTTCTAAATATAGTAGATGGGCTTGGTTAGGTTAGTTGATTAGATAAATAATGACTGAACTTGACATTATTCTGGGATCGAGAGATTAGTTGATTAAGTAATTATTGATGAATTTGCTATCATCAGTTGACGAATAAATTACCATCTGTGGCACGATAATGTTAATTTAACGCTTTTAAGAGTTTTCATGTTATTGTTGATCTGATTATTTACTTGAATTACATGACATGATGATGATTATTGAAATTGCTAACTGTTGGTTGCACGCGGAGTTGGTGATGGAACTATGGGTTAACCATGGGTCCCACACAGGGTTGGCAAGAGGCCGCAGGTCCCCTAGGTGGCAGGTAACCCAGGTCCCATATGTGGCTGGTTGTCATTGGGGACACCGCAGGTCCCACATATGGCTATCGAGAGGTGACTGGAATACTTAGAGCTAGTGGCAGGAAATCCATGGATGGGTGAATTATTGAAGTGAACCCTTACGACTAGATTGTGTTGTGATATCTTATTTTGTGGTTTAATATAATTGACTGTGATAGAATATGACACTACACTGGCACAAGTGTACACAGATCATATAGACTTAGGATTTTATGTAATAAGACGGTGGAGATAGGGGTTACCTACTGGGCATTCGTGCTCACCCTACGTTGTTTCTATTTCCTGCAGGTTATAGGGGGTAGCTAGTGGAACAATAGCGGAGCAAGTCAGGACATCTTGATGTAGGATTTGTTCTATAGACTCTGTCTACTATACTTCATTTATTTTTCGGACACGGGTCCGTGACAGTTGTATGAACCACATTGGTGGGACATCTTGTGAGTTATTTGGGTTCTGGACATTCATGTGGATTGTTTTCACTGATGCTCATTATTTAAATTCCAGATTTATCATGTTGGTGTACAGTTCTACCCCTGTTGTAGTATTGTACAGGTTTGGACCAATCATCAACCCCACGACTCCTGGAGTGGGCGTGGGGAAGTTGTGTTCCTAGTTCTGTGGGTTTCAGAATTTAGGGGCGTGACATTCATGCCAAATATACCAAGTTGCACACTAAGAATGCAAATGATTAAAACATAATATGATTCATAATTGGATTAATTTTAGTAATTCTAGTCAAATAAAATTTATTTCTCATTAATTCATGTCCACGTATACCAAATAATGTATTTCTGGAATAGATCTCATCCTTATATATATATCCCATATCAAATTCCAATCCACTTAAATTGCTTGCATTCATATTGCATATAAAATAAATTGATACTAACGCTTAACTATTGTATTAATTAAATTTAATTATAATTAAAATTTTATCAATTATATATAAAATTATAAAGGTATCACATCAACCGCACTCGTCATCCTCCTTCCAAATCCCTAACTAAAGATGAAAATGAAACGAGACGGGTTTGGTACGGTGTTGTCACATTCCTATCTTTGGTAAAATTATTCTATCATGTTTTCGATGGAAATTAAATTTTCCGCCTCAATGGGTTATAGGGCGGGGCATAAAATCCCCGCAACCTATGTTGTCACGCGCTCCCTGAATGCCCCGACCTGTCCCGCACCGTCACACCTACCTATTCTGTCAAGTCCTCCCTGATCAATCTCACCCGCGCAAAAATATGTCAGGATGGAGACTCGAACCTAGGCAGTATGTTGTTTAACCATCAGATTAAACTGCTTCTGTTATATATGCTTATATATTTAATATATATTATAATAAAGAATGCATAATTTTTTTAAAAAATAATAGTAATTATAAAGTATATATTTATATTATAATAAAAATTAAATGTACTATTAATATTTTTATATAAACTATAAATAAATTATATTTAAAATTAGTTTTGAAGTTATTAATATATTGAGTTAGAATTAGGTGATCCAATCAAATATTATTTGATTAAAAATGCATTAATATTTAAACTAATAAAATTATTCACATGGTTTATTACTTTTAATTCAAATATTAAATACATATTATTAAGTGTCAAAAGACTCATATCACATGTGAAATAATTTGTGGGCACTCACATTAATTTGATTTAAATTTAATTTTAAATTTATTAATAGGTTAATTCAAAACTAAATAATCCAATTATGTATTATTTGATAGATAAATGTATTAATATTTGAACTAGTAATATCATTTACATGGTTTATTACTTTTAACCCAGATATAAAATACATACTATCAAAAATCAAAATTCATTCTCATCATGTATTATTTGTTATATTAAAATAATTAGTATTATATAATTAATTAATAATATTAGTTATAATTATAATAGTACATATATACTTATCATATCAAACAATACATATATATATACACTCACGCTTAATATGATCATTTTAATTACATTAAGAGAAATAAATTAGAGAAATACGACTTCTCGGACTAGTATATTGCTTATAACATAAGTAATATTATAATTGTGATATATAATTTTATTAGTTAGGTTATCACTACTCATATTATCACTTATTATCGATGATAATTATATTACTTAGATTATTACTACTTGTTACTTAAGTTATTAAGTGATTAAAATTTATACATGCATATATATATATATATATATATATATATATATATTATGATAACTATATAACTATATATATATCATAAGTAATGTGATAATTATTGAGTATCTGGACTTTAATAATGGATGTCAAAATGTTTGTTGATAATTATTATATATATCATAAATGATTATTGTTTATAATATTTATATAATTAGTATATATACTTAAAATATAATATATAAATAAAATTAGTAGCAATAATAGTAATAATAATAATAACATTACTACTACTAATAATAATAATTAAATATTTTATTTTAAAATAATTATTATTTATAATGCATATATACTTATATATTAATAAAAATAACATTTAAAAGTATTAGTAATATTTTAATATAAAATATAAGCATGTAAAATATAAGTAAGTGATATAATTATATAGTATATTAGTATGAACTACGTACAACATAAGCAATATTATAATTATTCAATCAAATAATATTTGATTAGATTAATTAGTCTTAAATCAACTTATTAATAATTTTAAAACTAAATTTGAATATAATTAATGTCCATCTAAAAATTATTTCATTCATGATATGAGTCATCTATAATGATTGGTGAGAGCGAGTTTGACTTTTGATAGTATATATTTCATATTTGGTTTAAAAATAAGAAACCATGTAAATGACATTATTAGTTCAAATATTAGTGCATTTATCGATCAAATAATATATGATTGAATCATTTAGTTTTAAATTAACCTATTAATAAATTCAAAATTAAACTTAAATCAAATTAATATGAGTACCCTAAAATTATTTCACGCATGATATGAGTCATGCATGGTAATAGTGGGTTTTGAATCTTTTGATATTTAATAATATGTATTTAATATTTGAATTAAAAGTAGTAAACCATGTAAATGATATTATTAATTTTAATATTAATGCATTTTCAATCAAATAATATTTGATTGGATCATTTAATCCTAAGTCAACCTATTAATAACTTCAAAACTAATTTTAAATATAATTTATTTATATTTTATATCAAAATATTAAGAGTACATTTAATTTTTATTATAATATAAATATATATATTTTGTAATTACTACTATTTCTAAAATAAATCATGTACTATTTTATTATTATTATCATTACTACTACTAATATTATTATTTAATATTATATTATAAGTATATATTAAATACATAAACATATATAATAAAAAAAAAGTTTAGCATGATGGTTAAACAACATATTGCCCAGAGGGCAAATTTTAGGTTTGAGTCTCCATCCGAACATATTTTGCCAAGGTTTTTTGCACGCGGGGGTGAGGCGGGGCAAGACCGGTTGGGGAGCGTGAGACGAAATAGGTGTGCGGGGGTGAAGCGGGGTGGGAATTTATCCCAGGACAGGGTGGGTACATGGGGCGGGGCATAGAAAGGATTAAAAATGCCACCACTGTCAATTGAAACCAACTATTCAATGTGGGGGAACCATGGGGTGAATAAAAATCAAAAATGCTAGGATCAGCCGAAGGTTAAGTAAAGACATTGGAGCTTTCATTGGCCTAACTAGCACTATCCACATATGGGTCACCATTTTTGAAGCTTAATGTAACTACTAAGCTAGAACTCCACGAATCTTTATTGAACATGTCGATGGGGTTATTATTAAGGATGGACTAGTAAGGATTGGGAGGGGTTGAAAATGTCACCACTAGCATTTGAAACTGACAATTGAACTGCGGAACCATAGGGTGACTCGAAATTGAAAATGTTATAATTAATCGAGGGTTGATAAAAGATATCAGAGCTTTCATCACCCCAACTAGCAATATCCACATGTGGGTTGCCATTTTCGAAGCTTGATGTAGCTAGTAAGCCAAAACTCCTCAAATCATCATTAATCCTGTCGATGGAGTTGTCGTTGGGGATGGGGCATTCAGACTCGATGCAAAGTTCATTGGTAGGATCATCATATTAAGCACCCCTGCTCGAATCCAATGAAAGTTAGGAGGGATCGAAAATACTGCCACTGACGTTTGAATAGGGGTGTAAAATGGGCTTAAGCCTGTGAGCTTGTGGGCTTGGAGTGGACCAGGCTGATCAAGGCTCGATCCGTTTAAAAAGTGGGTTTTTTGTTTTTGTTTTTATTTTTATTTTTTATCCATATATGCATTAAAATTTAATGCATATATTATATTATATAACTTTAATTGAGTAATTAGATTTCATATATAAACAATTATAAAACAAAAATCATGGGCCAGTCCACGGGTGTACGCTCTGGTTCAGGATCAAACAAATTATCAAACATTGATGAACGCTTGGTCATTCATTAACTCTTGTAGAAAACAACACTGAACACATACCCACATAATACCGCACACTGAGTTTGGTAATTATAAGAGATGTGTTTTCACAAACAATTACAAAATTCACTTTTTAACCTTGTTATCTTCACCGGCAACGGCGCCAAAAACTTGTTAGCAAATCCGCAAGCGTACAGATCATTATAAGTAATAAAGTGGACTCAAAGTCCGGATGTCGAACCCACAGGAAAGGTGATCAAGTGTAAAGTTGATTTTGTAACTCCATGATGTAATTTGAAGATTAGTTTTGTAATAATTAGCAATTTGAAGTTGTAAATTAAATAACAAACAAATGTAAATGATCTTATGGGAGAAATAGGGATTTGGATTTCAATTGATGTAATTTATTTATTCCAAGTTCTTAAAGCATATTAATTCAAACTTTCCCCTTTTGTCTAAAACCCAACACATTTGCATGAACTAGCCTCTTTCGAGTGATCTAGCCGTGTGTATACCCTAGCTTGGGGGACGGGCAACTCATTAAGTGCTCAAGTTGTTTGAGTGTAGATTGGCATCACACCAATCCTAACTAGGTTACAAGCAAGATTATTGGCTTTTGCAAATTATAATCTTTACGAGTCAAATCTCTTAACTATTCGGTTATCAACGTCTTCTTTCGATCCATAATTGAGTAACCTTAAACAAGAATTAAGATGGCCAAACCTAATTCTCACATGTAAATTCAAGAGACTTGATAAACAAAGAAGGAAATTTAAATTAACATACCAAAAGAAATGAACTTAAAAGCTTACATCAATATCCATCCTCCTCCCATGGAGGTTTAAGCTATCATAGTAATAAACAAAACAATTGTTCTTGCCATGAAATCCCAAACGATTCCTCTCTCCCTCTCTAATTCAACGATATCCACAAAATACATCAATTTCCCCCTTTTAGAACCCATTCCCGCGTGTGAGATCCACCCAACCGTCAATAACCGTTCCCTCCATTAATTTGAAGTTGTTTTCCTCTCAAAATGGTTGATGGAGAGTCGTCAGATCCTTTAATGAAGAGATATAAGTTGTACAGGTGGCATCTGAAAGAATTACGTGGATCTGCAGAATACGTCGTGCAGAAATTGCTCGTGGTCGAGTCATTTGGTCAACTCAATTTGAAATGACCATTTCACATGACCAAGCTCTCAAAAGCTTTTAGTCAAGTCAATTAGCTTCGTCATTTCTTTTTGGTCATTTGAAATTTCAGTTGACCACAGTGCAGATTATTTTCCACGCCTTTCTTCTTTCTTTGATCATTATACTTGGCCTGTTATTCATTCAAAAACATCCAAAAACCATACAAATGATCTACAATTGCTATGTTAGGGGGTTAGTGCATTTATAAATCAAATACATCAAAATGAAGTTAAAAATGTGATCTTTTCTCATAAAATTCCCTTCATTTGACACTAAAATAGGTTTGAAAAACCCCCTAACAACGGGCCCTCGAGAATCTTTACGGGCCGGATGGGCCGGACAGAGCTTTATTCAGTCCATTTAAAATGTGGGCCAGGCCAGGCCAGGCCGACCGGCCCATTTTACACCCCTACGTTTGGAATTGACGATTGAACCAGTGAACCATGGGGTAAATCGAAATCGAAAACACTAGGATATTTGGGTAGGGCTGAGTGATAGCCTTTCTCTAATGCTGAAAGCATCTGGATGGTATTGTGGCCATCGATATAAGCATTTTAATAGTATTTGGGCCCGATTCCGGGGTGAGGCCCTGAATGGCTTGATTTTTGACTTTCTCGGGGCTTGTTAGTTGCTCTTGTGTTTGAGCGGCCAATTGGGTTAGAAAATATCTGAATTATGATGTACTCGTCATTTCAAGTGTTTTGACTGTACTTGAGCTCAATTTGAAGTTCGTGACCCGATAGGTCAATTTATAAATAGGGGAAAAGAAAGAGCTTCCATATTATGTTTCATTGTTCGTGCGTTAGAGAGCTTAGAGAGAGAGAGAGAGAGAGAGAGAGAGAGAGAGAGAGAGAGAGAGAAAGAAAGAGAAAGAAGGTTTAAGCCTTCGATTTGAGGTGTTTTGAGCTTGTACGATCATTAGGAATCATTCTAGGTTGGTGCTTCTTTACTTATCTACTCTTTATGTGATGTTTAATATGCAGGAATTAAGAAATTGTATGAATTTCATGATAAGCCCCTAAGAATTTGGAAAAACTCGAATTTAGAATAAAACCTTAAGGTTAGGTTGTTTGTGTAGCCTAACTTGGCTAAGAGGGATTAAAAACCCATTTTAGGGTTGAATTGATGCTTAAAACTGGGTTTTTGGAGTGAATGGACTGGATTTCGGATGAACAGCAAGTTCCAGACCTGTCTGGGCGAGTACAGATGATAGGGTCGACCTAGGGGGTTGATGTGGTTGACCTGGGTGGTCAAAATGGTCGATGCGGTGGGGTCGATATAGGTCTATTTGGTTGACTTGGGGTGGTCGAGGTGCAATGTGGTCGACATCGACTAAGTAGTGTGGTCGACGTCGACCTATGAGAAAGTAGACATCGACCAATTATACTTAAGTTATAATCTAAATAAGGAAATACCTTCATTTGGATTAAATGAAAAATACTATAACATTAAATTTTCACTCTTTCAAGATGTGAAAATTGTGAATTAGCACTAAATCTTGGAAAATTACAGTTTTTGGTGCAATATAACTGTTTGCAAGGTGAGTTATACCTCTCAGAAAAATCTCCAGAAATCAAGTTATCTTAGTTATGATATGAGGAACCATTGAGGAGACTTTTTATTTTAAGAAAGCACTTTCTGCGAAAATCCTCTTCCTTGGTCAAGGCATGAAGATCGATTTATAAAGACTAACTTCGTTTATAAACGGAGTGTTGTGAACCCTAATGTCATACTAGTGTTAGTGTGTTGATTTAAGGATTTGGGCCTTAGGTTCCGTGGCTCATTTGTGTATTCTTACTATGATGCATAGGTTGTACTATGTAGTTGACATGATAGGCTGAGGTTTGAGTTGAGCTGTTAAGCTCGTGGTGACAGGTTGAGGCTTGGGTTGAGTTATTGAGCTCATGATGACAGGCAGTGGCCTGAGTTGAGTTATTGAGCTCATGGTGCTAGGGTTAAGTGGCATGAGTTGAGATCCTGTTAGGGATCGTGGACAAATGGTCATGTATGGATAGGCTGATTCCTGATGATTCTGCTCACTACACTGTGCACGAGTATACTGAGCATGTAGTATAGACTTATCTGTTTTGCATAGTAGAGTGATGTGGAGTTATGTGGTTGCCTACTAAGCTTGTAGTTCACCCCTACTTTGTTGTTTATCCTTTTTAAGTGTGCTTGAGACTAATGGAAAACTTTTTTTCAGGATGACGTGCCACTACTTTGATGTATGATACAATATTGTATTTTATATTAATTATGTATTGTATCCTGGATATGAGTCCGTAAATGGTTATATTTGTTCATTGTTTGTGATGTGATGTCTATATGACTATTTGACATATTGTATGCATGATGATGTATGAGAAAGTACATGATTACCCTTGATGTATGGCTGTACAGATTTGCATGATTGAGACAGCACCTGCGGTGTAGTTTCTATTGGTGCTTGTCACCAACCCCTTGACCTTTCGGGCGCGGGAAGGGGAAGTTATATTTCTAGTTTTGAGTTCATTGGAATTCGGGAGCGTGATAGACCGAGGGTTGAGAAAAGACACCAAAGCTTTCATCAACCCCAACAGGAACTCAACAAAACTTATTCACCGTCTCTTACCTTATAGATTCATGCGTCTTCTCTCCATAAAGCCTTTTATTTGCATCAAGAAGCTCTGATTTGAAGATCTATAGATACTTTATGTCATTATTGCCCTCTTCGAACGCTACAAGTCATATAGATCCTAGATTTGTAAGCTCGTCTCCAAATGCCCTTCCCCACTCCTAGCAAAGCCCCACAAACCCTAGCTTCGAAGCTCTAGTTCTTCCTATCCATTGAGGTTACAGAGATCTACATTGCCCTCCCAATGACTAATTTCCTTGAGGCTTTGCTGCAAGAAAATGTAAGGTTCTGCCTAGTTGTTGAGAGTGTTAGGGACATCAGATTTAATCCCTTAAAAATCACCTTTGCGCTTGCCATCCACGTCGTGTTTATGAGGGGAAGCAAGCAGATCTAGGATTGGTGATGCTATGTTTATAAGAGATGGAGTTGGTCTGACGAAGAGATTTTGTTAGCTTTCATGAAGCATTCCTATCCAAGAAATCAAAATAAAACATTTGGGATTGAGTTGGAGGGGCACTGGGGGCACCAAAATTGCAAGAGATGAGGGTTGCCTATGTTTTACAAATAAAAATATTAATCGACCAAGATAAATTAGAAAAAATAAATTTTAAATAAAAAATATTAAATATATTATTTTTAACTAAAATCAACAAGTAAAATATAAATTTAATTAATTAAATCCTTAACTATGGCTGAAAATAACTATAGACTGCTTGCACGCCGCAGGATCAAACGGCCCATCTTGACTCGACCGTCCCGATCGAACCGACTTTTGACTGAAGTCTCTGAAGTACGGATGGTTTAGGTGGGGGAAATGATTGGTCAAGACAGACGACTTTGACCGAAGAAAAATCAAAACAAACATCGAGAGAGAGAGAGAGAGAGAGATTTCCTGTCCTTCGTTTCGTGTCGTTTCTCCTCCCAATTTGTCTCCTCCCCTCCTCTCCTCTCCTCTCCTCTCCCCTCCCCTCCTGTGCCGAAAGAGAAAGAGGAGAGAGAAAGCTTTTCTATTATCTCCCCTCCCCTCTCCTCTCTCCTCTCTCCCCTCTCCCCTCTCCTCTCTATTGTTTTAGGGGCGATCTTTAGGGATTCGGAGAGGACGAAATTAGGGTTTCCACAGGGACAAAGAAGCCATGAACGCGATGCGACGTCTCAAGAGTATTGCCTCCGGTCGGTCCTCCGTCTCCTCCGATTCGGTAAACTCTCTCTCTCTCTTCTTACTCTATCTGTTTTAGGCATCTGCTTGGCTGCTGCGTAGAAAATTTCCCCCCTTTTTGTCTTTCAATTTCTCGGGGGCAGATTTGTTCGTTTTGATATTATATATATATATATATAATACGTTTTAATTATCACGCGTCGCTTGTGATTTGATTTTTCTCATTGGAGTGGAAAAATTCAATATGAAATTTGATCCGTTGTGAATATATATTTTTCATAATAGTAGGGCGGGCACTTTTATGGTGTTTTGGAGATGGGGAAACATAATATTCGATACGTGCACACGCTTAAGAACATACGTTGTTCTAATGTTTCATTATGTATTGTTAATATTAAAATTGGTAATGTTATTTTATTATATATTTACGATTCGTGCATGGAAGGGAGTTTAGAAGTGTAGATGTAACTGGGTACAGCTGAAGGGGGGGGGGATCCATAATACAATTCTATCGTTATAGTTACCCAAATTTGGCTCCTGCAGTGAAAAAAATCTGTACAATATTTTTTTTCGGACCGTTGAAATTTGTGATTTCAATTGTAAGCTAATCATAAAGATACAATTCATCTTTATTATTATTATTTATCGAGCTCTCACACAATTTCCTTTAAAATTAAAAGAGTGCGGATTCTAGTATGAAGAGGCCAAAAGTTGATCAAGATGCCGAGCAAAAGGTTATTGGCGAGTCACATTCGCTTGGGAGAAGTTCTGCACGTCTAAAAAGGCGCTTGGCTTCTTCTACATCAACGGAAGCTGCTCCAACCACTTCGACCACCTCCTCTAATGTCAGAGTTGAGAAATCGGGTTATGATCAACTCCCTCAAGAAATGAATGAAATGAAGATCAAGGACGAAAAATCTGATAAACGTGATGATAAGGTACAGTCTTATTTTGGTCGGGTACATCAGTACATGTTATATTATATTAATATTTACTTTCTCTTATGTTTTTTTTTTCGTTTTTAGTATTTTTACTGCTTTTTCTGCTCGCGGTATGAGATCTGTGCTTATAATATATCTGCACTTATCAGCTTCTCATTTGTTGTTGCCATTTGTGATCTGTGTCATCCAGTTCATGGAACCAACAATTGTGAACGGGAATGGAACTGAAACAGGTCAAATCATTGCAACTACGATAGGTGGCCACAATGGGCAACCAAAACAGGTCATTTTCCTGTTTTGTTACTATATTAAATTAACTTGGTTGGATTTTTATTATTATTATTATTATTATTATTTTGTAAAATAAATATCTATTGTCTAATTCTTCAGAAGTTTTTATCTGCATGTTATCTTTGGTGTGTTTCATCTGAATACTAAGTCAAATCATTTGATAATTCATTTCACTTATTATTGAAAGGTTCAATTGTTAATGATGTTTTTTAATAATTATTTGGTTGGTTGGTTTGACAGACATTATCATACATGGCAGAGCGTGTAGTTGGCACTGGTTCATTTGGCACTGTATTTCAGGTGCTTGGAGTTTCTTTACATCTATGTCATATGTTTTGTTGATGGTATATTTATGTATAATTTAATGCTAATTTTATTTTACAATTATTTATTTGTTTTAGGCTAAGTGCCTGGAAACAGGTGAACTAGTCGCAATAAAGAAGGTCCTGCAGGATAAGAGATACAAAAATAGAGAACTCCAAATTATGCGTTTACTTGGGCATTCCAATGTGGTACAACTGAAGCACTGTTTCTTTTCAACTACTGATAAAGATGAGTTGTACCTTAATCTTGTTCTGGAGTACGTATCTGAAACAGTCTATCGAGTTTTGAAGCATTATAGTAGGATGAACCAACATATGCCCATCATCTATGTTCAGCTCTATACATATCAGGTAAAATATTAAACTTGGTAACAAGTCCTTGCTGTGATATTCAGCCCCACATAAGGTTCTTGTTTTATTTTTTTTTTTGTTATTGACTAATCCTTTTGGATTAAATGTACTTTTGAGTTATAACACGTCCCAATTATTTCTCATCTGCAGATTTGCCGTGCTCTTCACTACATCCACCATGTAATTGGTGTGTGTCACCGTGACATTAAGCCACAAAATTTATTGGTAAGATTTTCTTGCATTTTGTTGTACATTTCATATCGCTGTTAGGAAAATAATCATCATTCAACCCATGTATTAATGATCTAATATATTAAATTTTTATTGTAGAAAGCCCTATCTGCAGTTTCTGTTTAGTTTTCAACACCATTGTATTTTTGTTTTGGGGCATTAGCATTTTACGTATTTGATTACTATAGATTGCACTTCTATCTTATAAAATTCCTTTATGCTTAGGCTGAATCATTCTATAATTTTTGTTTTCAAGCTCAAAATTCCTAATTTCCTTCATACGCATGATTGTCAGATCCTTTGTTAAGCTGTTATGTGAGTATCTGCATTTTTGGATTTGGTCAACAACTGTCCTCGCCAATTTCAGTGTACATTATCTTGTACTAATTTGTAAGAAGCAAATAAAATCAAATCTAACTTCCATTAATTGAACCACCTAGGAGAACATTGAATTATCCTCATTTTTTAGATGTTGTAATGTAACTACGAGTATGGTATATTCATGCTCGGATGAAATGAATATTTGTATAAGTATAACATAATGGGCATAGGTACAATATATTGCATTTGTGATTTTTGTTAAGAGAAATTTTAGTTACTTTTATGTTTCCACGTCAATTGGATTTTTGATTTCCCTATTCCAAGTTAATTTAATGTTCGGAATTTGTCTTTACTTATATGCCTGTAAAATGTGGGAAAGATTTTCTTTTTTGTCATATGCCAATTTATCTGCAACTCTGTTTCCCTATCTATGAGGCTGATCTGCAGAGTTTCTTCCATTGTTTGTAACTTATGGTAATTTGACTGAAAATGAACAGTCGGCCAACTGGAATTTGTTCTGTAATTTGTCTGCTCATGTTGACCATTATCTCATATAAATGATGGTCAATGTTTGACCACTAAATGCAACTAATTGAATACCCTCAGCTGTAGGATGGCTGACACAACGTAATATGGATGTTCATAAATTGTGAGATGATATTGTAATGCCTGTCATGTAAAAGGCGTAAAGCAATTAGCATTGTGAAGTTATTTATTTTCTTATCATATTTGGAGTTTTTAATTTTGGGGGCTCTTGCAGGTCAACCCACATACTCATCAGCTAAAGCTGTGTGATTTTGGAAGTGCAAAGATGCTGGTATGTGTATTGTAAATTGAAAGAACTTATGCTGTTTTTTAAAATACTGAGCTTCATTTTTTTAATTGTAGGTGCCCGGTGAGCCAAACATATCATATATTTGCTCACGGTATTACCGAGCGCCAGAGCTGATCTTTGGAGCCACGGAGTACACAAATGTTATTGATATGTGGGCTGTTGGCTGCGTCTTGGCAGAGCTTCTTCTGGGACATGTATGTTTATGTTATTTCTTTGTGATGGGTCCCCCCTCAATTAATTTTAAATTTATTATTAGGAACAACTCAGGCTAGCCTCACGCAAATGCTAGCACGGGATAAGATAATGTGAGCGTGGGAACTTTTGCAAAATATGAGTTAAAATTTACAGACTTGGTGCTCCTTTTCCGTGGCAACTTCTTTCACATCACTGTAATTGGAGACTAAATGTAAAAATCTCATAACTTTCGCTGGACAACCACTATTTAAAAATTTTAAACACAAGCAATTACATCAATTCTTTGGCCTTGCAAAATTTGAAAATGGCCATTTATAACTCAGAGATG
This sequence comes from Taxillus chinensis, assembly GCA_023512835.1. NCBI lineage: Eukaryota > Viridiplantae > Streptophyta > Magnoliopsida > Santalales > Loranthaceae > Taxillus > Taxillus chinensis. The sequence continues at coordinate 1,554,496 of CM042086.1, forward strand.
ATAGACATGGGCCACTGGTTCCAGCTGCTACTGGAAATAATTTTGGTCAGGAAATGTGTGAGTGGGATTTGTGTGTAATGTAGTGTTAGATTGGGCGTCAGACATCTCTTCTATGTTGTGACGCTGGATTGTTTCTCACATTTGTTTTGTTTTATATCACTTGCAGCCCTTGTTTCCCGGGGAAAGTGGTGTTGACCAACTGGTGGAAATAGTTAAGGTGCATTATCAAGTGACAATTTATCTGCTTTCATTTTTGTTAATATCCCTTCCACTATTCTCCTACATTTTTTTCTGGCTTGATATTATAGATTCTAGGCACGCCAACGAGAGAAGAAATAAAGTGCATGAATCCAAATTACACCGAGTTCAAGTTTCCTCAAATTAAGGCTCACCCCTGGCACAAGGTTTCTAAATTATCAGGATGTGTGTTTGTTTGCTTTTCTATAATAAGAATAACATAGTCCTTGAAAAGGAGGATCCAACAAAGCTTGTTTTCCAGGTCTTTAACAAACGAATGCCCCCTGAAGCAGTGGATCTTGTATCAAGGCTACTCCAGTATTCCCCAAACTTGCGTTGCAATGCGGTAAGAAATTTGCTTTGCTTTTAGTATATTCTTTGTTTGCTATTCCTTCAATTAAAACTTGATTAATTTTAATGCTTCATTGTTATGGACTATTGTTTGAATATGCAGTGTTTCTTCTGAATTTTAATATTGATGGTGGAACTCTGCTGCTTGCTGTGGGCAGTTATGTCATGGCTTTGTAGTTTTATTGTCTACTTTTTTCGGCTATGAAACATAGGGCTGCAGTTTTGATATGAACTTTATTTAGTTAATGACAAAAGTGTTGTAATTCATCTCAGTGTCATTGAAATATTGGTTTATGGTTTATAGTTGGAGTATTTGATTAAAATTTAATTATCAAGGAATTGAACCTTTGTCCAGGCTCCGAATTATGGAAATGGGTGTTTAAATTCATTCAATTTCTATAGTAATTCTGATAGTGCAATGTTATGCTGTAGTTGATAAAACTTGATCTACTTTGGTTGATTCCTAAGGCTCTCAAACTAGTTGACTAAAGTTGAATGTAAGATTGATAGAATGTTATATAGAACATGATAAGATTTACTTGTGACATTTATACAAGTGATTAGGAATCTATTGATTGGAAAGTCTGCTGGTTTATGGGTGTTTTTATGTCTTTCAGCTGGAGGCATGTGCCCATCCTTTCTTTGAGGACTTGAGAGCCCCAAATGCGTGCTTGCCAAATGGTCGGCCCTTTCCTCCTCTGTTCAATTTCACAGCTCAAGGTGACGTATATAGCTGGCTTAACCCTTGTATGTGCTGAAAAGTTCTCGCTCGACTTAATTCTTTATCAATTTCTCTTACAGAGCTGGCTGGTGCACCCGCTGATCTTCGTCGACGACTTGTTCCGGACCATGTGAAACAGTAAGTTCTTGGGCTCAGATGTTGCTTTGTGGGCAATATAAATGAAGATTGGATGTGTATATGCGCGGATGCTCTTCCTGATTACTGTATCTGCAACCTGTGAGAGGGTTCAACGTCCTGGCGGCCACAGATTAGCTATGATTCCCAAACATGGTCCAAAGAGTTTGCAGGGTACTGAATTTTGAGGTGTTAATCAGAAGTTTCTGATGCATGCATGGAATAGATTTTGCTTTGCCTCAGGATTCCAAATTTAATATATATACCTAAAAAGAAGTGCTGTTATCAACCTATGTTCTTAATTGCATTTTAGTGGTGTATAGTTTGTGATTGTGAGCATTTTTACACGCCATAAGAGAATTCGAGTTTTGATATTATTCACCCTGCTGTATTTACTATCTACCTTTTTAGTGTCCAAAATATTTGGAGTGTTCAATTATATGCACGGAAAAGTCTAAAAAATTAAGAGAGAAAAAAAAAGGCAAAAAGTGCAATGACTGTTGAATGGCCCCGGGGTTTTTATTCTATTTTTTGTTTTGTTTTTAAATAGCGCTATTTTTCTTCAAAATAAAAAGTTCACTCGTGCCATGATAACCGACTAACAAGCGCCAAATCCAATTCTGACGGCACAGATTTTGGAAAATAATAAAAATGAAGGCTTTTGGATTTATGAAATTTAATTAGTTTATGATTTAATATATGATTGAAAATGTGCTGATTGAATACTTGTAAAAAATATAGTTAAGTTTTTAAGTTTTTCATTTAACAGTGTGATGTTCAATAGTAGAAGTTCTAGTGTGTTTGATATTTAGGTATTCCGTTGTATGTTTGTTTATTGATGATCATCAATTTTGGATAAGAAATCAAAGGTATGAAAATAAAATTAATCAATTATAAAAGATGTTGAGTGACAAAATTAAATCCTAACATAGATTGTTAATGCTCTGGTTGAAAAGTTAATTTTGTCATCCTTTAAATAATTCTTGATATTTATTCTAATATATTTGTTAAAGAACTGACTTTGTAAAGTTAGAGGAAATAGATAATTCTAATTTTTAGATTTATCATTAAGATTCTCGTGTATAAATGTATGCTTAGAGTAATAATATCAGCTTTCCAATCAATTTTCCTAAATTTACAGTTTTAAATTACTTTTTACTTCTCTATATAAATATATATCATAATAAATTTTCTAAATCAAACTCTATAATATTAAAATAATATTTTATATTACTTATTTTATTTAATAATAATTTTTTTATAATTTAATATAAAATAAAAGTTAATGTTATGAGAAACGTGAATGAAAGAGGTGAGAGAAATTTTTTAGATATAATTTAATAATTATAGAAAGTAAATAGTACTTTTCAATACATTAGAAAATACTGTACAAAATTTCATGTAAAAAGTTAAATATAGGACATCTGCTATGGGAATAATTTTATAACTTTTTAACTTTTTTTTTTCTAAATATAGAAAAATAGACTTCTATAATAAATATGCTACCAGTGCTCTTACATATCGTGCAAATTCTTACAATAATCTCTCAGGTTGATCACTCGTTTTCTTTTTACAAATATGTTTGAATTTCGTGCACAATATATTTTAAAACCAAGTTATTTGGGCTTTAGGCGAGCATAACAAGAAAAGTTATATATGTATTAAACTGAAGCTTGATTTTATTGTATCCCAAATTGCTTGGGTTATTCTTAGCAGATTTTACACAAGTTTCCAATGGCCAATTATTAATATGTTTATTTTGATTCAGAAACCTGAAACCGAATAAGTGACTTATCATGTCTATACTTAAAGGATCAATGATTTGGTGATTAGCATCCAAAAGATACTATATAACAGGTGCCCTCTTGAAACCAAACTTGTCACGTCTACATCATATAATAAGGGTATTTTTTTTGTATATTTTCAATTAAATGCAAACCAACATAAACCTTACAAATGTCATTCATCAATCATTAACATGTCAATTATCAAATCATTACAATTGGTATGGACACTTGTTGCAAAACCAAATAAGAGTTTACAAATATTAACAAATGTACAACTCGTATCAATTAAATCAAACATAATAAATAAAAGTCAATGATCATATCCAATACAATTATCACATACCCATATCTAAAAAACAACAATCATTACAAATCAAAAAAAGAGGTATACCATACATCAAAAGATTAGTATTTAGTTTGTCAACATCTACCTCATGTTAGCACTTGAAAAAAGTGTCAACAAAGTATGATGAACACGAATGCTCAATAGGTGACCTATAACTCTATACTGCTCCACAATCCGACTTAAAATTATATTATCATGGCTTGATTTTCATATACAGTAAAAATGAATCGTAACTTCTCATGCTTGCACCCGAATGGTCAAAGAGTTGGTGATTGATATTTAATAGAGATTACACGACAGGCATTGTCTCATATAACAACCTAGTACAACCATATAATAAGGATACTTATGGATTTTTCCAAGTAAGAACAAAATTAATTAGCTAAACAAAAATACATAACAAACACCACCAATCATATCATGTTACATCATTAAAATTCATATTCTTCATTAGAGTAGTCATGGACCCATGTCCAAACAAAATATAAGAAAAGGTAACAAATATATGAATACAAATACAACAAATAAGAATGTCACTTGTACATCAACAAGGGATAAGACTTTTGCTATAGTTATTGGATAAGCCTCATCTTCTGTCAACATCAATGAAAAACACATGAATAACGTAGAGCAAACATAATCACTCAATAAGTGAATTGTAATTTCTCATCACATATGAAATTAATTAATCACAATCCCGATTTAATCATAATTAAAAAAATATTTTAAATAATTCACATTTAACCGCAAATCACAAAAAAATTAAAATAGATAGAAGAGTGAATTCCAAATTATAACACATAAATAAATTATTAAGATAAAAAAATTAAAATTTAAAATAACGATTAAAATTTGAGATTAAATCAATTACAACAAATAATTCATAAAAAATTACAAATAAAAATAAAAATTAATGTACAGGCAATCCTACAATGCCATGTTACAGGCCCTGCAATGCTATGTGGAGTTGTTTCTTTATCCGATATAGGCATGACCAAAAAGAAAATAAAAATAAATCTATCTTTCCAGTTAATGCAAGAAAAAGAGTGAGTCCATGTTAATTCTCTTTCCAATCCAAATACGTAAGTCTCTTTAATAGTTTTGATAAAGTAAAAGTTAAAGACAAATTTAATTTAAAATTTATAAAATTATTTTTTAAATGGTATAATTATAATATAAAATATATTTAATTACCGTCAAAATTTAAATTAAATTTGACTAAAAATATAGCTTTAGTTAATACACTCACATCATTCTATTATCATCAATCTCCAATTTGCTATTCACACTAAACATACAACATTAGAGAGGAGAGTGTGTATTCTGAAGGTAAAATAGAAAAACATGATTTAATCATTTAAAATTAATTAAAACTATTGAAATTGTTTTAGTTATAGATATATCTAGTAAGCTAAATATAGATTTAGCTAAAAACGTTTACTATATCTTTTCTAAAATATGTTCTTTAAAATAATTAAAAGTATTATTTTTTTTATTTTAAGTTATTTTTTTAAAGTTTACTTTTCAGTCTATCTATTTTAAGTATTTATCAATTAAAATATTATTTTTAAAATATTTATTTACTTTTTAAAATCAAAATTAAATGTGGTGAAAGAAAAAATAGAAAAATAAATGTGAAAAGAATAAATATAATATTTTAATAAATAAGGAATGAATAAGTTTGAGATAAAATTTAGAAAGTTAATATTTATTTTGTTAAAATTTTAGTTATAATAGAGGATCTAAAAAAAATATAATTTTTAGACATTTTTGCTAAAATATGTATATATATATATATATATATTAAGTTTACGGTGAATGCTTTAAGAAAATTTACCTAACACTTAAATATGTTCTAACGTTCTTTTAATTTTAATATATCATGGTTAGGAATGACAATGACTTGAGTTGGGCTTAGATATTGTTCGACCGGAATCCGATCTGACCCGACTCGAGGGATTTGAACAGTTTGAAATGGGTTGAGTTGGATTTGACTCGAATCCGATCCAATCAAGACAGATCAAATTGGGTGGAACAACTTGGATCGGCCGGTTGAATTGATTCTGTTATCCAAAATGATGCCACACCGCTTAAAAACCTTCCTTATCTCTCCAATTTCACGTAATAGCACTCCTGCCCTTTTAATGCTTATTTCAACAATCATTAAGGCTTGCACCTTTGAATACCTCTTCCATTCTTGCCAAGCAAACTACTTTTCCAGCAAAGTATCAATGCCTTTGCTTTAATTCCGATTGCTACCATTGCAATGTATAGCCAAATGCAATCGGCGACACAAGAATATTTTTTTTTTTCATTCTTTTTTGTTGGTTTAACAACAATAACAACAACAACAACAATAATAACAACCATTCCCCCCTTTTAACAGTTTTTTTTCATTTTGTAGTACTTTTAATGGAAATAAAATACTTAATTAATTAATAAGAAAATGAATAACAAAAATATTCATTAATAAAATAATAAAATATCAATTAATATTCAGCTAGACAAAATAAAGCCTAACATATATAATTAATTAAATTAATATATATTTGCTGAGGTTAAAAATGTTAATTTATTGGCTTGGAATGATGGATAATAATGGTTTAGTTCGATATATATTTTTAGTTGTATTTGAAAAAAACTGTTATAAAAATAAATACATAGGTATTCAACAAAATATAATTTTTAAACTGATGTGCATTCTAAAGTATGTAACATGTGTTTGGTAAAACAAAATAAAAATCTTGTATATATTTAAAAATATAAAAATATTTTAATTTTAAAATTTTAAACTTGTATTTTTTTTAAATTTTTAAATAAGATTAATATTGGTATTTTACAAATTTAAAAATTATTGTCAGATAAAGTAATTTTGGATAATAATTTCTAAATTGCATATGTTTTTTAATTACCTAAAAACACAAATGTTTTTATAAGTATTTTTTTTAATTTATCAAACGAATTTTGTTGCTCAAAAGTAATATCAAATTGGGCGTATTTGATATAAGTTTTGATTTCTCTATTTTATTTTCAGAATTCTTCTGTTAAAGTTCATGTTAAATTATAATTTAAATATTTTTTGTTTTGGTAAGAAGGTGAATGTGTTTTAAAAATAATGTGCATTTTTAAAAATTGAATACAATATGTTTTTTTAAAATTAATTAACAAGTAATAAAATAAAAAAAATAAAAACTTCTGATAAAATAAAATTTAGATTTAAAAATAAAAAATAATTTTAAAATATTATGAGATCATAATTTTTTAAATTATATTATTTTTAAATTTAAATATTCAGAGATTCATCAAATATTTTTTTAAATTATATATACGTCATATAATATTACCACACCGTATATATATTTTTTAAATTCTAAAATTTTATATGTAATAAAAGAATAAATTATATATTTTTAAAAATTCGTCCGAATTGAGGGGCATTTTACTGTATTTTAAAGCAAACTCTAATAATAAGTCAATAATAACAAGCTACACCCTACAGCCCTGCTACACTGTCACCAGTCCACCAATCACCATGCCCCTTTTTTACTCGTCGGTCGTCCCCCACCCCCAGGCCCCAACACTACAGCAGTGGTACAGGCGTACAGCAGTACTAGAGAGGTCCCGCTCGCGCTTTGCATTTCGCCATCTTCTCTCTCTCTCTCTCTCTCTCTCTCTCTCTCTCCGCGGTGATTCGAACCGTCCGATTCATCCGATCATCAATTCTAATCCAAGCCGGCTGGGCTTCTCATCGTGACCCGGTCCGAACCGGCCTCTTTCATCTATACCGCTCATCATCTACGGTCTACCGACGACGACGACGATGATCCCTACCCCGAGACCTATGCCGATCGACACGACGCCGTTCCTGGAGCCTCCCCCCTCCTCCTCCGACAGCCGCCGTCCCCGCCGCTTCCCGCGGCCGCAGCTGAGCCTCCGTGGCGCAGCCAGCCTCATGCGCCACGCGCGCCTCCGAGACCCCTCCGTGCGGATGCGGGAAGCGGCGGCGGAGCAGCTGGAGGAGCGCCGCAGTGACTGGGCCTACTCGAAGCCGATCGTGATCCTGGACTTGGCCTGGAACGTGGCGTTCGTGGTCGTCGCTGTCGCGGTCATGGTGATGAGCAAGGACGAGGGGCCGTCCACGCCGCTGCGCCTGTGGATCGTAGGCTACGCTCTGCAGTGCGTCATCCACGTGGCGTGCGTGCTGGTGGAGTTCAATCGGCGACGAACTTTGAATCGCTTGATGGTTAGGGTTTGGAGCGCTGGGAATTTGACTTCGAGTTCCACTTCGAGTTCGAATTCGTTGAGCGACCAGGAGGATTACGACCTAGGGTTGCGTCGAGATGACGATTCCACTAGGTAAAGTTTGTTCCTGATTCCACATTTTTTGGTTTTCCTTTAGTCATTTGTATTTAATCTATTGGTGTGAATGTAATTTTGTTTTAATTTTATAAATTACACATTATGAACTGTGTCATGTGTGAGAAGTTGGTGTTTCATTTCATGATTATTGTGAAGGGAGAGCTGCATACAATCCTTTTTTAACTTTTGGGTTTATTCTGAAATGTGTTAAAATTGTCCCTAGTCGCCATTAGAGCAGTGTTGTTGTGCAGGGAAAATACGGGAGAATTCTATGGCTTGTCTCTTCTATTAACCGATTCGTGGGCATTTATTTATTTTTTTGGGTGCTGTGTCTGTTCTATTTTTTGTAATCTGATCTGTTCAGAGGCCTAATGGTATTTTAGGAAAAATATGTATAAAATTTTTCTTCTATTTTCATTTCTCCCCTCTATCTGCCATAGCAAACTCAAGTGGTGGATTCGGAAAGCTTAGTGGAGTGGTTTTGTCAGGTGTGTGCAATCGTGCATGCAATGTATCTTTTTGTCAACATAGTAGCATTAGGTAGTTTTTTTTGTTTTTTGAATCACAGACTGGAATTGGTTATAAAATTGCTTTGCTTATTAGTTAAAATCACGAACAAAATTTATTTTCTCTAAAAACGTTACCTTGCTGTGGCAGTGTTTCAAAGCATTTGGAATCTGCAAACACAATGTTCTCATTTATCTGGTGGATCATTGGGTTTTATTGGGTATCTGTTGCTGGTGAGAATTTGACCCATGAATCTCCTCAACTTTACTGGTTTGTATAAACGTGTTATCCTTTCTTGAAAATTTAATTTGAACTTTACCTTTAGTGTTATTTATGCTTGGATTTTAAATTTAATTCATGTAATTTATTTTTGCAGGCTCTGTATTACATTTTTGGCATTCGATGTTTTCTTCGTTGTTGTCTGTGTTGCTGTGGCATGTGTAATTGGTATTGCTGTTTGCTGCTTTCTTCCATGTATAATCGCAATCTTATACGCTGTTGCTGATCAGGTGGTTTATGTAGATTCTTGCCTTTTTCTTATCTTGAAGTTTTTAGGTGTTTGAATTGTATTTTATTTTTCTGGCTGATTACTGTCAAATGCATATGACAACATCACGCATTCATACACTTATGATATTTATGGCTTTTGACTATATTTGGAAATTTTGTTTTTATTTGGATCAGATAGAGAGTTGTTTATGAAATTAGGTCATTCAAAGAAAGAAATTTCATGTTCAAATAGTTTGTCGAAAATAAGCTTCTTCTTCTTCTCTTCCTTGGTCAATCCCTCCCTTCTCCTCTGAAAAATATTACAATTACCATATCTTGAAGGATAGATTCTAGTGTGCTAATCATTACTTTCCAAGGCTCCAACAACCTCCCTGCAATATAAATGCGAGGTTTTCCTTTTCATTTCTTTTTTGAATGTTGTTGGTAATGTCAAGAGCCTTGATGGGATTACACTGTTGATCACATTTGTAATCAGTGGCATATGTGGTGCTTGAGCCATTATAGAAACTAGTTTTCGAATAAATCATGAAAATTTATTCCTCGATTAAATCAGTTATGTTACCGTATGTTTGTTTCTACCATAGTACTCAAAGCTTCCCCCAAGAGACCGGGGGTTGGAGAAGTAGTTGGGTGCCGTTGTGCCTAGCTCTAATGGAGATAGGCACTTGACTGATTGTCCGGGCAGGCGCCATGGCAGTTGCCTTGCCCAAGCGACACTCTATATGAGGTTTTTTTTTTAGGAACCGGCACCATTTTAGCCTTTTATTATTATTTTTAATTGTGGGGGTGGGGATAATTGTGTCAATATCCATCTTTTTTCGGACAGCGAGTGTTGAGTATACCCCGTGAGTCATCATACCCTGCTGCATAAAGAGCTAAGATTCCTTCCAAACACCTAGTCCGCCTTGGCATTGCCTCGCCTAGCTGGACTCTCCAAATGCCTAGGTCATTTGGTTGCTTTGAGAATTATGCACTATGTTTGGTATACTAGTAAATCTTTTATTATTTTTAAAAATGATGGGTTCAGTATGAGCACACTTGAATTTAATAATAATATATATTTACAAGTTATTTTTAAAAACGATTGTTTCATAACTGTTTTTAATTATTTTTTATTTTTTAATGTAAATTTAATTTTATCTGAAGATTTAAATAATTTTTTTTATCATTTGAGTCCATCAAATATTATTTTTTTAAAATTTTTTTGACTTAATTTTATTTTTTTAAAAAAATTCATTCTCTCTTCTACTAAAGATAAATTATTTTTAAAATATAAATCAACACGAATTCAAAAAACAAAATACAAAAATTAAAACTTGAACTATACAGGCCCACGGTTTCTACTTTCAAATTGTAGTATTACACTATTACCTCAAATTATTCCCCTGGCTATGAAGCATGATCATGCTTCCTTTCTAACAAAACAAAATGTATTGTTTTGCCTTTCTTTTCGTTTCTTCTATTCCTTGCTGTTTTGTTGCTTGATGCTCTCTTTTCTTGTTGTAGCCTTCTGTTTCTTCTGTTGGATTTTCACTTCATATCTCTCTCCTCTCAAAATTAAAGGTGAAGCTTCCATTCTGTACTACCAGAAGCTGTCCCTCCAAGCCATAATGCTTGGTTTTCAACAAAACAAAATACATTGTTTTGCCTTTCTTATCTTTTCTTCTATTCCTAGTTGTTTCGTTGCTTGTTGCTTTCTATCTTTGTTTCTGTTCTTCTTTTATCTCTTTGATTTTCACTTCTTATCTTTCTCCTCTCAAAATTAAAGTTGAAACTTCCACCCAAGCTGATAACTGTGGAACTACAAAATTCAAAATCCAACCAAGTGATACTCCACTTCACCATAGGATTTTTATCCGATGTGTCAGTCTTTTATGTTAAATATATAACCAAAATCTAAGGATATTTTAGTTACTCATGCTAGAAGTTATTGAATACCACTTAGAATTAGATTTTAGTTTACACTATTAATGAAGAACTTCCTATTAATGCCCCATTCTGTGATTTTTTACATTTGTCATTGAAGCCTAATTTGTCAGCCATACCACTCTTCTCCGAAGTTGTCTAATTTTACTATTGATTTCTAATTATTTCAAAACAGGAAGGAGCAAGTAAGGAGGAAATTGATCGTTTGCCAAAATACAACTATAAGAAGATTGGTGACTTCGAGAAACTTAATGGAGAGATCCAGGTGTCTTTTGGAGGCATAATGACCGAGTGTGACACGGATATGCCCATTGAACGTGTCCTTCGGCTGGAGGATGCTGTAAGTTTCTCATAGCAACTTTTATAAATCAAAGCATCTGTGTGTCGATCTGTTTGTTTTGAAGCTTGAATATATATTTTCTTCTTTTTAAATTTTTTTATCCACCTTATTTCTGTGGGCGCTGCAAGGCATGTAGGACTACTGTATTAGACATAGGACATGCGTGTATGTATACAGTGCTTCTGATAATTACCGTAATTCATGTCAATTTGGTGATTGTTGCCTGAAGATTTTCTGCATTTGAATTTATGGGGAAAATATTTTTAGGATTTAAGGAATAAGCAATTAGAAAAACAGATCATGTACCCTTTTTTTTGACAGATGAATGTGGATGAAATGTTAATTACATGTGAAAACAACAGGGGTTTCCCCTCAGATTAAATTGACTCTAAAAAATGAAAAGAAGAATCACAATAGCTCCAGAATTCAAACTTCTACATGTTTATATTGTGATTTCCTGCTTTAGAACTGTTGGTAAAGATGATAGATGGATGCACTTTTACAGCTTAAGTAACTGAAGTTTACGAAACCATTTTGTTTGTGTACCCTCTGTGCTAAACCTTAGGAATGTTGCATCTGTCTTTCTGCCTATGATGACGGAGCTGAACTGCGCCAGCTTCCCTGTCGTCACCATTTTCACTGTTCCTGCATAGACAAATGGCTACGCATCAACGCCACCTGTCCCCTCTGCAAATTCAACATACTGAAGAATAGCAGCCAAAACGATACTGACGACGTGTAGGGAAGAATCAAATTTATTCAAATTGATTTATGTGATTACCTAATCACTCACCTGTTGGAACGTGGGTTTGTGCATATATTTATCCTTCTGGAACCCAAAATAACCTCCTTGCCCTGCCTTGCCCGTAAGGGGCTAGGATGGGTTCTATGGACTAAAAGAGTGTTCTAGTTGTCGTGTTTTATATTGTAATTTTTATGTTTGTATGAGCTGTTGGTAATGGTATTTACTTTCCTGTGCTTATTCAGTCTTCACGAGTTGTTGGTAACCTCTTCAAATATTGTAATTTTTTGTTTCATGAAAAAAAATCGAGGATTCGGACTAAGAAAAAGAATTCATGGCAATTTGTCGAATCGTCGTTCCAAATAAAGAGCTTAAAATGTTTAATTAATGCAAAAAAATATTTCTGTACCGTGGCAGGGTGCTATTCTACCACTAGACCACTGGTTCGTGAGATCCTACTATAACTCTAAATATTTATAATAGCTTTTAATTATAATTTATAAAGAATTTGCACCTTTTTCTTAGAAGACAATTATTTTATTTTCCGTAGTCATAATTTTAATATCTTTTAACATCATTTTCAATTGACCAAATGTTAACCTCATGTATGAAATGTTTACATATATATATATATATATATTATGAAATAAGTTACATTAGCATATTATGTCACGCATCGGTATACTTGAGACTATCACTTGATCGGAAACTTTAAGCAAGTATTTATGTTAGACTCGAGCTAATATCGAACACACAATATTGGGCGAAAGAGCATCGCAAAAGCTCTTTCTCTCACTCAACACTTTTGAAAACACATTGCATTGTTTTTAGAACTCGGATGTGCTTGAGGCTAGGCTTGAAGCACCATCCACACAAACATACCAAATCACAGATGTGCTCGAGGCTCGAGACTTGAAGCGTCGTGATGAAAAATGAAGATGTGCAAATTTTTTGAAAAACGAAGATGGACCAAAAAATGAAGATTTGGCTAACACCTTAATGTTTTCTGTTTCTGTTGTAAAATTCAGTTGGAATTTCAGCGTGGGATGGATTGCTTGATACACTGCTCGAGCTCCCTACTTGATGCTCTCAATTCGAACGTTGATCTAAGCATCAAGCTATCCTTCACTGTTTTTCATCAAAGCCAGTCTATAGCCTATGCTCGAGCCTATGCTTGACATTGTGTTTGAGCAGCGGCTTGAGCAATCTCTAATAAAAAGGTGCTCAATCTTTTGCTCGATTCTTTGCTTAAGTTCCTGTTCGAGTCCCTGCTCAAACTTTTGATCGACAATATGATCGAGTGATGATCAAGAAACGCACTAATGCATGACAAAAGATATTGATGTGACTTATTCCATGTCAGCCAGAAACGTAAAGATGCCGCAATGCTGATTGTACCTAGTAGCGTTCATATATATATATATATAACTTAAAAGAATTATTAGGGATGACAAAATCAACTTGTTCCATCCCAACCCATCTCGATTTGACCCGCTTTAATAAGCTATCGGGTTAGGCCCAAATCCTACCCAATTCAAGATTTTTAAAGAAATACAAGATAAAAAATGTCGACACGATCCGTCCAGATTATATATTTTTGGGTTAAATTTGAATCGGATAATACCCGGCCTAGTCCCACCCGTTGTCATCCCTAAATTATGTAATGTCTCCAACCTAAATTCATTTTTGGAAGAAAAAAACAACAATATTTCCCCCCATCCACTACCTCATCTCTCCGTCAGTGGAAGTCTAGTCTTCCATTTGGTTCTTATGCAAGGACAGTTGAATCTCTGGCTATCAAAGGCCGTGGTGACTTGTTGTTCCCTAAGGATCAAGAGAGAACAGTCAGCTCGTGGGATCGAAGGGCAAAGCACCCAGTAGGCCATTCCCTTGAGTGGTGGGTTTTATTTAGCATTTTAATTTGTTTTGATCTGCTTGGTTAATCTTTGTCCTCCTATGTTAGCTTGGTGGTTTCTCTCTACGTCTATGTTAAGGCCCTAGTATGTTGTATCATCTGCACATGCTATACTTGCTTGGGTCTAGTTTGTTGGAATGTGAATATGCTGGTATCTGCCTCCATGTCTGATTGTTCTGATCATGGAAATTTTGATTATGAATATGTCTATTTCTGATTATTCCGATCATGCTGCTCGTGTTTAGCCTATATCTTGTTGACGTAAACTAGTTGGTCCAAGGGTGCAGCTGATCCAGCATGTACAAGTTGTGTTTTCTGTTTTTATTTATGTTTCCTTGTTTACAACGTTCAGCGTCGGGCAAGTATTTTTTTGTTTTAGTAGTTTTATTATTAGACAATAAATTGATGCCATCAATGGCGTCAATCATGCTCCGTTGTAGTATTTCTATTTGTGGCATTACGCGTATGTAATTATTGAGTCGTCTTATAAAAGAGAAGAAAACGGTGTTGATTGTTTGCACCACAAAAAAGTCTCTGTGTTTATTTTTCATTCTGACATTTGGTATCAGAGCCATTATGGGTGATTCCCAGCATGAGACAAAGACGGTTCACACGTCTACTATGATGGGGCGTGGTAGTGGTGTTCCAATTCAATATCCCATGCTGAGTGAAACCAACTACGGTTTGTGGTCCGTAAAAATGAAGATTATTCTCCGCGCACTTGGTGTATGGAAGGCCATCAAGGTGACGCAACTCGGGAGCAGGATGCCGACAATGGCGCTCGGCCGCAATTTCTCAAGCAGTCCCGGACTCTGTCATGATGGCTATTGCGGAGATGAAGACAGCCAAGGAAGCATGGGACGCTATCCAACAGAGGAGTATTGGAGAAGACCGTGTCCGGAAAGCGCGGGCACAAGTGTTAAAGCGTCAATTTGATCGGATGGTAATGAAGGAAACGTCCAACATCATGGAGTTTTCGAACCAACTGACCAGTACGGTAGGAGAGATTCGGTCACTTGGAATTACGATGGAAGAAAGCATGGTAGTGGAAAAATTGTTCAATGCTGTTCCAGATAAGTTCTTGCCATTAGTAAGTACGATTGAGCAATGGGGTGATATATCACAGATGACAGTTGCGGAGGCAATTGGTCGTCTAAGAATATTTGAGGAAAATCAGAAGAATCGCTTTGATCACAGAGATGAAGGAGAACATGTGCTCCTCACTCGAGCACAATGGGAAGCACGGACTGCTGCAGAAAGAAGAGATAATGACGGCCCCCGAAACAGACAAAACTATGCGAAACGTCCATATAGAAAGTTCGACAAGTCCAAAATACGATGTTTTAATTGTGATGAATATGGACACTTTCAATCTGAGTGTTCTAAACCATCAAAAGAAAAGGCGTTTTGGGCTGCAAAGGCGCAGGATGATCCAGCTCTCCTCATGATCGAAAGCAGCCATACAGGAACACAAGACTCAGGAAAGGAATTGCACAAGGTGGATGTGCACACTTCCTGTGCAAATAATGCAACTGGCACAGACATATGGTATCTTGATTCGGGAGCTAGCAATCATATGACCGGTCGGAAAGAGCGAATCACAGACCTGGACACAACTTTTGGCGGATCGGTGAAATTTGGTGATGGCTCCAAAGTAGAAATCAAGGGTCGAGGGTCTGTGATGTTTAGAGCGCGATCCGGGGAAAACAAAGCCCTGTCGAACGTGTTCTATATTCCAAGGCTGACAAGTAATATTGTTAGCTTGGGACAACTTGAAGAACGCGGATGCAAGATCAATATTGCAGATGGAATCTTACAAGTGCTTGATTCGTCTGGACAAAAGCTTATGCAGGTTGAGCGAGCTTGTAACAGACTGTACACCATCAAGCTGGAGCCCGTTCCATCTATTTCTTTGCTGGCAGGGACAACTGACACGACGTGGAGGTGGCACGCACGGTATGGGCATCTGAATTTTCAAAGCCTATATAAATTAAGCCACGACGACATGGTTAAAGGGTTACCTCCAATCGTACCAAGAAACCAGGTGTGTGAAGGGTGTTTGACAGGAAAGCAACGGCGTGCACAATTCCCACAGCATGCTGACTTCCGGGCGAGTAACAAATTGGAACTGATGCATGGAGATTTGTGTGGACCAATTACTCCAACAACTCCAGGTGGTAACAAATATTTTCTTTTGATCATAGATGATTTCAGCAGGTATATGTGGATCATGCTCTTACACAGCAAGGACCAAGCATTTCACAAATTCCGTGAAATACAAGTAACAGCAGAAGTGGAAACCGGCCGAAAAATGAAAGCTTTGCGCACAGATCGAGGAGGAGAATTTGTTTCCAGCGAATTCATGAATTATTGTAAGCATTTAGGCATCAAAAGATACCTTACGGCGCCATACTCCCCTCAACAAAATGGAGTGGTCGAAAGAAAGAATCAGACTGTTACAGCAATGGCACGAAGCATGATGACAAGCATGAATGTTCCAGCTTTTTTCTGGGGCGAAGCTGTAACAACCGCGATTTATATCTTAAATCGTTCACCCACGAAGAGTGTCAGCGGGCAGACACCATTTGAGGCCTGGTATGAGCGGAAACCTATGGTACGCCATATGCGTACATTTGGGTGTAAGGTGCATGTCAAACCGTTAAAAGGGCAGGAGAGTAAATTTTCTCCACGAAGTGTTGCAATGGTTTTTATCGGCTATGAGAACAACACAAAAGCCTACAGGGTGTATGACCCGGCTGCCAAGCGAGTGGTAATTACACGTGATGTCGTGTTCGAAGAAGAAAAGCCATGGGATTGGAAAGCAACGTCACAAGATGAAATTGATTTTGCTCAGGGCACTTTTCACGTGGACTACAGGCAAGTACCAGGCACAGTCCTTGAAGAGACTGATCATGTTGTTGAGAACTCTCTTCCCCCAGGCGCGGCGTCCCGGACTCATCATGCCGACACCCCGGTGATCGTACAAGCACCTCCTCCGCATACTGCAACAACACCCCGTGGAACAGGTGATGAAATTAGTTCATCTCCCCAGGCACCTGTGCGCATGCGGGACTTGCAAGAACTCTATGACACGACAGAACCGGTACATCTTGACTTTGACGATCTCTGTTTATTGAGCACCGAAGAGCCCAAGACATTTCATGAAGCGGTGCAAGATGAACACCGGCGACGTCATGGAGGAGGAACTAGATGCGATTGAGAGTAATCACACGTGGAGTTTTGTAGACCCACCTGCGGGTCAACAGATCATTGGCCTCAAATGGGTGTTTAAAGTTAAAAAAAATGCCAATGATGAGATCGTGAAGCACAAGGCACGATTGGTCGCGAAGGGCTACATACAGAAACATGGAGTAAATTATGAAGAAGTTTTTGCACCTGTGGCAAGAATTGAAACCATAAGGTTGTTTATTGCGTTAGCAGCACAAAATGGTTGGTGGTTACATCATATGGACGTCAAGTCTGCGTTTTTGAATGGGGACCTAAAGGAAGACGTTTACGTTCAACAGCCTCCTGGGTTTGTGAAGCAGGGAAGTGATCATAAAGCACGAAGCTTCACAAAGCTCTATACGGTTTAAAACAGGACCGAGGGCTTGGAATACCAAGCTGGATGGCACGCTAATCGCACTCGGGTTTGCGCGAAGCCCCTATGAGCACGCTGTGTACACACAAAACCAAGGTGAGACCCAACTGCTAGTTGGTGTCTATGTAGATGATCTGATCATCACCGGGAATTGTGTGAAAGCAATCACAAATTTCAAACAGCAAATGCAAAATTGTTTCAGGATGAGTGATTTGGGACTACTCAAGTATTATTTGGGCATAGAGGTTGCTCAAACGGCAGATGGAATTTTCATTTGTCAAGCAGCTTTTGGAAAGAGAATCTTGCACGATGCAGGAATGTCCGAGTGCAACCCCGTGCAAACACCCATGGAAGCAAGGCTGAAAATGCGAAAGCATAACACATCAAATCCAGTTGATTCCACTCACTATCGAAGTATTGTCGGGAGCCTGCGCTATCTGATTAACACACGGCCTGACCTAGCCTATTCGGTAGGCATTGTTAGTCGATACATGGAGGCTCCGCAAGAAGAGCACATGATGGTCATTAAGCACATACTTCTATGTTAAAGGGACGGTCTCTCTGGGCTGTTTTTATGGAAGAAATAACAACGTTAAAGCATTTTTAATAGGTTACAGTGATAGTGATTTGGCCGGAGACGTGGATGATCGAAAAGTACTACCGGAGTGGCTTTCTTCTTAGGCACAAGTTTAATCACTGGCAATCACGCAAGCAGCCCGTGGTAAGACTATCTTCCGTGAAGCCAATTTATTGCAGCGGAAACCGCAGCGTGTCAAGGGGTATGGTGAGTTCTCTCCTCGGTAATCTTCGAACCATCATCCGAAACAAATCTTGTTATATGTTGATAACAAGTCACCATCTCGTTAAGCAAAAATCCGTGTATCATGACCAAGTAAGCACATCGACACTGTTTTCACTATATTCGTCGGTGCTTGAAGAAGGGAAAATTGTGGTAGAGCATATCGGAACTTGCAATCGGTTGGCGACATCTTAACCAAATCTTTGGGCCAACGAAGTTTCTTGATTTACGGCAGAAGATTGGGATGTGCGAGATCATGTCCCCAACTAGCTTACCGGAGTGAATGTTGACGTAAACTAGTTGGTCCAAGGGTGCGGAGCTGATCCAGCTATGTACAAGTTGTGTTTTCTGTTTTTATTTATGTTTCCTTGTTTACAACGTTCAGCGTCGGGCAAGTATTTTTTTGTTTTAGTAGTTTTATTATTAGACAATAAATTGATGCCATCAATGGCGTCAATCATGCTCCGTTGTAGTATTTCTATTTGTGGCATTACGCGTATGTAATTATTGAGTCGTCTTATAAAAGAGAAGAAAACGGTGTTGATTGTTTGCACCACAAAAAAGTCTCTGTGTTTATTTTTCATTCGACATATCTGTGCTATATTTTGTTCGAGCATGTATTAGAATCCTGAATTCTTTAGCCTCTTTTGTCGTGACTGCTCTATGAGGATTAGAATGGCCGTGTAGGGCCTGCATTCTGGCATGAGTTTCAGGTGTTAAGTGGCCACCATGTTGTCTTGTTTGTTAGTCCTGGCATAATATTTTTGCCATAGCCCGCAACGTGGGTCATTTGCCTTATATCTCCATTATTTGAGTTGGGTTTAGAGTTATTTTTTTGAAGTAATGCTATATGTAACCGGGATTGAATAATTTTTGGATAACTATGTGACAGCCTATCAATTCATTAGGAGGGAAAGAAAAAGAAAAGAAAATAATACCAATTCATGTAGTTCAATACATGGTGTTGATCCCTTTTCCTTTGCTTTTTTTTTTTCCGTGATAAAAAAAGTTAGGGTAATAATTATTGATGGATAGAATTTGTTTATATATTTTCTTTATATTTATTTTTTAAATTTATATTATTTATATGTATTTTGACTGCATTTAGTAACAATGATATAAATTTAGCTTAATTTCATATTTAGTAGGAATATATGCGTTTTTGGTGTTGTTGTAACTAATTTATTTCATGTGGCTGAGTTTAGGAGTCATGGCAAGGCGTAATGACCAAATTATATTTTTACCATTTGAATTTAAATTGTATTGAAAAGGAATAAAAATAATAATGGTATTGAAAATGGGTGAGTTGGCTGTATTTTGAATTGGAACAATAATTTTAAAAACAAGAAAAAAAATAAGAGGATAAAAAAGAAGGAAGAAGGCTGATATGGGGAATAGGAATGTGAGCACATTGGAGAAGATCAAAAGACACATTCTGGAGATTGACTTAAAGAACAAATGGAGATTTTCATCAAGACACATTCTAAAAGCAATCAAGAGAAGGTTCAATTGTAGATTAGAGAACAAAAGTCTATTGGAATTCTTCGATCATATATAGCTCAATCTCTGATTCGGTAGTTCGGAGTTCGGAGTTAGTTGGGTTGGGGCAGGTCTAGTCGGTATTTTTTACCTTGTATTTCTTTAAAAACTCCATATTGGGACAAGTCAGCCAAGATCTGGACTCGATCCGATAGCTTATTGTGGTGGGTCAAATCGAGTCGGGACCATGGGAGTCAGGGTGGATGGATCCATTTTGTCATGCCTAGTTAATATTTGAATGGTAGATTGTTATAGTAAGTATTCAGCTCCTCAAACTAAATCATTCAATTTAAAATGTATATTTATGTGTTATGTACGTGCATGCATGCGACTATGGGAACAATAATTTAAAAACAACAAACAAAACAAAAACGAGCTAATTATCCCATACATATTACTAAAATAACAAGAATCCCAAATTTTACATTAAAAAGAAACTACATGAGATTCAAAGGGACACTGAAGGAAAGAAAGTAACAAATTCTTGTTCTTCTACTACCATACCAACAACACTTATCAAATAATTCCCCCTCTTCATTGATTAACATTCACAAACAAGACAACAACGTACGTCATCAACGACAAATTTAAAGGAACTTGCGGAAGAGGACGGAGAAGACGAAGCGGCGGTTGGAAGTGTCCCAATGCAACCCAATCTCGTCGCCGGCGAGGAGCGCCCTCCTCTTCACGAACTCCACCGACCAATTACTATTGAGGACGTAACACTTGCTGCTCCCCCACCTCTTGAAGGTCATGGCGTGAAGCGACGCCGTATCGCTATCGTACACCACCACTCGGTGTCCCTCACCGTCCACAACCCCGGCCTTCTCCTCCTGGCTCCAGTGGCACAGAATCTGAGACTCCACCACTTCCTTCTTCAGCATCAACCTGCACAGGCTGTTCACGTCACTCTTCTCCAGCACCTTCCTCACCGACGTCGACGACGACACCAACCTAGCAGCTGGAACGTCGGAGTCGGTCGAGTAGGAGGAAGAGTATGTTTGATGATCTCCACCTCCACCGAGGGCGACGAAGGGAATGAGGTTGTCGGTCTCAAGGAGACGGAGAGTATACAAGACATTATTAATGGCTTTCATCTTTGAGACCACCACTGATGAGTCAGACGCAGCTGCCTGCCATGCGGGAGCGAGTGTTAGTGCTAGCACATTTTCGGAGCCGCCGTGCTTCAGCCGTTTCACGGCGGCGGTGTGGTTTTCCGGTGACCGTCTTTTGTGCATGGTTTTGAGATGATCAGTTGAGTATTTGGTTGGGCTCAAGGCTTTGGTTTATGGGGAAGGAATGAGTAGCGGCCGGATGGTATTGGCGGGTGACAATGGCAGAATAGAAGAAGATGGAGTAGTGCTGTAAATGCGTAATGGCTTAACGTCTATATATATATATAGACGAATTTGAGGAAACTACAAATTTTAAGGAAACCATTCTGTTTCCTTTTTTTTATTTTAGGAAACTTGAGTTAGCATAACTGCCGTGTCATTTTTAGGACACTGATTTAAGCTAACCATATTTTAGGAAACTATGTTGGTTTCGCATAATTTCTTTAACGTCAAAAAACATTTTTAAAAAAATATGCGGATTCAATCTTATAAAACATAATAATAATGATAATCATTTTTTTTTCTTTTTTTGAGAGGGCTGGGAGACAAAATAATATCCCTGTTATTGGTACATTTGAGTCGCATTTTTTTACCACTTATTTTAACGAAACTCGTACCTTATTATTTAAGAAATGAGAATTTATGAATAATAATTTTTTATTTCTTTAAATCTCTAATCAAGTAATATGAATTTAATAAAAACTAAATTAATAAACAAAATTAATAAAAATATCTTCGAACAAAAAAATACTATTAAAGGAATAAAAATATATACTATTAAATAAAAATAAAAAAATCTAAAACGTAACTTTTGGTGTCCTAAAATTACCTTAATTAAACATAATTAATTTAATAAAAAAAAATTTGACACGTTAAAAACAATAAAAACATATCAAGTAATAAAACAAATTACAAAGCAGGAATTCATCCACACATTTTTTTTGTTTCATAAAATATTCTAATAAGATGAAATAACTTTAATAAAACAATCATCAACCAATCAGAAATAGAGAAAATGTATTTTAAAATAACTAAAAATAATTATTAAAATATTACAAAATATAATAAAGAACAAAAAATTACGCAAACACATAGTAAAAATAAATCCAATATTTTTATTTTTTACAAATGTCCGAATCAAAGCAAAACTTAACCAATGCATCAAAATTATACCTGTAAAAGGGGAATGAGAAAAAATAAGCAAAATTTACAAAATATTTTTGAGTTTAAATAAAACTTGAACTCATAAAGCTAGATTCGAGTATAACTGGTATGCATATAATGCAAAGTTTTGAGCTCGTGTAAAGACTCAATTAATCTCAAACCATGTCCATAATACGGTTACCGGAGAGCCCCAACACCATAAACTGGTAGTGTAGATTGTCATCACGGATCTTTTTAAATCTAATACCGCATGTATGAATTATGATGCCCATTACAACTTTAATCGATTGAGGTAATTTTGTCCTACCGTAAACCTATTAAGCGAATGATTACGTAAAAATAGTCAAGTCTTTAACCAACATTCATACTAATGTACACATTCACAACACCCACAAGCATGACACCTCTTTTAATATTAGGAAACAAGCTGCTATGATAATTGTCTTCATGCCAAAATAGTTTAATATTTTCATTTTTATTTTCCTTTATAAAGTAGCACAATTGTCAATTTAGATTTTGTGTTAATTACCCAGAGACATTTCTGATGCACGGGCGTGATCCTTCAATCACGTTCACTGTCGGAGTATCCAAGGTACGTTATACAGTTGGCTAGGAGCAGTAAGAAATGCACTAGCGATCTTGGTATCTTACAATCTCAAGCGATACAAAAAAAATGTTGCAAAATCGAATGAGAGAGGATTTCATGATCCGCACATATCAGAGATATCTCCTGATAGCACGGCCCAAATTGACAGTAGTATTACTTGTACGGGAGACCGTGTGACAAGCATCACTAGTCAAAGCCCTCTTTCCTTCCTGCTAGGATCCACGGTAATCAGCCAGAGCGCTAGGACAACAGAAGAAAGTACACAGTTTGAATAAAAGAGTGGCATTTTCAGAGTTGTTTGTTTTGTGCATGGTTGGTTTTGTCTCTCTCTTTCTTGCGGCCCAAACTGCTCTGCTTCACGGTTTTTCACTAACCTTTTGTTTACATGAACACTGTTCTACGTTTTGTACCTATGTTTGAATACTCCCTTTCCCTTTTTATGATTTATCCATGTTGAGTGATGATCCATGGATTTGGTAACATCTCTAGCTACTTGTCATGGGGTCAGGGTTTTCACCCGTGCGGCACTCGGTTACCTAGGTAGATGCGCAGAGTAAGCCATACCGATCGGGGCATACGTAGACTGTTTTCGCCCTGCCTTGGGCTCATCAGGAGAACGGCTCCAGTTCCCGACCAGTTTGTGTAGGGATGGCCAAGTCCCCTCTTCAACGTCAAGTCCGAGACTAGCGGCGTACTCCCCGCATTAAACCGGGTCGGTACGTCTGAACTCCGAAGGGGCTCCATCGATCTCCCGCACGAACTGCCGTGGAACCTATCCCGTCCGCACCAGCTACGCTTTTTGCTCTGTCCCTCCGCAAGTAGCGCGCACATGCGCCACTTGGGAGACGCCCGCCAGCACCTCGCTGTTCGGGGCGTGACATACTGCTCCCTCTATCTGTATAAATAATAATAAAATATTTTCATTTGGAAATTATGTTTTCAGCCCAAGTTGGTTTTCTTTATTTCCTTCTCCTTATAAAAGCATTTTTATTTCGTCTAAGCCCATTTAAAAAAGAAAAAGAAAAAAGAGATGGACGCTTTATTCTTTCCCCTCTTTTTTCTTTTATTTTTATATCCCTGTTTTTTTATTCATACATGTTTCTTTTATTTTTATCAAAACAGGACAGCTTCATGAGTTGCTTTCTCCCTTATTTGACTGTTTATACCAGCTAGGAAGCATTGTAATAAGATCCATTTTCACGGTTACCTATCTGTTTCTTTGATTACTGTTTTCCCCTACTCCTATTTTGTTCATGTACCCACGGCCCTGGTTCATATTGTTTATTTTCTTTTCTGTTGATTTTGATTTTCCATTTTGTTGGTTTAACTCTGTTTTGTTAATATTGTTTATGCTTTGTTTTTTATTTTATGTTTTATTTTTATATAGGTCCTTCGTGGAGATTGAATTTTTATTAGCTAATTAGCCTTGTCATTTTTTTTATGTTAGTTTTGCTCCATTGGTAATTATGTAACTATGAGCCTCTTGCGCAATGACATTGTAATTTGTAAAAAAAGTCTATGAAAAAAAAGTGAGAGTGAGTTTTTATTATTTATGAATGCATCGTACACACAATAAAAACAAAAAAAATCTTAAAAGAAACGCGCAAAGCAAAAAGTAAATTTTCTTTTATCTTTTAAATGAAAATAAAAAAATAAAAGTATTTTTGTTTAAATCAAATCAAAAAAAATACTTTCCTAGAACATCAAAAATAAAATATTTTCATTTCCTCTATTAGAATTTCCTTAGATTTTTCTTAAATACTCTTTTTATCATAGATAAATTTTAGAAACAAATGTGTACGTTCAAAGAATACAATAAAAGAAACCAACATAGGACTTATTTAGATTGTCCTTTATCTTTTCTTTTTAAATACTTTAACTTTTAAGATCACTCTTTAGAGCCCTCACAGTAACTTTAATAAAATTTAATTATAATTTAGTCAAGTAATTACCTTTTATAAATTATAACAAGTCTAATTTTACCTCATAAAATAATAGGTTCAACAAACTTTAAATATTTTGATTAAAATTTTAAGCATTACCATCGTCTCGGCACAACTCTCTCTTTCTCTCTCCCCTTAGGGATGGAGAAAATGTGCTGTTGTTGTCGATCAAGAGAGAAGAGAGATGAAAGGACCTTATTTTATTATTTTTTTAAAAAAGAATAGCTAACGTGGAAACAACTCCTCATGGTGAGTGGAATATAGCTAGTTAAATTTATGGTTATTTTATTGAGGTTGTTGTGAAGACTTTTTATCTCTTTTAGCTAATATTTAGCTAAACTTTAAATTTGTTGAGCCAGATAGGTGTGCTTTTAGGCTTCTGAGGCAAATTGGCACTTAATTTCAATCTTAATACATAATTTAAAAAATAAAAGGTAGAACTCTAAGCCTTAAGAAAAATCAAAAACAATATTAGATAAGCAGAAATCAAAACAAGTGAATAAATCAAATTAGAAACCTTACTCTAATATAGGTACCAAAAGGTTATTGTTGGAGCGCTAATTTTTTCCTATGTAATCAAATCCCAAATACATCTCCCACAACATAAATTATTTCTTTTAAGTGACCAATCATACCCTAAAAACAATTGATGATGACTTTATTTTTCATCGCTCTTGGATTGAAGTTGGATCTGCATCCCCTAAAGTAAGCCTGAACGAAATACGATAATGACAATCTTGATTGAATTGTCTCGGCTAGGTATCGTATCCCCAACAAAGTATGACTTCAGTTTCATCGGATTATACTTTCTACTAGTTGAGCTAATCCTACGAGATTGGCTACCATTTATACTTTGAAGAATTAATTCCAATATTGTGACCGACTTGTAGAGGTAATTAATCTCTGGCTTTGCATAAAGAATTTTTCAGACTTACATTGGGCGATGCATTTTGGGTAGGGGTGTAAAACGGGCTTAAGCCCGCGGGCCAAGCCCGTAGGCTTGCGGGCTTGGAGCAGGTCGGGCCGATTAAGGCTCGGTCCATTTAAAATACAGGCCTATACGAGCCCGCCCGTTTAGGCTCGGCCTGTGTGGGCTACGTGCTAGGTCACGGGCTTTTTTTATTTTTTATTTTTATTTTTTATACCTAAATATATTAAAATTTAATGCATATATTATATTATATAGCTTTAATTAAGTAATTAGATTTCATATATGAATACTTGTAAAATAAAATTGAAATAACATTAGTTATATTCAATTATATTGATTAATTTTAAATTTTTAAAAAATAAAATAAAAAAACAAAAATAAATAAATAAAACACGGGCCAGCCCATGGGCTCCCATGGATCCCTGCGGGCCGAGCCTTGGCCAGTCTATTTAAAATGCATGCTTAAACAGGCTGGCCCATTTAAGCCCGATTCGTTGCGGGCCAACCCATTTTACCTTCCTAATTTTGGGAATTAGTTGCGGTGTGCCAGTAGACACATGCCCAGTCAATTATGTGCGTGACCAAGGATACCCCGCTTCAGGAAAAAAAACTTTTATAATTGTGACTTCTTTTTAGAAGCCCTGACCTAGTAAGACTGGGTGAGTTTTATGGATACATTAGAACATCTTCAATAATATTTTATATGATCTCTCTATTTTAGCAAATACTTTTATATTTCTTGTTCTAATCATATTTTCTAATGTAGGAAAGTATAAAATTAGGGATGTAAAATGAACCGTCCATATGTGGATTAGCATGCGATCTGTGCGAACTAGAAACGAAAAATTCTAGTTTATTTCAATCGCAGGCCTAAACGGACCAGTCCATTTAGGCCCGATCTATGCAGACTAAATCCGTATAGACACGGACCGATTGTTTAACTTTTTTTAAAACTAGTACCTATCCTATCTAGTATATTAATATATAGAGTGTAAATATATTAATTTTAAAATTAAAGTTTAAAAATATAAACTTTATTTTTTTTTAAAATATTTAATAACATTAACTTATAATATTTATTTTAAATAAATAAATAAATATGTACCGATCCACATCCACTTGTGGACCGGACTAATTATTTTTTGGTCCATTGAAAGTGTTTGCGTAAACGGGATTGCCCGCTTAGACAAAAGAAGAGAGAGAAAAGGCGAAGACACAATAAGATGTTTAAGAGCTAAGGCCATGATAATGTTGATCCTGAATTGGAGAAGAGAGCAGGCATGGCCATTCTTGTAGTTGTAAGAGGGGAGCGTGGGCGAGGAATGGGGTGTATGATAGTTGGATCTCAGAAGGGAAGGGTAAGGAGAGGGAAGGATCAATCGATTAAGTGAGGAAGGGCCATGATGGAGGAGGCAAAAGGAGACGTCTAGAAGCCATGATCGTGCTAGCGTGGAACTTGAATCAAAGAAGAGAGCAGCCATGGCCATGCTTGTAGTAGGCAAAAGAGAGAGTGAGTGAGGAAATGGGGTTTATGACAATGGGGTCGCAGAAGGGAAGGCGAAGGTTATAGAGAGGAAGGGGAGGGTTTAGCGACACGTGGGCTGCAACACTACATCCAGCATGCGTGATAGTAGCGAGCGCAAATTGATTGCTATATCTAGCGAGCATGATAACAAAGTTATTCATTTTGGATGTCATTTAACAAGTTGGTATATTTGATTCCTTAAGAGCATCCACATCAATTTTGGTATTTTTATCCCTATTTTAGGGATAAATAGTAAAAAATTTGCTTAGTTTTCAAAAGCATTAAATATTTCATTTTCATTTCTATCTACATTTATTATTTAATTCATTTTATATTATTTCTTTATCATCCTTTCATTTATTATAACCAATCAAAAAATTACAAGTTTAATATATATATTAAAAAATTATAGGGAAAATATTTAGGGATGAATAGTAAATTCTTATATTTAAGGATTTATTATTCATTCCCTATCCCTATACCTTATTTTAAGGAACCTGCTACAAATAAGTTTTTGATGATTTTGTATGTTTTTTCCTAAATTATAGGAAAAGTTAAATTATATGGAACCTGCTCTGAAAGAGAATGCTCTAATATAGGATACTGTGAAAGAGAACATATAGGGAACCTACTGTGAACGCTCTAATAGGGTAAAAATCCAGAGAATTGAAGATGCTAAGCAACTATTTTATTTTATTTTGCAAAGAGAAGCATCCTAGAGAGACGTATCTTTATCTTGGAGTTAGGCGGGCCAGGCTACACATGATGTGTAGAGAAGTACTTATTACTTACGAAGAATGTTACATTTTTGTGTGATCCCTTGTGCACACATGATATGACAGTAGCATATTGACTCCGATCAAATTACACGTAAAGCCTAATCAATTTAGTGAGCACTCCAAACTTACGATAGATTTTCTTATTACTTATTCAGCAGCGCCAATACACTTTTTTAAAAAATAAAAAACATCTAACGGTAATTATACCGTTATCCGGAGTATCTTCAATGAGCATATCAAAAACCTCAGCACTAAAAATGTTGATAAACTAAAAGAAAAAAAAATTAAGGCACTGGATTTGTACACCAAGCCACCGGTATCCCGGTGGCTACTCCGCAAGAGCCCCTTCGTCCGGCAAAACTCTCCGGCCACGAGGACGGCAACGCTGGGTCGACAGCAGCAGCGGACACCGCCGCCCCTTCCTCCGCGTGCACCCTGACTGAAATATTAACAATCCCATTGCGCTCCCCCCTGGCGTCCCTCAGCCGGTAGCTCAACAAATGCAAGTAGTTCGCCGGCGTTCTCCCACCGAAGAAGTCGGTTACTGGTATCCGGGCAGCCCCCAGCATCTTATGCTTGGACGACGAGACCCGGGCGTGCACCTCCACGACGAAGGACAAGGCATGCGCCGGCAGTTCCATGACTAGCCTCTCGTTCCACGTGGGTCGGGACCCGCCGACGGCGTCCACAGCCGTCTCGCGTTGGTAGCCGTTATCCTCGGTTCGGATAACGGCGTATGCGTTCTTCTTCACCAGCCGTCTGCTGCCGAGGCGGAGGTCTTCGCCGGAGATGACGGTGATTTCCAAGGTGCGAGGAGCGTCCATCATCGGCCCTGCACGCACGCAGTTCCTCATGAGCGATGGTTTGGGTGTCGCGCAGGTTATAAAGTGTTACGGGGATTCGTGGAGGCCGATGATGCTGGTTTGGTTTGGGTGTCGTGCTGGGGGATTATTTATAAACATCATAAAGATAAAGTCAATGTCGGAGACAGAAGGCAGCGCGAAAGAGGCAGGTAAGAACGCACGTAACTTCTGTTTACCCATTATTTTAACCACGGTTGTGCACACCGTAGGACCATGTCACGTCACGCGCGCTTCCGACTCAGGTCACGTGCAAAACAAGCAAGCTTTATTTAAATCCATCCGAGGCTCCGCAAATTGACTGAGAAAATCATCTGATTTGATCTTTCTACGTCAACGGTCGACGTTGAAATTTAGTAAGAGGTAGTAAGAAATTTACCAGAAATTTCCAGGTAATTAGCGTTGCGTAGGAGAACTACAAATACAATTTTATTTTAACAACTGTGTTCATTAATTTACATTATGAAATGTTTACATTTCCACAAATTAAGGTGTAATTATTGATTAGTCCCACGTCAGCGAAAAAAGTGAAACCGGGGAAGAATATAACGTAAAATATAAAGTTTTAATACATTTTAAAGGCACTCTCATACAATTTTTTTAAAATGTAAATTAAAGAAGTTATTTTTCAAAGTGACTTTATCAAAAAGACCTAGGGGAGAAACTTGAAGATTTAGGGGTATAAAATAGTGTGATTCACTACGAAACAACCCGCTTAGGCTCATGTTTTAAATGGGTCGGATAGAGCTCAACCTTGTCTGATCCACGTGCCCATGAATTTTTTATTTTTATTTTTTGTAAATTTAAAATCAACTAATACAAGTTTTAATTTTGTTTTACGATTGTTGACGTACGAATAGGTCAATATTATTATATTTACTTATATAATATTAAATACATTTAATATATTATAAGTAATTAAATATATATCAGCAAGTCTCATCCTATATTTTTAAAAATTATATTGTTTGCATAAAATAAAAAATATAATTACTCAATTAAAGTTTAATAGTATAATATATGCCTTAAAATTTTAAAGCATTTAGGATAAAAATAAGAAACTTGCATCTCAACCTGCATCTATATGGGGCAAGCCTAAACGCAAGCCCACGGGCCTGAGCTCGTTTCACGTATTGGAGATGACCAAAAGAGGCACCAACATGGTTACTAAAAGTGTTAGAGAAGCTGCTGAGATCCAAGCAGGGGTGGCCAATTGAGGGGTGGGGTGGCTCACAACAGTGGAGGTCAAGAGCAGAGAGAAGAGGAGATATCTTGGTTAAGAATATACCCGTGGAGTGAGATTTCATGCAAAATCAAATACTTTAATTAAATTATTTAATATGAATTAATTTTGTTTTTCAATAATCTATGGTGATTTTAGGTTTTTGATCTTATATGAACACGAATTAACTTTTATGAGTCAAGGCCACGTGTCTATTTGATCAGAAGTTAAAAATAAAGAAGAAGATAATAAGGGTATGTTTAGTTCCTGCATCTGTTTCCTGTTTTTTGCACTTAAATGCAAAAAATACTTCCTTTTACTTGTTTGGTTCCTGTTTTTTTCCTTGGATTTTGAAAACAATTTGTTCTCAAATGCCAAAAAACGAAAACATCTAAAAGATGTTTTCTATTTGTTGTTTTTCAGTTTCCAGGTGTTCTCCGATGAGTCCGCCAACGTTTGCTGCCGTCGCCTGCCGCACAACGCCGCCCACTGACGCGCCCACCCATCCCCCTGCGCGCAACCTCACCCAGGCCCGGCACGATGGCCACCCCACGCGCAATGTCGCGCGACTTCCCACCCCCCTGCACGCAACCTCACCCCCTGCGCGCGACTTCCTCCCGCTGCTCGATCTGCCGCCCCCCGCCCTCCCTGCTCGCTGCGACTTCCCCACGTTGCCCGATCTGCCGCCCCCGCCTCCCCTTGCCCGCTGCGACTTCCTCCCGTCACCTGATCCGCCGCCTCCAGCCTCCCCTGGCCGCTGCAACGATGCCTCCCAACCCCCCGCCGCCCGATCTGCTGCTCGGACACATGCTGCGCGACTTTCAGATGACGTCCAGAAATAAAATATAGTTTTAGGAGAAAACACCCCCCCAAACAAAAATTGTGTATCCAATTACTGTTTAAAAAAACAACTTTTACAAATAATTTCTAAAAACATAAAACGAGAAGAGGTACCAAACAGGCTCTAAATCTCCAACTCCTAGTGTGCCATAAGGGAAAAAAAGCAAGAAGCCGTGATCCAGTGTACATAATGCGGATTAAATCATTAGTGATCTATCAACAAAAGTAACAATTAGAAGAAAGTTTGTAAGAACTATTTACAAGTAACAGCTTATAAATAATAATTTTTACAAATCACAAAACAATAATAATAATTTTATTACGACCATGACTCAATCTATGTACATGATTTTTAAAATCTCAGGAAACTGTTGTAATATTCTCTCATTATTATTATTATTAAATGTTTGATTTTACTTTTTTGCCCATTGGCATTAAAATTATTGCACAATTTCATCTTTTAGGGAACTCAATCTTTAAATTTTAAGAATCTTTAGCAGCACTCCTAATAGCTAAACGCTGGTACTATTATTATTATTATTATTGAAATGGAAATGTGCAATTATTAATAATTAACTAGTTGTAATTAATCAAATTTCATTGATTAATTGGGAGTTAATTTTTGGAAGGAAATATGTTAATCTAAGCCTTGCTTGAGATTCACAAGTTTGAATAAAATGAATTAAAGGTTTATACTAATAGCAACTCTTCATAGGTAAAAATTACAAATAAATAATTATTGTTTATTTTTCAAATAATTAATATCTGGTTCATGGATCAAAGAATACTAATCCCTGGGCCATGTAGTTATTTTAGTTAAAATAAAATCAATTCAATATTAAAAAATAATATTTTAATAAAAAATAAAGTAAATTGAAGAGTGATAGAGTTGTATGTGTAAAATAAAAAAATTCTTCACATATAAAAAAAAAGATAAAGAAGTATTGGAGATGTTATATTTACTGGATGCAAAAACTTATCAAATAGCTAAATTAGAAAAACTGAAAAATAATATACAAATAACTTTAATTTCCTAAGAAAAAGGTTCAAACATTCTGTTTATGTACTTGAATTATAATTTCAATTGTATATGTTTATTCTCATGCAGCATCAATCACAAGCGAGTGATAGATGCAGCACACATAATCTGAGACTTCAAAATTCTTACTTTTACCTAATAAAACAATACCTACGGACTTCAGTCTCCAGTCGCTCACAGCTGCAGGCATAACCAGTAACCCCTTTTTTCCCGTCATTCAAATGAGATGTAGACATGGAAGACCAAAGCAATGGATGGTATGGAGAAAAGCAGGACTAGTCCTATTCTTTCTCATCTGGTTTATACTGACATCACTTGTTTTGCCAAAGCTTAAAAATAATCAGAAACTCGTCTCCAGAATCAAGGCCTTGAGCATATTACCAACCACCTGTATCACTAATTTCCATCCTGAGAACCACCTATACCACCATGTGTGGAACAACTAGAATCGCGGGTAACCGAGGTGCTCAAATCCCACTCGGCATCAAACTCATATACCAAACTTTTTCCTATAGAATTCTCAAGTTTTCGAGACTTCAATGGTCGAACGAAAGGCTCAGTGGATTTTGGAAGAACAAGAACTTCACTACTGAGATCATCTGTACCCTGCAAATAAGAAAGTTGTACAGATCTTGTGCTACTGTCGGACTCATCAGTCTTGTCACTGTGACTCTCACTCACAGAATGTCTAAAATCCCAAAGGCCTCGCTTCCTTATAATTGATGGAGGGTTCCTAAAACACTTGGCTGCGCTCCTCAATATGGACTCTGGACTGCTTAAAGTCCCAAGCACCTCTTCACCATTGCTAGTGAAAATGTGGTCATACCCTTTGCGTGGTGGCTTGCTAGTGGAACTCTTCCTAGCTGCAAATCTATCAGATCCATCATCGAAACTATGGGAAGGCCGATGTCTGAACTCCCCATTCTTGACACCCGAATCCAAGGAAGAATTCAAGCTTGGCTGAATATGCCGTGACTGAGGTCTAGGAGTAGTGAAAAGTGAGGCAGGTTCATCAGGACATCTAAGTGAGAGTGAGATATCGAGAATTTCATCAGGCAAAGTGTGGACTATAGTTCCTTGTGGCGGTTTCACAGCAATGTGTGGCTTTTCTTTTGGAGAACAGCAATTTCCAAGAAGCAAATCTAGACAGCAAGTGTCGTCAATGTTCATGAAGTCCCTTTCCTTTTGAGAAGAAATTGTGTCTGGCGTTTCCACTGCTACTTTGGTGTTTCCACTTTCTCGTGGTGTTTCATAACTGCACAAACTCTGAGCTGAATACACATCCAGTCTCTTCTTTACTGAGCAGTTCCAGTGGTTTTTTATTGAGTTCTCAGACCTGTCAATTTTAAAACAAAAACCCCAAAAAAAAAATTGTCACACAAATGCGATCATAATTTGTAGAAAACAAAAGAATTTCATTTCCTAATTAGCATTGGACATATTTGAACTCACACGGATCATTCCGTGACCGATAATATAGTACTTTTATGCAAATGATATATGCATTCAATAAAAGCAGCTTTTGAGCGATACCTTCCATGCAAGAGCTTTGCTATTTCGGCCCACTTGTTTCCATATATACCATGAGCCCTAATCAGAACCAATTCCTCCTCCTCGGTCCATGGCATTCGGTTTATTTCTGGATTTAAATGGTTGTGCCATCTGCAATGATAATAATAGAAAAGAATCAGGAAACATCAACTTCAAAATTATACTAGTATGGTATCCTAATGTCACGCTCCGAATAGTGTAGTGATAACGGGCGTCTCATAAGTGACAAAACTGCGTGCTGCTTGAAGAGGAGTAAGGCGAAAAGCATAGATAGTATAGACGGGAAAGGCTCTACGGCAGTTCGTGTGGGAGATCGATGGAGCTCTTTTGGAGTTCAGACGAGCCGACCCGATTAAATACAGGGAGTATGCCGCTAGTTTAGAACTTAACGAATAAGAGGAGATTTGGCCATCCCTATACAAACTGATTGAGAACTGGAGCTATTCTCCTGATGAACCCACGATAGAGAAACTAGAGGGAGCAATCACACCGTTGTCGATGTCGAATCTAGAGGGAGTAAGAGAGAGTGAGAGAGGGAGAGAGTGAGAGAGGGTGAGACAACTATGCTTACCTATCGATGGTAGTGGATAACAAACACGATAGATGACGAATTGATGATGAATGGAGCATTGGAACGAATTGAGAGAGAAAGAGAGAGAAAATGATTGATGATGATATGGAGACACGGTTGCAATTAGGTTCGGGAGAGAAGATAGTAAAGTACTTTTTGACTTTAATATTTAATCGATCAGTGATATATTAATTATAGAGGGTAAGAGGTCATTTGTATAGGCGTTCGTGGAAAATGCCGGTACAAAACGAATTAGGCTGGCATTTTTTAATAGGCCAATACACTTATCATATGTAGTAGCATTTTTGTTACAAAATGCCACAACAGTATTTCTATAGTGTCATTTTAAGAAGACACCAATATAGTATATTTAAAGCGGCATTTTATAAATTAGGAAAATAAAATTTTTATAGTGCTTGAACGTCCACCAAGATGATTCAAAGTGCTGTACGGGTTAAAACCCTGACCACTAACAATAAGCTATAAAACCCTGACCATTAACACTAAGCTATGATTGTAGTACAAATTAGTAAAATCATTACCTTTCCCGGCATTGCTTTCCAATGCGGCCAGGTAGATGTTTTGCGATTTCGGACCACTTCTTATTGCCCTGCTTCTCAACCAGTTTTAGTATAAGATTGTCTTCCTGTTATAATATACACGAATCAACAGATCACTTATGGGAAAACAAAATTGGTATAGCTCATCGATTAGTAGTAAAGCAAACTGCAAAAACAACCGAAGTCCCTTAACAAGGTCCAAACAAGGCCACCGCCTTTTTAGTGTCGCACCTGTTTTGTCCAAGGTCCCTTAACAAGGTCTGGATTAAGAACCTTCTGCCAGCGGTGCAGGCACTGCACATCTGTTCTATGAGGAATGTGCTCAGCTACAAAGCATCATAAAGCTCAATGCGTGAGAACTAGTATAAAAGTAGCTGTTTTGGGTCCTCTAAACAGGTCAAATCGGCATTGAAATGAGAACCAAAACGTATTGCTCACCAATCTTCTTCCAGTTCTTGCCATTGAACTTTGCAACCGCGAATTGTAAAAGCTTATCCTGCAATGTGAGGGAGCGAACGTGAGGTAACATATTATGCTTGAATGCCTCAGGAAGTAGTATAGTGCACGGTGTTGTTACTTTCACTTACCACCAAGCACGATAATCAATGACTGCATACATATATATATAGAGAGCTATAATTTACAGAGACAAGAAGAAGAAGAAGAATGCAAATACCAACCTCTTGCTCGGTCCAGCCGCCCTTGGCGGAGCGTCTGGTTGGACCGGTGACCCTCCTAGAACAGAAGAACACGACCCAAATTAACAAAATTTCAAATAATGATTCACGAGTGAAGTAGGGATGCATATATAGAAAATGAAATACTGGACCGGTAAAAATTAAACACTATAATCTCAGGATTAAACAAGGAAATCTCATATTTAAGTTATCACAAACGACGCATTTAAAATCTTCCTCGTACATTAAAAATGCTATATATACAACAACATATACACAAAGGAGGAGACAAAAACAAACCTTTGAACAGAGAGCTTGGAAACAACGGCATTTTCATTCTTTTCTAGTTTCAAATCACCGTCCATAACTTCTTCCACAATGAAATCTTAAGAACTATAAACGTATATAACTCGACCCCTCCCCCTCTTCCACCCACCACCCAAAAAAAACCAGGAATTTTCAAGATGGAGAAAGGGAAACCCGCATGAGAAAATATTATTTTCTCGATCTTCAATCTTGAGCTACCGTGAACGAGTTCATAACACAACCAAAAAAAGAAAAAAGAAAAAGAAAAAGAAAACCCTAATAAGTTAGCAGAGAGCTATATCGCCGTACGTAGCAACCCGAAACCCATAAAGACAAAATTTTCAAATACAAAACATAAAAAGCTTTAAAGGTGAACGGTTAAACAGAGAGGGCGCAATCAATGCAGGCCCAGATCACTGCAGAAACAAAGGAAACGTAGAGGCACACGACAAGGTACGAGGAAGCAACAAGGGTTTTTGGTTTTGTGGGAGGTATGGGATTTGGATTTTTGGAAAGTGTAACGGCTAAAAGTTAAAAATAAAATAAAGATAGAGAGAAGATAAATATAGAAACCCAAATAAAAGATGAAGATTTTTTAAAATAAAGATATCAAATCGAGGTTTGAACTTATTCGTTAAATAGAAAATTAAATAGCTGTATCTCAGTATCTGATAGCTGGGGGTTTCGTTTATCAGCATCCACGACCATGAGCCGACATATATATATATATATATATATATAGAGAGAGAGAGAGAGAGAGAGAGAGAGAGAGAGAGAGAGCTGTTTGGCTGTTAAGGGAGAGAGAATGCCCGCGGGAAGAGGGAAGAGAGTGAAGGAGGAGTGAGAAAGTTTAAACCGAAAAATAATATTCTGTAGGGTTTTAGAGCCTACGTTAGCAAATTTAAAAAGCTGTGGCAAAAAAGATAAATAATTAATATAAAGTAAAATGGCATTACCTATTAATTGAAAGGTGATGACGTGTTCATCATAAGTACGTGACGCCGTATTGGTTCTTATATTCGCGAGGTCCTAAAAGTTTCTTTCTTTATGAGAGGTAAATAAATATTTAATTCGAAAGAGTTTCTTTTTTGAAAAAAGAAAAAAGAAAAAAGAAAAAAAAGGGTGAAGCAAGTGCGAGATATTAAACTCGATGGATACCTATAGAAAACACTTTATCTGAATTCCATATATTATATTGAAAGCATGATACTATGCAATCTCAATCTTGATGTAAGTCTTAATTTCAAAAGCATTATGGAATTGGAACGAGGAATTTTAGATGCATGGAAGAGAGAACGATGTCTTTAATATTTTAGATAAATGGATTTTAAATAAAAAATAGAAAAAAAGCACGTGCTATGCAGGAGTGCAAATGTGCAATTATAAAAAAAATACAATGAGCAACTTCAACATACAAAAAAAAATGTTATTATTT
This sequence comes from Taxillus chinensis, assembly GCA_023512835.1. Lineage (NCBI taxonomy): Eukaryota > Viridiplantae > Streptophyta > Magnoliopsida > Santalales > Loranthaceae > Taxillus > Taxillus chinensis. Next base: position 1,591,436 of record CM042086.1, read on the forward strand.
TATATTTTATTTTTACATATAAAAAAAATTAAGAATTAGTTTTATAATTTAACTCTAACATACTTTTTTATTTGATATGTATTTATATTAAAATAATATTTTTTTCACTCAACCTTCTCTCTCGATCCTCTGTTGTTGCCATCTATTGCGGTCCCTCCTATCACGGACCGAGGCTTATCCTAGCATACTTAGGCCATTTTGGGATATTTTCCCTTTGTAAAGTGTTGTACTTAGCTTATAGAGTAAGTTGTAGAGATTTTAGATTTCGATCATATATGATGTCTCCTGGCGACATAGCCAGAAAAGTGTTAACATCTATATGTAGGGGAGTGATGTTGTAAAGCTTTCAAGCAATCAATACAATCGTTTGTTGCCTTCGTTTAAATCGATCTTCGTAAGCGCTTCCCTACACAATTGCTTTACAACGGATCGATGGGTTCCGATCCAAATGCGACGAGTTAGGCTGACCTAGCGTTCCTTCATACGGGTGGGAACTAGGTGCCGCACGGGTTAAGCTGCTATAAAGGCTGATCCCGTGACAAGTGGTATCAGAGCACGGTTGGTGCTAAGTTTGGTGGAATAATCAAAAACTTCGAGACGGTGTAAAAATGACAAACGGAGGATCTGTTGTCATTAGTGGTGGCGACCACGAAGGCCGCGACAAGGAGCACCACGCTAAGGAACGGAGGAGAGATAAGTTCGTTTCGAGGGAAACATGTCCGCTGGAGAGTCGGCTAGCCAAATTGGAGTTGGCGTTAGCCGAACAGATGGAGGTGGTCGAGGAGCACACTGAAAGCATCGAAAAGCTGGACTCAGAGGGTGAGGAAAGCTTTGGGAGGATGCAATGGCTTTTCAACTCCATCATGGATGACATGAACTCTCGGTTCGACGGCCTGAAGGACACTCTCACGTCCCAAATCCTGGCGATGCAGAAGGAAATCAAAGAGATCAAGGCGGATTGGTCTCTCTGCAAGATGGCGGTCACCCAAGGTGGCGTTGGCGGCCATTCCATCTCCAAAATCGACGTGCCAAAACCTAAGACCTATGCTGGGTCAAGGAATGCGAGGGAGTTAGACAACTTCCTCTGGACCATGGAGCAGTACTTCGATGCCTTGAACATTGTCAACGAGGCAAAGAAGGTGAAGACCGCTTCACTATACTTAATCAATTTGGCTATGGTGTGGTGGAGGCAACGATATGGCGACAAGGAGTGCGGCTTATGCATCATCAGCAATTGGGCGGATTTCAAGCGGGAGATCAAGGCCCAATTCTATCCCCAGAACACGGAGGACGAGTACTGGGCGAAACTTCGGCGCCTTACCCACAAAGGCACGGTGCGGGAGTACGTCCGTGAATTTTCCGAGCTGATATTGGAGATGCCGGATATGTCCGCGAAGGATTCACTATTTTCCTTCATGGACGGATTGCAACAATGGGTGAAATTGGAGCTGCAGCGGAGAAATGTGCAGGACCTGGCGTCGGCCATGGCGGTGGCCGAATCACTCATCGAATACAAGAAGCTGGAGAAAACCACCAGTTCTTCATCGACTTCCAAGGCGAATAGGTTCCATAAGAAGAAACGTGGGGGAGACAACCGGAGTGAAGGAAAAGGGAGACCCTTTCAACCGTCTAAGGACTTTCGCCCAAAACATTTCGCGAATGGTTCCAAAGACGGGGAGAAGCCAAGGATCTCCTGTTTCCTTTGTGAATGCCCTCACAAGGCGTTCGAGTGCCCGAAGCGCTCCAAGCTCTCTGCGATGATCAACGAAGATGAAGAGAGAAATGCGAGGGATCCACGACTTGGTTCCTTGCAACTCCTCAATGCAATCAAGGCGAAGGTGGAGGTGCCACCATCCGAACGACAGAAGGGGTGCATGTACGTGCTCGCTAAGGCCAACAACCTTGAAACTAAGGCCTTGGTGGACACCGGTGCGACCAACAACTTCATCAAGGTCGAAGAAGCTCGTAGACTGGGGATAGTCTACAAGGAAGAGAAGGGCTGGCTGAAAGCAGTGAACTCCAGTGCTAGTCCAATCCATGGCGTGGCTCGAGGTGTCGAGCTAAGTATTGGCGAGTGGAGAGGCAAGGTGAATCTCTCCGTGGTGTCGATGGACGACAATCCCATGGTGCTGGGGATGGAGTTCGTTGACCAAGTGCGGGCAATTCCAATTCCTAGCACCAACACAATGTGCATCATGGACGAGGGGAAAATGTGCATGGTGAAGGTAATGCGAGAGGAAGAGCTCAAGGCGAAGTCTCTTTCGGCGCTCCAACTGTCCAAAGGAGTTAGGCGACAGGAGCCAACCTTCATTGCCATGGTGAAGGAAGAATGCCCAAGTGTTGGGGAGGAGCCCCCAACTGAAGTGAAGACGGTCCTTGAAGAGTTTGGGGACGTTATGCCACCCGAACTCCCCAAACAACTTCCGCCGAAGCGGGAGGTAGACCATAAGATCGAGCTAGAGGCCGGTGCAAGGCCTACTGCTGCGGTGCCCTATCGGATGGCACCACCGGAGTTGGAGGAACTTCGGAAACAATCGAAGGACTTGTTGGATGCCGGATTCATTTGGCCATCCAAAGCGCCATTTGGAGCACCGGTATTGTTCCAAAAGAAGCACGATGGGTCGATGCGCTATGCATTGACTATAGGGCGCCGAACAAGATAACGGTGAAGAACAGCTATCCCATCACACTTATATCCGACCTCTTTGATTAACTTGGTCTGCGAGATGATTCTCAAAGCTAGACTTGCGGCCGGGATATTGGCAAGTGTGGATAGCCGAAGGTGATGAGGCAAAGACGGCGTGCGTCACAAGATACGGCTCTTACGAGTTCTTGGTGATGCCCTTTGGCCTCACAAACGCCCGCCACATTTTGTACGTTGATGAACCGGATCTTCGTCACGCCCCTAAATTCTGAAATCCACCGAACTAGGGACGCGACTACCCCACACGCCCTCCAGGGGTCGAGGGGTTTGTGACTGATTCAACCCTGTACAATACCACAACGAGGGTAGCATTGTACTTACCGATGATCCAAACACAACATGCAATCAACCAATATTTATATCAGTGCAATCAATATTACGGAATTAAGTCAACGACATAAACACAAAGTAGCAAGGTCCAGTTATCTAAATTTATACAACTGTCACGGACCCCAAGTCCGGAAAATAAATTAATAAAATAAATATCAAGGTCCATGGAAAATCCTACACAAGAGGTCCCAACCTGCTCCGCTATGGCCCAACCGCTATTCCCTACAACCTGTAGAAAAAAAGAAATAAAATAGGGTGAGCTCGAAGGCCCAGTAGGTGATCCCCCATCTCCAGTACCCTAATCACATGAATTCCTAAATCTGCATGATTTGTGTATTCTTGTGCGAGTGCAGTGTCACTTTCTGTCACAAACAAGTCACTACATCACGTTCCATGGGATTCCCGCTACCAACTCTAGGAATTTAAAACACTACTAGTCAGCCATATGTGGGACCTGTGGTGTCTTCAACAACAACCTGCCACATATGGGACCTGGGTTACCAGCCACATAGGGGACCCGTGGCTTCTTGCCAGCCCTATGTGGGACCCACAGTTAACCCAACCAAATGTTACCACGATTATCCATACTCTCAATTAATCGACATCAATTTAAACACAAGATTTACACTCATAATCAATAAACGAGATTTCCAAAAGACAGAACTTGGTACAATAATTCTACAAGCATTTAAATCACCAATCCAATTAATACAATAATCACACCGTGAATAATTAATGATGATTAATATATAAATGCCAAGTAAAACAAAAGTTACATATATATATATATATATATATATATATATATATATATAATATGTATAGTTAATATTCAATCACGATTAGCATTTAAGATGTCGGATAACATCCTAATATAACAATAACACCATTTTTTTTTTGTATATTTAATCATTCACTTATGTGTATATATATATTTATATATGTACACACACATTTATATATGTACACACATACCCCCTTTTTTTTTTTTTTTTTAAAAGAAAACAAAGCCAACCCATAGGTGGGCCAGCCAGGACACGCCAGCCCACTAGGGCTGGCGGCTCGGGGGTGAGGCGGCATCGCTTCGTCCCCCACCCCCCGTTCTCCACTCACGCAACCGTGAGCGTGCGTCCAAGAGCGACGGCCGTCGCCCATCCCCCTGTTCCTCTCGTCGGAGCGCGGGCGCACGGCGACCATGGACGGCAGATGCCGTGCCCCGTCTCTCTCGCTGGCGTGCAGACGCGCGGCAGCCGGCAGCAGACGCCGTACCCGAACCTTCTCTCTCTCGCTCCGAGCGCGCCGCGACCCACTCTCTCCCTAGCGCGCAGGGATCCGTCCTCGCCTTGCCGTCGCACAACAGGTACCGCGACTCGCTGCCGCCGTCGCTTCGTCCATCCCTTACCGGCGTGTGGATGCGCACTCGTTCCCACGAACGGCAGCGACGCCATTGCCCCAAACGCAATATTATTTTAAATATATTGAACTCATTAATCATGCAAACATATACCTACATATAAATAGATTCAACACAAACTCCCAACAGATCGACGTTCAAACAAACGGTGGAATCGGAAGATCACCTACCTGGATTTGGTTTGGAAAGGTTGATTGAACAGTTTGCTTCGAACCCTTCTGCGTCTCCCTGTCAAAATCTGTGCACCGAAAGGAATGTAGGGTTTTACCCTAGGTCTCTCTATTTATACTAATATGAGTTCATTTAATTAATTAATAATAATAACAGTAATAATTATAAGAATTTATCCGAATTAATTATATTAACAAAAATAAAATCTAATATTTAAGATACTTACACTAATAATACCCTAAAGTCAAAATTAAAATCACTATATTATATAATAATAATAACTCAACGCTCATGTTGAGGTCATGCTGCCGAATAAATATTCCTACTCTATTCGGGCCTAATTTCCAACCCCACCCAAGCACGGATCTTTACATCCTCCCCACCTTAGGACTTTTCGTCCCCGAAAAGACAAGTCATCCACTACGAGGCAGCACTAACCCGACTAACAAAAGTATGCACAACTTAGCTGTAATTAACATGATAGACAAAACAACATCCACGAACAAAGTAACCAACAACTGCAATGTACACAACCAAAGTATTAACAACCATAAGCACAACGAACAAACAACAAGGTTAACTACCTCAATGCATGATGAAGATCTTGACATCTTCCAACCATACTTGGACAGATTCGTCGTGGTGTACCTTGATGACATTGTCGTCTACAGCAAAACCTTGGAGGAACACAAGGCACATCTACGACGGGTTTTTCAAATCTTAAGGGAAAACCAACTCTTTGTGAAGAAGGAGAAATGTGACTTTGCGAAGAAGGAAGTGCCCTTCTTGGGTCACATTATCGGCGGTGGCAAGTTGAAGATGGATAACAAGAAAGTGTTAGCTATCAAGGAATGGGAGACGCCCAAGAAAGTCCCTGAAATGCGTTCCTTCCTTGGCTTGGTTAACTACTATAGAATATTCATCCGCGGCTATTCCCACATTGCCGCACCCTTGACGGAACTATTAAAGAAGAACAAGACTTGGGTGCGGGATGATGCTTGCCGAGAGGCATTTGATAAGTTGAAGCAAGCCGTGACAAACGGACCGGTGATGGCACGCCGGACCATACGAAGCCTTATGAAGTTCACACGGATGCTTCAGACTTTGCCATCGGTGGAGTTCTAATGCAGGAGGGGCATCCGTAGCATATGAAAGCCCGAAACTCAATGGCACCGAACGGAGGTATGCGGTGCACGAAAAGGAGATGACGGCAGTTATGCATTGCCTTCGGGTATGGAGGCATTACTTACTAGGGTCCAAGTTCGTGGTGAAGACGGACAATATTGCTACGAGTTATTTCCTAACTCAAAGGAACTTAACTCCGAAGCAAGCACGATGGCAAGGACTCCTAGCGGAATTTGACTTTGTGCTCGAGTACAAACCGGGCACAAATAATGTGGTGGCCGATGCACTAAGTCAGAAGGTGGAACTCGCAGCCATTAGCCAACCACAATTCCCCATAGTAGACAAACTGAAGGAAGGAATGGAGCACGATCCATTAGCCAAGTCCTTGGTGGAATGCGTCAAAGCTGGGAAGACGCGACGATTTTGGCTAAGGGACGACTTGCTCCATACTCGAGGGGAACGGGTGTACGTTCCAAAATGGGGAAGTTTGAGGAGAGACACCCTCAAAGAATGTCATGACTCGCGGTGGGTTGGCCATCCCGGAGTCGATCGTACCTTGGCGTTGGTGGAAAGAAGCTACTACTGGCCTCAACTGTACGAGGACGTCCAAGTGTACGTGAGGACTTGTCTTGTGTGCCAACAAGACAAGATAGAGAATCGACAATCGGCGGGACTGTTAGAATTGTTGCCCACTCCGAAAAGACCTTGGAAAAGTGTTTCGATGGACTTCATTGTTTGTCTCCCAAGATCCGAAGGATGCGGTACGATCATTGTGGTGGTCGACCGATTCTCTAAGTATGGAGTTTTCATTCCAGCTCCGAAGGACTGCACGGCAGATGACACGGCCCGACTATTCTTCAAGTACATAGTGAAGTACTGAGGCATTCCAAAGACAATCGTGAGCGATCGGGACTCACGATTTACTGGGCGGTTTTGGACCGAGCTGTTCCGGATAATGGGTTCGGACTTAAACTTTTTAACAAGTTTCCACCCACAAACAGACGGCCAAACAGAACGTGTCAATGGCTTACTGGAGCTGTATCTGAGGCACTACGTGAGTGCCAATCAAAGAGATTGGGCCAAGTTGCTAGACATAGCCCAATTCTCATATAACTTGCAGAAGAGCGAGTCCACAAACGAGAGCCCGTTCGAACTCGCAATCGGGCGAGAACCATTGACGCCCACTTCCATCACTCGGGGGTATACTGGAAAGAGCCCCGCAGCGTTCAAGTTTGCAAAAGGATGGCATGAACAGACGGATCTAGCTAGGGCATACTTGCACAAAGCGGCGAAAAAGATGAAGAAGTGGGCGGATCAACAAAGGAGGCCCTTAGAATTTCAAGAAGGAGACATGGTGATGCTCAAACTCCTTCCGCGCCGAACCAAAGCACTTAGACAATTGCATAAGGGTTTGGTGCGCCGCTATGAGGGGCCTTTCAAAGTACTTAAGAGAGTTGGGAAGGTCTCATACAAACTGGACCTCCCGACTAGCTTACAAAGGCATCCGGTATTCCACGTTAGTTTGCTCAAGCCTTACCACGAAGACTTGGAAGATACGAGCGGACAACGGGCGGTGCGGACACCAACAGCATCAACGGGCAAGACCTACGATAAAGAGATAGAGAAAATCCACTCTCGTAGAGTCGTGCCAAGAAGTGGCGTAGATCCAAGCCGGGTGGAGTACTACGTCTAATGGAAGAATAGGCCAGTTGAAGAGGCAAGCTGGGAGAAGGAAGAGGATCTGGGGCAATTCTCTAAAGAGATTGAAGAGTACCGGGAAGAAACCGAACGCTACATCCAGCAGTTCGACGAGTTCGAGGAAGCCGAAGACGCAACGAGGACGCTGCGAAATCGGGTGGGGGAGAATGTCACGGACCGAAGCTTATCCTAGCATACTTAGGCCATTTTGGGGTATTTCCCCTTTGTAAAGTGTTGTACTTAGCTTATAGAATAAGTTGTAGATATTTTAGATTTCGATCATATATGATGTCTCTTGGCGACATAGCCAGAAAAGTGTTAACATCTATATGTAGGGGAGTGATGTTGTAAAGCTTTCAAGCAATTAATACAATCGTTTGTTGCCTTCGTTTAAATCGATCTTCCGCTAAGCGCTTCCCTACACAATTGCTTTACAACGGATCGATGGGTTCTGATCCAAATGCGACGAGTTAGGCTGACCTAGCGTTCCTTCATACGGGTGGGAACTAGGTGCCGCACGGGTTAAGCTGCTATAAAGGCTGACCCCGTGACACTCCGCCTTAATGCCTTTGTTGAAGGAGTCGTCTTTGGACGGATCGGTGTGATAGATGGTGTCAGGAGTAACATGATCCAATCTCAAGAAGATGGGGGCCTGGATTAGGGGGGGGGCTTGGACGGGGCAGCGCAAGGACGAGGGGATGGAGGGGCTTGGACGGGGGCGGGGATGGGGAGGGGGCCTGAACGGGGCGGCGGGGATGAGAGGATAGGAGGCGCACATGAGAGAACGAGAGATGAAAAGGAGGAGGAGAGAGAAAAAATATAAGAAATTAATAAAATAATATGTAAATATTGAATCGTAACTTTTCATTTATAAAGAATTATTGTAGCAATTTCCAAATCTAAAGAGTTATGTGAAAATTCTATTGGAACATAAATTTAAAGTTTTATTATTTATATGTAGATATAATACAAGTGGGTTGAAGTTGATCTTATATAATATAAGTATATAATGTATTCATGAAAGCCATTAAATATTAAACTTTAATATTTTAATTTTAGATTTAAATGGAGGACTTTGGAGGAAAGAAAATTAAAGACATCTTATCGTGCATTTTCAATCCTCCCAACTAACTACACTGATTTTTTTTTTTGCTTTTTTAGTTAAACTTAATATAAAATGTAAGGATTATGAGTAAAATTATCATAAAATTAATATATAAATATCAACTTACCATATTTAATTTGATGAAAGATCAAATTAAAAATAACATTAGAGAAAGAGAGAGTTATATATTATAACTATAAATTATACTTATTTGGTATTTTTCCATCAATGGAGCCATTGAAAAGCTCATAAGGACATGAAAATTTGAAATATCAAAGCTTGTAGATCAAACTCTACTAATGAATTCAGTTATGCTTTCATTTTTAGTATTAAAATCAAATAATTTTTTAAGCAATTAAAGATAAAACAACTTAATTTTTACATTGGAATAAACAATTTTGGTTTTAAATGGAAAGACTATATGGGATAACATTAGTTAATGGTTGTTTAATAAATTTAAATTTTAGCTAAAAGTAACTAAAAGGTACAAAAGTGAACTTACAATAAGCTCTTTATGGCTACAGTAAATTTGATTGTTATCTGAATGACAATTAACTTTAACAAGTTAATATGATTGATTAAATATTATTTTATTTTTATTTTTTTTAAAAAAACTATGCAAATGTATTGAGTTAACTTACATAAACAAGAAGATAAATGAGAGGGAGAAGACAAAATTGAGATTGATTATGTATTGACTTTACTAATGAAAATGTGTGTTAACACTATTCAATCAACTGTCTTTTATACGTGGATTCTATAATAGAAAATATCTATTTTACCCCTAATATACTCCTGCAAGATGACTTGTAGGGATCTAATATAGCCATATTGGTCAACAAAAGCAAGAACGTCGTGGATGGCAATGCTTTGGTAAAAATGTCTACAAGTTGATGTTGAGCCTAGATTAGCATCAATTTTTATTAAGTCTGATGTTTCATTTTCATGAACAAAATGACAATTTATCTTGATGTGTTTCATTCGTTCATAAAAACTAGGGCTGAAAGCAATGTGAATTGCTACTTGGTTGTCACATAATAAAAGCATTGGAGATGAGACAGGTGTTTGAAAATCTCACAACAGTTGTTGAAGCCAAACAATTTATGTGGCAGTCGAAGCCACAACTCAGTACTCTACTTCATCAAAAGAACAAGAAACGGTGGCTTGCTTCTTTGCTTTCCATTAAACGAAAGATTCACAAAGAAAAATGCAATAGCTTGTGGTACCATATTGAGTTAACTTGCATAAACACGAAGATGAATGAGAGGGAGAAGACAGAGTCGAGATTGACTCTGTATTGATTTTATTAATGAAAACATGTGTTAACACTATTCAATCAACTGGATCTTTTATACATGAATTATATAGTAAAGAATATCTATTTTGCTTCTAATAAAATGAAAATTCAACACAAAATTCTTCTTTATAATCCGTTATTATGCTCCTCCCTCCATGCTTCTTCCCAAAAATCCTAAAACCCCCAAATTTAATCCTCACTATCTCCACTAGAAAGAAAGTAGCCACCGCTGCTGCGACACAATTGCTTCTTTAGTAAAATAGAAAGCCCTAACTAGTCGGAGACATGCTGCACATGGTTGTCATCACATTTGGCAAGGGTGGCATGGGTAAGACCATGACTATCACCAATGTTAGCCTAGCTCTTACTTTGCCTCGACTTCTTTATCGTCACTATCGACACCAATGTCAGCCTCCACAACATAGACCTCTTTCTTAGCCTAGAACTACGTTAATTAGACCATCTTCGAGGCCTTCAATGGCGATTGTTGCCTCATTTGTGCTAGTACTGGTCCAACTTCAAGCTATTGTGCATCTCTGAGCCCCAAGCTCTATGTAAAAAAGATGTTGTGCATCTCCAAGATGTCCTTTTTGGCCATTGAAGTATCGACCCCAATTAGCCTAAGGTGGTATTAGTGTTCAGCAACAACAATAAAAGAGAGGATGCCATGAATGAATTAGTGGCAATGACTTCATATATATCTTAGGCGACAAATGAAAGAGAGGGAAGCTCAAACATTAATTTAAAATTTTAAAAAATTTAAATTTAAATTAAAATAAATTTAAAAAAATGAACTAATTGATTTTTTTTTAAAAATACCTTTTTAAATTTAATTTTAACTAATGCAATAGTAAGATGTGCCCAACTTGATGACCGATATGTTTCACAAATTATTATTATTTTTAAAATATAATTATTTTTAAAAATTATAAGTTTAAATAAATTTTTATCATTCATAAATAATTTTAAATTTATCAAAATTTTTATTTTTAAAAATAATTATATTTTTTAAAATAATATCAATACATTAATATAATTTTGGAGCATTTTCAAAACAATTGCCTGATCCAATGGATTGTTTATTAAAAACAAAACGAAAAGAAAGCACCGTCTTGGATGAAAGATTTATTATTATTTGTTTTAACAAAAATGTATCATCGGAAAAAGCCAGATAAATAAGGAAAGGAAAAGATTGTTTACAGAAAACTTGGGACTTCCAACCCATAACCAAAATATCACCAAAACAAGCGGAAAAAAGAAGCATTTGTACCCCATTCATGCTGTTGCTACCCTCCTCTCTTGGCAACACACCAACCTTCTTCCAAGATTAACTCCACCTCCCCCATTTATAATCCCGCGCCCACAACCTCTCCATGAACAAACTGCCAATCCCCAATTCCATACTAATTAACTTCTCCTCCCCAGACTCTCTGGTTGGGCGCGCTAGCTGTTGTTGCTGCTTCGGGGATGTCAACAGTTGAGACAAACGGCAGCACCACCGTCCCCCCCAACCACAATGGCTGCACCATTCAGCAGCAGCGCCAACGCCAACGCCGCGAACCCACCCCGGGCAAGGCCACAGTACTCGCCATTGGCAAGGCCTTTCCCCACCAACTCATACCTCAGGACTGCCTCGTCGAGGGCTACATTCGCGACACAAACTGCCACGACTTGGCCATCAAACAAAAACTAGAACGTCTATGTAAGTAGTAACTAATTAATAACCCCCGAGTCCCGACACGCGCGCACACACATGACACATATTTATATATCCTTGTTTTTTTGTTTTTTCCAAAATACACGTAAATATATAGCTCAGTTTTTGTTTTGGGCGGGGGGTTGGTATTGGTTTAGGTAAAACGACGACGGTTAAGACACGGTACACGGTGATGTCCAAGGAGATACTAGACAAGTACCCGGAGCTGGCGACGGAGGGGTCGCCCACGATAAAGCAGCGGCTGGAGATAGCGAACCCGGCGGTGGTGGAGATGGCGGCGGAGGCGAGCCTGGCCTGCATCAAGGAGTGGGGGCGGCCGGCGGCTGACATCACCCACGTCGTCTACGTCTCTTCCAGCGAGATCCGCCTCCCCGGGGGGGACCTCCACCTGGCCGCCCGCCTCGGCCTCCGCCCCGAGGTCGCCCGCGTCATGCTCTACTTCCTCGGCTGCTACGGCGGAGCCACCGCCCTCCGGGTGGCCAAGGACATCGCCGAGAACAACCCCGGCAGCCGCATCCTCCTCGCCACCGCCGAGACCACCATCCTGGGCTTCCGCCCTCCCAGCCAGGCCCGCCCCTACGACCTCGTCGGCGCCGCCCTCTTCGGCGACGGAGCCGCCGCAGTCGTCATTGGGGCCGACCCCGTCCGGGGCGCCGAGGCCGTCCCCTTCATGGAGCTGAACCGGGCGGTCCAGCAGTTCATCCCCGGGACAGAGGGGGTGATCGACGGGATGCTGTCGGAGGAGGGCATAAATTTCAGGCTGGGGAGGGACCTGCCGCAGAAGATCGAGGACAACATCGAGGGGTTCTGCAGGAAGCTGGTGGAGACGACCGGTCTGGGGGAGGACTACAACAAGCTGTTTTGGGCGGTTCATCCGGGCGGACCGGCCATACTGAACCGGCTGGAGGGGAGGCTCCACTTGGCTCCCGAGAAACTGGAGTGCAGCAGGAGGGCGTTGATGGACTATGGGAACGTCAGCAGCAACACCATCTTTTATGTCATGGAGTATATGAGGGAGGAGCTGGTGAAGATGAAGAAATGGAGGGATCTGGAGGGAGATGCTACTGCTGTTGCTACTACTAGTCCCGGAGAAGGAAAAGGAGGAGGAGAACTGGAGTGGGGTTTGGCGTTGGCATTTGGACCTGGAATTACATTTGAGGGTCTTCTGTTGCGCAGCTTGGTCTGATCTCAAATTTGGGGTTCGCTGTTTTTTTTTTTTTTGGGTCTTTGTTTCTCTTGTGTTGATCTATACTAGGCTTGGGAACGGAAATGGGAAAAAAATAAATGTTGTTTTTAGGGATTAATTAATTAAGCTATAAAGTTAAGAAAATGTAGTAAAAGATTTTAAATTTATTTAACTTTTGTCTTCCTTGCTGTATAATTGGGAGAGAGTTGTGTTTCTCTGCACTTCTGTCTCAACAGCAGAGCACTTAAGTATAAAATTTGATGCTGTCATTATAGAGTTTGTATTTGGCTGAGAAACAAGCCCAATTATTCAAATTAAGAAACATGATGTCACAGTTGCTCAAAACTGACATAAAGAAAGCTAAGGCAAAATTGGGCGCCTGCAATCTAGCCTGTAGAAGCAAGACCACCGAAGATTTTTCTCATTAAGTTGCCAAGTTCTCGTAAGAGTTTAAGATACGCACCGAGAGTCAATTTGTATTCATTGAGTTCATACACTCCTTATCAAGAATTAGTCTCATTTGTTACAGGTTATATATACAGTCTTTTGACATTAGGCATGAATGGGTAGGATACAACCCTTTATAGAGTCATACAAGCCCACGCTCCTGCCCCTTTGTGTAGGCCTTCTGCGCATACTCAGCAATCAATATACAAAGGTGCCCAAAAAGTCAATATTCTTATGAGGAATTGCTGTGCCAATTTACAAATCCAACAATACAACACTTCTACATGAGTTGGAGGAGGGCAGACATTAGTTATTTTTCCTTGTAAATGCAGGATGCAGAGTCAGATTGTTTGACGCAAGTTTGTCCATCCTGGAGATGCATTCATTAATTCTCTGTTGAACAAAAGGCATAGTAGAAACATTTGTAGAAATCTTCTGCTTAAGCAGTTGTAGTTTCTCTGCATCTTCTTGGGTCAGTAAAAACTCTTTACCCAGTTTAGCATCTATACAGCATGAACATTAATTGTCAATACTCTAACAAAATTGAAAACAATAACCATAAGACTGTTCGGAACCATGAAAAAGATGTAAGGACACCAAAAGGATAGCATCTCAAACTAAAACTCCTTGGCCTGACATTAAAAGTTTTGCAAACTCAAATGGAACAAACAAAGCTCTAATGTGAAAGCTATAGACCTACAAGGGCAGATTTATATTCACGTATGTATAGCTTGATATCGGTCATACTAATGTCCATTATCTATTGTCTAATAGTTAAATCAAACATCCATTGAAAATGCCAACATTTTATAATAAAGAATCCATAACTTTTCACGATTTTACATGATTCTCAGTTTATCAATACTTACACCCATTCATAAGGTCCCATAGATAAATGGGTTAAATGAACGCACTACTGGAACAGGAATGAAGACCTGAATTTGATTATTGATTTATCCTCCTAACGTGTACCCATCCCTAGACTCAAGATTCAAGCCGAGTTTTTAATTGTTGTAATTTAAGTCGAGAAAACAAGGGTCGAATAACATAGGTTACAAAAGGCAAATTAGCCAATAAACACTTTATGTTCAACAGACAATAATCCTCTTCACCTGCTTTCTATTCTTCCATTTCTCTTAATCCATCCTCTAAAGTCTAAATACTAGAAACAAATATTTTTTTTATAGATAAAAATAATTTATTAATCAATAGAAAATTACAGGAGCGCTAAAAAGAAAAATTATAAAGCGAAAACAATAAAAAAGAACATTGACAACATCAATGCAATTCACCCAACTCATACAACTAAAAACCCAAATAAAATAACCAATCGCACAGTGACAACCAATCACACATTGACAACCAATCGCCGAAACATTTTTATCATGTTTTTTTGTTTTTCCTTGTCCGAAGATTTATACAAAACTAAATATGCAACAGCAAACAAATTACCAGAATAATGCGAGGCACAGTGTTCAACATTATATAATTCGGAACTTTAAAATAAACAAATAAATAAAAGTGAAAATAACGCACGCATTCATGAATGTTCTCGAAGTACCATCAAAATCAGATTTTGTCAACAACACAAGACAAGACAGATACTGTGGTAACACAAATGCATGACTGCCATTTATGTACCTGGATCAGGGTTCTCAAACGAATCGCGTTCGGACCCAGATCGGAGAAGAGGCAAGAAGGGTACGTGGGCGGCGGCGAGGATCGAATCGGAAGTTGTCTTGAGTTGATCGGGCAGTGTTGCCCTGTAGTGTTTGATCTTCAGAGCCAGTTCGTTCACTCTCTTCTCCAGTTCTTCGAGCTCGCTGTCGCTGCAGCAATCGCCGTTATGCGATTCCAGGGCTTGGGTTTCTCGAGCTAGGGAGGAGAGCATGTTGTGCATCAACTGCTTCATCTCATGTCTCGTCTCGTCTCGTCTTGTCATGTCTTGCCTCGCCTCGCCTCTGAAATCTGAATCCATCCTGGGCGGGTCGGGTTATCCACTATCCGGTTCCGACCCGGATAGTGGATAACCCGAATACAATACACCCGCCGTTGATTCCTTATTATATAACCCACGTGGATTTTTGGGGTCCAACGTTAAAACTTAAAACCGATGTCGTCCCAATATAATAATTAATAAATCAACGCGTGTTGTTTCAGATGCTGTCTGCCTGCGGGCCCGGCCTTCCTGTGTTCCAGACGACGTCGTTTGTGCTTTCTCAGTGTCGAGTCGAATCGTCTCCCTCCCTAAATATTAAATATAATAACAACCTGCGCTGCGCCAGGATCGCGGTCGCGGAGGTCCTCTCGCCTCGCCTCTTGAAAATTTAAAGATTCTCGCGTCGCAGAATCTCTGCTTCCCTCTAAATCTCAGGTTGGTTCTTCTCTCTCGCTGCGCTATCCTTAAAATTGGTTTGGTTGCCCGAATCTTGATTGCGAACCTTAATCGAATTGTCATTTTGTTTTCGTAGGATTCGGGTAACCGGATCACCTGCCTATGTTCATGGGAGCATGTTACGACGTTAAAAACAAATGTTGGACTTTGAGTGCCACATTCAATAAAACCCACCCTTATCATGTTGATCCGAGCGTGTCGTTTGTGTCGCTCAATTCCAGTCGGTGCTTGAAGATGTCTAATGATCAGTCACGAGTTGTCTGATCTGAAATGTACGCTGTGACGATGATCTTGTTAATTTGATTATACTCTCTGCATTTCATGATTGAGAAAGTACAGAATCAATTTAAATGGTTGGGATTTTAGAGTTTGATATCTGAATTAGGCTTGAGAGAGCCCTTTGGTCCTAAATGAGCTTACCCGTTTGATGATATTCGGACAATTTCTTTCCGTTTCTTCTATTACATGCCGTTTGTATACAACATCTGCCGATACACTGCATGCGCACGCACACACACACAGATCTCGTGCTTGGATCTCTTGCTGTTGGCATCATTTCTTTTTGAAGTAACAAATCTTGTTTGTGCTTGTTAGAGCTCGAATTTTTATGGATCCTGGAAACCCCAGAGGTGGAGGATCAAGTACTTCGGTGGTGGTAACTATTATCATTACGTCTTAATTTTAGAGAATCTTCGTGTCAATATCAGATTTTTCATATCTTCTGAAGCATTACAATTTTTTTTTTGGTGCACATTTTAATGATTAATGATATACAATGTTCAAAAAAATTATTCACAGTGCAACTGGCCGTGTACCCTCTACCTCCTACATGAATTAATCACCGCCTGGACAGTTTATGTTCCTTAAAGGAAATATTAATACAAAATTTTCATTAAATTACTATAACATTCAAAACGATGATTTTCCGTAGGCAGTCCTTGGCTCATCAGTTGGCACATAAGTGCTTCAATGACCCTCATAAGCTAGTGGCTCCTTTAAATAGTTTTTGATACATGCCTTCAGTTAAAATTCTCACCTCTTGTATATACCCTTTTGAAATTTGTATCGCGAGTTTCCTGCTTTGATTTTGGGATAAGCTCTATTTCTAATCTATTGTATAATGTATACTAATTTGTGCACCAAGTCGGAACATTTTTATTTATTTATTGTGTATCAATGGAAATTCACAAAATGAATAAAAGGGATATATATTTATGTATATATAGCTGTAGTGAATATTAGTGTTTTGTGTATGGAGTTTCCTACTAAAAGTTTTGTAATATCCTAACGTCAGTTAGAGCATCTCTAATAGTATTAGGTAAATTTTCTTAACTAAATCTAAATCGTTTAGCTAAGAACAACTCTAATAGTTTTAGCTAATTTTAATTGCTTAAATTAATTTTTTCTAATTTATCTTCTAAATACTCTCTTTTCTTTTTAATATTGTGTGTTTAGCGTAAATGACAAATTGAGATTTTTAGGTAAGTGAATAATATGACAACATTAACTAAAACCATAATTTTAGTCAAATTTAGCTTAATTTTTTACTAAAGCTAAAAATAACTTATGTTATAATATAGCTGCACCAGAAGAATTTCTATAGAGTTTAAGCTAAATTTGATTTTAGTTTTTACTCTAACTAAGACTATTGGAGATGTTCTTAGACATAATTTTTCACTTATGTTTGTAGCCACGATTGCTTGCATGTGATCCTCAGCTCACCTCCATTAGGCTTATTAACTCACCATTTGATGAGGGTTGGAAAAAATGTTGAACCACTTTCACCATAATCTTTGAAGAGAAATGGTCTGTGATGTTATAAATTTTTCTAAAGTAATTGTGTTTTTCGTAAAATCTTAGGAATATAATTTTACTGTAGCAACATGATATCATGCCATAAAATCAGGAATATGATTTCTCGTATTGTTATTATCGCATATCATGATAATTCTAATACTAAAAATGTATTTTAGATTTATACTTTTTCTAACTGCAGTATGATAATGAAGTTAATTTTAAAATTAAAATATAGATGTTCTTATCTAGCATTTTTCATGATAAACTTTTTAATATTATTAATATAAATTTGTATTACTATTTTGTTTCATCTACTTGCAAATTACTGTTGGAATAAGAGGAAATTTGGCTTGGGGTGCAGGCGGGTTGCGATTTGGTATTTTTTTCGATAATTATTACTTTCCATTCTTTTAATGGGTGCCTTGTTGATAGGAAGATGACGAGGAGTCAAGAACGGACGGGCTCATTCCCTGGCTTTTTACCTCCATCCCCTCTTTTAATGAAGCTACATCTTATATTGCAGAAACAACTTCATATATAACCAGCTGTTTCTCTGAATCGTCTGGTAAGATACTTTAACTCCATTTTTGTTTTACAATTTTTAATGGTCAGTTTCTTGAAATTCCAACCCAGGGCAAGGATAGTGTATCTTAGTTTTGGAGAGTGTTCATCTTATTTAAACACGGTGACCAAGGATCATTTTAAACAAGTATGTCACAAATTCTATGAGTTTAATGATTGGAAATTTTGCAAGTAGAAGCAACTCCAATTCTTTAAACACATGTACTTCGTTGATTTCAAGGGACCCAAATTCTCGCTTACAACTTATAAGAGCAGCACTAGTTTATTTGTTGATTTACTCATTAGTTTTCATGTAATTTACTTAAATTGAGATCTTGAACATTAATAAACTAATTACTCTCGCTTTCATTTCAGGTAGTTATTTACCTTTAGACCACAGCAATAATGCACAGGAACTGGTAACTTTTCCTTTTAAACAAAGTCTAGACACTTTGGATGATTCTAAACCATCTTCAGTTGCAAGTCATTCAGAATTTTCAGAAGCAATTAGCACTGCAACTGCTGCTCCAGCCTTACATGGTGGACTAATTAGAAGGTCAACCTTTGTTTCATCTTCAAATGATAGATTGCCTGAGAAAGAACCTCATAGTAACCAGAATGGTGCTACCATGTTTCAAAGGTATTGTTTTTAGGTACTAATTTTGGACCTTATTTCATTAGCTTATTGCAATCTATTGTTATTTTTTTTAAAATGATCAGTGCAGAGTATAAGAAATAGGGAAAAAGTTTTGTAGTTTAGTCTTCCAAAGGGCATTTATTAAACTGTAGCTTCCACTTGTTTAGCAGTAGTTGGATTGAACCTATTGGCTACTAGATCATTTTTGAAAATTTTATACGGTGAAAGATTTAGGGATTGAAGTCTGATGACAGGAAAACTTTGACACTTTAGTTTTAGGGTTCTTATTCTCTCTGAAAATTTTATATTAATGTATTATATCTTATGTTAAGCAATCTCCCTTATTGGATGGGAATGGGCATGGACCCATGGGGACATGAAATAGAAAGTATGACTAAATCCTCTGAAACCTTACAGTATTCATTAATGTTTCCTTACATTTGTCAATGTATCATACTTATTTGTTTGTCCAGTCTTATTGAACGGGCTCAGAGGACCATCCGGGGATCAGCAGAAGATATTGGATGGCTAAAGCATGCTACAGGAATGCCTCCAGTTGAAGATGGAACCCAAAGGTTTTTTGAAATACTTGATAGAATTAGGTACAGTGTAAAGCTCAGGCATTTTTATTCTATGTTTGCTTCTGTTTTTCATGGAAATATAACTGTCAACTAATTGAGTCGCTCTTCTTTTTTTATCAGGCATGGTGTGCATGAGTTACCAAACTCACTGGTTTACTTGTTGATCCCAGGTAGCATATACTATTCCTGTGAAAATTTTAATACAAAAGTGAAATTGGGATTCATTTGGTGAATGAAAATTGAGAGGAACTTTTTTTTTTAATTTTTTAATCCTCTTTTCATTATCTGCCATGTACTTTTATTTACAGATGATCTTTTTTTGTTGTTTGTCAAAATTCAGTTTTTCTTAAAAACCTGTAAATTTCCTGTTGCACGTGTGTAGGTAGTTATCATGTATTGACAAGTTCCTGGGTACCAAAATTTATGGGATCAAAATACACGTTTTGCATATATGACAACCAATCTCAGTTTCAGTGCGTTTTAAGGCACAAATAGTTTGGATGCTAGGCTATTTGGCTATATATAGCTTTCTCATTTTTGTTTTGGTGCCTTCTATATTGACATCTGATTATTGTATATAGAAAGAAGGTAGTCTAAAAAACCCTAGCAAGTTTGGGAACTGGAAAGGCTGGTTTGAACTAAGCACAGGAGCATCTTCAACAATTAGCAGCAAGCTAAGTCTTAATCCCTAGAGTTTTGGGTCACTTACATGGAGCATATTGAGGTCACAGTGGGTCACTGATGTTGTTCTTTCTACTTTCCTTCTTATCTGAAGTGGTGACCTGTTCCACAATTATAATATTCATATTTTTTTACCATTTGTGTCTAACCTTGCAATGATCTATCTTAGACTTCCTAAGCCCAAATCATCTTTCAATTTTTTATTCCGAAGAAATGAGGAAAAATACAGAATAGTTTCTTTCATTTTTACTGCTATGGATCTCTATTGGGAAACCTAAAACCCTAATATGCCTTTTAATCAGGAGTAGTAGTCTGCTTCTCTATTCCAGTGCAGCCAAAAACTACAAGAATACTTATTTATCAAACTTACCTTATCTTTTAACATATCAAACAATTCCTCTATTATTACTAATGCCAAGCTCGTGAAGTTGTGCCAGCAAGCTTGTTTCTAATATTGATATTCCAGAACCGTGATAAGAAAGAAGTAAATCTACTGTGAGATCATTAGTCAATTAGAGAATTAGTTATAGTTTGGGTGTGGTTTTAAATTAGTCACAAAATATGGTGGGTAAAGGGAGATTCCCTCTGCTGTAAGTGAAGTTTGTTGTATGAAAAGGTTACTTGAATCATGCACCCGTGCACATGTAATGTGAAATAGGATGTTTTGGTGGACCTGCAATTTAATAATTACTGGAATTTGACTCCATTACCATGTGATATTTTTTGACTGATCTAATGTTGTGGTTTTCTATTTTCATCTTATGAATGGAAGGTGGGTCGGGCAAGTTGTTTACTATCATGCTTTGAGTTCATAATCCTTGTATGGAATATGGTTAAAAGGGTATGTCCACACTCATCGGGTTCAAAATCTTTTGCCTTTCAGGTCTTTTCAGCAATCATGGACCTTTGTATTTCGTTAATACAAAAATCAGTTTTTCAAAGATGGGCTTGGTTTGTCATATTGCCAAGATTCACAGTGAGGTAATATTCAGTTTCAATTTCATGTGTTAGAGCAACCACGTCATATTCCCTATAATGATATTTTTCTTATAATTTAGGAATAGTGTTTTAGAGTTTTAGTGAAAAAAAGTCTACATCAGATTTTCGAAAATAGAGTTTAAGAATAGAAATTAGAGAGAAAACTCATATATTTATAGGATTACTATTCATCTTCTAAATATTTTAATATATTTTTTGACATATATGTTCTTTTGGTTGATTATAATAAATAGAAAAGATGAAAAAAAATAAATAATAAATATAATTTAAAAGAATAAAAATAAAAATAATGAATAAGATGAGAAATAATAAACAAAATATATAAAATAATATATTATTCATATTTTAAAATAGAGATAGAGATATAAATCCGATGTGGATGTCCTTATTCCTTAATGTTTTGTTTTCCTATCTGATGATTGTGTGATCAGGCTTCAGTTGAGAAAAATGCCCGAGAAATAAAGGAGTACGTTGAAGAAATCTATTGGGGCTCCAACAAACGTGTCTTACTTCTTGGACATAGCAAAGGAGGAGTAGATGCAGCAGCAGCTTTATCTATGTATTGGCCAGAATTGAAGGATAAGGTTGCTGGACTGGCATTTGCACAGAGTCCATATGGAGGTAGCCCAATTGCTTCAGATCTCATGCGCGAGGGACAGCTTGGTGATTATGTTAATTTTCGAAAGCTCATGGAGATTCTCGTCTGTAAAGTGATTAAGGTACTTTTTCATTGTTGATTATGTTAATTTATAGATAGATTGTGTAGGAAATTTGTGCAGAACATTCTCTCTCCATTAGATTAGTATGAATAAAAAATTTTAAAAAACAATAATATCAATCCAACGATAATAAAGATACTCATACGCGGATTACCTGCACAATCTGCTTGTACGTAACATTACTCTAAGTTATGCATACACAAAAAAATATCCCTCCATTCATGTTGAGTAAAAAATATGACATTCATGACCAAATACTTGGCTTCTGCAAGTTTTATAGTTATTGCAAAAATATGTATAAGTTTTTGGCAATCTCTAGAGAAATCATGAGTTTTCAAAAGACAAAAAAATGTGATGTTCACCTCATATTTTGTTTCAAAGGGTGACTTGCAAGCTCTAGAGGACTTGACTTATGAAAAAAGAAAAGAATTCTTGAGGAAACACCAGCTTCCAAGAGAACTTCCTATTGTTTCCTTCCGCACCGAAGCTGGTGTTACTCCTGCAGTCCTGGACGCACTAAACCACGTGGCACATGCAGAGCTCCCAGTGGTCACGGGCACACCAACAAAGCTTCCGGTGGTGATGCCACTTGGTGCAGTGATGGCAGCTTGTGCACAACTGCTGCGACTCCGTTACAGGGAAAAGAGTGATGGGCTTGTTACATGCTGCGATGCTGAAGTGCCTGGCTCCGTTGTGGTGCGACCAGAGCGTAAATTAGATCATGCTTGGATGGTTTATTCAACATTGAACAATGATCCTTTGGAAGCAGATGCTTCTCAGGTGTGTGAAGCTCTGTTGTTGCTCCTTGTGGAAGTTGGGCAGAAAAAGAGACTTGTACATGCCTTGAAAGATGATTGAACGCATGGGTTGATGTCTTTGTGTCAGTCTTTTTTAATAGGTAAATATGTACCCAATGTAGTTACAGTGGGGATCAAATTTGAATCCT
Source organism: Taxillus chinensis (assembly GCA_023512835.1). Classification (NCBI taxonomy): domain Eukaryota; kingdom Viridiplantae; phylum Streptophyta; class Magnoliopsida; order Santalales; family Loranthaceae; genus Taxillus; species Taxillus chinensis. The sequence continues at coordinate 1,613,946 of CM042086.1, forward strand.
TGACCTTGACCAGCGGTAAGGGTTTTAGTACACACCCCGTGGCTAGATTTAGTTGTGGTAATGTCCTTGTAATATATTGTATATGTACGCGTGTTTTTTTAATTAATTATTTTATTTATTGCTTCCATTCATTCTATTGTCAACTCTGTGTATATAAAGATGCATGCAACAGAAAATTTTCCTTATTATTTTCCTTAACTTTTGAGTTCAAGCAACCCAGGGTTCTTCCGGACGTTGAGATCTGGATGAATTTGACATGTTTCCTTGTCTTTTGCGTTTTCATATAATTATTAGGGAGGAGTCTTCGCATTAACCAAGATACTTTAGGGCTTGTGTAGTTGTTAAGATACATTAGGGTTTCTAATTGTTGTTATTGACTAATTTTTTAATATAAAATAAATAAAATAATATCCATATAATAAAAACAAAATCAGGGAATATTTAATGAAATCCGAAACATGGAAGACCCATCAATTTCTGTACTTGCCCAAAAACTTGTAAACTGTAATAACTAATTACACCCAACTTGGCTTGTTAGTGCATGATACCACAAATTTCAGCGAGGGTATCAAACTCAAAATCCAAATTGGTTTTTACAAAAACCAATCAAACTCGTTTTGAATCAACAAATTCAAACCAAACTGGAAAAAGTTGCGCCAAAAATAGAAATTTTACACATTCATAGTAACCTAACCAAAATTGTATTTCTTGAGATGACACTTCAGATAGAGCAGAAGTGCTAGTACGAGACATGAAGATACAACAACGAAGTGCTAGTATGTTTTTTACAAAAACTCATAGTGTACGAGACATGAAAATTGTATTTCTTGAGATGACACTTGAGATGACACATTCATAGTAACCTTGGCTTGAAGTGTTTGTTTTGAGCAACTAATAGCTCGATTCAAGCACCTCATGCGTTGTTTTGAGCAACTAATAGCTCGATTCAAGCACCTCATGCGTGGAATAGGTGAAATCCCTGCATTTTGGGCATTTGATGGTTCGTGTAGAAGAAAAGTGTCATATCCTTAAATTCCAGTGCATCAAAATCGGGTAAGTGACTCATCATGTTCGCACCAAAAGGGTCAAAAAGTTTGTGATTAGCACCTGAAGATATTACACCATGAGTATTGACTTCAAAAAAAGATTTACAAACTCCTCCCAGGTCAACAGGTTTCTGTGAATCGCTCTCATAGTCTCTTGACATCTATGAGGTCCTCCAACCAAGAAGTGTGTTACTAGATGAATTCTAACATCATCTGGTGCTTGTATCAACTTAAACATGTGATGTCCTCAGTTCACTTGACCTACTCCTCTCCCTCATTGGACCTCATATTAAACTAAGATTTTGCCTATTAGTGTTTCTTGAAGTAGCTAACCCAATCTACCTAAACTGTTAGTGGATCAACCATAGCCTAATGAAGCCCACCTCCTCTTACTACTCTTGTTGCCAATGTGGAGGTTGTCACGTCTCCTAATTCTAGGAAGCCTTAAACTGAGAACGCGACTTATCCATGCTCACTCTCAAAAGGTCAAAGAGTTGGTAATTAGCACATGAAAGAGACTATATAACGGATGTTGTCTCAAATCAAACCTGACATTTGGACATCATACAACAAGGGTATAATCATACATTCCCACATGATATGCAACCAATAAAATCCATGATATTCATTCATAATATGTTATCAATCTAATACAATTTTCACAAACCCCTATTTAGATAACAAATAAACTAAAACAAGTATCGTGTGTCATTCTAAAATAACAAACCAAGTCATTACATTTAATATGTAAAACAACTAATGAATAACTCTTCTTGTAGCTACTAGCTAATATGTCAAGTACCTAGAAAACAAGTCAATAATGTAAGAATGAACATAAATGCTCATTAGGTGAGCTACAATTCCACACCAACCTTCCAACCCAAACAAGACCTATAATTTTATGTTATGTATATGATTATGTCAGTATAGTGCTCTAGGCTATCCATGTAACCCTTAATAGTATAATACATCTCAAAACATGTCGCAATCAAGTATCAGCAAAGAATTAATAGTGCTATATATTTCTTTCTTTTGTTTTTTTTTTCCTTTTATAAAATTCAAAATCCATAATAATATTATTGTTGTTGTTGTTGTTATCTAATATAACTAGTAATCAACCATAGATTATCCAAACATCATTTGGATATATGAATTCCAAATTAAGCATAATTTATCTATAATAGCTAACTCATAAGTTCTTAAAATATAAGTGTTTACATATTTGCATATTACTTGTATACTTTCTTAATCCTCCCTTTTTTTTTTTCCAATGTAGTAGAACACTCACAACTAGAGTTGTAAACAAATTGAGTCGAACCAAATAGTAAGGTATTCAAACGTATTTATCATTATTCATTAACGAACTGAATTGATTACGGACCTTAAGCTATAATGTTCACAAATTATTTATGAATGTTATTATGTTGTTCACGAATGTTTACGAACAAGTGTTTACGAACTTGTTCACAAACGTTTACGAACACAATTATAAAATCTTAAAAATTTGCAAAAAAAAAAAATCATACTGTAAACTTATTCTAAAAAGTACAAGTAATTAACCATTAGTTTGTTTTATCCTTGTTTAATATGTTAAACGATTACTATATATACATGAAAATATTATTATAATAAATAAATAAATAAAACATATATATTTTATTTAATAATAATATAAAAGTATATGTTTATTAAATTATATTTAATAAAATAACATTTATACATGTTACATGATTTGTTAATTTCTCATTCACAAATAATTTTCACGAATACGAATAATATTCATAAACTAACATTCGTAAACATGTTCACGAGTATAATAATAGTATTTGCAAACTAGGGGCAGATCCAAAAATTCCACGCAGGTTGGCCAATTTTTGTATTTGAATTTCATAATTAAATATATATATATATAAAACATAAAAAAAATTAAAAGTATAAATTTATTGTTCATATAAACAAAAATTAACAAATAAAACATTTATCATAATATTTTACAATTGATTAAAAACACTGATTTGATTGAGAGAATAAAGATTATGTTGTAAAATAGAAATTCACTAAAAAAGACATAACAAAAAGAAAGAAATAAATGTTGTTTAATTAATTGCCAACAAATAATCTAATCAAAACTGAAGATTTAACATAAATGTTGGCGCACTTTCTTGCTGGGGTTGCCTTCATAGCTCCATGGAGTTGCTTGTGCTCAGTAATTAATTGGTACATGAATAAAAAAAAGTAATGCAGAATTATTTTTTATTAATATAATATATAAATACATCATACATAATATAAGATTAAATCCTTTTTTTCAGAAATCTTATCTTGGACATGGACAGTCATACAAAAATCAAATCAAAATGTAGAATTGCAATTGCAAAAATTCTTGAATTTTGATAGAACAAAAGTATGATTTACCAGCCACAGGTTTGGGGTATCTGGACTTTTAGAATTGCAATTTCATTATTGTGATTTTTGAATTAATGTTGGCCTTTTAGAATTTAAACAATTGGTGTTCTGGCTGGGCCTGAGAGCTAGAACTATGGGAGTTAGGAGAGGAGATGCATAGAGACCTTGAGTGAAAAGTGTCAGCAACCCAATTGAGGACTTGGTGATAACGTATCAATAATTTATTATTTTATTTGGGTTGTGACTTGTGGACTTTTTAAATATAATATTATTAATATAATAATAGGTTTTTGCTCACTCTGATCATACGGTACATTCGTCATTATTTGTGAACGATACTCTTCTTTAACAAATGAACATAACTTATTATTTACCGAACTAAATACAAGTTTATTCATGAATGTTTGATTTATTTATAGTTTGATGTCATGTTTCGGAGCCTCACGGCATAATGTTATAACTTATTTGTACAGCTCATAGAATGAGTTAGAATATGTATAGGCGATTTGTACTTTTGCACCAACAGGATGTCTCCTGACTCCTAGTGCTAGTTATAAAATTGTTTAAATCTTATATGTAGAGCAAAGCTCTAGTGTTAAAACTTATAATTGACATTTTTTCTAATATAAATTTTCTCACTTTTAGGCATTTTCTACAACTTCCGAAATCGTTGCCGATTGTCCTAAACGACTCTAAACATTCACTCGAACTTAAAAGGCTTACTTAGTTCACAAAGTTTCTGCTAAATGACTAAGTGTCGTGCGAGTAAGCTCATCATAAGTCTAACTCCATGACAGGTGATATCAGAGTGGTTGCGGCCCATATCCAGAAAGCTCGCCGAGCACTCTCGCAATGGTTATGTGTGGTCTCTGATCCCAAGTTGGGAGGGTGCCCTTAAGAGATGGGAGTTGACCAGGTGAAGGTCTTGCACGCCACCAAATTGTTGGCCTCCGAGTCATGGTGGAGTACCCGAGTGTGGGACAAAATGGCACTACGAGAGTCGTAAGGAGCGCACTAAAAGATCTTGGTTCCTTCGAGCTCACCTGATGCAACAAGGGCGTTGCGAAATCGAGAGAGGATGTCACGCCCCGAACAACGTAGTGCTGGCGGGCGTCTCCAAGTAGTGTAGGTGCGTGCTACTTGAGGAGAGACAAAGTGAAAAGCATAGCTGGTGCGGACGGGATAGGCTCCACGATAGTTCGTGCGAGAGATCAATGGAGTTCCTTCGAAATTCAGATGTACCGACCCGGTTAAATGTGAGGAGTATGCTCCTAGTCTCAGACTTGCCATTGAAAAAAGGATTTGACAATCCCTGCACAAATTGGTCGGGAACTGAAACCATACGTTCTTTTGATGAGTCCAGAACGAAACCAGTCTACGTGTATTCCGATCGGTATGACTTACTCGAAACATCTACCATGATAATCGAGTGTCACACGTATAAAAGTCATGACCCCGTGAAATTATACTCACAACACACATACCCGACAACCAGACCAGACGACCAATGGACACAAGAAGCTGCACAAAATGGTGCTCATTATGAGGTCACTTTGTCAAACGCGTATGAATTTGAATTTGTTACCATTTGAAGATATCTCCCAATAACAAAAACGTGGGGTGAAGGCACGTAGAAAGATGCAATATCTCAAATTTGGCAGGCGAGGTTTTTGATAAGAGATATAGAGAAGTGGTTACGAACTTGCAAGAGGTATGCACTTTTTAGAATGCCATGCATGTATCCAACGCATCCGACCCCATAAAAAATGTTGACTTAATTTCCCCGAAAGAATCGTGTGTAATACCTGGTTGTTTCTCGCAGTCGCAGACAAAAGGGCTGAAAAATACTAGACCCACCGGGACTGGACCGGTAAACGAGCCACACACTTACATTTGGTTCAATACCCCCGCTCCACTGATGACTAAACTCAGCCCTACCTCAAACTACATAATATATAAGCTCGTTTGTTATTGTTGACTATTGATACATTCTCCTCACTCGATTAAGTTTAATAGTTATGGACTCATTTAAATAAGAATATAATATATATTATGTAATTGAATTTCTGAATTTTAATCTATTTATATTACTTATTTTATTATTATTTTTAGTGTTATATTAATAAATAGAATTATGATATTATTTGTTTGTTAGTAATATAAAAATTATATTAAAATATAACATTTTCAAAAATAAATGTAATTTGATGATTAACTAATATATTATTTGTTTGATAATAACTTAATAATAATTAATGTGAGTTCTATAACTTAATATACTTATATACAAATATTATAATTTAATTTTAAAAACTTTAACATTATCAAGTAATAAAAAAAATAATCATATCTTTAAATAAGTATAAATGAGTTGAGCTCGAGTTTGAGTTTGCCAAAGTGCTAAATGAATCGTTCAATTATGTTTTTTCTTTAAATAAGCCGAGCCAAATTTGTCAAAGCTCAATTCTACTCGACTTATTTATAGACATGAGACGAAATAACATCAATACTTTTCGTAATAACCAATTCTCTACCAAGTCAATAATTTACCTGAATGATAATAATCTAATTGAACGTATCTTTTATAGGATTGTTACAATAATAAATAAGAATATTGGGCACATTTGTTTTTGTTTTCTAAATAAAATAGTTATTTTCGAGTATAAAAACTTTAAAATAACAAAAATTATTTTTATCTTTTGGCACTAGAAAAATAAAAAAAATTATTATTTTAAATTTTTTTTACTCAAAAATAGTTATCTCATTTCAAAAATAGCCCCTAATTTTTCTTACTTTGTTTCTAAGTTCTACGCAAAAAGTTTTCCCATACAATACTTGTCAAATGTTTTTTTAGGAGAAAAATAAGAAATATTTTGTTATAATTTAGTATTTGATGTGATCCCAATAGAAAATTTATTTACTAGAGGTAATATTCAAGATTAACTTATTATCATTTTTTTCCTTTAGGTGAGGGAATAAATTTTAAAATAATATCCCGTCTCATATGCCGATGAGGCAGAATATTCCATCATCTAGTGAAATTAGCAAGAGAGATTTCATCTGCCAACACTCTACTACTATTCTTTATTAATTCTATCCATATTAATAATTTTAGGTCAAATCAAATTTATATATTATTTTGATTCAAAAAATTAACAAAACTAATTTAATTTATAATAATAAATACTATTTAAAATGTTAAATTTATAAATAATATTTAAAAAATTATTAGATGATAACATTTTAAATATTAAAAAATTATAAAGGTAAATAATTAAAATTAAATAGAATAGGAAAGTATAGAATATCCCGCAATTTATTACGCTTTTTATTCACTTGGGCGGAATGACCCACACTACATAGCAGTAACGAAATAACAGATGCTGTCCACTCTTATTATTTACAACTATCAAATATTTTTTTTAAAATATTTAAAATTAAAACAACGAAAACACGTGTACGTAATTATATATCGGCAAACGAAAGCATACTTATGTCAGCTGATGAGCAGAACTTGCTGCCTTAATGCCTCGTTTGGATTGTTTGAGTTTTGAGGTGATTGGTACAACTAATTCAAAGAATAATTCTACCAACCACATTACTTTAAAAACACTCACCATCTTTCCTTTGGGAATTTTTTACAAATATTGAACAGTTCCAAAATTTGGATCAGTGCATCATCATTCTTTTACCTAAAACATCTTTTGGGCATTAAAAAAAACTTTGAATAAGTTCTCATCGGTGGATTCGTACATCATCATTATTTGCGACCCCCCACGGCCCCATGGCAACATTAAAACTGTACAATTTGAACTTGACATGCTATATATGGTCTATGCCATTCAAAATAACTGAAAATTAAACTATTTGACTAAGAATGGATAAGTCCATAAGATTTAAATTATTATTTATATTTTATTTGATTATTCGTGCAATTTCGATTTATAGAAAATAAATTTTGAATTCAAAGAATGGAATTATTTTTTTTTATTTAATTTTTCATTATTTGAAAATTTGGCATTTTTATTATTTATTTGTAATTTGATTTTTGTTAGAAATTCAAATCAAGTTGAAATATTTGAGTTAAATTTTTTGGTTTCTTAATTATTTGATTTTTGATTGTTTTAAATTTAATTTTTACTTGTGTAGTTGTAATTGGATTTTTTTAGCTGAACATAAAATTGGATGAAATATTATATTCTTTTAAGTTTTTGGTTCTTAGTTTTGTGATTCAAATAATTATCTATAAACAAACTAGTTAAAATTAGATGTTAAATTTTTGTCTAAGGACTTTAACTTTTTCAAAGTAGCATTTTTTTCTCAATACTTAAATTGGCTGGATCTTAAATGTTAACTAATTAAATTCTTTTAAGACTTAAATTGGACTTAAAATCCAATTATGTGTTCAACATACTTTGGAGAGATAAAAGCATAAGTTGTGACAAAAGTAAATAAGGTATAAGCATTAATTGAGATTATGAGTAAGGTACCTTTCATTGTTTGATTCCTTTTTCACCATTGGTTCTAGTTTTGCAATTTTAATAACATAAACATGAGTTGGTGCCCTAGATTGTTGTGGTTGCGAATATCATTGTGGTCGGCCATGTTGATATGATTGTTGGTTTTTTTTCCATTGTAACAGTCCAGCCTAACACTCGTTGTACAAATATTGTCTCATTTGGCTATAGGCGAGCCATAACTCCCTTACCGCACGGTTTTGCATTCAATACAGACACACAACTAGTTCCATCTTTACAAAAGGCCCTTCAAAACATGTCTACAAGAGAGAGATATCCACGCCTCATAAGAGCCACATTTCGTTTCCCTCTCCAACTAATATGTGACATTATATTTTACCTCCCTTAAAGTATCTCCAATTCATCAACTATAGCAAAAGCTATAGCAAAATATGGATGAAATAGTTCTCCAATGGTTTAGTTAAACTATTAGCAAAGCAAAAATAAAAGCTAAATATAGCTTTTACTGATCTTGTCAAGTCAGCAAATAAGATGAAATTTCATATTAGTCCCCTGTGTTCCCATCTCGCTCCCCCCTCCTATTCCCATCTCGCTCCCTCACCAACCCCCCCCCGATACCGGCGCCACCCAGATGAACTGCTCCATTCTCATCGTGTCCGGTGCCGGTCAACATCTCCCCCAATGTCGCTCCCTCCCAAACACGCAGTAGATGTCCCGTTGCATCTCTCCCCTCCTTCTCCCACGGTCAACACTCCTACAAGCAACCCCAAGACCCACCAACGATTATTAGATCTGCTGCCACGACGCCGAATCTCCTCCCCGTTGTGCCCCCTCCTCCTCCCCCCCCCCCCCCCCCCCCCCAAAAAAAAAAAAAAAAACCGCTAGTCCCTCATCAACGTACCATTAGAGTGTCATTAGTTAAAGGCTCACTATCACAAGCTAAATATGACTTTAACTAGTTAATTTAGCTTGCTAGCATTGAAGATGCTCTTAGGGGCCTAACATCCTCGCTGGCATATCGACCTGGGTTTGACTCTGATACCATCTGTAATGGCTTATATCAACATCCACTATACAAATATTGTCTGCTTTAGTTATGGGCGGCCTATGACTCCCTATCGCACAATTTTGCATTCGGGATAGGCACATAACCAGGCTATGTCTCTATGAATAACCTCCAAAATGCGTCTTCAAGGGAGATATATCCATGCCTCATAAGAGCCATACTTCATTCCTCTCTCTAACTGATGTGGGACATTACATTCATACTCTTTACCTTCAAAAAATGACTAGCATAATGTCCAAACTTATTATAGCTAAAGCATTAGATTGTTGAGTGTATAATTGGTGTTTGTCTTCATGTATACATAGTGTCACGACCCGAGCAGCGTGGTGCGCAGCGTGGTGCTGGTGGGACGTTTCTCAGTGGCACAATTCAGGAATGTATTCATGCTACGTAAAGGAGAAGGGTTGGTTGAAAGCGTAGATGGTGCGTAGCGGAAGGTTCCAGGCAGTTCGTGGAGGAGAACGGATGGAACCCTTTCGGAGTTCAAACGTGCCGACCCAGTTGAATGCGAGGAGCACGCCGCTAGTCAAGGACTTGACGTTGAAAAAGAGATTTGGCCATCCTTACACAAACTGGTCGGGAACTGGAGCCGTTCTCCAGATGAGCCCAGTGGCAGAGCGAAATCAATCTACATGCGCTTCAACCCTCAAAGGCTAAACTCAGCAGACCGTGGATAGAGAAGCTAAATGCCGCAATGGGTTGAGAGGCGCAGGAAACCTGACCCCGTGACAAGTGGTATCAGAGTCGAATCGGCCCGTATCCTGAAGACTTGCCGAGCACTCTCACGAGTAACGTGATCCCAAAGTGGGAGCTCACAGAGGTGAGTCGACCGATAGTGTCTTGCACGCCTTGCGTCCATAGAGTTGGAGTATCCTAGAGTGTGATACAGAGCTGGGCAAGGGAGTACGAAGGAGCGCGTCGGAGCGATCTTGGAAGCCTCCTATCCTTTGGACATTGGGCGAGCGGGAGAGCATCTTGGTAAAGGTGTTGCAACCTGCAGGGAAGCGATGTCCAAGCTGTTGACATTGGGCGAGTGGGAGGGCGTCGAGGTAACTATGCCATCGCCTGCGGGGAAGCGATGTCAACAAACACAACGAGGACGTTGCGAGGATTGGGTGGAGGAGAATGTCACGACCCGAGCAGCGTGGTGCTGGCGGGACATTTCTCAGTGGCACGATTCAGGAATGTATTCGTGCTACGTAAAGGAGAGGGGTTGGTTGAAAGCGTAGATGGTGCGCAGTGGAAGGTTCTAGGCAGTTCGTGGAGGAAAACGGATGGAACCCCTTCGGAGTTCAGACGTGCCAACCCGGTTGAATGCGGGGAGCACACCGCTAGTCGAGGACTTGACGTTAAAAAAAGGGATTTGGCCATCCTTACACAAACTGGTCGGGAACTAGAGCCGTTCTCCTAATGAGCCCAGTGGCAGGGTGAAACTAGTCTACGTGTGCTTCAACCCTCAAAGGCTAAACTTAGCGGGCCGTGGATAGAGAAGCTAAGTGTCGCAATGGGTTGAGAGACGCAGGAAACCTGACCCTGTGACAATAGGGTTTCAATTTTGGTTGGGACTAGAACGTACTTATAATATTTGTTTAGATTTTCCTGGTATTCACGAGCTTGATGTTTAGCCTTGCCACACTTAAAACATTTTCCTAATATTTTGAAACATTCAATGAGGTGCTTTCTCTTACATTTTTGGGCAAATAAGAAATATTATCTCCTTCATACCGGTCTTTTTGATTTCTAATATATTAGTTTGATGTACAACCTACATTTTCTTATCGTTTTGGCTAAGAGTTTGTTGGTAATCATGATGTTCCATTTCCACCTTCATATATGACAACAACTTCATAGTCGAGTAAATCAAAGGCCACCAATGCTCTATGTATGCTTAGCTTCAAGCCATAATAAAAACATTTAAACTTTACTTTTAGTTCTAGCCACATATTGAGGCACATACCTTGCTAACTTGGTGAATTTCACTACGTACACTACTATAATATCCTCCTCTTTTGTTTAAGGTTAAGGAAGTATATCTTATTCTTGCTTTTTAATGGTTGTGGAAAGTATTTCTTGAGTAAGGTTTCTTTGAAGGCCTCCCAATTTAGAGCCTCTATTTCCTCCTTAGTGTTGGTGTTATTGATAAGGGCCCACCATTGATTTGTCTCGTTTTACATTCTATAAATGGAAAATTTTACCTTTTGTTGATTAGAGCATCCCAACACCAAAAATATCTTCTCCACCTTACTAACTCAGTCCTCCATTTGGGTCGAATCAGTTAAATTAGGGAATGATGATAGATACAACTATATAAATTGCTCCACCATTACTTCCTTTGGTTGAGGATACACAATTTGCTCTTGTTGGCCTAGGGATTGGTTCATGTTTGGTTGACTCATATTTATTTCCATAGTTTTGTCCATTTGTATAAAGAAGGTCATCGGGTTCTTAGACCTATGATTATTAGAGGTGTAGCGTTCGTAGGTTGTCCACTTATTGGTGGTGTACCTCTAACATGTTTATTAGATGACATGTTAGCTAGTGTTGTATTGTCCCAGAGTTTGTTAGCTATGTCATTGTTTCTTATGGAGTTGTTAATTTTATTTCCTCCATTCCTCGTTTCCACCATTTTCAACTTTTACACATAGTTTGAGGTTAGTACATAACATACATACTCAGATAAAATAATGATCCAACATAGCTATATATGTAATAAACTAGATTTATGCTATAGTTTTTAACCTAAGTAGTCTCCACTTATTTATACCTAGTCATTTTACCTAATTGAATCTTCGTTCTGATATCAACTGTAATGCATCCAAATCTAGAACTTCTAAATCGAGTGTGTTGGTGAATTTAAATGCATAATTTAACATAAATTCAATTATATATTATATCATAAATTTCAAACCATTGTATTTTACATTAAATTAAACCAAAATCTTAAGCTTTATGACTTATAGACTAAATTTCTATAACTTATTATTACATATTACTACACACAAACTACATGACTTCTAAAGTTCACATATCTTTATGTCCAAGTGTCTCTTGACTCCTTTTTCTTAACCAACCTTTTAGTTTACTATGATTGTAAATGAAAGAATAAAAAGGTAAGCTCAAATAGCACAGTAAAAGTAAACATAAAAGTGTCAGGTAAGCATAGAAAATCTTAAAAATAACATGATAATACATGACATAAGAGATGTCATATAAATCATTACATATCATATTATAAGAAAAACATAACATATAATTAAAACCTTGTGGAGTTTGAATTTATATTTGAACATCATATCATAACATAATTATTTAGATTTACTCCTCAAATATCATAACATAACATATTATCAGCTAGATTGACACTGTAGTGTTCTTATTTATCCAATGTATTGGATGTCTTTCTGAATCACCCATTAAATTATTTTGTCCAAACATAAAACATGATATAGTAGAATTAACATCATATGATTCATCATAATATAGTAAAAGTAAATAACACACAATAATAGCATGAGAATATGATATTCAACAATATAAAGAATAAGTCTTGCAATGATAATCCTAATAGAAAAGGATTATCTACTCCAAATAATAAAATATATTATTAAGAGAGAGAGATAGAGAAATGTGACTAATGTTCCCTTATGAATAAAATAAAGAAATAAAAAAAGAAAAAATGGAAATAAAAAGGTAAAGAAAATTGAGAAAAAGAAATTCTTACTATCTGCCTGTCATTCTTCGAATAACATATTAAAATATGAAAAATCAAAATACTAAATTAATATTTAAATCTTAAATTTTCTTCACAAAAGTCTCATAAGGACACAATTTAAATCACTTAATTTAGTTTTTGGCACTATAAGTTAAACTAGCTCATGAAACATAGATTATATGGTATGTATTAAATTAATTATTTTGCCTACATGGGTTAAAGTAGCTTATGGGACATAGATTAGGTGGTATGTGTTAAATTAATTATTTTGCCTACATGGTTAAACTAGCTTATGGGACATAGATTAGGTGGTAAAACCAACTATATACATAACGATCATAAGTTAAAAATAACTTGTAAATAAATTGGAAAATAGCTTAATATTGACTTATATTTCGTGGAACATTTTCACTTAACAAATTTCTTCAAACTTACAAACTCACAATACTGATAAAACAAGAGATGGACATAGGAAAGAGAGGGAGAGAGAGTTTCTCTACAATTATAAGGTGAAATGACTTAAAATATAGGGCTAGTTTAGTAATGCTTTTGGAAAACAGTTTTTGCTTATATAATAAGTAGAAGTAGTAAAACTTGTTTAGTAAACTATAAAAAAATTTATGTTTTTTTTTAATGAAAAACAAAAGCAGTTTAAGAGTTACTTCTAAAAAGATGCTTAACTAGGCGGCAGCTTTGAAAATTTTAAAATGATAATATTAACCTAATTTACCTTACCCACCGTGGCCCCTATCCACATGCGATGGTCACCTCAACCGACATCAAATTCAAAACCTTGTTCCATCTTACCTTTATTGTTGTTGCTTTTGTTGGTGGAGATAAACTCATAGTACATACCTAATGAGGATGGTCTTTCATTGATATACATCCTTTTTTATATAACTTTTTATATAACATATAATATAAATATAAATAATTATATATATATATATATGAAATGAAATCAACTGTAGAAAAAAATGAATCAATTTCAAGAATGCTCAAGAAGGAGGAGGTTTTTTTGCAGCAAACTAGTCATCAGGAGACTAACTAAGATGGTGTTCTCCTTTATTTATCTTTTCAATTCATACTAGGCATAGAGGATATTTTTGTATTTTTAAACTTTTTTTATCAAACACTTATTACCTGCTTTTATAATTTTTAACACTTTTAAATTCATAGTTTATCAGATACTCACATGCTTATTTTTACAATAATTTTTTTTCCAGCAAAACTAAAAGTAATTTTTTTAAAAGCAAAATATTATCAAACTAGCCCATAAATGTATATTTATAATGTAAGATCGATGACAAATTTGAAAATATAGACTAATATTTTTTAAATTATAAATTATAATTAATTTAATATCTTACCTACACTTCATTCACATACCTCTAATTACTTTATCATCAACTTATCTTTACCTTGTCATTAATCTACCATTACTGTGTTATCAACACTGGTTCATATCTACTTACCAAATGTTACTTATTTTATTTTTACCTTTTTACCCCTTTATTATTTTTACCATTTCATAATTTTTTCTATTTATCAAAAATTTACCATTTATATCTCTTTGCTAGTTAAATTCAAATACGCCATTCGTTTTAGCTAAATCTAATGTTATATGTAAGAATTACTTATTTGACATACTTAATTTAAAATAATATAATTTAATTGAAAAATTAATATAATTACTTATAGTAAATATTATAATACAACATTAGGTTATAAAATATAATAAAATAACAATTTTACATTCTTAAACTAAACATATCTCCAAAATAATTTATTTATGAAAAAAAAAAATTTTTTATTTTAGAAACATGAGATTTGATTGAAATAATGAATATAATTAATTTAAAATAAAATATCCTAACATATTGCTATAAAAATAACACTTTAAACTAAATATTTAAAAATAATTTATTTTTGAAAACTAAATATTATTTTATTAAAAAATCACGGATTTTACATCTAGACTAAGATCTATATCATCCTTTATTAAAAAATATCAAGTTTAAGAGCATATCCGATCATCTTAGTTAAATTTAATTAGGTAAAGTTAAATTTAACTTGCTACAACATCTATGTAATGACCCGTGTTTTGGGATGTGTGGAGTTAGTCACAGTTTTGCCTTTTTAGTGGCAATTTTCTAGTTTTTGGGGGAAGTTCTACTCATGGACTTCAGCCAAATCATTTTATTTACCAAATAGGGAATTGTTGACGAAAGAGGGCAGCCTAGGGAGGCAAAAATAAAGTGCACGTGATATGGGGCATTATGACGTGCAAGGTTTTTATTGCATGCCTTCCTTCTGCATGATGCAAGGAAGCTTGGGGTAGATTTTCACAGCATTTGGGTTGCACGTCATATGAGGATATGACGTGCATGTTAGGTGTTTGGTTTTAAGCCTGTGTGGCTACGCATGTTAGGTGTTTGGTTTTAAGCCTGTGTGACTGGGTTTTTGAGCCTGTGATTGTATGCGTGCTAAGTGTTTGATGTTATGCCTGTGTGGCAATGTAACTGAATATGTTGGCCTGTGTAGCGCCTGAGAGGCTGTGGCAATGTTTGTAACTGTGGATATGTTAGCCTGTGTGGCTAAGCCTGAGAGGCTGTGGATATTCTGGCCTATGTGGCGCCTGAGAGGCTGTGGATATGTGAGCCTGTGTGGCTATGGTAATGGTTGTACCTGTTCTGTGACTTGTGGATTGATACTCAACTGTGGAATATAACCTATTTATATCTTATTGTCACTACACGGCACCTGTGCACATTCTCATGTAGATGTTAGGAACATGGGATGGGTTGGGGAGACATGATCCCTACTGAGCTGTGATTGCTCACCTCTCCTACTTTGATGTGTTTTCTTTCAGGAACCTACAGGCATTAGGTGAGACCCCAAGGTAGAAGATCGTATTTGTTTTATTGTTTCTTTTTAATTGTGTTATTTTGTGGGAACTGATGTAGCCCTAGTGGGGAGAGGTTGAAAAAGGGTTTTGACTGTAATAAAAATGTTGTTTGGTTGTAAACATTGTGGTTTGAATTTTAATAAAGACATTTGATTTATAACTTTGTGAGTATTTGTTGTGATCATGTACGATGTAAAAATTCATATTCGGGTAGTGTTGAGAGATAGTTATTCTATGGAATGCAACTATTTGGACGGTAGTGTAGTCGTCGATGTGAGTATTTTGACTGTACCTGGGCCCGATCCCGAGTCGGAGCCCCATTTGACCCGATTATTGACTTTTTGGGGTTTATTTGTTGACTTTGCGTTTGGGCGGTCATTTGAGTGTGATAATATCTGAATAGTGTTGTGCTCGTCATTTCGAGCGTTTTGACAGTAATTGGGCTCAATTTGGAGTTTGTGACCTCGGGAGGTCAATTATTGCCGGGAGGCCAATTATTGGCAGCAGTATAAATAATTAAGAAACTGCATTATCCCTTTATTTTTCTTGGTGCGTGCGTGTTTGAGCAAGAGAGAGAAGGAAGGTGAAAAACTTCTTTTGGTGATTTTGGGGCGATTGGAGCTCGTGGATCCCAAATAATCTTCCTAGGTAAGTGTCCTTGAACCTCTTATCTCGATTCTGTCTTTGAATATGCATGAATTTATCATGATTTATGAATTTGAGCATGAACCCTAGGTTTTGGGAAAAACCCAATTTTTGGGTTAGATCTAATGATTTAGCATAAGATCTGTGGGTAAGAACTGATTTATATCAGTTTGAGTATGTAATTTTGTACTCTGTTTAGTAAAACGCGTGTTTGTAAGTGTCCGGGGGTTGCTGGGTTGATTCCAGGCGAAAATTAGGCCAAAAACGATGATGAACAGTACCCTGGGCGAACTGCAAGGTTAAAGTTCATAGTCAGCAGCGGCGTAGTCCGGATCAGTGGGAAGTTAGTCCGGATCAGTCCGTAGAAAGTTAGTCTGGATCAGTCCACAGGAAGTTAGTCCGGATCCGTCCGCAGGAAGGTAGTCCGGATCAGTTGATACAGAGCAGTCCGCAGCTTCGTCTGTAGCTTCATCCACAGCAGTGTAATTGCACTGCACTGGACTGGACCATTTACAATGTAACCCATACCCATCTACACATTTAAGTATAGAATTAAATGTACATAAGTTATAATGTACATAACGAAATACCCCCCATTTGGATTCAAAGAAAAATACTAGAAAAATTAATTCTCACTCCTTCAAAATGTGAAAATTGGAATTTAGTGTAAAATCTCAGAAAAATCAGTTTTTTCGTAGAAGTGAATTTTTGGAAAGTGGGGTTAGACATCTCAGAAAAATCCCCCAAAATCAGATTATCATAGTTATGATATGAAGACCCAATGCCAAGACTTTTTATTGCAAGAAAATAGCTGCTATGGGTATCTCCTTCCTTAGTCAAGGAATGAGGATCGACTGGTGAAGACTGGCTACAGTTCTAAAGGGAGTGTTGTATACCTTAAGACCATATTGGTGTTGATATGTTGGTTTGAGGGATTGGGGCTTAGGCTCTATGACTTGTTGGGTTCTCACCGTGGAGCACAGATGTTGCTATGTGGTTGACGGGGCGGGCATATGCGCTGATGGCAGGCCTGTGTGGCGATGTGTCCGGGCATATTGCGTTGTGACCGTGACAGGCATATGCGCCGATAGCAGGCCTGTGTGGCACTGTGTCCGGGCATATAACGCTGTGGTAGGGCTGAGTGCCCTGAGCTGGGATCCTGTTGAGGATCGTGGACAAGCTGTCCTATGTGGGCATGCTAAGTCCTGATGTTTGTTTGCAGACTGAGTCCTGATGATTGTGCACACTACACAGTGCACGAGTACACAGAGCATGTAGTATAGACTTGTATGTTTGCATGATGTGGAGTGTTGGGGTCACCTACTGAGCTTGTCGCTCACCCCTACTTGCTGTTTACCTTTTTAGGTGTGACCTGAGACTAGTGGAGGACTTTCTTCCAGGAGGACGCCCACTACTCTGATGTATGATACAGTATTATTCTGTATTGTTTTGTGATATTCCGGACATGGGTCCGTAGACAGTTGTATTTGCATACTGTTTGTGATGTGATATCTGTATGACTGTTTGACTCATTGTTTGCATGATGATATATGGGAAAGTACAAGATTACCCTTGATTTATGACTGTACAGGGTTGCATGATTGAGACAGCACCCGCGGTGTAGTCTCTATTGGTACTAGTCACTAACCCCTTGACCTTTCGGGTGCGGGCAAGGGGAAGTCATGTTCCTGGTTCCGGGTTCCCTGGAATTTGGGGGCGTGACATACAATGTCCTACATGGATATTTGATTTTGTATATCTACCCCTTGCCCACTGGGTGGGTAAAGGGGAGTCACGAACCGGTTTCCTCGGGTTGGAAATCCGGGGCATGACAATATGGTATCAGAGCATGGTCTAGTTGGCTTAGGGCAGTGGGCGGATCTAGTTATCTTGAGTCCTTTGAAGGAGCTTGGAGGGACGTGCCTGATCAACATGGTCCTCTTTGAGCCTCTAAGGTGTACTTGGGGTAGTCCAGACATGAGGTAGAATTTACATGCATTGGCATTAGGGCACTAGTTGCATTTGTTGCTTATGTGTCATTGCATGATAAATGGTTTGAACGTGATAAAGTTTCAATTGTGCAACTCTGGAATTTTGTGATGATTCGAGCATGAAAGCATGGAAAAGATTTTGTGGTATTGAAACTGTGTGCTTGTTTAATTAAGCTGGGTGAAATGTGAATTAAGCTGTGTGCATGTGGATTGATGTAATGTATGTGTGACTTGCCATGGGATGATAGAATTGATAGATGGGGTAGAGGTAGTGACACGCGATAGAGTATGAATGCGTTTAACGGTTGTCTTTCTTACTTCGTGTAGTAAGAATGCCACCGAGGAGAGCGACACGTGCGTCAAGGGCAGTGGTTGATGAGTCATCTGCCCATGAGGGCCCGGGTGCGGGGCAGTCTGCTGAAGGACATGCGTTGTTGTTGGCCCAGCTGCGAGAGGGCATCCGACTGGAAGTTTGGGAGCTAAGGGAGGGTATCTGGCAAGAGGTTCGGGAGGAGGTGCGCCGTGAGATGGCAGCACAATAGGTGGTGTTACCACCACCAGTGGGGGAGCTGCCTTGTGAGCATGAGAGTTCGCTGGGTGGCAACCCGATTCGTGCAGAGGATGACGTGGTGACAAGGTTCCAAAAGGAACAACCTCCAAGGTTCAAGGGAGAAGGGGATCCTGTGGTAGCTGAGCATTTGTTGAGACAGATCGAGCACGTATTCTCCTTTCTCCTACCCCGGGAGGAGGATAAGGTGAGGTTGGCCATTCGGCAGCTGGAAGGGAATGCTTTGGAGTGGTGGTAGAGTGTTGCGGGAAGCCGTGTAGTAAAGTACATGATGTGGGACGAGTTCTTGCAGCTCTTTCATGATGAATTTTTTCCCGAGTCGTTGAGGTGGCAAAAGAGGGAGGAATTCGGCAGTCTGAGGCAGGGATCGAAAACGGTGCCCGAGTATGAGCGAGAGTTCCAGAGTTTGAGTAGATTTGCTCCTGAGACGGTGGCAAGGGAGGACCTGAAGGCCTACAAGTTCACTTTGGGCCTTAGGTCAGCCCTTAGGCAGAGGGTGGTGATCTTGCGCTTGAGGACTTATGCTGAGGTTGTAGAGACGACTCGTATCGCTGAGAGGGAGCTAGATGATGGGAGGCAGACCCATCAGGGTCGCCAGTTGCAGGGTGGATCTGAACGTGATTCGGGGCCCAAGAGATCCAAGACAAAGGAGAGAGATAGTAGTTCCTTCCACGACAGGGGACAGTCATCGGTGAACCTAGGGAGGACTACCTTTGGCGGCAGTAGGCAGGGCGGTTCAACAGGAGGTTTTTTCGGCAGTTGTCATTGCTGTGGGGAGCAAGGCCACTTCAAGAGGGAGTGTCCAAAAAAGAACTGGCGATGCAATAGCTATGGACGAGAGGACCATTTGAGCCGGGTTTGCCGGAGTGGCAACAGGGGAGTTGGAGGCGTGGCATCCAGCACGAGGAGTGATGCCAGTTTCCGAGCACCAGCAGAGAGACCAACACGTCAGTGGCAGACTAGTCAGGCAGGATCGAACCAGACCCGACCTCAGGGGAGGCCGGAGCGGTAGCAGAATAAAACTGGTGGCAGCCATGGCGGGAACCATCCAGTGGGTGAGCCGACCAGTGGCACGGGCCAAGGGAGGGTGTTTGCGCTGAATACCACACCCCAGGAGGAGGCTGAGTTACCACCTCCACCGGCAGAGGGTGGGGCAGGACCATCAGTGGTTAGAGATACCCTTTTGATCTCTCGTACGCTTGTTTCTACTCTTTTTGATACGGGTGCATCCTGTTCATTTGTTGCTGAACTTCTGATTGAGGAATTGGGGTTAGCATGTGTTGAGGCAGAGAGACCCCTAGCAGAGGAGTCTCTGGTGGGAGGTGTGATTGAGGTGCGGCGTGTTTGTCGAGACTACGTGCTAACCATAGGAGATATAGAGCTTAGTTTTGATTTACATGTGATGCCTATGAGGACGTTTGACCTGATTTTGGGTATGGACTGGCTTATGGCTTTCCGGGCCAAGATAGATTGTTATCGGCGGCGTGTATCCTTCGTGACACCTGCAGGGACCTCTTGCACCCTGTAGGGGGAGTGGGACTGTGAGGCGAGTCGAGCTGGACTAGTGCTGGACCAGTGGGGTGCCATTACCCACATGTTGGCAGCCCTGACCTTTGCTGAGGAGGGGAAAGTAGAAAAGAGAGTGTGGCCAGCAGTTATTGACCAATTTCAGGATGTCTTTCCTGACCAGTTGAGGAGTTTACCTCCTAAGAGAACTGTGGAGTTCACCATTAAGTTGGTACCGGGGACTGACCCAATATCCCAAGTAGCATATCGTATGGGACCTGCCGAGTTGAGGGAGCTTCAGAGGCAAATAGAGGAATTGGTGGACCAGGGGTATATCAGACCGAGTACCTCACCCTGGGGTGCTCCGGTGCTTTTTGCGAAGAAGGTAGATGACATAAGAAGCTGAACTCGGTGACTGTGAAGAACAAGTATCCGTTGCCTCAGATAGATGACCTGTTTGACCAGTTGAGTGGGGCCCAGTGGTTTTCTAAGATAGATCTGCGATCGGGGTACCACCAGTTGAGGGTTAGGGAGGAGGACATCCCTAAGACTGCTTTTCGGTGCCGGTATGGGCATTATAAGTGGGTAGTGATGCCTTTTGGGCTCACAAATGCACCAACCGTGTTCATGCATCTTATGAACCAAGTTTTTGCTCCATACTTGGATTCTTTTGTAGTTGTGTTCATCGATGATATTTTGGTGTATTCCAAGACGGAGAGGGAGCATGTGGAAGATTTGGCAATAGTGTTGAAAACCTTGAGGGACCAGCAGTTGTTTGCTAAGTTTAGCAAATGCAAGTTTTGAATGCAGAAGGTTCATTTCCTTGGCCATGTAGTGTCAGTTAAAGGAGTTAGAGTGGACCCAGCTAAGATTGAGGTTGTGGCATCGTGGGAGAGGCCAACCAATGTCTTCGAGATTCGTAGTTTTCTTGGCTTGGCGGGATATTATCGTCGTTTTGTAGAGGGATTCTCCCGTTTGGCGGCTCCTATGACGGCATTAACTAGGAAGGGAGTGAAGTTTGAATGGATGGACACGTGTCAGCAAGCATTTGAGACTCTCAAAACCCGTTTGACCACTGCACCTGTGTTGAGGTTACCCAGGGAGGATATCCTATATGAGGTGTATTGTGATGTGTCCAGGATTAGTTTGGGGTGTGTGCTTATGCAGGAGCACAGTGTGGTAGCTTATGAGTCGAGGCAGCTGAAACCTCATGAACAGAATTACCCTACTCATGATCTTGAGTTGGTGGCTGTCATCTTTGCCTTGAAGAGTTGGCAGCATTACCTTTTGCGAGAGAAGTTTGTGGTGTTCTCAGATCACAAGAGTCTTCAGTACATATTTACTCAGAAGGACCTCAATTTGAGACAGGGGAGATGGGTGGAGTATTTGCAGACCTTTGACTTTACTCTTGCCTATTGTCACGACCCGAGCAACGTGGTGCTGGCGGGACGTTTCTTAGTGGCACGATTCAGGAATGGATTCGTGCTACGTAAAGGAGAGGGGTTGGTTGAAGCGTAGATGGTGCGCGGCGAGAAGGTTTCAAGCGGTTCGTGGAGGAGAACGGATGGAACCCCTTCGGAGTTCGACGTGCCGACCCGGTTGAATGCGGGGAGCACGCCGCTAGTCGAGGACTTGATGTTGAAGAAGGGATTTGGCCATCCTTACACAACCGGTCGGGAACCGGAGCCGTTCTCCTGATGAGCCCAGGTGGCGGGCGAAACCAGTCTACGTGCGCTTCAACCCTCAAAGGCTAAACTTAGCGGACCGTGGATAGAGAAGCTAAGTGCCGCAAGGGGTTGAGAGGCGCAGGAAATCTGACCCCGTGACACTATACCCTGGGCAAGGGCAATGTTGTGGCTGATGCATTGAGCAGGAAGGGGAAGGCTGAGGTGGCCGTGAGAGAGTGGAAGCTGCTGGAGCAGTTGGCGATGTTGCAGTTGCAGCCTATTACTCGTGATGGTGGGACAGTCCTGAGTCCTATTGTTGTAGTACCTGCGTTGTATCAGCGAGTCCGGGAGGGACAATTGGGTGACATTGAGTGTGAGGTTCTCCGTGCCTGTATTGAGGCTGGTGAGCTAACTGAGGATTAGACCGAGGGTCCTGAGCATGAGTTGTCTTTTCAGGGGCGGCTCGTAGTGGCTTCTCCTCTCAGAGATGAGGTAATGAGGGAGTTTCATCAGTCTAGAGTTGCAGTGCATCCAGGAGGTACGAAGATGTACCATGCGCTTCGGGGGCATTTTTGGTGGCCTGGGATGAAACGTGATGTAGCTGATTTTGTTTCGAGGTACCTCACGTGTCAGCAGGTGAAGGCTGAGCACTAGCGGCCAGCAGGTATGTTACAGCCGTTGCCAATAGCGGAGTGGAAGTGGGACCACATAGTGATGGATTTTGTGACTGGTTTTCCACCCACTACTGAGAGGAAAGACATGATATGAGTGATTGTGGATCGGCTAACCAAGTCGGCTCATTTTCTTGCCGTTCGGGAGCGGGACTCCATTAGGGCATTGAGCCAGCTTTATGTGAATGAGGTTGTGAGACTACATGGGGTGCCATCGCCGATTGTGTCCGACCGAGATTCGAGGTTCACTTCCCATTTTTGGACAGGTTTGCAGGAGGCTATGGGGACAACGCTTCACCTGAGCACAACCTTTCACCCTGAGACTGACGGCCAGACAGAGAGGACGAATCAGACCTTGGAGGACATGTTGAGGGCCTGTGTGCTAGATTTTGGGGGTTCGTGAGCAACTCACCTTCCTTTGGTGGAGTTTGCCTACAACAACAGTTATCAGGCATCCATCGGGATGGCTCCTTTCGAGGCATTGTATGGGAGGCCGTGTTGATCACCTTTATGTTGGACTGAGGTCAGAGAGGCAGCTCTCTTGGGACCACAGTTGGTTCAAGAGGCTACCGAGAAGGTAAAGTTGATTCGTCAGCACTTGTTGTCCGCGCAGAGTTTTGCCACGTCGTGGACATCGGCGATTTGGGCAAAGTTCTAAGCTATCTACGCGGTTTATTGGTCCTTTTGAGGTTATGGCTCGTGTGGGGCCAATAGCCTACCGGTTAGCGTTGCCACTGCGATTGAGTCGAGTGCACAATGTGTGTTAGACCCCATTTTGACCGGGCCAGATCACAGCCAAAGAAATCCCAAAAATAAGAGTCATTTCTGAGGAATCTCAAAATGCCCCAAGGTCAACACTAAAGGATAGAGGATAAAATTTGGAAACTGATAACTGCGTAATTTGTCATTAAATTTGCATTTAATTTATGGGCTTTGATTTAATATTTTGTTGAATTAATGCATTTTTATAATAGTTTTTCTCAATTTTAATTATTTACTATTTTATTTATTTTTATAGATTCAATATTAATTTTGGTGATTTTTAATGCTAAATTAATTATTTCAATTTTGATATTAAATATTCGGGTTTATTTGTAATTTTACTAAGTGATATTTGGGTTAATTTTGATATTAATTCTTTGATTGATTTTTGTTTTATGGCTGATTACTTATTGTATATGGGTATTGCCCATGCATGCATGGTTAATTAATTCATTAAATTTCCTTTTGTGCAGGGATGAAAAAAATAGAAACCATGCGTGAGAAGATATTTAAGTGGAGAGAGAGAATCAATTAAAGTTATGGGCTCACTTTCAATTGGTTATTAGTGAATGAAGAAAGAGAGAGTTTCTAATTTTTGTTATTCGTGAGGTGACCTTGGCTTGGAGAAAAAGTCAATGTTTTTGGTATTTAAACTCATGCATGCAACGTGTGGGTGTGGGTCTTCGTCCATCGTTCCTTACACCCTGCACCCTCCACCACTCATCTCTCCTCCTCCACGTCAGCCCTATCATCACGTTGCAGCATCAATCCATCCACCACCAGTCCCTCCTACTTGCCGTTTTCATCCACGCAGCAGCACGCCCATCGCTATCTCGTCCACGTCAGCGCAGGCCTTCACCCATACGCCAAAACGCAACCTTCATGCATTGCACCCCTGCAGAGAAGAGGGCGCCATCTTCTTCCATCTCCATCGCGCGAAGCCTCCAGCGTCACTCCATCATGCACGCGCAGCGCGGTAGTTATTTTCCGAGCAGTAATTAGAGAGGGGTAGTGCGGCGAATATTAAAGATTCAGATCAAGTTCAAGACTGGATTTAATTGTTTGCAGCTTTTTTTAAAATTCTGTTCTAATACTGCTGTTCTAATTTTTCCAAACAGATTTATGATTTTTCAACCCATGGAGGGTTAAGTATTTTGTAATCGGTTTAACACAACACTTTGAATGCTTGTTTTGAATTCATGTTTTAATATTTAATTTGGTATTTTATGTGCTATGATTTAATTCTCTATCTCTTTGATCTGTTAATTTAATATCTCGGTTGAGTGTTGATTTGACAATTCATCGTGCGTTATTATTCTATCTGAGTGGAAAGATTTGTTTCGTAGGGAACGGGCAGTCTTTCGAGAATTAATTCATAATTATTCTGGTTAGAATAAATTCATAATTATTCATAATTATAGTGAGGTGGCATCTTGACTGTGCCCAAATCCGACTTGAAACGAAGAAGTTATGACTAAAATAGTTTTGGACATGAAAGTCAAGCTTGCGGAAAGACGGTCAACGCCCTCGGTCAAAATCGACTGAAAATGTGATTGCGAAAATTCCCCAGAAATAGTTCAGACGAATTTATAACCGCTGCCTCGAAGATTCGCGATCCACGATCGAAGACTCGCGATTCTGATCGGCCTCGTAGCGCGGCCTTGCCTCGAAGCCCGCAACCTCGAAGCCCAGCGAGACGCAGCCTCGAAGCTTAGTAGACTCGTAGCCTCGTAGCGCAGCCTTGCCTTGAAGCCCGCAGCCTCGAAGCCCAGCAGACACAGCCTCGAAGCTCAGCAGACTCGTAGCCTCGTAGCGCAGCCTTGCCTCGAAGCCTCGCAGTTAGCCTCACAGCAGTCAGCCTCAAAGATTCGCGATCCACGGTCAGCCTCGTAGCGCAGCCTTGCCTCGAAGCCCGCAGCCTCGAAGCCCAGCAGACGCAGCCTCGAAGCTCAGTAGACTCGTAGCCTCGTAGCGCAGCCTTGCCTCGAAGCCTCGCAGTCAGCCTTGCAAACGCAGCCTTGAAGCTCAGCAGACTCGCAGCCTTGTAGCGCAGCCTTGCCTCGAAGCCTCGCAGTCAGCCTCGTAGCCTCGTAGCGCAGCCTTGCCTCGAAGCATCGTAGCGTAGCCTCCAACCCTTCGACGCGGTTATGACCCTTCGATGCGGCTACAACCTTCGACCCTTCGACCCTTCGACCCTTCGACGCGGCTACGACCCTTCGATGCAGCTATGACCCTCGACCCTTCAAGGTAGCTTTCAACCTCCACCCGGCAGCCTCCAACTTCGATCCTGTGACCTGCGAGGCAGCCTTCAGCCTTCAACCTTGCGATCTGCAAACTCTAGAATGACACCGTTTCTGCTTCCCTTTTAAGTGCACAGTAAAGCGGACGCTGTGTCTCTCGAAATTGATTTAAAAGGCTCAAAACACGTTTTTAATGCCTGGGAACCCGCTTTCACCTCGTAAATGCCTATGTCATTCTTGAAACTTGTTGTTAACGCATGGGAACTCCAAAGGTCATGACATTTAATTCACCAAGTACCCAGGTGGGCAGCTGTTCCCTCTTGAAACTCTATAAAAGGGAGACATTACCCATTCCTGAGGGGGATCCTGTTTTTGGGGAAAGAGGAAAAAACGTCTGGGAACATAAAGAGTTTTAAAAAAAAAAGCCAAGAATTCTGCAGACATTATTGGCTGGAGCTGAAGAAAACGTCCTCCACCACCCTTGCTGGAGTTTAGTCCCCGCATTCCTCAAGCATTCAAAGAGGAGTAAAGCTAGCAGGAACATCAACCTTGATTTCCAGGTTTTATTCCCCTCTTCTCTTACATTCTTCATCATAAACTATACCAATCTCACCTTCTTTTATCCAAAGATACAAAACGTTTTCAAAGGCCTGGTGGCCGTGGGATTGAGCTTTTATGCTCACATCCTCCCCACTTGGCTAACATTGAATCTGATAGTGAATCTGAGCTCCCCTATATGCTCTTCACGACATCGGACTCAACTTTCTCGTTTTTAAAATAAAACCCCAAATTCCTTTTAAATAAACCCAAGCTTTTGTGGCCGTGAGATTAAGTCTTATTGCTTATGTCTTCACCACTAGCCAACATCAACTGTGGTAATGAATTCGAGCTCCCTGTTGTGCTCTTCGTGCTACTGGCTTTCTTTCTGTTTTCTTGGATAAAACAAAAGAATAACATTCTTTTTCTAAATAAACCAACCACAGTTTTTACAATGAGATAAAAGGAAAGAAAGGGAAGTTAAAATAAGCAAGCACTCATAGACAAAGACTAGGTACCAATTTTGGGCGTTGTGGGGGTGCAAGAGCCTATTCTTCCTTCCTAACACGTAACCGACTCCCGAACCTTTTTTATGGAACCGTAGACCCTCCTAGGTGGCCAAACACACCTTCATCTTTGTTTGGTGGCGACTCTGTTTCTTCTATCTCTCTTTTCGGTTTTGTGTGAGCTATGGCAATGATGGCTCAATGACCAAATCTCCATCCAAAGGAGTAATCTCAAGCCAGTCACGAGCCCGGACGACACCGGTGATGACAATGTGTTTCATGTATCCCAGTTGCAGAAGTATCATCCTGACCCCACTCATGTGATCAGAAATTGGACATTGAGGATGACATGTCAGTTGTTGAGACCCCTATCGGTATACTAGATCAGCAGGAGAAACTTTTGCGTGGTCATGCTATTCCTTTGGTTCGCGTGCTATGGCAGCACCGTGGTATTGAGGAGGAGACTTGGGAGCGTGAATCCAAGATGCGTGAACAACACCCAGAGTTGTTCGAGGACGAACAATCTTGAGGGTGGGAGGTGGCTGTTGGCCAAGGGGTAGTAATGTGTTTTCTTGTATGTGGTTCATGATTTGGTGTATTTGTATTTGTATTTATAGACTGGTATTTGTATTTGTATTTATATTAAGATGTGTTTTAAGATTGCAATGTGTTTGAGATGTCCTGTTATGTTGTGTGATCCATTTGGGTATTATGGCTTGCCGTTTTGCAAATGGGTAGCATGTGTTTGTTATCCCTCGTATGTTTCTTTTCGAGGGCGAAAAGTCTTAAAGGGGAGAGGATGTAATGACCCGTGTTTTGGAATGTGTGGAGTTAGTCACAGTTTTTCCTTTTTAGTGGCAATTTTCTAGTTTTTGGGGGAACTTCTACTCATGGACTTCAGCCAAATCATTTTATTTACCAAATAGGAAACTGTTGACGAAAGAGGGCAGCCTAGGGAGGCAGAAATAGAGTGCACGTGATATGGGGCATTATGACGTGCAAAGTTTTTATTACATGTCTGCCTTCTACATGATGCAAGGAAGCTTGGAGTATATTTTCACAGCATTTGGAGTTGCACGTCATATGGGGATATGACGTGCATTATGGCGTGCAGCCATATTTTTGCACCATCACCTTGGTTTTGTTATTCTAGTAATCTTTTTCCAAATGGGCATGTTGAAATTATGGATATTTTGTTGTGTGTGGATACGGGGAAAGTCATAGCTTGTTCCATCAAAACTATGTCGTTTTGATGCTGGAGTTCACTTAATCAAAACTACGTCGTTTTGATTGTCTAGGTGTCTATATAAGAGGTGGAAGATTCTTAGGTTTAGGGTTCTTGTTTTGGCTAGCCACCGCAGCCGTCGCAGAGAGAGAGAGGGAAAGAGAGCTTCTGGTTACTGCCGGAGCGTCTTACGTGGGTGGACGGCATCCAGCGTGGGAACGAGAAGGATTTTCTTTGAGGTAGGGGTTCTGTCTTCTTGTACCCAATCTAGGGTTAAGCCCTACGGTGGATTAACTATTGAGTTATGGTGTTGTTGATATATTATATATATATATAAATTCATATAGGTGTGACCTCCTATATGAATGTTGGCCTTCAATGGCATATTGTTGTGTTTGATATTAAGCATGTGTGGCTACGCATCTTAGGTGTTTGGTTTTAAGCCTGTATGGCTACGCATGTTAGGTGTTTAGTTTTAAGCATGTGTGACTGGGTTTTTGAGCCTGTGATTGTATGCGTGCTAAATGTTTGATGTTATGCCTGTGTGACTGCGGATTTTGTGTTTGATGTTATGCCTATGAGGCAATGTAACTGAATATGTTGGCCTGTGTAGCGCCTGAGAGGCTGTGGCAATGTTTGTAATTGTGGATATGTTAGCCTGTATGGCTAAGCCTGAGAGGTTGTGGATATGTTAGCCTGTGTGGCTAAGCCTGAGAGGTTATGGATATGTTAGCCCGTGTGGCTAAGCCTGAGAGGCTGTGGATATGTGAGCCTGTGTGGCTATGGTAACGGCTGTACCTGTTCTGTGACTTGTGGATTGATACTCAACTATGTAATATAACCTGTTTATATCTTATTGTCACTACACAGCACCTGTGCACATTCTCATGTAGATGCTAGGAACATGGGATGGGTAGGGGAGACATGATCCCTATTGAGCTGTGGTTGCTCACCCCTCCTACTTTGATGTGTTTTCTTTCAGGAACCTACAAGCGTTAGGTGGGACCCCAAGGTAAAAGATCGTATTTGTTATATTGTTTCTTTTCAATTGTGTTATTTTGTGGGAACTGATGTAGCCCTAGTGGGGAGAGGTTGAAAAAGGGTTTTGACTGTAATAAAGATGTTGTTTGGTTGTAAACGTGGTTTGAGTTTTAATAAAGACATTTGATTTATAACTTTGTGAGTATCTGTTGTGATCTTGTACGATGTCCTACATGGATATTTGATTTTGTATATCTACCCCTTGCCCGCCGGGTGAGTAAAGGGGAGTCACGAACCGGTTTCCTCGGGTTGGAAATCCGGGGCGTGACAATGTATAACCATAAGTTTAGCTAATGATATTCCAATGTTCGTCATTTATTTATGTTTTGTTTTAATTTTATCTTTCTAGTTTACCCTTACATTTCTTTCTCTCTTGTTGCTGTCTTCTTTTCTTTTCGCACAACCTTTGGACGTAGCTCCTCATATACGTACAACCTCTCTACTACGGGATATCTATTTATAGTGTGATCTCTATAAGATCATCAATTTCATAAACCTAACACCATCAAACATTCCTTAACAACAACAGTAAATTGACTCACGATCACAAACCATGCTGATCTTTAATCTAGGATTGGACCGTTAACTTCATGTCTTACATAAGGGCCACAGCGGCATCAACGCATCTAATGTCCATTTTCAAAATTTGCAATGGTGATGACGCCAGGCTTAAGTTCTCTCTTATTGACTATCCGATCTCGAATCCAACCGACATTGACCACTAGCTCTATGTTGGTGACGAGGGTCGACAACACCATGGAGGGCGAGATGCTCTCTAAGTCTAATATCATCAATAGGTGATTGGGTATGATGTGGAACGAGCACGGCGTACTTGACACACAATGCAAACGTGAGGACAATATTAGGAGTGTAAAATGGACTGTCGGTTTGCGAACCGAACCAAAAATTTTTTATCCATTTTAATTGCGGGCCTAAATGGACCAATTCGGTTAGGTCTTGTCTTTGCAGACCAAATCCATGCGAATACAGACTGGTCCGCGGACAGACTTGTCATTTTAAAAAAAATATTTTTTTTAATTATTACATATTCTACTTAATATATTAGTACATGTTGCCTAATTCTATTAATTTTAAAATTGAAGTTTAAAAATATATATATTTTTAAATATGATTTAAAATATTTAATAAAAATAACTTATAATATTTATTTAAAATAAATAAATAAAAATGGACTGGTCCATTTTACATCTTTAGACAATGTAGCCACTCATCTGGAGGCGGTGCATGGCATCATGGAGCATCTATCACATGATGGAGAGGGACGGAGCAGATGGTTGTGAGACTGTTGCCATGGCCTCCTAATTCATCGGTGTCCTGGTGGAAGCAGAGGGCCAGTTGCAATAGCAGAGGCAGCGTGTTATGTTTAAGTTTTCTTTTGCATAGGATATGTTATGAATATTTGAAAAGTTGAGGTAAATGGGTTGGTGTGGAAACCTCAGCTAAAGGTGAAATTTATCTAAATTTACAAAATTTTATTGTTATAGCTTTTCATATAGCTATATGCATTAGGGACAAGTTGAAATAAATTTTGCTATAGCTAATGGATTGAGAAAAGCTATAGCTAATGGATTTGAGATGTTTTTACCCTAATATTAATAAATATGTGGCTTATAACTAGTTCAAATATGAAGTTATCTAAAAAATTTAAAATTGATATGATATTGATGGAGTTCAATAATTAATAAATATTAAGTGTAAAGATTGGAGCATGTTTGTTTTGACTGTTTTATATTTTTATTTTTAAAATGTTGTAAATGTTTTTAAGTATATACAATAAAAAACTGAATACAACAAAATATTGTTTTTATTTTTTAGATAAAAAAATTAAAAATAATATTTTATTATTTTCAATTTTTTGTTTTCTATATTCAAAAATAACTATCACATTTTAAAAACAAAAATAGAAAATAATCAAAACAAACATGCCCTAACCCATTTAAAAACTTAACTCATCACCATAAAACATGTTTTTATTATATAGAAAAAGATTTATGAAAACTTTTATGCTCCCCATGTGATGATGGCAAAATATAATAATGTATATAATTTAAATTAAAAAACAAAAACATAATAGTAAAGTTATTAAAATTTAGAATAATATTAATTAAGTAAACTACTTTTAAAAATTAAAATTTGGACAAACATATTTTTTTATTTCACCTCATAAAAATTTTGATACAAAAGTAGTTTTTTTAAAAAATAATAATATAATTATTAAATTTTAGGTAAATATTAATTAAATAAATAAATTTTGAAATTTAAAATTGAAGTATAAATATGAATGATTCCATTTCTGCTTCACGGAAATACTTTTGTTTTATAATAAATATATATTTATTATATATTTCGAACATTCAACGGAGAAACGGTCCTTTCCAAGACTCCAACTGCTATAAAAGTAAATATATAATAAAATGTTTTAATTTTAATTTTAATTTTAATTTTAATTTTAATTTTATTGTTTATAAATAGCTCAAAGCTCCGAAGCTTCGCCCTGCAAGCATTGCTGCTCTCCGTTACCTCCTTATCTTCGTCTTCCCCTCTCTCTCTCTCTCTCTCTCTCTCTCTCTCTCTCTCTCTGGAAAATGAATCCTTCAGAAACCCCAACCCTAGTTGGAGGGTCAAGCCACCAAAATGGCCGATTCGAGCAGAACGTGATCGTAATGAGGCACGGCGACCGCATGGACAACGCTGAGCCGCTGTGGGCGTCCACAGCGGCGCGGCCGTGGGATCCTCCTCTGGTCGAGGCTGGCCTCGCCCGCGCCTTCTGCACTGGCCGAAACCTCCGCAAGCGCCTCCATCTCGAAGCCCCGATTCGACGCGCCTTCGTCTCCCCATTCCTCCGATGTGTTCAGACCGCCTCCGAGGCCATCTCCGCCATTTGTGCCGTCGACGACGATCCCCTCCGAACCACCTCCGATGGCGTCTCCATAGATTCTTCCAATATTAAGGTCTGACTCTCTCCTCTCATCTCCTGCCCCTCTATGCTGCATCAATTTATAAATTGAATCCGCATCGGTTTCAACTATAAGTGCGAATGTTTTTATCATACGAGGTTCTGGTACCGTGCCTAAATAATTGATCGAGGGATTAGGGAGCTGTTAATAGTAGACCACGTTTGGGTTTGATATCTGACTGGAACAGAATTGAAAGATTATCTCATGGGAAAGAAATTTCCAGAAAAACAATTTCATATAAAATTTGTTTTGTTTGTGTTTTAACTCGCCTTCAAAGTTGTGTCTTTCGCGCTTGATTGTCCGATATTATAAAATTATTATTTCCCTTATTATTCTTCTATTCACTCAACTTCAAAATTATAAAATTCCCTTATGGATATTTATTAACCTTGAGAACTTATTGTCACTGTGGTGGTGATTTGGAATGTTGGCAAAAACAGCCAGAGCACTATGAGCGTCGTGGTGGTAGTAATGGGTGTGATTACACGTTAATGAAATTTCATATTCTAGTCAACAAGTACTATTGATTCTCATTCGCTACAATCTGAAAAAAAAAAAAAAACTATCCTACCAAATAGAGCCTTGAGAGAAACAGAGACTACCAAAAACAAAAAAAAAATCCCTCGCTTTTGGGATAGTAGTTTATTGTCAACCGAATGGCCTAAAAAATATATAAGGGAACATGTTTTCTGTCCTACAAAACTGAGCCTTCAAAGAAAGATAAGACAGAATGGTATATATCTAAGATCCCTGTACAATTGGAAAGGTTCATGCCAGATATATCAGTCTTCAGCTATTTATCTTCTGGGCATTGTTTATTTATTTATAGTGCTCTGTGCTTGGCATTTTTATCTGTGATGTGGATAGTCAAGTGTTCCCTTTAGCTAGTCGTCCCTCTCCCTCACAGTGAACAATGAAAAGGTTTTTTTTTTTTTTTTTTGCATAGATTAACGGATGCACATTCATTTTCTTATGTTTCTAACAGCCTAGTTACATTTTACTTGCAGGTTTCAATTGAATATGGACTTTGTGAGATGATGAATAGTGTTGCCATAAGGCTGCCTCCCAAAGACGGGAATTGGAGCTTAAATATCCCAGAGCTTGAATCCATTTTACCTGCTGGGACACTGGATCATACGGTGGAGCCAATTTATAAGCAGGTATAAGAACATAAAAAAAAAAAAATGTTCAAGTTTTTGTCTCTTGATTTTAGCTTTGTTATGCATATCTTAACAAATAGTATGTTTACTGACATATTGCTTGAGAACTCCAGTTACCTGATTGGGAAGAGTCTTTAAGTGGTGCACGAACCAGATATAAACAGGTTGTCCTAGCCCTGGCAGACCAATTTCCCCAGGAAAACCTATTGCTTGTCACACATGGTAAGCCTTGCTCCTACCCGGGGCCATTATTACAATTCATTCCATTAGATGTTAAGCTTACTGTTTCTCAACGGACGCTGAGTCCAAAGACTGTAATACTAATTTTCACGTAAGAAAAAGTGAAGTATCTAAATACCCGTCTAAGCTGTGGGGGATGTCATGCAGGCGAAGGAGTTGGAGCTGCGTTTTCTGCATTTTTGAAGGATGTTACCGTGTATGATGTAAATTATTGTGCATATGTACACTTGAAGCGGACTGTCACCTTCGGTGAAAATAAGTCTATAACTTCCGGGAACTTTGAGGTTGTTACTGAGCATCACACTGGTATCAGTTATTGCCCATCGAGTGAGGTGGTCGAATGATTCTGCATCAGCCGCTTAACATGGAAATCCCATTGAAAAACGAATAAGTGAAGCCTTTAAAAATGTATGAGTTTGTAATCAGTATTAGTGATTTATTTTGTGTTTTTTTTTTCTGCCATTTGTTTTGGAAAGGATCAATAAGGAATTGTCATTGTCTAGTGTATAAGATTCCTTTCTTCCTTAAATTTAAAATGCTATTAGTTTGGCATTGTGTTTTGGATGTACTTGGATCAGGCTTCCTTCCTTCAAATAAAGGGAATTTACTTTAGAAAACGTGAGAGAAAGAGCAGTATAAAAGCTTGCATGGTTTGAGATAAACAATAATAATCATTACTGCTACTAACATCACAAATATATGATGAAAAAGCCTTCAGGGTTATCATGTGGTTCACCAGTCTGTCAGGCTTGGAAGTGGATCAATGTGATCGAACATATCGGTTGGAAAGTCATCAAAGAAGCTGTCTGGAGTTATCGGACCACTGTCAATTTTCCCTCCACTCTTATTGCCAGAGCATCCTTCTGGTGCAAGCGGTGGCAATGGCGGTAGCGGCAGCCCAAGTGAGAATCTCCCTACATTACCAAGCTCGCAGCCATCCCTGCCTTCGAATGCCTCCAAGAAGTTAGCATCCTCTAGTACTTGGGAATGTGGGAACTCAAGGATAGGGGCTTCCAGTTGGGGCTGTTCAAAGCTTGGGTTTGGATCATTCTCTGTAGGGTTGAACTCAACTTGAGTATCCAAGTCAAGTGAGTTTGGGTTTATGAGATCAGGCAATGGCACCATCCTGATGGGGTCAGGGGTTTGGACGTGGGAACATGATGATGAGGAGGAACAGGTGTGAATGTTGGAGGATGATTCTGCCTTCAATGTTGAAGAACCAATACTGTTTGGAGCCGCCTGATAATCAATTCAAGCGCACATATTATCCTCCACCCAAAAAAAAAAAGTGTAAAAAGTTAAAAAAAAAAAAAGATAAAAGAAAAAGAAAGAACACAATTTGACAAATAAAGTGGTCAACAATGATTCGTCCGGTATGTCCTCTCGCAATCTCCTCTATCTAAAGATCAATCAATCATCATATTGGGACAAATGCATCATTTATGAGGAAACTCATTTTTAATATTTCTTTTTGGGTAAGTTTAATATTAGATTATATTCATCAGCTTTAGAGCAGTTTAATCAAATTAAAAACATAAAACAATTACCTCCAAAGTGGAGAGAGGATGGAAGGTAGGGGTTTTGGTGTATCTGTGAGATCTGGGTGGTGGTGTAGTTGGGGTGGTCTGGAGGATCCTGGCAAGCCTCTTCTGGCGGCTGCTCCAGAAGTTCTTGACATCGTTGTCGGTGCGTCCGGGCAAGTAGCGGGCGATTCTGGCCCATTTGTTCCCGAATTGTGCCTGCAATTCTATCACCACCCTCTCCTCCTCCGCTGAAAACTTCACCCCACTTCACAACACAACACACAAGCCCACCACTCCAGTTGAGTAATAAAATTCAATGCAGTAATCATTAAAAAAAAAAAAAAAACTTCAAAGCTTCTCACGTGTATATAAAACAGAAAGATGTTACTGTGTATTAAATTTCAACCACATGGCCAACTATTCAAGAAATACTCCCCCTGCATCTGAGATTCAGAAATATTCAAAAAAAAAACATAAAGACATACTCCAAGTAGCGTCTAATGAAATTGCAACATCGCTGTTACTGGTTTTAAATTATTTTTCTCCCATCAAATCAAAACTATATCGCCCAATAAGCTTTTGAGAACGAAACTGATCAAATTTCATCTATGGAAATTCGAAATACATACTTGGCCATTAAAGTTTCGTTCGAATACAAACCACATTTTTTTTCCTTTGTAATGTTTGGTTATGTCGACCAGGCATTCAAAGTGAGAGTATTAAGGCAACTACATCATAAATTCAGACCATACCCACATTTCAGCATAAAATAATACTCATCTTCAGTGCGGAAACACATCATATTCATGGGAGGACAGAGACACTTTATGTACGTGGTTGATTCTGAAGGAATTATGGAAAAAAAACCAAAAACAAAACAAAAAACAGACAAGTTTTTTTTTCTTCAAGACGTTTCTTGCGAATGTGTGTTGTGTGTGTGAGTGATGATGATGCGAGAGGTGAGAGGTGAGAGGTGACCTTTTCAAGTTGGGGCGGAGCTTGTTGACCCAGCGGAGGCGGCAGGACTTGCCGGTGCGGAGGAGGAGGCCTTTGGATCGAATGGAGCTCCAGTCCCTGGGGCCGTACTTGTTAACGTGGTGTATCAGAATCTCGTCTTCTTCTGCCTTCCATGGACCTTTCCTCACCATTTCTCTTCCTTCGTCCCTTCTCTCTCTTCCCATCTCTCTCTCTGTCTCTCTCTCTCTCTGTCTCTGTCTCTGTCTCTCTCTCTACTGAATAAGAAGCCGATCAAAGTTCGTGTTTCTGTAACGCTGTTTTTTTCCCACTTTTTTTTTTGTTTTTTTGGGTTTGTGACGGTTGATCAACGGTTACTTCCACTACTTCCACCATCCCACATTCCCACTTTTTTCTCGTTATTTTTAAAAGTTTGAAAACTATTATATAAAATTAACCATAAATAATAATAATAAATTTGATATCACGTGTATCCCTCCGATTGGGCGGGCTTGGATCCGGCCCACGACAATATTCGTGTATTTTCAGGACAAATCTCATTTGTTTCTTTTACTAATTAGAAAAAACAACCGACGAATGTATATATATATATATATATACTCTTCTCTCTCCACCATAATTTTTAGCCAAAGCAGGACTTTTGTGTCTTTTTCTTTCTTTCAATATTACCTCTGATTATTTCTACTATTATTTAACCGGTACTCTTTGCTTTCAACAACCTGACTTGCTTAGTTGGATACGTTATAAATTAAATAATACATAATTTATATTTTTAAATACAATTATTCTATTTTTATATTAATTAAATAGACAAACAAGAAATCTAATGTAAATTAACTTTTATGAGATTACATTAATGATCCATGTAATAATGACAATTTTGGATTTTAAAAAAATATTGCCTATAGAAACTCCTGCTTTTTTATATGTACTTGTATAATACTTTGACAAATAACTCTATTAATTCGGAAAAAAACTTGTGATTTAAACTCAATACTTCAACTTGTAGTTTGAACTTATTTGAACTTGTTAACTTGCAACTTCATATAAGTTAAACTTACGGTTTAATTGTATGAACTTGCGTTTTCAAGCTTGGCTTGTAAACTTATGGACTTGTAAAACTTTAAGGTTTCAACTTGACATTTAAGCTCATATCCTGTGACTTTTTAGTTCAAAGAGGAATGCTAACTTGTAATTTAATGGGTAAAAGTCAAACATGTGATCTAATTGTATAAAATTATACTTTAAAGCTTATATTGCAAATTTAAAGTCATGTAATACTCCAAATTTTTGGTTTTAAGCTCATATTTTCAATCTTCGGCATAGGATCAAGATTGCGATTTAATTGTATGAAATTACAGTTTAAAGCTTGAATTATAAACTTAAAGTCTTATAATATTCCAAATTTGTGATTTAAATTCAAAGCTCCAACTTGTTGTTTAAGTCATTAGGGTGTGAGGCATTTGTAAGAGCACTAGTAGCAGATTCCTTATATAGGTCTATTTCTCTATATTTGTGGAAAAAAGTTTTTAAAAAATTATAAAATAATTCTCACAACAGATGCCCTATATTTAACTTTCTCTATAGGATTTATATAATGTTTTTCAATATATTGATAAGCACTATTCACTTACTATAATTATTAAATTATATCTAAAAAAATTTCTTACCTTTGTCTTTCAGGTTTCCCATAACATGAACTTTTATTTCATATTAAATTATAAAAAAATATTAATAAATAAAATAAGTAGCATAAAATATTATTTTAATGATATAAAGGGTAATTTAGGAAATCTATTGTGATGTATATTTATATATGAAAGCAAAAAATAATTTAAAACTATAAATTTAAGAAACTTGTTGGGAAACTATTGTGAGTGCTTTAAAGATAGCATACCTAAACAGATAGTGAACTCAAAAACTAATATTGTGCAAATTACAAAAAATGCTTGCAAAATTTGTGTTGGTCTAACAAACAAACAAAAAAAGGGTCAGGACCAACCACCCCCCTCTCCTTTTTTACACTAAATAGACCACCAATACTTAGCCTCGTGGTATTGGTTGCCCTGTGTTGAGAAAAATAGAAAAATTAAAATATCTTTGTGTCTACAAGAGATATTACTTCGATTGCTAGTATAGGATTTGAGGGTATCATTTAATATTGAATGTGACTATATCCTCCAAGACATTGACTCACAATCATTCTACCATCAAAAAACTAATCTTTGCCGTAATGCTTCCTTAAATCATCGTTATTCTTTATCAAAACTATTTTCTTCCTTTGACTCCTCCCAGGTAAATCTAGAAACCTGAGACTAACATTCCTACAAACAATACGACCTTAGTTTTGACCTCTCAATTTTATTACTAATTATTGTCCAGATCCCTCACCTTGCAATTACCACCATTCCTTGTAGGTTGAAATATAAATTTGTAAACAATTCTTGATGTATAATGGGTGAATAAAATTATGGATAGTTAGTGCTTTTTAAGGTAAATTGGAATTGCAGATTGTGCACAAATAGGTGAATAATAAAAACAATTGAAAGATATATTAATGTTGAAATAAGTAATATGGGAAGAAATGGTAAAAATAACACTAAAATATTATGACTTCGATAATAATACTACACACACATATATATAGAGTTGATAAATAAAAATAAATTACACCAAATACAAATAACGTTAGAATCATTTGATTATAATTGAATGGTCTAAATTATATTTTTATTTAATTATAAAAATATATGAACTGAACTATTCTATTATCATCTAACAACTTTAAACATACTACATTCATTTTCTTTTTATCATTCTCCTCTCTATATAAAGATATATATATTAAAAAAATAATTATTCAATTAGAATTTAAACACACAACTAAATAATGTTGTTTTGATATATTACTAAATAAAAATATATCATTTTAACTACTTTTTAGAGACAGCACCACACGCACCAAAACCTAATTAAAATAATATTACTTTGATATATTACCAATCAAAAGTATGCCATTTTAATTATTTTTTACGGACAGCATGCTCACAATCCCATATTTGTGTCAACTCCCTAGAAGGAAGGGTGGAGGGTCATCTTCCACGCCGTGTTTGAGAAGTCATTAAGGACCTGGAATAGATTTTCCAAAATTCTCTTCTTCAACAGATGCTTAAGCCCAAACGACTCTGCAAATTTCTCCCTTATATTGCAGTAACGTGCAAAACACATGAAATGTTAACATATGGAGAAAGCTTGAACATGCTTTACAAAAATTATTTAGGAAGGAATCGATCTACAAATATAATATAGGAAGTTGACAGTCGGAGAAACCAGTATCAGCATAATGAATGAACCCGTCTATAGAGTATGTATGCACTGAGATCTGAGAAAACCCACTTGAGATGCTTCCGGCAGAGGCAGTCAACCAACTTTCCTTAGTAACTGTATAATAGACACTATTCCCACCCTTGCTGCAAAAGCTTACCATAATCTGTGCTTTTCCCAATGACCAGTGCTTGGATTTTTTTGAAACATTTTTTTGGGACCAGGGGGGGGGGGGGGGGGGGGGTCTTGGGGGGTTGTGGTGTTTGTTCTGATGAGTGAGGGGTTAGCATCCATCTCCTCGTGAGAAACCCTTTTCCCAGTGTTGAGTTATCAGTTGATAATGGACTAGGTGAAGTCCCAATCTTGACTGGAATATTATTTGGTCCAATAAATTTCTCCATTAGGTCAAGTCTACAATGGACATTGGTTCTGCTTGCATTGAACTTTCAAGGCAATTATCTAAAGATCTTTTAACTGCAGACCCATTTTGGCAGTCAGGAAAATCATTGTCATTGGAATTAAGCTTCTCGTGGATTTCAGAGGCTGCTTCAACCAGAGCACTCTTCTCTCCGTTCCCAAGGACAACACCACTAGATAGAGTCCCATTACCAGAGAACAATCCAGATGGAGAGGCACATATGGATAGGGGGCGCGCATCAACCCCTGCCTGATCCCCAATACTACAATTGGCGTTATTATTCGTGGCCTTAAAAGGCCCCAGACAATCATTTGACACCCCATTCTCATTCTCTGATGAAAGGTCCATCCTTGTTTGGTGGCTCTCATCAGCAGAACCTCTATCTTTATTAGCAAAGTTCTCGTCAACAATTTGTTGCTGAACCACATCTGATTTGGTACCCTGCCTGGTATTTGCATCAACTAGTGCCTCTAAAAGCATCTGCACAGAAACTGCTAAAGAAACAGCATGGTCACGAATCAAAGAATCACTAGGTGGACACCTCAGCAGGTCACCTAAAGCCCGATTGTATTGCAGTAAGCTGTTAGAAGGCAGAGCAGATCCCTCTAAGCGGCAAATGCTAATAACCTTAAATGCATGCTCACATAAATTGCCCATTTGTCCCCAATCACAATTGCAAACCGGGAACTCTGATTTGGGATTCCAGACAACATGATGTCGGTTTTGATCACCCTCATTAAAGACTTTGGCGCATCCACCTTCAAAGACAACATCGGAGTCTCGTATCTTCAGTGCTTTACGCCAAGGCGTTAAACCACTGACCCACTCATCTTTCCAGTATCGTGCAAAATCTTCCTTCTCAGAATATTCATCAAGCCAAAAGTAGGAATGTACTTTCGTGCCCAACTTATCAACCAACCAATCGGCACGTTGGTAAACAATGAGATCTTTTTCATTCAAAAGCCGCAGCTTGAGCTGATTGTGGTAAAACTCCATTGCAGCACAAGTCTCATGGCTGGCAAGTGGAAGAGTCCTCAATGCAGTTGTCCAAATCCCTGAGTCAATACCAAATTTGCTCATTTTTATTTTCTCAATGAAATGAACTTGAAGGAGAAATTTTGAAGTCTTCCCGCAACTAAACCAAGATTCTGTATCTCTTTTCATCCACAAAAACCTATTCCTAGGACTTCTTTAGTTTTAAAAGAAGAAGCTAGCATTAATCAGAGCAGAGGAAATATTGACTGTTTTGGTTGTAAATGACAATTAGTAGGACTAGAAATGCAAACAAGCAAATGTTACACAATTTGTTTTAAAAAACAACTATTGCATTGCCGAAAAGTGAAAAAATAATAAATAAGAGAGAGAGAGAGAGAGAGAGAGAGCCTAACCCAATCTCGGGTACCAAACTGCCTTGAAGTAATCCATAAACATTGATTCATCGACAAAATCTTCAATGAAATCCTCAAACAGATCCACAGTTCCACATCCTCTGCATATGTTATCTATTGCCTGACCAAGCTGTTCTGAAATTTCAACACTCAT
This sequence comes from Taxillus chinensis, assembly GCA_023512835.1. Taxonomy (NCBI): domain Eukaryota; kingdom Viridiplantae; phylum Streptophyta; class Magnoliopsida; order Santalales; family Loranthaceae; genus Taxillus; species Taxillus chinensis. Next base: position 1,655,081 of record CM042086.1, read on the forward strand.
CGGAGTATTTGTACAATGCTTTAGTATATTTTTATGCCATGCATGACGGATTCGCCAAAAGGAGAACAAGACGGGGCAATGGAACACATCCCTGAGACAATGTAGGATAAAGCCATTTAAGCTAGCATATAAATAAAATGGATTTTGTAGACCCTATTCATTATTAATGCAAGATTAAAATGTTGCAGTCCTAATTATAATGTTGGAAACCAATAAAAAAACAAAAACAATAAACCATAATGGGCAGTTTAATCAATCAGCTACATACATATTTCCAGCCTTGCTGACAATAATCCACTGAAAACCTTTAAGATGCCATTAACAAGCTTTGACAAGGATCTTGTATTAATCAAAACTACAACATAGAAGCCAACCTGATTGTCAGGACATCAGCCAAAGGATCATCCACAATAAACCCAGCCGATTCCCATGTAGGATCTTTTGTGCGAACTCTATTATAGAGAGCCATCATCCATTTATAAGTATCACCACCTGGGAATCTCGGAGATACTATCCAAGCCACTGGAATTGCCTTGTTTTCTGAGTTGAACACAAGGAGACTGTAGATTGGATGCTGCATTTGATAGAGAATTAAAAAAAACCCAGTTAGCACAAATGTATCCAGTATCTACGGTAGTAGTCTCCTAGCCCCCATCAAAATTAATGACCATAATAGTGTTTTGATATTTTTTGTTAATTTTGAAAGTTGGTTTTAATTTTCAAGTACTTTAAACTCTGATATAATGGGACTTAAAAGTACAGATATATCTGTGTAGGGTTTATTTCCAATAGAAACATAGGTTTATGATGCAATAGTTGGTTGCAAAATTAAATTCTATCTCTAGTCCCTATGCATGGTACATTAGGAACACTGGAAGGAACAAACCTTTAACTTGTTTGTGCCAAACCTTGAATCCGAAGCAAGAAGGCAGTTATTCCCAAAACGAATCATCTGTTGCAGTTGCCACTCAGTTTGGATACCCAAAATGAAAGGGTCAGAATCAGAAAATTCCTCATAGAAGAAGACATTACTCTGGTTGCTTTCGACCCACATACTAACACTGACAGCATCATCTGGATCCAGTTCATATGTAGAGCGGCGGATGCTCCTCTCCAGTTTCCGGACATACCTATGGGTTAGAAGGTCATCACGATTAGATGGACCACCATGTCTCTCCACTGATTCGTTGTGTCTCTGCATAATTGTCTCTACAGAGACTCCCACATAAAGTAGAGACAAGACACGGAGACGGAGTTCCTCTGAGATATATGGAGCATACATAGCACGTGTCCCAGCAGACTTTGCATCCTGTGGGCCATGGCATGGAAGCCCTTTCTTATCAACATGTTTATCTTGATTATATATGATAAGTGCTACTGATGGCTCTGCAATCAAGCGCTTTACAATAAAGTGGCAGGTGCACCCTCTTTTTGTTTTCGGACGACCAGCAGGACTTTTCCTTGGAGGATAATTCCTACTGGGTCGTACAACCCCACCCGTCCTGTGGTCATCAGGGCCAAAGGAACACCAATACCTGCAAATTCCATATCAGCACATCTGATTAGAGAGCATCAGACAAAAATAGTAGAGGAAAAAAAAGGCACTTCTAATTAGAGAGTATTAGACAAGGTAAAAGTAGAGAAACAAGGGTGGGGCTTACAAGATATATTCAAGAATGCTGTCAACCTTCAACTTGGATGGTGCCTTTGGAGACCGCCGCCTCCTGGCTTCTACATGGAATCTAGTAGGACAATTTGTATTTGAAGATTCACCCCTCACATAATCATCTACTCTAGCAAATGGTATTAAAGCAACTCTATCTATATTGTCACGCCATCCTTCCACCTTTGACCACACGAGATCACCCGAAGAGAACTCCAAAGCTGGAGGATTTTGCACAGGAAGGGATAGAATCTCATCCCACCTGGCCATCTACAAAGCATACAACTAAATTCATGCATTTTGATATTAACAAATGATGGGAGTCGAAACTTAATTTGCCCATAAGACAAGCCTAGACTTAAGCATATTCAAGAATGAAAAAGTCAAAATGTCATGTATACATTCTAATTAGTCAAATAAGATTGATCTTTTACACAATTAATTCAAAATGTCATCCATTTTAATAACACAGACACACATCCAACATAATTAAAATTCTGAAAGGAAAAATAAAATTACAATATGCCCTCAGGCTTACAGCCCTCCTGCTTAAACATTCGCTTTGTTTTATCAAGAGTTTACTGAATGACAAACTATAAGGAATGTTGGAAGATGACACTAAATAAATAGCCTCATTCCAGGATGAGGGGTGTCAAAAGACCTTTTTTTATTTTTATGGGGCAGTACTCTTAAATCTTGGAAGAAACTTGAAGGACATTGACAAGGACATGATTTTGGAAGGCTTTTAAAAGAAACTTGTTCGTGAATTTTCACAAGTTACATCAACCGACATTTTTACCATATAATTCATTTAATAACCTCCTAAGCAACCCACAAAATTAGAGGAACCAAATCCCAGTTGAAAAAAAACATCATAGAATCCACCGGAATACCTCTCAACACAACAGGGGAAAGGGCGCACCTGGGGCGGAGGCGGTGGAAGGCGCCGATGTCGCCGCAACGGAGTGGGCGTGGGAGATGCGGGAGCGGGATAGGAGGAAAGGAAGGAGGAGGCGGCGGGCAGATGGGAAGTTGAAAGAAGATGGGCGTGCGAGCGAGGGTTATAGGAGTGGCGCAGTGGGGTTTTTGGGTTTAGGAACAACCGAAAAACAAAACAACGATTAGGATTGAGATTTGAGAATGTGCATTCCGACAGAGGAACAACATTGGGTTTTGTTTGAAAAATATTTAATCACAAATATTTTATTATGTATATATAAATATTCCAAAATTGTTTTTAATAAAAAAAAACATTTTTTGCTCCGCACCAACCCAAAAAAAAAAAAAGGCTTCTGGGTGTCGCATTTTTGGGTTAGAACTGAAATTATCTTCCTAATGATCTCATGAATATAACATATGCAGTTGGCTAATTATCTTTCTCTCTCTTTTCTTTTCCTTTTGTTTTAACTGTTCCTCTACTTTTAACAATCTCCCTCGAGTTATAGACTTATAACCCCAGCTTGCCACAAGGCTTTTTGAACTAATTGCATCGCAGACTCGTAGAAATGTAGGCTGGTTGTTCATAGTTGGTGGTGGTCTGTAGCTAAATATGTTTGGCTTGAATGAGGTCTCCAACATCATCCAAGTCAATTTTCATGTTTTTTTACTTGTTTAAATATGCTTGTTACGCGTACTTATCACCCAATAAAATTGGACTGCCCTTTTTTTGCGCCAGACCAAAAACATGGTAGGTGGTCTCTACCTAATTAGCTTGTTGAATCACGATTCTTATTCACATAGTTTCCATCGAAAAACCCATAGCCCAGATTAAACAGTAGAAGGATGGGGCGATTTGTAGACGTGCGTGCGGATAGTAACGGTGAAATGTTGGTAAAATTTGTGCCTGCTCAGATTTCATATGCCAAATCTTCACGATTCAATACATCGTTTTGGCTTTATGTTTGGAAGTCAACCCAAAATCACAACCATGTTGGAGGTGGATCGACCAGTGAAAGTGTAATAGGATTGTTCCAACGACGCTGCACTCCGAGATTATAGAAAACAAAATGACATTCTCAATACAAACATCCTTACTTATCTCTGACCCTCCCACGGATTCCAAGAGCACTCCTTATATTAGCACCCACTTCCAAGAAGTGTTCAACCTGCCAAAAAAAACACCCATTAATTAACATACTACTACTACTACATGCCAATGCAATCCTAATGCCAATGTTTAAGGGTGTTAGGTAATTAAAAGCTTATACAACCAAAGAAATAAGCATCGACAAGGAAATTTATAGCTCAACTGTTTCATATGATATATATATTATGCTATTTTGTTCATCTCTAGCTAGCAGCTTAAACTAAAAGAAAATCATCCGAGTGACTTTAGCTAACGAAATTTGACAATAGCCTAAATTGCGGAACATACAAAAAAGGATCGAGTTAAACAGCAGAAAGGATTCAACATTTTTGAGACAAAGTGAACGGAGTGGAAAAACAGGGAGGCAGGAGGGGCAGGAGGACATACTCATTCAAATGATAAGTTTTCTTCAAAAACCCAAACCCAAAGCCTTTAAATTTCAATAAGTTTCCATAAATATCTTCAAAAAGCCTAAACATAAACCCACTCAGATGGACATACTCATTCCAAAACCTATACTGACAATCCTGATCTGATCATTGACTATAATTGAAGTCAACCCATTGAAATGAACAAACTAACTACAAAACCTACAATAACAATCCTGATCATCAATTATTGTTTAATAACAGTTCCTAATATGTATCTCCCATAAAACTGAAGTTTTGAGGATCCTACATCTTCATAAAATAGAATACATAGCTTCAAATTGGAATAATCCTGTTCAGCTTCAAATTCACAAATCCACAAATATATATATTTTTGCATGCACACGCACACACATATATATATTCAAGAATACACTACTTAAGTGCACATTTGTAAATTCAACAAAAACATTGTAATAAAATGCAAGAATGTGTTTACATAACTTAGCTTGTGTTCAATTTAATTTCGAAAAAAAAAGTTGAAAATGATCAAAAACATCTTAATAACCACATATCCACATTTTGAAAACCAAGAAACACTGTCAAAACATATCACACAAAACCAGGAAAACTGAAACTGAAATTTCCACAAAGGAATCCATTATGACAAATACAAAAATAAAATTAAGAATAAAATATTTCTTGAAGAAACATATTAACTAAATGTAATAACATTTCTTCATAGTAGAAGGCCTTAAATAAAGCCCTCTCACTACCAGGCTCCATGATGAAAATTACCCACCATCTTTAACAATGGCAAAATCACCCTAGTTATTGAAATACAGAAGAAAATGAACACAGTGAAGGACTTCGTTCTTTTGCAATATCATCATGACTCATGACCAATAATATTCTAAAAATAGTACTGTCTACAGCTTGAGAAACCCTAGAAAAAATAAAATAAAATAGGTAAAGAGACAGAGACAGAAACAGAGTTACTTTATGGATGCCATAGAAGTTTAGAACACTAATGGATGCTGTGGCAGCAGCACCAACAAAGAGAGAAGCAACAGCAAAGGCTTTGAGAGGCATCACACTAGAGTCACCAACAAACCCTTGTCTCAAAGACTTGACGCCCCATCCCAACTGGCCTGCGCTTGCCAAAGCCCACCACCAATGATTCTCAACCCCAGCACTGCCAATGTTCTCCATCTGATTGTTTTCTACTATTGGAATCAGCACTCAAATACTGCTGTGATTGCTAAAAGGGATCTTGTCATCAACCTGCTATGTTCTAAGGCTACACCTACTTCACATCCTAAAAAAGTAGACAGTTAAAATTAATCATTAATTAGACAGACACTAAAGAGCTGAAGATCATTATCCTCATTCCTCAATGATACACACACACACACACACACATAAACTGATATATTAATTCAAATATATTTTATTCCGTCCAGTGAATTTATCTTTATTTCCTAAAATGGGTCGTTTTCATCAATTTTCAGTCTACCTTTATGTTTATCAGAAATTCAACATTATCCTCCATCCAGCTGAAATTTAAAACTAATGAAATGAAATAAAGTAGGAGTGATCATAAATAAAATGATAATCAACTTCTCCTTTACTTATCTCCCTACATTTTCTCACATCACGTTTTTCCTCTCTTCATTTCTTATTTTATTCTATATCAACACATTCCAAACACTTTTCAAAGAACTAAATTCCCATCATTTCCGACATACATGAAATGCACATTCGCAGTGTACAAAAGAATGATTAAGATTAACTAAATAAATACCAATGGCTTAAACCCCGTAAATTCAATGCCAAACTAGTTTGGGATTGAGTCGATTAACCAACCTTCGTGTTGAAATCAATTCCTGAATCAAAGCTTTTAAACTAATCGTATCATAGTACTAAGTTATTCCTTTGGAGGTAACAAATCAAACACAGTCCACGGGAAGTGTTAACTAAAACATCCCAATAAAATTAAAACTAAGCCAGCCCAAACGAGGCCTCTATCTCTTCTACACTCCACTACACACACACACACACAGCCTACCAAGAAATACATGGAAGCACAACATGATCCCCACCCGATAACCTAGTACAGCGAAGAGAACAAGGACAATAATCAAGTGTTCAAAGCAGAAGCTAAAATCAAATATTGAAATTCACGCACCGCTGCCTAATGAGCGTATGATTGAGTTCGTTTGCGAAACAAGGCAGATCTGTCTGTCTGCAATTATCGGTGAATCGGGTGTGGGATGGGGGAGCTTAGGGTAGGGTGAGCAAGGAGTCATGCCATCCAGTAACGCAGATGGATGCAGGGTGTTAAACGGGCGGACCGATCGGATCCGTTTAGGCTATTTAAACGGACTAAAATTGTTCGGCCTGCTCAGTCGGGTCATTTTAAACGTTTTAACTGTGTTTGATTTAGAATTCATAATTTTGGGGGGTCATTTTATGATTTTTGGGTGTTTCTTAAGGAATATCCAAAAATATAATTAGTTAGAGAAAATAGAGAGAATGCAATTGCATTCATTCGGGTTGTGCATTGAGGAGAGATTGGAGTTTGAAGAGCTTAAAACTTGGAGCCATGATTTGGTAATTTGTGACTATTCGATTCGTGATAGTATCTCTATGTAGGTCATTCTATCTCTCTACATGAATCTTAGTGGGATTAATATGCATGAGCTGGGTGAAATCATGGATTTGGAGATGAAACTTAAACTTTGGGGGAAGCTCGATTTTGATGAGAAACTTTTCAAATTAAGGGTGTTTTGGTAGCCTAATATTAGCTAGGATGAGTTAGAAATTCATTTTGGGGATGAATTGATGCTTAAAATGTTAATTGGTAGAACTGGTTTTGAGATGAAACCAGGATAAACGCGTTCAATAGATCACGACCGGGGGGACTGCTCGAGGCTCGAGCGTCGAGCTAGCTTCGAGCAGAGGGCTTTGAGCAGGGAGCGTCATATAAAATGTAGCAACGAGCATAGCCTCAAGCTAATGCCTCAAGCAGTTGGGCAGTGCAGTTCTTGGATCACTAGACTAGACTATTTACGTTATAAACATTTATGCCTCTCTACATCTAAATATTATACTTAAGTTATAATGTAAATAAAAAAATACCCCCTATTTAGATTCAAAGAAAAATACTAGAAAATCAAAATCTCATTTCTTCAAAATGTGAAAAATGAGAATTAGCACTAAATCTCAGAAAAATCTAATTTTTGGGTCGAGGTGACTATTTCTAAAAAACAGATTTTCTTAGTTATGATATGGTAAATCATTACCGGGACTTTTTATTTCAAGAAAGCACCTTCTACGGAAATCCTCTCTCTTGGTCAAGACATGAGGATAAATTTGTGGAGATTGACCTCTATTACACAGGGAGTATTGTGAAACCCTAGTGGTTGACTTGTGTTGTTATATTGCGCATTAAGTTACATGATTAGGGGACCTTTGATCCGTGAGTTATATTATGAGTTGTGTAGCGGTGTTACAGTATTCATTTGTCTATTGCATGTGTGTTTAACTTCGAGTTGGATGAGGTTAAAACTTATGACTTTGGTTATTGTTAGTGTTTCCATGGGAAATCCGGTATGGAGCAACATAATGTTCTCTGTTGTGGATTGTTTGGGCTTAAAAGAGTTCATGGGATGCCAATGGGCATTGTAAGCCTAGTGAGGCTGTGTGACAAAACTTCGTGGTTTGTCATGGTCTGTTTGATGTGATGGTTGGGCCATTAGGGTTAAGGTGCCTATGGGACGATGAGAGTGGTTGACACCGTGAGAGCCTCACGGTCTGTTTGTTTATATGTTGGTTGCTATGGTTAGCTCGTATATATACGCGTATTGTGTAGAACCTTTGAGGTCTGTTGTGATATGTGAGGCTCACTTGTATATCTATGTGTGATATCTATGTGATATGAAGGACTCTTTGGTCCACGTGATATGTTTGATTGTGTTTGGTGGCATATTCGGTGGCTGAGTTTAAGATGAGAGCTTGGTGCAAATGCATGCGGATGTACCCTTGCATGGGTGTGACAGGTGGCTAAGGCCTCTAAGTTTGTAATGTACCCTGTTGAGTGAGGCTAAAGTCTGAAGAGCTTTTAATAAGTTTGGATCCTGTTGAGAATCGTGGACAAGCTGTCTTGTGTGGATAGGCTGCATCCTGAGACTGATACAGCTTGTGTGACTATGATTATAGTATCATGAGGCTATGGTTGTTCTTGCTTGTGTGATTTGCCAATGGTCTTTTGGGATTGTGGTGGATATGACGAGTCTTGATATGGATAGGATGTCATGGTATGATGATTGTGATTGAGATGAGTTACTTGGGCTGCATGCCTTGAGCTGGTGGTCTTGATGTTTGTTGTTTATTTGATTGTACATTATGCATGTATTGCATGGTAAAGTGTATAGTTATAAGTCACCTAGTCAACTTATGCCTCACCCATACTATTTTTGTAGTTGTTGTTTGCTTTCTAGGTGTTGTTAAGGCTAGTGGAGGCTTTCCTTTCAGGAGGACTTTATCTATTCGTACTCTAAGATACGATTGTGACCTATTGTTAGAATATATATATATATATTGTGATGTATGATTATTCTAGTTTGTGATCGAGACAACACTCATGGTTTTGTCTCTTTTGATGTTTGTTATCAATCCATTGATCCTTTGGATGCAAGCAAAGAAAAGTCATGTTCACAATTCTGAGTTCCTATAATCAGAGGCGTGACAGATAAATAGTAAAAATAAAATTTATTTTTTAAATTATCATATCATATATAAAAATAAAAATTATTTTTAAAATAACGATATTATTTTAATAAAAATAAAATAAAATTATAACGTAGAGAGCTGGCTCGATTCACCACTGACTCTTCATGTGTCAAACTAAAGAAATGGTCAAAACGCAGAAATGTGGGGGTTCTGAAGTGTTCCCACTTACCTGGACTCCCACCACTAGAAATAATGGCGGAGCCAATGAAGAATTGGCCTACTAGCAAATTAAAGAACTCAATGATGATTTGAATCACCGAACGTAAGCAGGTGTTTCCTAATCAGCGTCAAATGTCAATGCAAAAGACCATGGACCGTGGGTGCATGTACCAAATATTTTAAATCTGATCTGTTCAATGCATTGCGATTTGCGATGAGGTTGACTGGTTGAGTAATTATAACAAGCGGCTGAATTAACGTCTGATTACAATTTTATTATTTACTATTTCACATTAATACCACAAGATACATGTTATTATCATATTATGTGTGGGTTTAAATAGCGATAAAGATGGTCATTTTACCATCATCAACTTCAACCAGTGCAGATTATTATGTTAAAATAAGTGCCGGAACAAATATGGTTAAAAATTTAAATTTCTTAGATTATAAATATATTTTGTAATTTTTAACTCTAAATTATTTTTTATTTTTTATTTTTTATTGACATAGCGTAATATTAGTTTTTTCTTAATCTAGTTATATATATTCTTAATTTTAAAAATAATATTTATTATTTTTATTTTTTTATGGATGTTTTCTTAAATTTGGGGCGATTTTGTACTAAATTAGTTTATATTATGAACGAACATGAAATGAGGACAACTATGAGTTTTATAGACCACTACGGAGATGGATAAGGTTCTTTCCCACCCATACCCGATCCATCGTCATTCATAAATATAGGCTAAACATATTCCAGTTCAATATTATTAAAAAAAACGAATGTATAAGTATTCAATTGACTTTATTAAATTTTATGCTGTCAAAAACGTTGTCTGGAAAATAATATTAAATTGACATGGTGGCATACTTATCGAGCCGGATTGGACATCGACCAGGCTAAGGCACCTGGATAATCAAATCATCAATCAACCTGGTCATATAATTAATAATTATATATAAATATATATCTTAATAAAAAATAAATATTTTAAACTAACACATTAAAATTGCTTCTAATATAACATTATTTATTTTTAATATGTATTTCTAACATAAATTCTTAATAAATTTAAAAGTTTAGTAGCATAAATTCATAATAAAAGAAAAATTGAATTAAGTTTGGAAGTATATTGAAGTGAAATATCAATATTAGTTATTAATTTTAAATTAAAATTATATTATAAAATAAAATAAATAATATTTTATAATTTTAAAAAAATCAACCAGTTTTGTAAAATCCGACCGGGTTAGTCATATCACAAAAAATTGGCCGGGTCAGCCGAGTTTCTCTGGCTTTTTTACAGAAATGGTTCAATTAAAAAATCAGACTGGTTAAGTGCCCGGGTGACCAGTTTACCGGTCTAACCGGCCGGTCAGGTCCGGTTTCAATAACTATGCATGATGGATTCAATATTATATACATTTGTAAATTCATAAAATATGATAAATATATATTTTAAAAATTTTAACCTGTATATAATTTTGTGTAGTGACTACCCTGTAAATCATTATAATTTTTTTTATAATATTAAATCAAACAAAATCAAACAAAATTACTATTCATCATTCAAATAATTTTTTAAAAATTATATTTATATTCAGAGATAATTTTAAAATTTTAATAAAAAAAATCTCTATCAAGTTCTCCGTATTCAAATAATTACTATTCATCATCCAAATAATTTTTTAATATATTCTTATATATATATATATATGTATTTTTAATCAATTATAATAATAGAAAATATAATAATTATTTTAAAATAAAATATAAAAAAATAAATAAAATATATCAAATAGTATATTATTCATCTTTTAAAATATAAATAAAAAATATAAAACAAGTATGAACTGTTTTAATATTCCGTTTATATTATTCGATTACAAATATTTATTTATAATTAATTTAATAAATTAATTAATTTGCATACTAATGCCAAAGGACTTGAAATCGTTGTGAGTAAAGTCAGCATATTTTTATGGTGAACTGATTTATTTCAGATTTTATCGATATTTGTTTAATAATCAATCGTTAGATTAAATATTCATGTAGTATATATTATAACGGTAAAATTTAAAGAAAATCTAATTATTAATTTTTATATAAATTCAATTAGAAAAATTTATAAAGATAAACAAATATATTTCCATTTTAATTTTGAAACCAACACCATTCCATTCCGATCGCACGACAATCTCATTACGGCATTCAATTCTCGGGTGCCAAGCTAGTAAATCTATACATCGATTGAGTTGACTGTTTGACTAAGATGCTTTTAATTCAAAATCCTTCAGTTATAACCTTCATAATATATGAGAACACAAAAACTAGGTAATGAACATGAAGAGGAGTTGCGATAACAACTTCAAGTCATTGTAATTAAGTTAAGATCATAAATACGACACTCGTGAGGATCCAAACAATAATGGTGGATTACTATAATTTTTAATTTTGTTAAAAATTAAAGGAGAAAAAAAAAGACATACTCTTTTCTTAAAAGTATATATATATACAATAATGGTGGATTACTATAATGAGAGACCTACGTATATATATACAATAAGATTATTTCAAATCATTTTAGACTAATGAAATAACACAAAAACCAAGTAATAAAAACTTAGGAGACACCCTTTATGGGGGTCTCCACACGTTAGTGGCGTTACCATTAATGGCAACAGACAATATATGGAAGCGACGAATGAGCGGATGATGGGGGCCCACTCGCGTAGGCGTGCGTGAGAAACCAGTTTTTAACCACGAAAACTGGTTTGGGGTGAGTCAAACATGTCACCCACGCTGGGGCTGGCCCCCACACGCCTGGGGTGCACCTAACGGCAAACAGCAAACAGCAAACAGCAAAGCATATCATATGATATATAATAAATATATGACGGTGAGGGGTATTTATTTATTTATTTATTTATTGATGAATGGGGTTTTCGTTTCACGGAGAGAACGGGGGCAGGCAAAGCAGGCAGTAGGTGGCGGACGAGAGCGTGGCGATGGCGGTGATGGCCGGAGAAGAAAGCTGACGACACCGGGTGGACGGCGGAGATGTTGCCTTGTGCTACTATTCATCCCACTGGGACGTGGTGGAGTCTCTTCACGCGGGTATCCGCGCGTGCACCTCACGTACAGGACTGCGGTTGCCAGTCTGTTTTCAGGTTGCGTGACTCGGCACCCAGCTACCCTAAACTATGCCATATTAATTAGATGGGTGCGGTTTTTTGTTTTTTTAAAATAACTTTTTAAATATTATATTTCATAATAAAAATTACTCCCCACAGAAGGTTTCATTAATAACAAATAAAATCGGAGACAAGTAGCAGGCAAAGCAAACACACACCATCCGATTCTAATGACTCCCTTTTGTTTTTTTCCCTTCTGTTTTTGCTGTCATTTTCTTTTTTCTTATACACACACACACACACATATATATATATATATATATATATATTCCTATGGGTGGGGAGATACCACTGCCCATTAAAAGCAGGACAACCACCCAAAATTTTGTCTGCTCTGCTGCTTTCCCAGAAGGGCTATTGTTCAAATTACAAAGACAAATTGCCATAGGAGGCCAATGCTGCTTACCCACATCATTAAAGTACAGAAGCTTCCTATTTGCGTCCATTGTCAAATCCATTTCTCATTATACAAATAAAGCATGACCCCATATATATATATATATATATATATCAACTCCTTTTCTTCCCTCGTCTACAAATGTCAAAAGCTGATAAAAAAAATTTGGTTACTTTGATTTCGAACAACAGCATTGCATCACAAGAAGAATACCACAATTGCAAATAGAAGCCAGGATGAGAGTGGGGAAGAAAAAAAATAAATGGGAATATTAGTAAAGTGAGCATTCGCAAATAGCCAAATACATCAAATTAGTTGTCATGATCTTCCAAAACACTTGTGACTTATTAAGATGATAATAATTATAATAAAAAGATAAAAAAGAAAAGAAGCCAAATATACATGAATTCGGGCCCGTCCCGACTCCCGTCCCATATCCCTCATCTTCACAGAACCGCTAAGACCTTAAATTGATGTCACAGAGCGTGAACAGCTATTAGCCATCAAACTTCCAGGAACCTTCACCACAGTTGGAAAAATATTCATTGCCTGCAACATATCACCATCTTTCTTCACTGTGCTCATTCTATTTGCCATTGGGCTCACAAGCCAGCAGCTATCAGCCATCGAACTTCCAGGAAACTTGTATAGAAATTGCAACCTATTACTGGTTGGTCAGTCTGGTTTGGTTTGTATCTGCAACACACCACAAACCTCATCTAAACAACCTAAGCCTGCAATCAACATAATCAAAACTCCATTTATTAGAAACTCATCCAAACATGATTATGAAAAAAAAAACCTACAACAAACATTCTAGAAATGGATTAAATTTACCTTCTTAGCAGGCTTTTCAGGAACCGTGTATGAGTCCGGATTGATGTAAGGCAGCCACAACCCCGGAAAGACAGACTGCAAATACACATAAAGAAACAAAAATGAACATTAGAAACTATGACATACATACATACATACATAACATAAGCAAACAAAGAGGCCCAACTAAAGATGCAAAATTACATAAGAACACATACATCTAGCTGCTTCTGTACGGCCTTTGATCTCTTCTTAGGCCTTCTGGATGGTTTCAAACCAGTCATAACAAATATATCCTCCACAATTTCCTGTTTCGAAAGAGGGATCTCAAACTTCTTAGGCTTCTTCACCTCTTTGGCGCCCACCTTGGCTTCGGAGTGATTGCGAAGCCGCTTCAGCGATTCGGAGCGGGCAGGGGTAGACGTGGCGACCTCGTCCACTGCCGTAGGGGGCGACGATCCCGATCGACCTGACTTCCTCGGTCTCAGATTCAGAGCCTTGGTCTTCGCCTCCGACTCCTGCAGGTCTCTGGCGCGTCCCTCTTCGACGGCAGCAGCATCGGCCCTGTTCTTCACGCACAACCGGATTAGCGTCTTGGATCGAGCGTCGGGTTCAGGTCTCTCAGAGTCAGCGACAGCGGTGCGGCCGCTCCTGAAACCTTGGCTCGCGGGGCTCCTCCCCTTCTCCTCCCCTTCATCGCTGTCGCTGTCGCTGCCGCTGTCGCTGTCGCGCATATAAGAAGTGGGAGCCAGTTTGGCCGAAAGGGGAGAAGACTCCGGAGATTTGGTTGAGGAGGCGGCGGCGGCCTTCCAGTGGCGGCGGAGAGGGTTAGCGATGGCGGGCCGATTCTTGGACCAATTCCAGTCCGGCAACGGGAAGTCGTGGAGTGGTGGACGAGACTTGGAAGGCCCGACAGACACCATTGATCGAATCGAAACCGAAACTTTTATTTATGTTTCCTGCGATCTTCGATTCGATCGTCTTCGCTGCTTCTACAAACACGAAATCAAAAATTGCTGTGATTCAAAAACCCTAGCCCTAGATCAGAGCAGAGCAGAGCAGAGCAGGGAGGGAGGGAGAGAGAGGGGGTGTCCTGGTCTCGTCTCGGAGAAGAGAGCGGCAGTGGAAGTGAGCGAGGGGAGGGACGGTGAGCGGTTATAAAAGAAGATCCATCTGAATTCGGGAATTTCGTTTACCCATTTTACCCCTCGGCTTCCAGCATATTTCCATTAGTAAGCAACCAACCCCACGATCGGATCCTCCTCCGTCCGTTTTCTAGGGCTTCATCGGCGCTGTGTCTGTATACGTAATCCTCACCTTCCTTCGGTAAATATGTTCTCTACTTTCAATGTGTCCAAACTCCCATATGCTTCCAGCATGCTTATGCCTGCTTGTATGGTTTGAGGACCTCCTCTGTTGGGTGTTTGGAAGACTGAGATTTTGATGGCCCACAATTAGTGTGTCCATTCATTTGAGTTTGAGTGAAGCCCATGTCAAGCAAAGGGGAAGCAAGTTCATGTGATTCATCCACTAGCAATGATGGAGTGAATACTAGTTGGATAGTAGCGTTTGTGATGGTGATAGTGGATACGGTGCTCTAAAATTTTAATTAATGAGTAATATTATATGTTATTGGAAATGCATAATTGGTATAAAATTATGATGATGTGTCAATATTACATAGAAAAAATTACAAATTAATCACAAGAATTCAAAATTTCATTTTTAACATGAGAATTTTTAATATGTATCGTTGCATTTGTGTTCAAATTAAACTTTTATTTATAATTAAATGAAAGTTCAATCGTTAAAAAAGTTTATTATAATAAATCCGATGAGCCAAGTTAAAAATTTATTTGTTAAAAATGAGACCATAACTTTTCATTTTATTAAAATCATATGTGCATATATATATCATAGTTTTTTAACATGGGGATTTTAGATGCATTATAATTGGAACAATATCAATAAGATAATTAATAGATATAATAGTTGTCATTACTAGTAGAAAAAACACTTACAAAGTATAGAGATGAAGTTCAGTTTGCATTATCATACTATAATAGTATAGTGGATTTTATATACATCTTATAATAGTATAGATAATAGCGTATCATTTAATATTTTGTTAATAATAGTTCTTTTAACATGATAATAAAATGTTTTATTAGCTAATAAAACATAAGCTATGAGATAATCCCATATATAACCGGACTCATATTCATAAGAATAATAAAACAAAACATGTCATCGGGCTAAGAACATTGTGGATTGACAAAAATTTCAAATTATAAATATAGATCAAGAATAAAGTTAGTGTAGTCTAAATTGAGTACTTAAAGACTTAGGTAATAAAAGTCCAAATACAATATATGTTAATCAATTGTATGTTAATCAAGTCCGAGCATCGACTTGGATTTAGAGGTCAAAATGAAGCCCAAATGTAATGTCCCCAAATTTAAGGCTTTTGGACTAGATGCATGGTTGAAATTAAATATATAATTTTGACAGAATTTCAAATGATCAATTATTCTTATCTTAATTTTTAAATTGTAATATAACATCGAAGATATAGGAATTCAGAAATTAAACATATTAATACATTTATTGCATTTGATAACACATATCCAGATATAAATCTTAACTCATCATAATTTTATTCTCAAGTGACTCCATTATCATAGCATTATTAATTATTCAAATAGTGAAGAATAAGCCCTCAACCACCGTTTCAACGCTACCCTAAAGGCACAAACAAGACGAAGGGCAATACCAAACGCATACGAGTGAATAATCTAGAACCTCTCCTCCTCTATATTGAGAGAAAAAGATTATACGAAAGACGAATCGATAATTTTTTTTTGAAATAAGTGACATATACATAAATCTAAGAGTTAGAATATGAATGTATAGGACATGCTTAGTTTTAATTTATGTATTATATTTTTTGAATTATGTTAGAATTTATATTGAATTATAATTTGAAAACAATTTATGTTTAGTAGAAGAGATAATGTGCTTTAAATATTATATATTTTTAAAAATTGAATCTCAAATAATAAAATAATAAAAATAAAAAATAATTTTTTTGATAAATTAAATTTAAATTTTAATAAATAAATAGTTTTTAAAAATAATTATTAAACTCTCTATTTTAAAATTTATATTAATATTAAGTTTTTCTCCGAACCGGTTTAAGTTATATTCGTGAATAAAATAGAAAAAATTACAAAAATTCATACCTTTCGATAAATTAAATTTAAATTATAAAAAATAAATAATTTTTAAATAATTTTTAAACTTTCTATTTTAAAATTTATATTAATATTAAGTTTTCCTCCGAACCGGTTTAAGTTATATTAACACAGCCCGTGAATAAAAACATGACACCTAAGTTAAGTTAGGCAACTCACACCTCTCGTCTCATCTCATCTATGTCGTATCATCCTCCGCTGTGATTCAAGTAATCGTTATTCATGAGCTGCTCGTGTCGTTTGATTCTCTGTTGTTGTTGCTTCGCTTCTCTGGTCACCTCATCTCTCTCGTCTTCGTCCTGTGGCAGGTAATTTCCAAAGGCGATTTGATTCTCAGCTATATTGTTGCGATTCGGGGCCTGTTTAATCTATTTTTTTTTATCAAATCACAGATATTGTTGTGATTCGTCCTCTGCTCACCTCATCTCTCTCATCTTTTGTTTTTGTTTTTTAATTTTATTTTTGCCGTGTTTACGTCTTGATTAATTAGTTGTTGCTGATGTCTGATGATATTGGATGATAGCTTTTTGCATTATTGTTTGTTGATGTTCGTTTAGCTTGTTGCTTCACATAGAAAAATGACAACAAAACCATGGTCTAGAACTCTTGCAGCATTTGAAAATTTGAAGTTTGCATCACACCATGTACGAGTTTCTGCTTCATATAAGAGACCTAACTTACCAACCTGACGCCTAAGATGCTGGAAGTAAAAAAGAACCAAAAAAAAAAAAACCCATGTTACGTTTTTGGCTAATAAAAGAAATTTTCTGTTGCTTGATTTGTATTGGTAATTGGAATTGTCGATAGAAGTCATGCATACTTTTAGAGGATAGTAGTTTTGCACAACAATTCTGTACCAATACCAGAGTCTACATTCAACTCTATCTTCTCTCTAGAGATTTTCTTTCCAACAAGAATTACATATGGTAGAAAACTAAAAGTTATGCACACGCAAAATGTACATTCTGATATATTTTTTGATAAGTAAGAAAAATTTTGTTGAGAAAAGAGTGCACACAAGACGTGCACGATGAAAATCCCTGAAACCATTTGACTCTGAGCGAAAGAATGGAGCCTCCATATACCTTGGGGAAAACAACCATATGTGTGTGTGTTAGGGAAAGGAAATGTATGCCACAGGTAGTCATTCATTAAGAATCCCTGCTCAGGTTTTCAACTGTATCAACGTGTGTGGAATCTTCCATTGTTGATCCATATCAATTTTTAGGTTATCTTCCACTGTTTTTGCAGCTGTATTAGTTATATCAAAATTATAGGTTATTATTGGATTAACTTTTTTTTGTATGTTGATAGTGGCTATGGCATCATCGTCTAGTTCTAGCATTGTTCAATATCCTTCTAGAATGTACCTTTGTCGTGCTGAAGCAACATTAAGACTCACATACTGGGCGACAATTTTTTGGATGTGAAAACTTCAACGGTGAGGTAATTACAACATTGAATATTTAACTTTTGTATTGTGTTTTTAGTTGTAAGAAACATTATTGCATGTTTAATGTTTTGTTACACTTGTTAGGGGTTACCATATTGCAAAATTTGTTAGGAGATTGAACTTGGAACAAAAAACAGCATGAACTTCAAAAGAAAGAGCATGAGATGGAAGAAAAGAAGATTTTGCTGCATAGGAAAAATGTGGAAATAATGAAGATAATTGAAGAAAAGAAATTTGATGCTCGCCCAATCTACTTCATTTGTTTTGAACTTTTGTTGTTATTTTTATGTTTTACAAAGTAGTATTTTTGTGCTAGTTGCTTGTATGGAAAATGTTGAAAAATGTTTGAACATGTTGTAATTGTTGTAGTATCGTTGTAATTGTTAATGAATGAATGAATTTCTATGAAAGGTTTCTAAGACACTCAAATTGACCCAAGTAGGTTGACTCCTACCAAACCACGGCTCTTTCATGCATGTGTAATTGTAAGCAAGGTCAACTGAAATCAACTTAGTCTCCTTTGATAGACTAAATGAAACCAACCCCATTAAAAAAGCTACAATTAATCTATTGATCAATGATTATTATATCACAGGATGCATAATGGAACTCCTGTATTCTTAATTTCTTACATTCAAAAGCTGTCCAATGAGCAGGAGGCCAGGGCGTTAATTTCTTAATGTATTTTTAATTTCTTGCTTGTTGTGTCTAAAGAACCCTGGTAAATAACTATAAAATGTCAAAATTTGGACAAAGATGGAGCTGTGAACATTATGTGTGATTCCATCAAAGGCATGAAATCAAACAAGTATCATCTGAATTACAAGCTGAAAATATCATCTGCCAAAAATAATGAACATACAAAGCAGGAAACAATGTATGCTTCCCTGACCAGGCAAGAAATATGCAATTGTAGAATGCTCTTTCATTTTTCAGAGATTATGTACAGCACAATGAATAAGCAGCCTGTTGTAGTGAACCATTTTATAATAATAAGAGTTATTTAAGTCAATATAGGTTCTAATTTTATAAAAGACGGCATACAGTATATATTTGTTCATTGATTGTAGCAGTTAATGGAAGAGGGAATGATTGATTGAAATTTAAAACAAAACAATTGAAATGGCAGTCAGCTACTCGATGCCCCTCTGATCAGCACACTGCTGCTCGACATCCCAGTTGCACAACATAACCTGCAATACAGCAAGCTCTGACAGCTAGTCCTTTTCTGCTCAACACAACAGAGTGCTCGGCACACTGCTGCTTCACACCCCAATTGCACTTCACAACCTACAACACAGCGAGCTCTAGCAGCTAGTCCTCAGCTGCTCGGCACTCTCCGCGGGCGGTCGGTGCACCAGGCAGTGCCGGGCAACCTCCCACCAATCTCCTTGGCCTCCAATGATCTTTAGCATTGGAGTACTTTCCTTCTCGTTAGGGGGGATCCATTCTCCAGGAACACTGGAAAAATTAGGAAAACTTATTGTAGATATGAAAACTAAATCAACTGTGGCAGACCCAGACCAAGATAAATCTATGTAAATAAAATTACAGATTTGGCCATGAATGGTTATATTTTGCAAGATTATTGCTACTGGATTATATTGTTTGTGGAAGGCAGCCACTGCACCATAATTCCTGGCACGGCTGGTATTGAAGGCAGGTCTCAGCGAGGTCTAAAACTTCAAAATTCTTACACTTCGACTTTTACAGAACAAAATTATTCTATGTCAAAAAAATCATTACATAACCAATAAAATCTATATAAATAAATCACAATAAAAGAACATGAATGACATTTCATTTACTTACAACCTGTTTTTCAATCTGTGTCAGTTTGTTGTTAGCTGTGTGGCAAAAATCCCTGTATAAATAATAAAAAACAAAGTTGAATAATTTGTCCATCTTCAACATTCATTCCATCTTCCATACTTGATCCATATTCATTATTGACATTAGATTGCTACAATCCATGCTCCTCCATATTGTTCATACACTTTCACCTAACAAGATCATGAAATCATGATCAATTTTCAAAACAATTTAAGGAAAGCTATAATATATCTAACATAAACACAAAAATATCATGCACAGTAAAATTTCTCTTTGGAAGAGTCGTTCATCACTACGGGCTACATATTCATCCCAAAAATTTGTTCAAAAAATAATTTGTCACCCACAGAACAAAAATATAATATCATGTGAGCATAAACCTTTCTTTTTTCCATCTATAGTATCAAAACATTCAAAATATTTGAATCGATATAGAACAATAATAGCGTAGCCAAAAAACGACATAACGCAAGACCAGGAAAAAGGATAAACAGATGACGAGATAGAGAGAACGAAGACGCAAGACCCGCAATAATATTAGTAACACCTGATAGAGGATGAGAGAGACTGTAGGCAAGCTGAGAAGTGATGATAGATTGTAGGCTAGAGTCAAACGTGTGAGAGACTATCGAGCAAAATCAATGTTACGTGTCATATTGTCATTGGAAGATTGTTAATTGCGCAAACGGTTCGACTCGTCTATAGGTTTCTTTTAACATTAAATTAAGATGAACCATCATTTTTAAAATTGGTATGCTAAAATACATGCATAGTGTCCTTTTTTTGAAGTTCGATTCTCGAATGTTCTAACTTTTATCAATTCCTTACTTTTCCTTATTTGGGTTTATTCTATTTCCAGTCTACAAAATTAAATAATTACTATCTCCCTCGCCCTCCTCTCTTCCGTCCATTGCAACATTTTCTTTTTTTAAAAATTATGATGCTTTTACAAAGAAATATGTAGTAATAAAATTATAATTCTAATTAATAAAATTTTATTAAAATAATAAATTTAATCTCACATATGCTTTTAGACATTCATGGTCGATCTAACCATTTTTCAAGTTCCAATATACATCCGGTAAAATGTCTATATCTTCCCCACTGGAACTCCAAGCTCCTCTTTAATTCACTCATGATAATTGGGTACCATCACAGATCCCCTTAAGGATGGCCAAGGTGACTTCCCTTGATTTTGTTTATTTTGTTTTAATTTTTTTTTTTGCAATAAAACCATAGTATAGAACTAGCATTAAAACATGAAATTTAAATTTGGACACCCCAAAATAAATATAAATTATTTTATTACATCTGTCCCGTCCGTGCACTCAATCTGCCATGAAAGCATGAAATGCAGAACTGATTGTACATTTATCCATATAACAAGGAAGAAATAGCTCATCATAGTTGTTATCTGGCCATCCCTTACATGTATATCTGGCCATCCAAAATCAATGAACTTTTTACAGATCAGATATGACCCGTAAAATGGCCAGATATGGCTTGTACATGTATTTGAATAACCAGATATTTCTATTTAAGCTTTCATATCTGTATCTATATACATAGATAACAAGTACATGTATTTCAAAGGCATATTTCTAAATCAATCCACCTATTGAGAGTCCAACAATTATTCAGAAAAAGTAGTGTTGAAAAATTCTGGAAGAAAAAAAATCTGTCAATAATATTATTTATGTTTACTTATTTATATATGTAGTTATATATATATATATATAATATTCATGCAATCTATATGTTATATAAAAATATCAAATGGATTAACTAATTAAATAACTTACACTCTCTTCGGAGCCAAAATAATCACACAATCACTCCCAATCCTCTTATTGTTGCACAGATTATGATATATGTTGCTTTGGTGAATTCTTATTTTGATCTCCCCATATATGTAATTCTGAAAATGAATTATTGAGTGTGCTGACGCCCCCCCCCCCCCCCCCCCCCCCCCCAATGATATTCATTTTCATTCCTAAAATACTCTCCTTTCACCTTGGACGTTGCATGGTTTGTCATTATTAATGGGCATATATCGTACGCATGCACGTTCTATATATATATATATGTGTGTGTGTGTGTGTAATACATAATTACAATTCAAGATTATAAGAGGCCATTTGATTGGTTGTATTTTCACAAATAGTTTGATTTTGTTTATGTCTTAATTAGTGGTTCAATTCTATTAATAAATCCAATTATTTTTAAAAAATAACTAGAATATATATATATATATATATATAAAATTCATGCAATCTAAAAATCATACTTCAAATATATTATATGAAAATATTAAATGGATTAAATTAATTTAAATAACTTATACTTAGGAGTGTAAAACGGGCTAAAACTCGCAGCTTGTGGGCTTGGGGCGGACCAGGCCGAGCAAAGCTCGGTCCGTTTAAAATGCGGGCCTAAATGGGTTGGCCCGTTTAAGACCGCCTGTTTAGGCTCGGCTTGTGCGGGTGACACGCAAGTTTTTTTTATCTATAAATACCTTAAAATTTAATACATATATTATATTATATAATTTTAATTGAGTAATTAAATTTCATATATGAATAATTAAAAAATAAAATTGAAATAATATTAGTTTGATAAAATTATATTAATTATTTTTTAATTTTAAAAAAAATAAAAATAAAAAAAATAAAAAATAAAATTAAAAAATATGGGCCAGCCCGCGAATCCTTACGGATTGCTCCGAGGCCCGGCCAGGCCGAGCTTTGCCCAGTCCGTTTAGAACACGGGCCTAAATGGGCTGATCTATTTAGGCCCGCCCCATTGCAAGCCGGGCTGGCCCGTTTTATAACCTTACACTTAACATGTACTCTTTGGAGCCAAAATAGTCACACTTAACCACTCTCACTCAATCCACTTGTTGTTGCACATATTATGATATATATTGTGTTGGTGAATTCTTATTTTGATCTCCTCCATAATTCTGAAAATATTTATATAATCTATACCGTGAAAACATTTTTATTCTAATCTGTTATTTTTGGTTTGAGTGTTTGTGATACCAATTAAGATACAATTGGATAATCACATTTTTATATTTTGGCGTTTGTAATCTATTGTAATCTGCATTTATTATTCGGTATTTGTTTTATAAAATATAATATCAGAAAACGGTGCTGTTGCTTTTTGCACTAAAAAACGTCTCTTGTTCTCTTAATTTCTGCTTGTTTGTTTCTAAAATCAAAAAGAACTTGCATTACCGAAAAGAAAGCAACTTTATTCCACAAAAACGTTAATACAACACAGAGTAAACGACCCAGGTACACGGAAGAGACTCCAATACATATATGTATATACAATCTCTGTAACGATCAAAAACACTATAAACATGCCCCTATTGACACGCACAACCAATCAAAACAGACAAACACCCAACTATGTCTAGGGCCGTTCATGAAAATTTACAAACGCAGCCACATCTGCTTATTATGATTAAACAGCCCCATATATATCTTTAAAATGGCTCTAGGTTTATTTATATATATGTATTAGTTAGGTGAATATGTTATGTAGCATGTTATCAAACAACAAAGCTAGAGCCCCACGGAATAGGATCCATTATTATCCCTTAAATTCAACACAACACAGCACAATACAACAGAATATATATATATATCATCCTGTAAAATGACTACGCGGTGAGAAGAAGCGGCGCGGGGAGAACATCCCGGAATACCTTGGAGAAGTGAGGCCGTCCATGATAAACGCTTCCCTGTCCTCGCGGTGGTGCCGGGGAGTACTGGTGGGAGAATTGGACGTGGACAACTTCCCATTGAACGTCCCATACTTGACTAACTTTCCAACCCATGACTTCTTCTTGGTAGGGCTCTTTCCATCGTTGTTCAACTTTTGGACGAGGTAGTCCTTCACGGCGTGCAGGCCGTGCTCCACCACCTCAAGGGGAGGGGACACCAGAGGGTTGCCCTCCACTCTCAGCTTCTGGAGCTTCTTGAGGAAGCCCAGGGAGTGAGGCAACGCGGTGATCTTGTTGTAGCTGGCGTCCAGCTCCACCAGGGACACTAGGAGCCCCACCGAGTAGGGCAGGGCCTCCAGGTACTGGAAGTTCTGGCTCACATTCAGGACCTCTAGGTTTATGAGGTTTTCGAGGTCGTCCGGGAGGTAGCGGAGGCAGTTGAGGCGGGCATCCAGGATGCGGAGTGAGGTGAGGTGGCTGAGGGAGTGGGGGAGGACGGCCAGCTTGTTGCAGTTCACTGACAGCTTCCTCAGGTTGTGGAGCTCGAACCCTATTGTGTCTGGAAGCTTTGTCAGCTTGTTGAAGTTGGCATTCAGTTCTTCTAGTGACCTGTGTGAGAGTGTACGGACGCCCGCCCGCCCGCGGGCCGCGGTTCATATTAATAATATTCACCTTGTACGTACGTGCATGCATGGCTTGTCATTATTAATGGGCATATATCGTACGCATGCACGTTATATATATATATATATATATATATATATATATGTGATACATAATTACAATTCAAGATTATACGAGACCATTTGATTGGCTGTATTTTTACAAATAGTTTGCTTTTATTTATGTCTTAGGTGGTTCAATTCTATTAATAAATCCATTTATTTTAAAAAAAATTAACTATAAATTCGATTAATATGTAGACTGTTTGAACAAAAAAAACCTGCAATTTT
Organism: Taxillus chinensis; assembly: GCA_023512835.1. Lineage (NCBI taxonomy): Eukaryota > Viridiplantae > Streptophyta > Magnoliopsida > Santalales > Loranthaceae > Taxillus > Taxillus chinensis. The sequence goes on from CM042086.1 coordinate 1,679,788, forward strand.
CGATGGTTTTAGGGAGGCACTCGATCAGATTTCCAGAGATGTTCAAAATCTTGAGTTTGGAGAGGCAGCCGATGGAATTTTGAAGCGTTTTGAGCTGATTCGAATGCAGATCTAACACCACCACATTCAATAACCTCGCAATTAGAGACTCCGGTATCACCTATACATACATGCATAAAACATACATCATACTTTTATTTTTATTTTTCTCACGATACATATCATATAGATTTTTTCAACAACAAATAAAAATGAGTACGTAGAATAATTGGAAAATCAAGACCTGGCCTTCATTTAAGGAAAAAAAAAGAATCATTTGAGGATTCTTTTTATGGCATTAATTATTTTCACGTAAAACAAAAAACATATACACATTAAATAAAATGATTATGTGGCAATGTTTCAAGAAAAAAATCTATATATAGTTCCTATTTTTATATTTTAATCAAAATAAATGAATAACATTTTAATCAAAAGCACGACGGTACGACACCTCTTTTTATATAAACAATTTCACACAATTTGACTTTGACATTACTACATATCTGAGATTTTAAAACAACAAGCAAGCTGAGATGTAGAAAAACCATGTTTCAACAGCCGTACACGCAACCTTACGGAAATTCATTTTGCACCGTCTTAAAGTCATACCACTCAAAGTCGGCTCGTACCATTAGCAACAGTAGATTAGTGTACCACATATTTAATAATCTATTTAATAAAACGCTAAAAACCACTAAAATTATTAAATTGTATGAAAACATCCACTTACATGTGGATGCAATCATTCAGTGGCCCCGACAGTGACCCTTACCAAAAATACAAACAGGATGAACGCAACGATTGATTATAATTGTATGGAATTAATATACTCTTCTAAAATAATTTATTTTCAAGTTTCATCTCGATTTCTTCTAAAATAAATAAGTGACTACATTTAATTATATGACTGTTAGTTTAATTATAATTATTGTTCAAATGTAAATTAAATAAATTATTAATTTTAAATAACAAAACAAATAATATTATAATTAATTTATAAATATTATAATATTAATTATACATTCACTAATATATAAACTTTCACTCCTACTTTTTCTGGTTTTGTTTTGACAATAGTGTTATTTCCTAACCAATGGCCTAGAGTAAGTGTCATTTTGCCTCTCCAAAATTTCTGAATATATACTATTTTGCTTCTTTGAATTGTCTATATTCAAACGAAAGGTCACTTTAATTATCACCATGCAAAATTCATAATAATGTTTTAATATTATTTTAACTTGTTGTCAAATTAACCATAATGTGAATATGATATAATTGTTTGAGATTTAAATTTTTTTATTTTTTTTCCCCTATAGCTCTCTGCCTCCTTCATCTCACCTCAAATTTGCCAAGGAAAACCAGGATATGAAAGCATTTTTGCCAATTTCATTGGTTTTTCAAATTGAAGAGGCAAAATACCTAATAAGGAATCCTTTTACGTACGTGGAGATGCTTAAGGTCTAATCTAGGAATTGAATTCTCTCACCATGACACCCACCCACCAACCTAGCCAAGCTCCATTGGTTCGTCCTACTCATAAAGGCAAGAAATATTATATACATATTGTAGTGACTAGATTTGATTTACGATTTTTTAAAAATAAAGAGTGGAAACGAGGAAGGCCGATGGAAAAGGGTTAGCATATGACAAAACACGATAAGACTAACGAGTCCTAACCCAAAAAGGTCTATATATATATATATATAAGAGTAGAAGGAATGGCATTGTGATGATAAACACTGCACTAAGATTTATTATTTTTTCAATAAATCACTCGGCCTATCTCGCCCGTACGTCGCTTGGAAAAGAGACATCGTCATTCGTCAGCAGTTGAATTGAATTGAGGAGGCTACTGTGGCATCTGCGGTAGTGAATGTCATCGGGCCCACGTTTTAATTACTAATAAAGGATGATGGAACGGACCTTTTTTTTTTTGTTTTCGTCTAAATTCAAGAGGGTGAGAAATCTTATTATTATTAATGGCCTTGAGATTAATGTATTTCCTTTATGCACCATCGGAGGATGAGAAAAATCAAGGAAAATCCACAGGAAATATGGTGTGTAGGGTTTCCAGGAGCAGTTGGCTTATTACTATTCAATTGGCTAGAAATTGAATGTGAAAAATATTAGAAACAGTCGAATAAGAAGAAAAACAAATCATCGTGCAGAACAATTATACATACATTTATGGTATATATATATATAGATAAATTAGTGCATACCCACGAGAAAAGAGATATAATAATGGAACCTTGTTTGTATTTTTCTTTATGCACAATTGGCGGATAAGGAGATAATGGAAAAACCACAGGTAATTGGTTGTGTAGGGTTTTCATGAGTAGTTGGCTTATGACTATTCAAATAGCTAGGAATTAATTTCGGCCCTTGAATATAATGTGATAATTATAGAAACAGCCGAATAAGAAGAAAAACAAATCATTGCGTGCAATTATACATACATTTATGGTATATTACCCTTTTTTTATAAAAAAAATAACTCTAAACAAAAAACCCATAAAATAATAATATTTTTTATAATAATCATGATTATATATATATATATATATGTAGGGAAATTAATTAGTGCATCCCCACGAGAAAGATATATAAATTAATAATAGCTAGTTTAGAATATTTATATATAAAATATTTTTTCTTTGATGGACTGATTTCATTTCATTAATTGCAAAATTATATTATGATGAGGAGATGAAGTGGAGAGGAAAGATCGCTAGCTGGTTTAGATCATGGAATCAAGCTTCTCGGAGCTGATGAGAAATTGCAAGTTTTGGAATGAAAAGCTGGGCAATTTTTTTTTCCTTTTTTTCCTTCTTTATAAGAGAAAGTAAAATTAAATATTTCCCCACTTACACCAAATTTGTAGGGTTTATAAGATTTTATTGGAGAAGACTGGGACAGTAGTTGCAATGAAATATAATCATCTAACATGCACATAAAAAAATTTCAACTGCATATCTCAATCATGATGTCAAAAAGGTAACCTACCTATCATTGTTTCCCTATATAATTTCAGCTGTAAGGATTTAGAGAAACAAAAATAACCACAAATACAAGAGAGATCGAACACCAATGATAATCTATATATATATATATATATATATATATATATATATATATATATATCTTAATTAGTTAGTTTCTAAGCCATGTCCATAAACATGTATATCGTCATATATATATATATATATAGCAGCTAGCTAAAACGCAAAACAGTTTTTCTTTTTTTGGGTTCCAAATTAGTACTTGTGTGAAAAGCAGAAGAAAGTAAGTTAAGAACAAGATGAATATGTTGGAGAAGAAGAAGAAGAAGAAGAAGAAGAAGAAGAAGAAGAAGAAGAAGAAGAAGAAGAAGAAGAAGAAGAAGAAGAAGAAGAAGAAGAAAAGAGGCAGGGAAGAGCATAGAAAGAAATTAAAGTAGCAGGAATACCTGTAGATTGTTGTTAGAGACGTCTAACTTGCCAATAACACCCAAATTTATAGAAGGGCTGGGAAGGACCTCCAGCGACATGCCGCTCAGATCTACCACTTCAAACCTCTCCTCCTCTATCGGCCGCCTCCTCTCCTCCGGTTCCCTCCGCCGCGCCTCCGCCGGCTGCGGTCGCTGTTGCTCGTACATCATTTTAATTAATTTTCCACCCCCCGGCCCGGCCGGCTCCCCCCCAAAAATATATATAAAAAAAACAAAAACAAAAAAAGAGTGTGAGGACGTACAGGGAGAGAGAGGGAGAGTGAGTATGTTGTTTATGTCTGGTGATGATGAGAGATGGAAAGGAAGATATGAGCAAGAGAGAAACTCTATAAGCGGGGGAGGACAAATTGAAGGACGGTAGTACGGATGGGCGGGGCGGGTGATAGCGCAGCGGATGGGAATGATAAGTCGTGATACGTGTTTTATTTGATGTGCGGTGGTGTACGGTCGCCGAATGCTACGGTGCCGCATCCACCCCCTCTTTTTTCTTTTTTTTTGGTTTTGTTTTTAAAAATATAAATGAGTTAATACTAATTAATATTTATTTATTTTTTCCTTGCTCGCTTACGGATTCAAAGCACATGGGAGCGTCAACGCTTTACTGGCCCCCACCATTCGCTCTCGTCCCCTACTTCCGCTATCATTATGATGCCTCAGACCGGATCCAAATGAACTCGTTGGTTCTCTCTCACATGTACAGTAGTAGGCTATTTTTGGGCACACCTGTTGGTGTCGGGTGAGTTTTTTTTTTTTTGTTTTCCAAATATCATGTGGGTGTACTTGGGTGTACTTTGGATTAAGGTTGGCTCCAATGTTTTTATTGCCATAATTTATATTAGGTTGGATCAAAATAAGTGAATATGCCGATCACACCAGCCTTTCATGAAGCTGATTCAAAATATAAGTGGATTTGCCGATCACGTACACCCGCGGTTTAGGAAGATGAAGAAAGAAAAACGAAATTCATTAATTCACTCTAGCTACCGTTTTTTCCCCACCAGCCTTGCGCTCCTTTTGTTAATTGTTTAAAAATCAAAAATAACTCGTGAATTTTTAAGTACGACCAACTGTAGGTTATATATAGTTTTTATCAATTCGGCAATAATTTTCTCTTAATATTTTCAATATATATATATATATATATATATACTATCTATATTTTTGGTAAGTCACGTATAAGATTACAATCTTTTTCTTCTTCTCCGTATCTTATAATTTGTGAGAATCAATCCGGTTTTAAAACATTCAAATATTGGAAATTGTTAATGGTTTGGTATGGATTGTTAACGTCCATATCAAACTTCAGCTCTTATCCAAAAATGTTATTGTCAACTTTTTGGTGTCGAAGACCAAGGATACCAATCAGGTTTAAAGAAAAGTGCTGCTGGCATTCTCCCGGTAACGGGTTGGGTCAGGACCCGATACTACCTTATCCAAACCCGACCCAAAATTTTATAGGCTGCTCGAACCCGCCCCAACCCGCCAGTTTGGGCATTCCGGATTGGGTTGGGTCGGAATAGTATTTTTTTCTTAATTTCGTTTACAAAACATCGAGTCGGGCGGGTTGAGCAAAACCCAAGCTTGACTCGATAACATGTCGGGGCGAGGCAACTCGAGTCGTGGCAACCCAAATAAGGGTGGGATGTGTAATAGTCCAAGCCATCGACAACTCGATATTGTTATGCTTTGAGCTACTGTCCACACGACTTTTATTTTTGGTAGTGCCCAATGACACCATAAAATGTGTCGTGCTAGAGAGGTATCGACGCCCTCTTTATAAGGCACACTTTGTTCTCCCCTTATTCCGATGTGAGACTTGTGAAATTCACGGACTCTACAATCCACCCTCCTTAAAAGGCCCACGTTCCCGTGGGACCATGTCGCATCAACTCGGGTTTCCAGCTCTAATACCATATGTAATAATCCAAGCCACCCATATCCTGATATTATTCCGCTTTGATCTACTACCCGCATGACTTTTGTTCTTGGTAATGCCCACTAGCACTCGCGTCGTGCTAGAAAGGTATCTATGCCCTCCTTATGAAGCACACTTCATTCTTTCCTCAGTTTAATGTGGGACTTGTGAAATCCACGGACTCCACAAGGCGGAGCAAAATTGCCACCCTTAATCTCTCCCTCACGACCAATTTGGTATCTATGCCCTCCTTATGAGGCACACTTCATTCTCTTTCAGTATAACATTTGTCATCATATCTGCTCTATTATCATTGGTGTGGATTTTTTCAACATTCAATAATTTATTTGCTAATATATCACAGATCTAGTGATATCGAACGTCAATGTGTTTGGATTTGGAATGAAATGTAGGATTCCTGTTGAGATGAATGGCGATCCTGACTTTCACAAGAAAGAATATATTGCTCTTGAGTTAGTCTTAGCTCTTGTAAAAATTTTTTATTCACAGTATCTCTTTACAACCTTTAGTGATTGCAATATACTCTGCTTCTGTGGTAGATAAAGTGACACATTTTTGAAGTCGTGATTTCCATGAAACAGCTCTTAGCTTGTACAAATGTTATTAGGTATCCGGATATGAATTTTCTTGTATTTACATCTCCATCCGTGTCTGTGTATCTTTCTAAAACAAATTTATTAGTCCCCAAATATAAACAATGACTGGGTGTACCCGGAGATACCTTAATATCCATTTGACTGCTACCCAAAGCTCTTTTCCTAAATTTGATAAAAATCTACTAACGGCAACGACTTGAGCAATATCTGGTTGGGTACACACCATAGCATACATAAGATTGCCAATTACAGACTGAAATGGAACTTTCATTAACTCTGATTTCTCCTCTTTAGTTGGTGGACTTTGACTCTTCGTGAGCTTGGAATGTCTTGCAAGTGGAGTACCAACTGGTTTCGCCTTACTCATGTTAAACCTTTTAAGAACCTTCACAATATACTGTTCCTGAGATAACCAAATCTTATGATTTTTCCTATCACGAGTGATTGTCATGCCAAAAATATACGTAGCATCTCATAAGTATTTCATTTCGAATGACTTGTTTAACTCTTGTTTCAACCTATTAATATTGGCAATATCTCGACCAATAATTAACATATCATCAACGTAAAGTAATAGAATAATAAAGTTATCATTAGAAAACCTTTTGATGAAAGCACAATGATCAACAGCTGTTCTGCTATACTCAATTTTTTCTCCATGAATGAGTCAAATTTCTTTTACCAATGTCTCGATGCTTGTTTCAAACCATATAAACTTTTCTTTAGTTTACATACCATGTGTTCTTTTCCTTTCACCTGAAATTCCTCAGGCTTCACCATGTATATCTCCTCCTCGAGATTACCATGTAAGAATGCAGTTTTTACATCGAGTTGTTGAACCTCCAAATCTAGGCTAGCCATAAATCTAAGAACAACTATAATAGAAGACATTTTAACTACTTGAGAAAAGATTTCATCGAAGTCAATACCTTTCTTTTATCCAAAATCTTTCACAACTATCCTGGCTTTATAGCATGATTGTGAGTTGTCATCTTCTCCTTTGATTCTGTACGCCTACTTGTACTTGAGTGCCTTCTTTCCATGTGGTAACTCTACCAGGTCAAATGTATGGTTCTTGTGCAAGGATCTCATCTCCTTTTGTATGGGTTTCCACTATTCCATCTTTTGTTGACCCTGAATTGCTTCATCATAAATATCTGGTTCTCCCCTTTCAAATGATGTATCAGCAGATGGAGATATATTACCTAGTGGTGTGTATCAATCACACTATTTGGATCTGTTGGTAGTAAGATTAGTTCCAGATTTATTGGAATTTCCTTAGGCTGTGACTTTTTTGGATTTTCAAAATCCTCAATGGTTTAATCTTCAATAAAGACCACATCTATACTTCGACAGTTCTTTTGTTGATAGGATCCCTGTCACGCCCCGAATTCCAAGGGAACCCGGAACCGGGTACATGACTTTCCCTTGCCCGCACACGATAGGTCAAGGGGTTGGTGATTAACACTAATGGAGACTACACCGCGGGTCTTGTCTCAAATATGCAACCCCGTACAATCATACATCAAGGGTAATCCTGTACTTTCTCATATATCATCATGCATACAATAAGTCAAACAATCATACAGACATCACATCACAAACAAGATACAAATACATCTGTCCACCTGGACCCATGTCCGGGAGACAACACATAATAAAATACAGAATACGATCGTATCATACATCGAGCAACGATGGGCGTCCTCCTGGAAGAAAGTCCTCCACTAGTCTCGGGTCACACCTGAAAAGGGTAAACAACAAGTAGGGGTGAGCGACAAGCTCGTTAGGTGACCCCAAAACTCTACATCATGCAACACATATAAGTCTATACTATATGCTCGGTGTACTCGTGCACTGTGTAGTGTGCACAATCATCGGGCTCGGCTCGCAAACAAACATCGGGACTCGGTCGCCCATACAGACAACTTGTCCACGATCCTCCATGGGATCCCAGCTCGGGGCACTCGGCCCTAGCTCCACGAGCTCAACGTCTCAACTCAGGCCTTAGCCTGGTCCACGGCGCAATATGCCCGGCCACGCCGCCACACGACCTGCCATCGGTGCATATGCCTTGCCACGTCAATCACATAGCACCATCGGTGCATCACGGTGAGAACCCAAACAAGTCACGGAGTCCATGCCCCAATACCTCACACCAATATACTAACATGAGTATGGCAAATCATTCTCAACATTTCTTTTGGAACCGTAGCCGGTCTTCACAAGTAAACCCTCAATCCTTGATTTATGAAGGAAGTACCCATAGTAGCTATTTTCTTGAAATCAAAAGTCCCAGGCATTGGGTTCCCATAGCATAACTTAGATAATCTGATTTTTTGGGGATTTTTCTTGAGATGTCTAACCCCACTTTCCAAAAATTCACCACTACGAACTTTTGGGTTTTTCCGAGATTTTACACTAAATCCCAATTTTCACATTTTGAAATAGTAGGAATTAATTTTTCTAGTATTTTTCTTTGAATCCAAATGGGGGGTATTTCGTTATTTACATTATAACTTAAGTATAAGCGCGGAACTACAACGCGCCTCGAAGACTCGTAGCGGGAGCTGTGACTCGTAGCTGCATAGCGTGCCTCGAAGACTCGAAGCGGGTCTTCGATCTTCGACCTACGAGGCTACGAACTTCGATCCTTCGGCTACGAACTTCGACCTTCGGACTACGGGTCTACGAATCTACGAACTACGAACCTACGACCCCAAACTTTGGATTTTCGTTAGTTCGACCCAATAACGCGCCAGTGGTATCGTTCATCATCGTTTTTGCCTGTTCTTCGTCTGGAATCAACCCAGCAACCCCCAGACACGCACAAACACGCATTCTACGCAATGATTGTGATATTTACCTTAAAATGCGTCCAAAACGCCTCTAAATCGCGCGGAAACAAACGAAACACGTATAAAATTCCAGATTTCCGAATTTCATGGTTGACTTATCAACCCTCATGAAAAACACAATTAATCAACCCCAAAATCACAGAAACATATATCCACAATGATATAAAATAGCTCTTAACCACCGATCTTGTGCTAAACCATTAAATCTAACCCAAAATTGAATTTCCCCAAATTCTAGGGTTCATCCTCAATTTCATAAATCATGATAAATTCGTGCGATCTAAAACAAGAGAGAGATAAGAAGTTCAAGGACACCTACTTGAAATGAATCTTTGAGCTCTACGAACCCAAATCGCCAAAGCTTCCAAGCTCTCTCAAGCTCTCTTTCTCAACGCACAAACGTGAAACGTAAAGTGAAAGCTTCATCTTTTTTTTTTCGCTATTTATATTTCTCGATCAATCGACCTAGGCAACCATTGACCCAGTCAATAATTGACCTCTCAACACAAAAATTGACCTCCAAGGCCCCAAACTCCAAATTGAGTCAAACTACAGTCAAAACGCTCGAAATGACGAGCACAACATTAAACAGATATTATTACACCCAAATGACCGCCCAAACGCAAAGTCAACCAATAAACCCTGAAAAGTCAATAATCGGGTCAAATAGGGCCCTGACTCGGAATCGGGCCCAAGTACAGTCAAAATGCTCACATCGACGACTACACTACCGTCCAGATAGTTACATTCCCATAGAATGGCTATCTCTCAAAAACTACCCAAATACGAGTTGTCATCACCGGATTTCGTCCGGAGGAAAACCGCTTTTGGGGTGCGGTTCCCCCAACCTTCATCCGAATGGTGAAAAATACGGAGTCGCCACCAACCGTTTTTGGGGTGCGGTTGGCCACCTAAAACGAAATTATCTATACCACTGGGATGGGCTAGGGAGTTGGTTACGCGTGGGGAAGGACTAACACCCCCACAACGCCTTTCTGTACCTATCTTAAGATTGTGAGGTTTATAACTTGTTTTAATTTTTAATTGCTTAATCCAAAGTTTAATTTGCCTAAAGATGATACTGAATTTGCATGTAACCTTAGAGTCTACTCTTTTTATTTCCTAAGTCATTTGTCAAGTGCGATTAAGTCCAATTCGTCCTAAGCATCTAAAAGGAATTCTAAAAAATATTGTTTTTTGTTTTGTTTGTTTTTGTTGTTGTTGTTTTTTTTTTTTTTTTTTGCTTAGATCACTAAAGGGAACTCTAAATGTTAAAGCTAAAATTTAAATCTAAAGAAAGGCCAAAATTGAATTTGTATATTTCTACATTGTACGCTACTAATAAGCACTAAGAGTAAAGACTAATAAGAAAGGATTAAAAGCACATAAAAAAACCTAAATGTGAGAAAGTTTAAAACACAAAAATTTAAACTTAAGGTATAAGAGAAGACAAGTATTGAATCTAAGTATTGAAAAACCCAAGTAAATGAGAAAGTTATTTATTTATTTATTTATTTATTGTTTGTTTGTTTGTTTTTTTTTTAGGAAAACATTTTAATTAAAAGGATTTATTATTATTATTTTTTAAACGTTCTTATATTATTATTTATTTACAACAAGGGTTTTTTTTTAGAACATATATATATTTTTTTTATTTAAGAAAAAGTTTTTTTTTTTTGTATTTTGTTTAAAATATTTGTATATTAAATACTACACAAAATGCATAAATAACAAACAAAGTGATGTGTGTGATTGTGATATCAAATAAAGAAAACTGACTCTTCCTTTTTTTTTTTCTTTTTTTTTTTCTTTCTCTTTTTTTTTCTATATTTGATTACATTTACAACGGTGTGTTGGGTCACGAACCCACACGTACAATGCTCAAGGGCTGCACTAACATTTACCTAAAGCAAGATACGATTAAATAAATAAATAAATAACAACATGTAAGATGGACACATGAGAGGTGTCGTGCAACGGCATTACCCAGGAGAGAGAGAGAACCAAATGACCGCACCTGGTGACTACAAAGATCATTCACATAACGGAGAAACAAAAAGTGGACAGATCATTCACCCAAAACAAAACAAAACAATCCTGCGCGAAAACAAAATCAGGCACTAGTCGTACTCGTTGGGTCATAGGCATTAACCGTAACAAAAACAAGACCTAAAACCAGGGACTACACCGATTGCACCCAACAATGGTTCGCACACTAGCTGCACCTAAACAAGTTAATTTTATGGCTAATCAACGCAGACAACCAAAGAACAAAACCAAATCATAAACAGGATAAAATACACAAGCCGAAACAGGCCAAACAATAATACCCTAAGACCATTAACATAATGAAGCAAGAAACCAGTCCCGCAAAAGAATATTCGTGACCCATAACGCCCTAAAACTATTAACCCGCAACAAGGAGACTCATAGCCTCCATTGACCCCCAATAACACGTCCTAACCATTAAAGCACAGACCACAATAGAACGAAACATCGAACGGTGCCAGATCATGTGACACCAGGACCAACGAAGATGGAACAAAACCAACCAGACATGTCAATGCTCCTACCATGATTTAAACAGAAAAATAGCTCTCCTTTTTCCTTAAACACATGAACATAGAGGAAGCAGACTAGCTTATACAGATTAAGAATACCCCAAACCAACGCGCAAGCAACCGGGAAAATCAACAAAATCATAAGCTATATGACTGGGCATAAAACAAACACAATCAAGAGGGACGATTCTTGGACAAAACAAAGACAATGGCGAACAACATATCTCGAGACGAAAACCAACCAAAAAGAAACCAACCACTCGGACGACCACTCCTTTCTTCTCGCTCCGGCGTTTCCCCCCTATCCACGGTTTGGGTATACTCTGTCTTGACCTTCGGCCAGCCGCCAGGACGTACTCCGCCCGCTTGGATGTTTCCGTTTGGTGTTCTCTTTCTTCAACCGCTCGATGCCTTGTGAAGAGTGGGCGTGCGCTGGTGAATGGAGACGTGTTTAACCGGTGATGGATGGGTTTCGGCTTTGGATTTATGGGGAGAGGAGAGAGGATGAAGGTTTGGCGTGGGGGATTGTAGGTGACGATTTTGGATTTCTGGGGGAGAGGAGAGAGGATGAAGGCTTGGCGTGGGGGATTGTAGGTGACGATTTTGGGTTCTATGGAGGAAGAGAAAAGGTGTGGTTTTTTTGATCGGATTTTCGGAGAAGGAGCCCCCTGTGCCAATCGATGGATCCATGGAGTTTATATGGAGGAGGGATCATAGAGTTTGGGTCTGAATCAAGGGAAGCGAGGAGTCGGCTCGGTGTGACCACCGTTTGGCTCGGGTGGGGCTGTTCGGCTCGGAGAAGCACGGGCGAGGCAGGGCGTGGTGGTCTTCCGCGCGGCGTGGCGGGCGTGAAAGCCGATTTAGGAACGGCAGAGGAAGAAGGGAAGGAGAAAGGAAGAGGCGGCGATGCTCAAAGAGGCACCGCGTCGCGCGCGCTGGGGAAGAGGAAGCCGCGTGAAAGGGACGAGACGAGGGAGTTGATCGAGGTCCTTTTTTTTGTTTTTGTTTTTATTATTTTTTTTTAAAATTTTATTGTTTTGTTTTGTTTTTGTTTTTATTATTATTTTTTGTTTTTCTTTTCAATCAACAAGAGGACGACACCTGGCCTAGGGTGGGCAGGAAAACAAAGAGAAAAAAGCAAATTTTTTTTTTTTTTTTTTTAACCGATGTTCTTCGATTTTCGGGATCGGTAGGACGACCCGGACTTCAAAACATCTGGGAAAAATTGTTTTTGGATTCGGGATGTAAGGACGAGCGACCCCGTGTCAATTTTATTTGAAAATGATCTCATTTTTATGGAAATCCCAGGTCTGAGATTATTTGTTACCGAAAAATGTATTTATTTTGGATTTTAGTGAAAAAGGCCCCGGGGGCAAATATATACAATATATATGTCAAAATTCTCAGAACGACGAGTAGAACGAGATTGTGAGGTTCGTGACCTGATTCGGAGTGCCTTTTAAAAGTCAATTACCGTTTTGACCCCCGATGGCGGCCCGAACGTTGTTTTGACCACATCTTCTCCGTTTGACCTCGAACGAGCGCGGTTGATGACGTTGATCATCGAATTTGATTTTCTATTACCCAAGACCAGCTCTTTGGCAAGTGAGGGCCTTTCGCATGATTTCTTGAAATTGGGCATTTACGGCTCAACGATCACAACTCCATCGTTCTGTAAAATTTCAACAAACGAGGCGGCATTGAAGAAAATTGAACTTGATAAAATATGTCCAACCCAGACAAATTAGGGTCCAACAGCTGCCCCTCTTTGTGTATTGTTTGTGTACAAATGATGCACAAAGATGGGACGGATTTATTTTGGACGGGTTGGACCGCTTACCTGGCTTACCCGTTGCCAAAGGATGGTTCGAAGGACTTGGGTTTTGCATCGAGGAAGGTAAACACTTGGGAAAATGGAGAGGCTCTTGAAGTAAACAGAAATTTGAGACATGAAATAAAATGCCCTTGAGGTTGACATGGAGTTGAAAACTTGGAATAAAAAATCCTTGAGATTTAAATCAGGAATGAAAAATCCTTGAGATTAACAGGAATTTAAAAACTTGGAATTGAAAGGCCCTTGAGGTGTAAAACATGAATGAAAAATCCTTGAGATTAATAGGAATTTTAAAACTTGGAATTGAAAAGCCCTTGAGGTTTAAAACAGGAATGAAAAATCCTTGAGATTAATAGGAATTTAAAAACTTGAAATTGAAAGGCCCTTGAGGTTTAAAACAGGGATGAAAAATCCTTGAGATTAATGGGAATTTTAAAACTTTGGAATTAAAAAGCCCTTGAGGTTTAAAACAGGAATGAAAAATCCTTGAGATTAATGAGAATTTTAAAACGAGGATAAAAAGTCCTAGACTGGAACTTGAACACTCGGAATGAAAACTCTTGAGATTAACGGGAATAAAAAAACATGAAGTCCGAAAAGCTAAAATGGGGAATGAAAAACCTTTGAGATGGATGTTAAAAAATTTTGGACTTCAAAAAGGGGGTCAAAAGGCTCGAGGGATATCTAGTGCTTGGCTGTGACTTGGAATAGTCTTGAAATGAAAACTCTACGCTGTACAGGGTCCCTGAAACGCAGTCACGAAGTGCAAAAGCATGCATAGAATATGTGAACGTATGATGCATGTGCATGGATGCATGGGAATTTTAACATTCTTATTGAAAATCCAAGGGGAAAGGGAAGGGTTAAATGTCCCAAGAGCTTTGTGATCCCATCCTTCTGTTGGGGTAGAGCTCTTGATGGAGTGTCATGATGCTTGACTTTCACTGCTCAGTTCTTCTCGGGGTTCTGTTGGCTTCAACGGAACAACATTTGTCAGGACCGGGCTTCGAGACGTTGTTGGCTTCAATGATAGGCCACCATTTCATTGCAACATCTATTGTCGTGGTTAGGTATTTATCGAGCTTTGTTGGCTTCCATAGAGAATCCCTACCTTTGTTCAACAACGTCGAGTGTCACTAATTTGTCTTCTCCAAGCTCTGCTGGTTTTGTCAATGGGCTGTCCTTTTTTTGGCAGCATCTATTGTCATGATTTGGCCCTTCTCGGGGATTCTGTCCATGGGGCCTTGGTGTTACCTCATAATTCTTCGTAGCAACTTCTTCCTGTGGGGCAATCCTTGGGGAAGTCTATTAGGACTTTGGAAGGTTTCACTCTACAGCGAGATAAAAATTTTAAAACCAAACATTTTGAAAAAGAATTTATGAGCATGATCTCAATTTATCATAATCACATCATATAAGGCACAACGTGCTTAACTTTAACAAACAAAACCTGACTTCTTGAAAAGCGTGAGGCGCAATTTTGAGTTGGGTGTGCCTTCAGTTTGACCAAAGTCCTTCTCTTCCTTGTAATATGTGACTGCTCTACTAGCTGCTTCGTCTTGGTTCTATGATCATTTCTAACCCCAAGTGTCGGATGTTGCATCGTTAGACTCTCATTTTGTTGTCTTTGCTTTGTCTTTAGCGCCCTTTCAGGTTTTCACTAAGTCCGATTTTTCTTTTTGCCTTTGTATTTTACTCTTAGTGCCCTTTCGGGTTTTCACTAAGTCCGGCTTCAATTTTTTCATTCTTGAGCTTTGTATTTTACCCTTAGCGCCCTTTCGGGTTTTCACTAAGTCCGCTCTCTACCTCAAGATGTCCTGTTACTTATATCGGATCGAGAAAACGATCATACATGTAATCAAGGACTCTGGACAAGTTGAGGTGTTGGCGATCGGCTTTTGGCGGGGATAGAAGGTTAGAGAAAATGTTTGGTTTTTTTTTTTTTTTTTTTTTTTGCTACAAAGGTCATTATTGAGGATAGGGCGTCACTAAATGTTGACAAATTGGGCTACTAGTATTGGTTGAGCACTTGTTGTTGTTGTTTTTTTTTTCTTTTGTTTTTTTTTTACTTTAGGCTAAGTAGGAGTTTTGGGCGTGCCTGCTTCCCCTCCTCGTGTTGCATAGGTATTTGAATAGGAAATGCCCCAGTGTAGGGCATCATCCTGGGACTTCAGTGAGATGTATTGAAAGGCAACAAAAGGTTTGATATGGATAGAGTTGTTTGATTACATGTTGATCCGAATCCAATACAATGTTGTAACAGGGCTCAGGCATAGAATTTCTTCACGGCATCACTGTTAATCGGATTTGGTAGCTCATTTCCGTCCATTTTGACAAGGATTAGTGCTCCGCCAGAGAAAGCTCTTTTGACGACATACGGACCTTCATAATTGGGTGTCCACTTGCCCCTGTGATCAGTTTGGATTGGCAAGATTTTCTTAAGTACAAGCTCTCCTTCTTGAAAAGTTCGAGGCTTAACCTTCTTGTCATAACTTTTCATCATTCTTTGCTGGTACAGCCGGCCTCTATTCACCGCTGCTATGCGCTTTTCTTCTATGAAATTCAATTGCTCGTATCGGCTTTGAACCCACTCTGCTTCATTCAACTGTGTATCCTTGAGTACCCGTAGGGAAGGAATCTCCACTTCTATTGGTAACACTGCCTCCATTCCATAGACTAAGGAGAATGGAGTTGCCCCAGTTGATGTGCGCACAGAGGTGCGGTACGCGTGTAATGCGTAAGGCAACTTCTCATGCCAATCCTTGTAAGTCTCAGTCATTTTTCTGATAATATTCTTGATATTCTTGTTAGCTGCTTCGACTGCCCCATTCATCTTGGGTCTGTACGGGGTTGAATTTCGATGTTGGATCTGGAACTGCTCACATAGATTTCCCATCATTCGGCTATTCAAGTTTGTTGCGTTGTCTGTAATGATTTGCTCTGGGAGTCCATAACGGCATATGATATTGTTGCGAACAAACTTGACCACCACTGCTTGCGTCACATTGGCATAAGATGCGGCTTCCACCCACTTAGTGAAGTAATCAATGGCCACCAAGATGAAGCGATGCCCATTAGATGCCTTCGGTGATATAGGTCCGATGACGTCCATGCCCCAGAGTGAGAAGGGCCATGGTGAAGTCATAACATGCAACTGAGATGAGGGTGCTTGAATCCGATCACCATATATCTGACATTTGAAACACTTGCGTACATAAGCAATGCAGTCCTTCTCCATTGTGACCCAGTAATAACCCATTCTCATAATTTGTCTTGCCAGTATATATCCGTTTGCATGTGGACCGCAACTCCCTTCATGAAGTTCCTTCATTAGCTGTGACGACTCTTCCTTTTTGACACAACGTAGAAGTACCATATCATGATTTCGTCGATATAGGATGGAGCCATCGAGGTAATACTTGGTTGCGGCCCGCCGGATGTTCCTCTTGTCCGTGTCGGACGCACCTTCGGGATATTCTTGTTTAAGTAGGTATTGCCAGGAGATCATGATACCAAGGCTTTTCTTCTGGATCCCCTTCAATAGCCATACGGTGAGCTGGCGTATCTCGAACTTGAATGTCAAAGGATTGAACCTCCAGCTTTTGTATCCAATCGAATGAGGGATGCTAGGGTCGCCAGCATCATGAATCTGATTATGTTCTCTTGGCATGTGCTCAAAGGTAATCTCCTCGAACCGTTCGATCGTCTACAAATGAGCTTCGATATGGGATCAATTTGTGATTCCTGGTTTCCCACTCGTTCTTAACTTGATAGATCACAAGGGCTGAATCTCCAAAAACTTGTAACTTCTTTATTTCTCGATTAATAGCTTCTTGAAGACCCATCAAACAAGCTTCATACTCGGCCACATTATTTGTGCGGGGGAATGTTAGCTTAGCGGCCATGGGGAAATGCTCACCCTTTGGGGATATCGGGATGGCCCCAATACCATGTCCCAACAGACCGGAGGCACCGTCAAACCACATAATCCATGAGTCAGACTCTTCTTCAATGATATTGATATGCTCATCGGGGAAGCCTACATTCATTGGCTCGTAGTTATCCAAGGCCCTTTCTGCGAGATAATCTGCTATGACACTTCCTTTGATGGCTTTCGAGGCGTGTACACAATGTCATATTCGGACAACAACAACTGCCACTTGGCAATCCTCCCAAAAATTGATTGTTTCTCCAGGAAGTATTTGAGCGGATCATGCTTCGCAATCGGCCATGTCGTATGATAGAGGGTGTACTGTCGTAATCGCCGAACGGTCCAAACCAGAGCACAACAAGCCTTTTCCAATGGAGTGTACTTTGCTTCACCAGGAGTAAACTTCTTACTTAGGTAATAAATTGCTTGCTCCCTCCTTCCCGAAGCGTCATGTTGCCCCAGTACCGAGCCCATTGACGAGCCTTGGACAGTTAGGTATAGGATGAGTGGCTTGTTGGGTACCGGTGGAACCAAGATCGGTGGATTTATCAAGTATTGCTTGATTTTATCAAAGGCTTCCTGACAGGCCCGATTCCAAACTTCTTGGGTTGTCTTTTCAAGCGATTTGAATAATGGTTCACATGTGGCCGTCAACCGTGAAATGAACCTAGCGATGTAATTCAAGTGCCCCAAGAAACTTCTAACTCCCCTAACAGGGTTGGTGGTGACATCTCCTGGATAGCTCGAATCTTGTCAGGTCAATCTCTATCCCTTTCTCACCGACTATGAAGCCCAATAGCTTACCCGATGTAGCACCAAAAGTACATTTCTCTGGATTCAACTTGAGTTGATACTTTCGCAACCTTTGGAAGAGTTTGCGGAGTACCTCAACATGACTTTCCGTACTTGCTGATTTGGCTATCATGTCATCAACGTACACTTCCACCTCCTTATGCATCATATCGTGAAACAAAGTTACCATAGCTCTTTGATAGGTGGCTCCCGCATTTTTGAGTCCGAATGGCATCACATTGTAACAAAATGTACCCCATAATGTTGTGAAAGTCGTCCGCTCTTTGTGCTCGGGGGCCATCTGGATTTGGTTATAGCCCGAGAATCCATCCATAAATGAAAACAAAGCATGCTTCGCCGTGTTGTCCACCAGAGTATCAATATGTGGGAGTGGAAAGTTATCTTTTGGGCTCGCCTTATTTAGATCTCGGTAATCGACGCATACACGGATTTTTCCTCCTTTTTTCGGCACTGGCACAATGTTCGCCACCCATTCCGGATAATGAGCAACACTAAGGAAACCGGCATCCCATTGCTTTTTGATCTCTTCTTTGATCTTCAATATCACCTGCGGCCTCATCCTTCGTAACTTCTGCTGGACCGGCGGACATTCTGGCTTCAATGGTATTTGATGTTGCACGATATCTGGATTCAGGCCCGGCATATCTTGATAGGACCAGGCAAACACATCCTTGAAACTGGTC
This sequence comes from Taxillus chinensis, assembly GCA_023512835.1. Taxonomy (NCBI): domain Eukaryota; kingdom Viridiplantae; phylum Streptophyta; class Magnoliopsida; order Santalales; family Loranthaceae; genus Taxillus; species Taxillus chinensis. The sequence continues at coordinate 1,698,532 of CM042086.1, forward strand.
AACAATTCAATCAACTCCCCCTTGATCTCCGCGGATAATGCAGAACTCACTTTAAGCCTTCTTGGTTCTGTGTCTGTCCCCACATTCACTGTTTCTAGAGGGTCCTCACTTGGGGTCTTGAACAGGTCTTCCTTTTCCAACAGTCGAAGGATATCTTCAGGTAAATCGACCTCCTCTTCTAAATCAGCCTCACTTGTCTCATACACTGACTTCTCCCAATCCGGACTTTGGTCAAACTTTGGGCATCCCGCCTCATCATTGCTTGTCACACCCTCGTTGAATTCATGGTACCTGTTTGTGAAAAGATCAACAAGTTGATAGCAAAACATGATATGCAAATGATAATGAGATGCAATGCACCGTTTTTGGAAAACATACACTTTATTGAGAGCGAAATATCCAAAGAGACATAAACTGTTTTTTTAATACTGAAAGAGGCATAAAAGTGAAATAAACAAATATCCAAATAGGATTCCCCCAAGGATTACATCACGGGGAGACATGTGCTAGTCCAATTGTTGAGAGGTTGTCCTGATGCTCCTTCCTGCACGAACAACACCTGGCCCGCTTCGACTCCTTGCTCTCCACGGCGGCAATGACCGCAGCCTTCTCTTGATAAGTGAACCCTCCACCGTAGAATGTGTCTTCTAAGGGTGGAAATGTCATTCGCTCTTCTCGGATAGGTCGCCACAGCCTTGGCCATTCCGACTTCCCCTCTTCCTGGAGGCTTCCTTCGCCGGGTCCCTTTGGTGGGTTTGTAGCCCAGCCCATATCGTTCACTGTGCCCCAGATGCGTAACGGGTCTTTCATGCCCTGAGAAGATGCCCCGAGCCCGAGTCCTGGCTTGTGTCCTTGCCTAAGCATCGTATGTGCAATCATATTGGTGGCTTTGGACAATTGAACTCTTATCCTTCGATACATGCTTGGGGTCGTGTCACATAGGTAACATTGACTACTTCAAAGGCCCGGAAAGAACATTCTGGGACGTCCTCCCCACCTGTCGATACAAGGCATGGATGACGGCTTGGTTACCAACAGGTCTGTCTCCCCGGATACACAAATGAGGTGATCGTCAACCACAAACTTCAGTTTCTGGTGCAGAGTAGAAGGTACTGCTCCCGCTGTGTGAATCCATGGCCTTCCCAACAAGCAGCTGTAGTATGGTGCAATGTCCAAGATCTGAAATTCAACAGAAAATACCGTGGGCCCAATTAGCAATGGAATATCCAGCGTTCCTGTTACCTCTCTTTTTCCCCCGTCAAAGGCTCGAACTACCATGTTGCTTGACCGCATGTATGAAGAATCTACGGGCAGCTGTTGCAATATTTGTAAAGGCATAATGTTGACAACGGACCCATTATCGATCAATACCCGGGAGATGGTGTGTTCTTTGCACTTGACCGAAATGTGCAGAGCTTTGATGTGACCCTTGCCCTCCTGCGGCAGTTCGTCCCCGCTAAACGATATAAAGTTGTCCACTACAAGGTTTCCAGCGAGAGTGTCCATGTTCTCCACCGAAATAGTTGGCGGGACGTAAGCCTTGCTAAGGACCTTCATTAATGCTTCTCGGTGTGGAGTAGAATCCTTTAGCAGCGAGAGTAATGAGATCCGAGCAGGCTGTTTGCTTAGCTGCTCCACGATGTTATATTCACTATGCTTGATCAACTTCAGAAACTCAGTAGCGTCTTCCTCAGTAATCTGAATCTCCTCAGGCAAGATATCTTTCCCCACAGCTTTCCCCTTTTTCGATTGCTCAAGCACGTCAGGTGCATAAGGACATCCACTCCGAGTTGTCTTCTTTGTTTGGGGGTTCCCTTGCACTACTGCTTCACAACCGTACCTCCAAGGAACAGCTTTCTCACTCTTATAGGAAGGTTGAGGGGGTATATGGATTGTAAGAGGCTGGATCCCATGGGGTAACAGGGGTATTTCTGGAGTTGTAGTGTAAATCCTGAGGGGCTTGGGCATGTCTGTGAAATCGTTTGTATTATCTCCTTGGACCATCTGGACAGATGAATCGATACACTGTTTTGAAAATTCAATCCTTCTGTAGTCCATCAATTTCTGAACAACACTTTCAAACTCCATACAATTGTTAATGTCATGTCCTGGAGCCATCTCATGGAACAGACACCTTTTCTGTTGGTCGGTCCCTTCTTCACAGTTAATAGTTGATCTGGTCAACAAATATCCGTATTTAAGTAAAAACTGAAACAACTGGTCCCTATGCATTCGTACTTGGGAGATCTTCGCAATCCTAGCTTCCGAGGTGATGGCCGTAACATTATTAGAGTGTTCTGGCAATGGGTTGTTGTTGACACTCGGGGAATTGGATAGTGTCGCGAAATCCAACCAGTGGGCATCTTTTAATGCTTGAACTTTCCTTTTAAATGCGATGCAACCCTCAACATTGTGTCCTACGGCACCAGCATGATACACGCAACGAAGGTCTGGTTTGTACCAATTTGGATACGGCGGTTTCAGCTCTCCCACAGGGGAAGGGACTACCAGTCTTGCCTCGAGGAGCCTTGGGTACAGTTCAGCATAAGTCATAGGGATTGGGTCGAACTCCTGGTGCTTCTTAGGAGCTTGATTTGGTCTCGGGTCAGTAGATGGGCTTCGGACGGGTGCTTGGACTGGTGCTGGGGTAGGCATTTGAGGAAATTGTGGAGCTGGGTAAGGATATTGGGGTCTTGCTTGGAATTGGAAAGGTTGGAATTGCGGGATAGGTGCAGGTGCGGCGTATGCGGCTACTGGGGGTGCTCTAAAGTAAACAGGCATTTGGGGAGGGTTAGGTTGCATCATCGGTCCGGATTGATATACGAAATTCGTTTCCCCTTCTTTCTTCTTTGGCGGTATTGGTGACCTCTTCGGTGCCTCGACCGTTTCTCCTTTCAGCTTTCCCCCTTTGACTCCACTCTCGATGAGTTCGCCTGAAGCGACTAGATCGGCGAAAGTGCTAGAAACATGACCAATCAGCTTTTCATAATACACACCCTTCAATGTGTTGATGAATAAGGTAGTGAGCTCCCTCTCTGTTAGCGGAGGTTGCACTTCTACTGCAGTTTCCCTCCACCTTCTTGCATAGTCCTTGAAATTTTCATTTGGACCTTTCTCCAAAGATTGCAGTGTCAGACGATCCAAGGCTAGTTCAGTGACATGTTTATACTGTGCCAGGAATGCGGTAGCCAGGTCCTTCCATGTTCTGATACGGCCTCCATCCAGCTGGAAATACCAACGCAAGGGTGCCCCTGTTAGACTCTCTTGGAAGCAGTGCATAAGAAGTCTATCATCGCCAGTGTATGCTGCCATTTTTTGACAATACATTGCCAGATGGGTTCTTGGACAGCGTGTCCCGTTAAACCTTTCGAATTCGGGCATTTTGAATTTATGAGGTAAAACCACCCCAGGGACAAGGCACAATTCATCAGGGCTGATCATACCATACATCTCGGCGCCTTCAACCGCCTTCAATCGTTCTTCAATCCTCCTTAGTGCGGGGGACTCACCTTCCTCCTTGTATGCTAGGGATCCTACCGCCTCTGTAGCGGCTCCTATTATTGGTGAAGTATACTGGCCTGGATTGGGTGGGCCCAATTGCTCAGGAAAAGTGTTATTTGTCACGGGCTGCGGAGGTGGCGCGGGCTGCGTTGTTTCTGGCCTTGGTTGTTGATTGACTTCCCTTGGAGTTCCTTCGACTAATCTGGTCATCATTTCGCCATACGGTTCATCTGTTCTTGCAAGTTCCAAGGGTATCGCTCATGCCTTGGTGACTTTGCTCTAGCCCCATCAGTCTATTTTCATTCTCGTTGGCCATCGAATGGGAAGTGTGCTTGTGCCTGGACCGAAGGTTGTAAGTATGCCCAATTCTGGATAAAGAAATACTTCACTGAAAGAAACACGAAAGGTGAGCATTTTTAGCTTTGTTTTCACTTTTTATATGAATGCATGAGATGCGTGAATGAATGCAAGTGAACGGGTTTAAACAAACTCCATTTTATTGATAAAAGGAAAGAGATTACATGCATGAATGCCGTGTAACCAACTACAACAACGAAACTACATGGCTCTAAGGCAATTATTTAGTCATCTCCAAGATGGTAATATGGTCTTCATGTGCGGCGCCTCCTCCTCTCGCGGTGGTCTTTCTCCAGCATCTTCCCTCTACCGCAAAGACGGTCTCCAATCGCTTGTCCCTCAATTGCGCCCTTTGAGTAGCTCTCTCCAAAGCGCTTCTAGTCTGTGGACTTGCTGCCTCAGCTCCTGGTTCTCTTGCAAAATAGTCCTCATGATCAAACTCTGTTGTGGCTCATGCTGTGCTCTCCAAGGGATATAAGTGGGAAAATACCAAATTTTGAGTTGTTAGGCTGAATCTTGCGAGGTGTGGACCATGCTTGATGCATCTTCACCCCTTTCTCCTCTAACATAGCTCGCCCATAGGTGAAGTCGCAGTCCTCCATTCCATACAGATCTTGAACAACCTGGCTGTCTCCCACTGCTTCTCCCACTCTGCGGCGGTGCATAAGAAGTAGCTCCCCAAGGGCCCAACAGGGGAACCCGGTTGTACTCACCGCAATCGTATGTCATAGAGTATCTTGGCATCCAGGGAGCAATCTAGACGATGTCTTCTTCCTTTAAGTCCTGTAGCTTCTTCTTCCGGGTCTTCAACTCCTTTAGGCGGGAATCCACTTACTGAGCGGAATGTCCAATAGTGTAGTATAAGGTAACTGGTATACCGGTGTGAAGTTAGGGACAACACAAGGGAGGTGTCCCTTCACCAAGTGCAAAAAAAGGGTAAGCGCCCGGTGAATCGTCCCGAGCCACGGGTTCTCAAATCCGAAAGGGAACGGATAGTTTCTGCTAAGATAGGCTGGGGTGGGATCACAACCTTGCACCACTTGCCGTACTAGGTCAATGACTATCGCGTCTACATACGCCGAGGTGCGCGGAAAAATGACTAACCCGTAGATGGCTAGGGTCAAAAGCCGGTGAAATCCTGTTTTCGTAGCAGCTATCATAATCTCCTGAATGGTTTTCCATGACAGTTGCTCTCGGCCCTCGCGGTTTACCAAAAAAGGGGCATCCCAAATAGGGATTTCCATCATTTCAGTAAATGCTCGTCGTCCAGCTTTCCTAGGTTCCGGCAAGTATACCTTCCTTCTGTGATCTTCCGGTATGTCAAGCAGTCTTCTGTATTCCTCCACAGTAGGAACAAGGTCAAGGCCGTTGAAGTCAAAACATCTGCGCCTTGGCTCCCAAAAGTGAAGTGCAGCTTGGAGCATGTCTCTATCAGTTGGTAAGTCGATTAAAAGCAGTAAATCCCCAAACTGCCGGGCATAAGCAACCTTTCTTTCATCCAGCCATTGACGCCATATAGCCCGTAGCTCACTAGTAAAGTCTTGTGAAAATTCTACTGTAACCTGATCTGCTTTGTGCAACTCTCCCGATGGGAAGTCTCCAAGACGGCGTTGAATTTCACCGGATGCTTGAGCCACCTCAGTAGCAGTCTCCTTCTCCCATACACCCTCTAAGAGATGACTAAATGTTGCCATGCACCCTATATGAATGACGTGGTATGCAATATGGAAACGTTAGGAGAGCAAAAAGAAATATATACAGACTAAACAAATAAACAAATATTGACATTTTAAACAAACAAGGGGTGTCTTAATGCAACTACCCTGCAAAACCAAGGTTAGCATGACATGCTTAATCATACAACATGTGGGTCGGTGTGCCCTTAATGGGCCATGATTTCTCACCCTATCTTATTCGTTGGTCCCCAAGCTTCCTCTCTAGAGGGCTCCGTACACCATGGGATTTACCGGAGGGGGCCCTTAAAAGGGCGTGCCTTAAAAGGACCTCAAGCCTGAGTGAGGAGTCCGGGGTCCCTTCGCGGATAATGATCAACGCTTGGGGCACCCTAATAAACCTCGCTAACCTAAACTGTGTTAAAAACTCGGGTATAGAGTTTATGCATGAATGCAACAATTATGGAAAGCGGTAAAACATGACTATCATGGCATTAAAGCGCATAAATCAAGACTAGCATGCAACGGCGATTAAGTGCGATAAATAAATCGAATAAAGAATGAAAGAATAAAAGAATGAAACAATTTAAAAATTTAAAACAAAGAATAAACCTCCTAATCCTAATCCTAGGCCTAACTCTCTAACTATTCCCCAGTGGAGTCGCCAGTGTCATCACCGGATTTCGTCCGGGAGGAAAACCGCTTTTGGGGTGCGGTTCCCCCCAACCTTCATCCGAATGGTGAAAAATACGGAGTCGCCACCAACCGTTTTTGGGGTGCGGTTGGCCACCGAAAACGAAATTATCTATACCACTGGGGATGGGCTCGGGAGTTGGTTACGCGTGGGGAAGGACTAACACCCCCACAACGCCCTTTCGGTACCTATCTTAAGATTGTGAGGTTTATAACTTGTTTTAATTTTTAATTGCTCAATCCAAAGTTTAATTTGCCTAAAGATGATACTGAATTTGCATGTAACCTTAGAGTCTACTCTTTTTATTTCCTAAGTCATTTGTCAAGTGCGATTAAGTCCAATTCGTCCTAAGCATCTAAAAGGAATTCTAAAAAATATTGTTTTTTGTTTTGTTTGTTTTTGTTGTTGTTTTTTTTTTTTTTTGTTTTTTTTGTCTTAGATCACTAAAGGGAACTTTAAATGTTAAAGCTAAAATTTAAATCTAAAGAAAGGCCAAAATTGAATTTGTATATTTCTACATTGTACGCTACTAATAAGCACTAAGAGTAAAGACTAATAAGAAAGGATTAAAAGCACATAAAAAAAACCTAAATGTGAGAAAGTTTAAAACACAAAAATTTAAACTTAAGGTATAAGAGAAGACAAGTATTGAATCTAAGTATTGAAAAACCCAAGTAAATGAGAAAGTTATTTATTTATTTATTTATTTTTTGTTTGTTTGTTTGTTTGTTTTTTTTAGGAAAACATTTTAATTAAAAGGATTTATTATTATTATTTTTTAAACGTTCTTATATTATTATTTATTTACAACAAGGGTTTTTTTTTAGAACATATATATATTTTTTTTATTTAAGAAAAAGTTTTTTTTTTTTGTATTTTGTTTAAAATATTTGTATATTAAATACTACACAAAATGCATAAATAACAAACAAAGTGATGTGTGTGATTGTGATATCAAATAAAGAAAACCGACTCTTCCTTTTTTTTTTCTTTTTTTTTTTTTCTCTTTTTTTTCTATATTTGATTACATTTACAACGGTGTGTTGGGTCACGAACCCACACGTACAATGCTCAAGGGCTGCACTAACATTTACCTAAAGCAAGATACTGATTAAATAAATAAATAAATAACAACATGTAAGATGGACACATGAGAGGTGTCGTGCAACGGCATTACCCAGGAGAGAGAGAGAACCAAATGACTGCACCGGTGACTACAAAGATCATTCACATAACGGAGAAACAAAAAGTGGACAGATCATTCACCCAAAACAAAACAAAACAATCCTGCGCGAAAACAAAATCAGGCACTAGCTGTACTCGTTGGGTCATAGGCATTAACCGTAACAAAAACAAGACCTAAAACCAGGGACTACACTGATTGCACCCAACAATGGTTCGCACACTAGCTGCACCTAAACAGGTTAATTTTATGGCTAATCAACGCAGACAACCAAAGAACAAAACCAAATCATAAACAGGATAAAATACACAAGCCGAAACAGGCCAAACAATAATACCCTAAGACCATTAACATAATGAAGCAAGAAACCAGTCCCGCAAAAGAATATTCATGACCCATAACGCCCTAAAACTATTAACCCAGACAAGGAGACTCATAGCCTCCATTGACCCCCAATAACACGTCCTAACCATTAAAGCACAGACCACAATAGAACGAAACATCGAACGGTGCCAGATCATGTGACACCAGACCAACGAAGATGGAACAAAACCAACCAGACATGTCAATGCTCCTACCATGATTTAAACAAAAAAACAGCTCTCCTTTTTCCTTAAACACATGAACATAGAGGAAGCAGACTAGCTTATACAGATTAAGAATACCCCAAACCAACGCGCAAGCAACCGGGAAAATCAACAAAATCATAAGCTATATGACTGGGCATAAAACAAACACAATCAAGAGGGACGATTCTTGGACAAAACAAAGACAATGGCGAACAACATATCTCGGATGAAAACCAACCAAAAAGAAACCAACCACTCGGACGACCACTCCTTTCTTCTGCTCCCGGCGTTTCCCCCCTATCCACGGTTTGGGTATACTCTGTCTTGACCTTCGGCCAGCCGCTAGGACGTACTCCGCCCGCTTGGATGTTTCCGTTTGGTGTTCTCTTTCTTCAACTGCTCGATGCCTTGTGAAGAGTGGGCGTGCGCTGGTGAATGGAGACGTGTTTAACCGGTGATGGATGGGTTTCGGCTTTGGATTTATGGGGAGAGGAGAGAGGATGAAGGTTTGGCGTGGGGGATTGTAGGTGACGATTTTGGATTTCTGGGGAGAGGAGAGAGGATGAAGGCTTGGCGTGGGGGATTGTAGGTGACGATTTTGGGTTCTATGGAGGAAGAGAAAAGGTGTGGTTTTTTTGATCGGATTTTCGGAGAAGGAGCCCCCTGTGCCAATCGATGGATCCATGGAGTTTATATGGAGGGATCATAGAGTTTGGGTCTGAATCAAGGGAAGCGAGGAGTCGGCTCGGTGTGACCACCGTTTGGCTCGGGTGGGGCTGTTCGGCTCGGAGAAGCACGGGCGAGGCGGGCGTGGTGGTCTTCCTGCGCTGTGGCGGGGTGTGAAAGCCGATTTAGGAACGGCAGAGGAAGAAGGGAAGGAGAAAGGAAGAGGCGACGATGCTCAAAGAGGCACTGCGTCGCTGCGCCTGGGGGAAGAGGAAGCCGCGTGAAAGGGACGAGACGAGGGAGTTGATCGAGGTCCTTTTTTTTGTTTTTGTTTTTATTATTTTTTTTTAAAATTTTATTGTTTTGTTTTGTTTTTGTTTTTATTATTATTTTTTGTTTTTCTTTTCAATCAACAAGAGGACGACACCTGGCCTAGGGTGGGCGGGAAAACAAAGAGAAAAAGCAAAAAATTATTTTTTTTTATTTTTAACCGATGTTCTTCGGTTTTCGGGATCGGTAGGACGACCCGGACTTCAAAACATCCTGGAAAAAATTGTTTTTGGATTCGGGATGTCAGGACGAGCGACCCCGTGTCAATTTTATTTGAAAATGATCTCATTTTTATGGAAATCCGGTGCGAGATTATTTGTTACCGAAAAATGTATTTATTTTGGATTTTAGTGAAAAAGGCCCCGGGGGCAAATATATACAATATATATGTCAAAATTCTCGAAACGACGAGTAGAACGAGATTGTGAGGTTCGTGACCTGATTCGGAGTGCCTTTTAAAAGTCAATTACCGTTTTGACCCCCGATGGCGGCCCGAACGTTGTTTTGACCACATCTTCTCCGTTTGACCTCGGAACCGAGCGCGGTTGATGACGTTGATCATCGAATTTGATTTTCTATTACCCAAGACCGGCTCTTTGGCAAGTGAGGGCCTTTCGCATGATTTCTTGAAATTGGGCATTTACGGCTCGGCGATCACAACTCCATCGTTCGTAAAATTTCAACAAACGAGGCGGCATTGAAGAAAATTGAACTTGATAAAATATGTCCAACCCGGACAAATTAGGGTCCAACACGAGTCTTTACATCCTCCCCACCTTAGGACTTTTCATCCTCGAAAATAAAACACATGCTCAAAGGACATAGCAAAATTCAAGCTCAATGTCCCAACAACAAAACATAAAACATGATCACCGATCACACATGTGCAAGACAATGCACAACAAGCCAAACAACCCACATTGGGCACAAGATCCAATAATAACGAGCTAAACCACATTTCAAACAACATATGCAAAATAAATGCATAAAACATAACTCATACCTCAGGGAAGGTCCTCACATCCTCCCCACCTCAGGGTTGATCGTCTTCGAACGGCTCAGGATGAAGAACCTGCATCTGGCTCTCTTTCTCCCAAGTCTGCTCCTCTATGCCTCGGTGTCGCCATAACACTCGAACTAGTGGATCGTCTTGCCTCGCAAGACCTGGTCCCGCTGTCCAAAATCTGTGCCGGCATCTCAACAACGGCACCATCATCGGTCAAGTTTATCTCGCGATAGTCCAACACATGAGAAGGATTTGGGTGATACCGTCTCAACCGAGACACATGAAACACATCATGTACTCGCGCCAACTCGGTGGCAAAGCCAATCGGTAAGTCACTACGCCCACGGTGTCAATAATCTCAAATGGCCCCACAAAACGAGGGGAAAGTTTGGATCCACGTCCAAACCTCCGATGCCCTCGACGCGGCGAAACCCGCAAAAATACACGGTCCCCCACCTCAAACCGCAAGGGTCGACGCCTCGATCCGCGTAGGATTTCGCCTACTCGTGCTGTCGGCATATCTTGTCTAATCGATCGCACTATCTCCGTGGTTTCTCAAACCATATCGGGACCGAGAACCGCCGTTTTCTCCCGTCGTGCCCAACCCAAGGGTGATCTACACGGCCGCCCATACGGCGCCTCATACGGAGTCATCCCAATCGTGGCCTCATAACCGTTGTTGTAAGAGAACTCCACCAAAGGAAGGTGAGTCTCCCAACAACCTCCAAAATCTAGGACACAAGCACACAACATATCCTCGAGCGTCTCGAATCGTCCGCTTTGATCGACCGTCTGTTTGCGGATGAAAAGCGTACTCGGGTTCACCCTGGTACCCAAGGCTCGCTGCAACTGTCTCCAAAACTGAGATGTAAACCTCGCATCCCGATCATATACAATAGACAGTGGGACTCCATGCAACCGCACAATAACATCAATATATCTCTGTCCCAAAGTTCTCACTGGGTCTGTCTCTCGAATCAGAAGAAAATGCACTGATTTGGTCAACCGGTCGACAACTACCCATATAGTGTCGTGTCCAGTGACAAAATCCATGGTCACGTGGTCCCATTTCCACTCTGGCACTGGCAATGACTGCAACTCACCAGCTGATCTCAGGTGCTCTGCCTTGACCTGCCGACAGGTCAAACACCTCCTCACAAAATCAACGGCAGCCTTCTTCAGGCCTGGCCACCAAAACTGCCTCCTCACGGCATGGTACATCTTGGTTCCACCAGGATGTACAGCTAACCTCGACTGGTGAAATTCCCAAAGAACCTCCTCCTGAAGAGAAGTGGGAACTATCAGTCTACCCCTATACCGCAGTACATGCTCTGCATCCTCAGTTCAGTCAGAAGATGTCTGCCCAGTTTGAATCTTGTCCCTGATGACCTCACAGTCAACGTCCCCCAGCTGATCCTCTATGATCCTACGCTGTAACTCGGGGGCAGCGATAATAACACTAAGGGTCCCTCGCCCCTCGCCGGTCACCATCTCGCAACCTCATCGCCGCTAACTGTCCCATCATTTCCCATTCCTTAATGGCACAATGGGCCACCACGGCCCTGCTCTTCCTACTCGAGCATCTCGCCACCACATTACCCTTCCCAGGGGTATACATCATATCAAACCGAAACCGCTGTCGTACTCCACCCACCGCCTCTGCCTAAGGTTTAAGTCTCATTGAGAGAAGATATATCGCAAGCTCTTGTGGTCCGTATACACCACAAACTTCTCCCCAAGGAGATAATGCCGCCAGTCTTAAGTGCAAAGATCACGCAGCCGACTCCAAATCATGCGTGGGATAGCTCGCTTATGTGGTCTCAACCGCCTAGATCCGTAAGCAATCACCTGCCGAGTCCGCATCAACACACAACCAAGTCCCACCCTGGAAGCATCACAATACACTTCAAAAGACACACCCTCCTGTGGAAGAATCAAGATAGGTGCTGAGGTCAATCGTGCCTTCAGCTCCATGAAAGCACTCTCACACACATCGGACCAAACAAAAGGAACTCCTTTCCTAGTCGGGTTCGTCATAGGAGCTGCCAACCTAGAAAAATCCTCCACGAACCTCCGATAGTAGCCTGCCAAACCAACGAAGCTACGAATCTCAAACACATTCGTGGGCCTCTTCCACGACATGATCGCCTCAATCTTCTCAGGATCCACCGTGATACCCTTCGAAGATACCACATGCCCCAAGAAGTGTACTGTTGTAACCAGAAGTCACATTTCGTGAACTTCGCATACAACCGGTGCTCTCGCAAGGTCCGCAACACAACCCGCAAATGCTCCTCATGCTCCCTCTTGGTCGCTAAATAGACCAAAATATCGTCGATGAACACCACAACGAACATATCTAAATATGGAGCAAACACCTGGTTCATCAATCCCATAAACACCTTGTTGGAGCATTCGTGAGCCCAAATGGCATCACAAGCCACTCATAATGCCCATAACGACAACTAAATGCGGTCTTAGAGATGTCTGCCTCCCTAACCCTCAACGATGGTATCCGGATCTCAAGTCTATCTTGGAAAACCACCTCTTACCGCGAAACCGATCAAACAGGTCATCGATCCTCGGCAATGGATACCTGTTCTTCACGATCACCTGGTTCAACTTCCGGTAGTCCGGTTCAACTTCCGGTAGTCTATACACAACCCAAGTGAACTATCCGCCTTCTTGGTGAACAACACTGGAGCGCTCTATGGTGAGCTACTCTGCTTGATAAAGCCTCGTGCCAATAGGTCATCTATCTGTCTCTCGGAGCTCTTTAAGCTCTATCGGTGCCATCCTCGTAGGCCACTAACCTGATCGGTGTTGTCCCCTGGCAACAACTCAATCAAAAACTCTACCTCCCTCACGGGTGGCAAACCGACCAAGTCCTCGGGAAACACATTCGAGAACCGATCTACAATGGGTGGCAAAACAACCTTCCCCTCTCTCCTCCTGTCAACCAACGTCAAGTCGCTAACCGGTGGGTCACATCACCCCACCCATGCCTCAAAGGTCCCAACATGCATGCCTCCTCGGTCCACTCACCCACAAAGACACCCCGCGTGCCCCCCGGTGTGAGGAACGTCACAAGTCAGTCGAAAACAATCAATCTTGGCCTCCACGGAGACCAACCAGTCCATACCCAGGATAACATCAAAATCATCTAACTCCATGACATACAAATCACACAACAAGTTAACACCCCCAAGTGTTACCTAACAAGCACTACGGATACTCTCAAGTATCACAACTCCACCCAAAGGTGAAGCAACCATCGAGACCGACTCACTTGTCTCCTGGTCTAACTCTAATCCAACCACCGTAGCATACAAAATAAAAGAATGGGTAGCACCAGTATCAATCAAAATGGAACAAATAGTATGAGAAATGATGATGGTACCTCTCACCACCGAAGGCCCTGCTCTTGCCTCGTCCACCTGGTGGAACCTCTCGCTCTCTGGCTGGTGAGGGCAAAAGTCCTCCCTCGTGGTCCACTGCCACTAGCCTGGCCCATTGGGGCCTTGCCCCGCCGATCAACATGACCCTGTGCCTCCCGCCGAGGCCGCCGCACCGCAGTCGCATCTGCGTGCTCGTGCCGGCGGCACCGACCTCCGAGACGGAGCCCCACTCCTCTCGTCCCCGATCTCTTGGATGAGGGCCTACACCGCTGGTTGAGCTAAGGGTAACACATTCCCTAGCTCCATGCCCCACTTTCCCGTATCGAAAATAGGTCATCTTTTTCCTTGGGCGACCTCTCGAGACATGCCCGATCAAACCACAACTCCAACGGGCCCCCTGGCCTCCTGCTGGATGAACTCTCACGGGGTCCCACCGCCTGGCCGGAAACCCTCTCGCACCTCCTCTCAGGCCGAGGAGCACCGCTCTCCCCACTCTGCCTCTTCTTGCTCGGACCTGCCGAACCGCCCGGCCTCTCGGGTTCTCGCCGATCCCGACCTCGCTCAATAATGAGCGCCTTGTCGACCGCCTCCTGGTAGCTGGTCAACCGCATCGGTTCCAGGGTGTCTTTTCGAGAGATGGTCTCAAGCCTTGAATGAAGTCCTGCGTCTTCCGGCCTTCCTTTTCCCAAGCCTCCAGAGCAAACCGCCCCAAATCTGTGAAGGCCTGCACATACTCCCCCACAGTCATGCTACCCTGCACAAGCTCATAATACTCTCTCCGTCGAGCATACTGCAACAAGCTGGGAAAATACTCCCCAAAGAAGCGCTCAACAAACTCTCTCCAGCTCATCTGACTGCCATGGACAGCTCTAGTGGATTCCCACCACCTGCGTGGGATACCCAACAGATAGTGCGTCGCCACGCACACTCTCTCCTCATCTGGCACCCCGATCATATCAAAGATATCCTCTGTCCATCTAATCCAATCCTCGGCTACCTCTGGCCGCGAACCATCCTCAAAAGTCCTGGGTGCATGTTTCAAAAACTGTGCAGCCCAGTCCACTCCTCGTCGTGCTGGCTCTATCACGACCTCCTGCTGGTGCACATCCTGCACCACCCTCGCCTCCTGCTGCTGAGGCTGTGGTGGCTGCTGAGGCTGCTGCTGCCTCTTCAGCTCATCCACCTCTCTAGCCATATCCCTCATCGAGCCCTGTATACCCTGCATGGCCTCCTGCAACTGAATCAACACCTGAGCCAAATCAGGTCCCACAACGGGAGTCGACGATCTCTGCTGCGGGCTCTGCTGCCCCTGGTGCCCCAACTCTATCGTGGGCTCCTCTGCCGAACCCTAGCCTCGGACCACCCTCCTCGGTGGTGCCATCACACTGGCCATAACAACAAACAACAAATGATCAATAGCACAAACAGCCATCAAAGGCACAACCGACTTGTAGGTTCTCACCACACGACCCGTAGGTCCATACCATGCATATAGCATCGTGTCACCCCTCAGGGGTACACCACACGACCCGTAGGTCCACAACCATGCATATAGCATCGTGTCACCCCTCATGGTACACCACAATCAAATCCTGGCTCTCACGGCCACGTGCCATCCTGGCACCACATACGAGCACATCACACACAAAGACAATCTAGTGCCCTATATGCACACAATCATACCACTAGCAATGCACCCTATGTATGCTCCTAGGATGATCTAACCGACACTAACATAACCTAAAATACCTGTAAGGACTGCGTTGATCAGGCGCCCTCCCTACAGTTTTCCAAGTCACATGGAATCAATTAACCACCCCTTACTAACCTAGGTCCACTAGACCATGCTCTGATACCAACTTGTCACGCCCCCGAATTCCAGGGAACCCGGAACCGGATACATGACTTCTCCTTGCCCGCACCCGATAGGTCAAGGGGTTGGTGACTAGCACCAATGGAGACTACACCATGGGTGTTGTCTCAAATATGCAACCCCGTACGATCATACATCAAGGGTAATCCTGTACTTTCTCATATACCATCATGCATACAATAAGTCAAACAGACATCACATCACAAATAATATACAAATACATCTGTCCACGGGCCCATGTCCAGGAGACAACACATAATAAAATACAGAATACGATCGTATCATACATCGAGTAGTGGGCGTCCTCCTGGAAGAAAGTCCTCCACTAGTCTCGGGTCACACCTGAAAAGGGTAAACAACAAGTAGGGGTGAGCGACAAGCTCGAGAGGTGACCCTAAAACTCCACATCATGCAACACATATAAGTCTATACTATATGCTCAGTATACTCGTGCACCGTGTAGTGTGCACAATCATCAGGACTCAGCCTGCAAACAAACATCAGGACTCAGCCTGCCCATACAGGACAACTTGTCCACGATCCTCCATGGGATCCCAGCTCAGGGGCACTCGGCCCTAGCTCTACGAGCTCAACGTCTCAACTCAGGCCTTAGCCTGTCCACGCGCAATATGCCCGACCACGGTCGCCACACAGGCTGCCACGTCAACCACATAGCACCATCGGTGCATCACGGTGAGAACCCAAACAAGTCACAGAGTCCATGCCCCAATACCTCACACCAATATACTAACATGAGTATGGCAAATCATTCTCAACATTTCCTTTGGAACTGTAGCCAGTCTTCACAAGTAAATCCTCAATACTTGATTTATGAATGAAGTACCCATAGCAGCTATTTTCTTGAAATCAAAAGTCCCGGCATTGGGTTCCTATAGCATAACTTAGATAATCTGATTTTTGGGGATTTTTCTGAGATGTCTAATCCCACTTTCCAAAAATTCACCACTACGAACTTTTGGGTTTTTCCGAGATTTTACACTAAATCCCAATTTTCACATTTGAAATAGTCGGAATTAATTTTTCTAGTATATTTCTTTGAATCCAAATGGGGGTATTTCGTTATTTACATTGTAACTTAAGTATAAGCGCGAACTGCAGCGCACCTCGAAGACTCGTAGCGGGAGCTCGACTCGTAGGCCATAGCGCGCCTCGAAGACTCGAAGCGGGTCTTCGATTTCCGACCTACGAGGCTACAAACTTCGATCCTTCGGCTACGAACTTCGACCTTCGGACTATGGGTCTACGAATCTACGAACTACGAACTACGAACCTACGAACTACGGGTCTACGAACTACGACCCTACGACCCAAAACTTCAGATTTTCGTTAGTTCGACCCAGTAACACGCCCAGGGTACTGTTCATCGTCGTTTTTGCCTGTTCTTCGTTTGGAATCAACCCAACAACCCCCAGACACGCACAAACACGCATTCTACGCAACAGATTGCGATATTTACCTTAAAATGCGTCCAAAACGCCTCTAAATCGCGCAGAAACAATAGAAACACGTATAAAATTTCAGATTTCCAGAATTTCATGGTTGACTTATCAACCCTCATGAAAAACACAATTAATCAACCCCAAAATCACAGAAACATATATCCACAATGATATAAAATAGCTCTTAACCACCGATCTTGTGCTAAACCATTAAATCTAACCCAAAATTGAATTTCCCCAAATTCTAGGGTTCATCCTCAATTTTATAAATCATGATAAATTCGTGCAGATCTAAAACAAGAGAGAGATAAGAAGTTCAAGGACACCTACTTGAAGTGAATCTTTGAGCTCTACGAACCCAAATCGCCCCAAATCGCCAAAGCCTCCAAGCTCTCTCAACGCACAAACGTGAAACGTAAAGTGAAAGCTTCCTCTTTTTTTTTTTGCTGCTATTTATATTTCTGCCAGTCAACTGACCTAGGCAACCATTGACCCAGTCAATAATTGACCTCTCAACACAAAAATTGACCTCCAAGGCCCCAAACTCCAAATTGAGTCAAACTACAGTCAAAACGCTCGAAATGACGAGCACAACATTAAACAGATATTATTACACCCAAATGACCGCCCAAACGCAAAGTCAACCAATAAACCCCGAAAAGTCAACAATCGGGTCAAATAGGGCCCCGACTCGGAATTGGGCCCAAGTACAATCAAAATGCTCACATCGACGACTATACTACCGTCCAGATAGTTACATTCCCATAGAATGGCTATCTCTCAAAACTACCCAAATACGAGTCTTTACAATCTAGAGTCATTAGTCAAACTCCTCATGAGCATATCCTAAGAAGATACACTGCTTTCAGTTTCCATTCAATTTTGTTCGTTTATCTTTTGAGATGTGTACAAATGACTTGCAGCTAAATACTTTCAAGTGTTTATGTGAAACCTCTTTACCTATCCAAACTCATTCTAGTACATTATAGTTCAGCGGAATAGATGAAGATAAATTGACAATATCAACTACAGTCCTCATTGCTTCCCCCCAAAAGGAGCTTGACAGTTTCACATTTGAGAGCATACACCTAATTCTCTCACTAATGGCCCTGTTCATCCTCTCAGCAACACCATTATGTTGATGTGTTTTTGGTACTGATTTTTTCAACCCGATGTCATAATTTTTGCATTACTCCTCGAATGGACCACGATACTCTCCTCCATTGTCTGCATGTACACACTTCAATCACATGCATATTTCTCTTTCCATCTTTACATGAAACTGCTTAAAAACCTCCTATGCTTAATCATTAGTTTTCAAAGTAGAAGCCCAGACTTTTTTAGAGTGATCATCAATGAAGGTCATAAAATAAATAACACCACCCATTGACTTGGTGCTCATCATGCAGACATCAGTGTGTATCAGATTTAAAATAAGCATAAGCATGATCAAAGCAAATCGAAAGCAATATTGAATATGTTTGTGATTCATTAATTTAATCAAAAGAGAGGACAAAATTAGTTGTGAGCTATGTAAGAATTAAATGAGATGAAATGTGTAATTTAAAATATTTAGAGCATCGATATCAAGTTTAGCTTTTTTGTTCCTATTTTGGGAATAAATAATACACTTATTTATTATAATTTAATTATCTTCATAAAAGTTTTTATATCTCATTCTTCATATCTATTTTTATTCTTTTAAATAATATTTTTTATTATTTAGTATTACTTTTTTTTCTCTTTTATTTGTTACAACTAATCAAAAGTTTACATATATAAAAATATATATTCAAAAAGTTCGAGGGAATATGTAAAGACTCGTATTTGGGTAGTGTTGAGAGATAGCCATTTTATAGGAATGCAACTATCTGGATGGTAGTATAGTCATCGATGTGAGCATTTTGACAGTACTTGGGCCCGATTTCGAGTTGGGGCCCCAAGTGGCCCGATTGTTGACTTTCTCGGGGTTTATTGGTTGACTTTGCGTTTGAGCAGTCACTTGAGTGTGATAATATCTGAATAGTATTGTGCTCATCATTTCGAGCGTTTTGACTGTAATTTGACTTAATTTGGAGTTCGGGACCTTAGAGATCAATTATTGTGTTGGGAGGTCAATTATTGATTGGGTCAATTAGTGGTCACTGATCAATGATTGGTAGAAATATAAATAGAATAAAAAATCTTTCACTTTATGCTATCACATTTGTGCATTTGAGAGAGAGAGCTTGGAAGCTTGAAGCCTTAGCGATTTGGAGCGATTTGGATTCGTGGAACTCAAAGAATCACTCTAGGTAGGTTTCCTTGAACTTCTAATCTTGATTCTATCTTTGGTATATACGAATTTGTCATGATTTATGAAATTAAGCATGAACCCTAGGTTTTTGGGGAAATCCAATTTTGGGTTAGATCTAATGGTTTAACATAAGATTTGTGGTTAAGAACTGATTTATATCAGTTTAGATATGTATTTCTGTGATCTGGGGTTGTTTAACTATATATTCCATGAGGGTTGAGAAGTCAACCATGAAAATCTGGATTTAGATCTAGATTTCTGGAAATCTGCAATTATGTGCGCATTTCTGTTGTTACTGTGCGATTTAAAGGTGTTCAGGAAGCGTTTTGAGGTAGATATTGTAGTCTGTTGCGTAAAACATTGTTCGTGAGCGTCTAGGGGTCGCGCTGGGTTGATTCTAGACGAAGAATAAGCAAAAACGATGATGAACAGTACCCTGGGTGAACTATTGGGTTGAAAGGATGAAGACCCAAAGATTTGGATCGAAGGGTCGAAGATTTTGGGTCGTAGGGTCGAAGATCCGTTGTCGTAGGGTCAAAGATCTGTAGACCCATAGTCGTAGGTTCAAAGATCCGTAGTCGAAGGTCGAAGGTCGCAGGTTGAAGGTCACAGCTTCGAGTCTTCGAGACTACAATTTCGCAGCTACGAGTCGTAGTTCGCGCTTCGAGCCAAGTAGTTACGCAACTTCGAGCTAGTGCAACCGCACTGGACCGGACTCATATACATTGTAACCTTTAAATCTTAAGTATTATACTTAAGTTACAATATAAATAACGAAATACTCCCCTTTCGGATTCAAAGATAAATACTAGAAAATTAATTTTTTACTCCTTCAAATGTGAAAATTGAGATTCAGTGCAAAATCTCAGAAAAATCCAATTTTTCATAGAGGTGAATTTTTGGAAAGTGAGGTTAGACATATCAGAAAAATCTCCAAAAATCAGATTATCTTAATTATGATATGGAGACCCAATATCGGGACTTTTTATTTCAAGAAAACAACTTCTATGGGTATCTCCTTCCTTGGTCAAAGAATGATGATCGATTTGTGAAGACCGACTTTAGTTATAAAGGGAGTATAGTGAACCTTAAATGCCATATTGGTGTTGGTATGTTGATTTGAGGAATTAGGACTTGGGCTCTATGACTTGTTGGGTTCTCACCGTGAGGCTAGGGCCTATGTTGAGTCGTTGAGCTTGTGGAGCTAGGGCTGAGTGCCATGAGCTGAGATCCTGTTGAGGATCGTGTTGAGCCGTTGAGCTCATGGAGCTAGGGCTGAGTGCCCTAAGCTGGGATCCTGTTGAGGATCGTGGACAAGCTGTCCTGTGTGGGCAGGCTGGGTCCTGATGTTTATTTGAAGGCTCAGTCCTGATGATTGTGCATACTACACGATGCACGAGTACACTGAGCATATAATATAGACTTGTATGTTCGCATGATATGGAGTTTTAGGGTCACATACTGAGCTTGTCGCTCACCCCTACTTGTTATTTTCCCTTTTCAGGCGTGACTCGAGACTAGTGAAGGACTTTCTTCCAAAAAGACGTGCCTACTACTCTGATGTATGATTCTATGGCTTATATATTGTATCCCGGACATGGGTTCATGGACAGTTGTATTACGTACTGTTTGTCATATGATGTTTGTATGACTGTTTGATATATTGTATGCATGTTGATGTATGGAAAAGTACAGGATTACCCTTGATGTATGATTGTACATTGTTGCATATTTGAGACAACACCCGCGGTATAGTCTCTATTGGTGCTAGTCACCTACCCCTTGACCTTTCGGGTGCGGGTAAGGGGAAATCATGTTCCTTGTTCTGAGTACCCTGGAATTTGGGGGCGTGATAAAATATTTTTGGGGATGAATAGTAAATGCCCAAATATGAGGATTTACTATTCATTTTATATTCCTATATTCATTTTAGGGAACCTAATATAAATATTTTTTTTCTAAATTATAATTTTTTTTATTATATTAAATCTAATGTGAATGTTCTTACTTGAAGTGTGTATGAACATTATTATAGTGGGTTCACATGAAAAGATTTTCATTACTTACATAAATTTTAGGTTGAATGGTTATCATGTGTGAATTGATAATACGTGAAACAATATATTCATAAAAATTGAATTTAAGGCAATGGAGTTTCCATTCTCCCAATACTATAACCTTTATAAATAAGCTCTGGGGGGGGACCACATTGGTCTATTCACGTCATTCATAGGAGGTGTGAAGGCCATAGGAGAGTTGATAAAAGAGAAGTCTTAGGGCTTGTTTGATACGCGGGAAAGGAAAGGAAAGGAATCGGATTACATTCCTTTCCCATGTTTGGTATGAAAATAAAGGAGGTAATAAAATTATCTTGGGAATCTTATACCCCCATACAAGGGGAAATTGATTACTCCCATCCCCCCTGGTTTAAAGGTTCCCTTGTATAAGGGAACCTTGTTTTCTTTTTTTTACCCTTTTATTTTTTTTATTTTTTTTTCCTAAACATCTCTCTCCCCTCTCTCTCCATGTCGCCCCGCATCCCCTCCCCCGTTGCAAACCCCTCCGCCGCCCCTCCCCACCGCCCTCCTCCCCCCATGCCCAGATCCGGCCCCCGCCTCCCCCTCTCCCGCCGCAAGTCGCCTCCCCCGCGCACAGATCTAGCCCCGCCTCCCCCGTGCACCTCTCCCCCTCTCCCGCCGCAAGTCGCCTCCCTCGCGCCCGGATCCAGCCCCGCCTCCCCCCGTGCGCTCAAATCGGAAATCGCACCCCCCCGCGCGCTCCTCTCCCCTCTCCTGCCGCAAGGCCCGCCTCCCCCCCCGTGCGCCTCTCCCTCCTTCCCCGCGCGCCTCCCTCCCTCCCCCGTTGCTCCTCCCCCTTTTTTTTTTAAATATTAATTTTTATTTAATAAATTTTAATAATTATAAGGATATTTTGGTAATTGACTTAATATATTACCTTACTTTGCTTTATATACCAAACATAGGTAAGGGAATTAAAATTTTCATTCCTTTCCCATATAAATTCCATTCCTTCCTTGATTCCATTCCTACCATTTTTATTCCTGCGTACCAAACGAGCTATTAGTGCGGCGGGGCCTGTGGTGTGACATTGTAGGACTATCCATGCACACTTTATTTGTCATTTACTTTTAGTTTTTTATTCTCTATTAATTAATTTTTTGTATTTAATTGAATTTTAAATTTTATTTGTTATTTTAAATTTTGGTTATTCATTTTAATAATTTATTTATGTTTTATAGTTTGTAATTCATTTTTTTTGTCTGTTTTAAATTTTTTATAATTAATTTTTGATTGTAGTTAATTGTGAATTATTTAAAGCATAATTTTTTATTTTGATTAATTTTTTATTATAATTAATTAATTTAAAATGTTAAGATTATTATTCATAGAGTTTAATTTGATCTCCCAAATACAAAGTATAATCATTTTTAAAATTATTATATACGAGTTTAAGTCGGAATTAATTTATAATTTAATTATAAATAATAAAGTAATTAGTTTAATTAATTTTTAGAATTATTTTATTAAAAATAATAATAAATAATAATTACATCTATAATATTTCTTCAAATTCTTCTAATTCTTTACAACCCCTTTCCGACTTAACTTAAAAGTGCCTAAGATGCCTAAATCGTCTGACAACTTTGAAAACTTTTTTTGAAATTGTCAACAATTTATCTGTGCAACTCAAAAGACTTCTAAAACTTTATAAGTTGCCCTCTCTATGTTGTTCAATAGTCAGTAAGTTTTACCAACATTGCCCTGCTCTATTTCAACTCTTTTTCACCTCACACACATACAACACACACCCGAAAACCCCTATACAGACACTATAAATACAAAAACATATCAATACACAAATAAATTACATAAAGAGAAATTAATAAAACAAAAATAAACAAATCTAACACAAAAAAATATGTAAAAAAAAAAAAAAACCTCAAGTGGAGTGGATATACAAACGAACTAGAAAAACAAGTCGAAATACGAAATTTACCACCACTAACATCAAATTGTTAATTTAGAAAGAATGGAAAGAAACGAAATAAGGCACTCGAAATTAAGGAATGAAGAGAGAGGGAGAGAGTAGGGAGATAAAGAGATTGGATATTACATTATTACTCGATTGGTTTTCAACACACCATGCATATAGCTATTTAATTGATTTTTAATAAGGAATAGCATGGATATTTTAGTGAATCAAGCGAAAAAAAAGAGAGAAAAGAATAAATAAATACATGGCGCTAATCCAGGAAGTGGATTGCCGTTCATTATTTTGGCTGCCCACGTTGCACGCCCTAAAAATCTGGGTAGTTGGAATACCTTGGACGTGGGTCGTGGGCAGATCCTTCGACGGACGCAAACCCACATCATGGTTTTGGCATCAAAAACAAAAAAGCGGTTCTAGTTGCCCGCATTGCCGCGTAATTTGTTGTGTGTGTGTGTGTGTGTGTGTGTGTGTGGGGGGGGGGGTGAGGAGAGAGAGAGAGAGGGGAGAGGAAAAACGCCATCATATATATACTTTACAACACAGAAAATGACTTCTTGCCCAGTCCATCAGCAAGACAACGACGTCATCTTAGCTATTCACATTTTTCCATCGGTTCCGCATGAGAGGGAGGGGGGGACCTGCGTGTTCTCCGTGCCTCCAACACCCACAATTTGCAACAGAAAGGGACTACTACTTAGTTTAAATTTGTTAAATTTATTTTTAATAGTTTAAATTAGATTTTTTTTTTAAAAGAAATTTCACTTGCGGTTATGTTTTTCCTTCCTTATTTAGGCTGTTTTATTATTATTACATTTCTTGGAGACTGCAATTTACTGCGTTTGTTACTTTTTTTTTTTTCCCCCACTCAAATGTTATGTTGCCTTTTCAAGACGCTCCCTTGGCCCGCTCACACACAAGCCAATCACTCCCACGCACGCACTACTGTTCTTCTCTCTCTCTCTCTCTTCCCAAACCCTCGTCACGTGACAAGAAATCCATCCTCCCCAGGTAGCTTTTCCTTCATTGATCCCCTCATCCATCCTTTTCTGGTTTCTCTCAGGAAAAAAAAAAAGTTTTGGGTTAAAAAATATATAGAAAAAGAACAGTGAGATGTGGACTTCAAGATTTTTTTTTTTCCTTCTAATGTTGGACTGCAAGCAATGCTGGTAGTCGGTGAATGCAGAGAGAGGAAAGAGATCTGATCTTTGATCTTTGCCGCCTGCGCGCGCACCGCGCTCTAGTCAGTTTGTTTGGAAGCTTTTGGGAGAAATGTATGTTACCGGTTTGAGATAAAAAGAAAAGAAAAGAGGCTTCTAATGGGTCTTTGGGTTGCTTTGGGGGTGTAACATTTCTGGGCTGTCGCCAATTTTCCCTCAAACCGGTGACATAAGTTTCCTTTGAATTGCCCTTGTGTGGGTTTGGCTTTGTTGGGGTGGTGGAGCAACAAAAGGTTTAGACGATGGATCTCTTCAAAGTTAACAAGTTGAGAAAAGGGTGCAGGTCAAAAAAACAACAGCAAGAATCAAAGGATGACTCCTCACCACAGTCGGGCCAGCAGGGAAGCCAGAATGTTGATCTGAGCAGATCGCTCAAGGCTGGCCCAGTTCCGAATATGGAGTGTGGTAATGATGGTGACGACTTCGACCACGAAGACGACGAAGAGTTCTTCACTAATGCGGTAAAGAACAAGTTGAAAGAGGCGAGGAGGAATAGTTTTATGGTGTTGATACCGGAGGAGTCTAGCTTGGACAATGAGGAGGAGGAGGAGGAGGAGGAGGAGGAAGGGGCAGAGGGCGAAGAAACGAGCTCCAGCGATTGGAGGGACATGGACGCAGAAGCATGGCAGCCGTGGTGGGGCTTTGATGGTTTGTATG
Source organism: Taxillus chinensis (assembly GCA_023512835.1). Classification (NCBI taxonomy): domain Eukaryota; kingdom Viridiplantae; phylum Streptophyta; class Magnoliopsida; order Santalales; family Loranthaceae; genus Taxillus; species Taxillus chinensis. The sequence goes on from CM042086.1 coordinate 1,723,423, forward strand.
ACAAATACTGCGAGCGGATGCTGTTCTTTGATCGAATGTGTGCTCAACTGCTTAGGGAAGTTGGTAAAGTATTCTTATTCCTTTCTTCTTCTTTCCCCCCCTTTTCTTTTTAATATACAACACGCGTGTTTTTTGTGTGCTTCGTCGCATTTTCATTTTGACAAATCTCGTGTGTTTTCTGAGTTTGATGCTTCTGCCCTGAAAATTTTAATAGGTTTCATTCCTTTTTTTTTTTGGTTGGGGTGTTACCCGGTGTGGATCACACTGCACACTACTTTCTCTCCTCCCTCCTCTGAATGTTGATATGATCTTGAGAATCGATCAATTTAAAGTGATGTGTGAGCGTTTCTTGAACAATGTATAACCTTCTTTTCTGGGTCAAAAAACTAGTAATTCTTAGAATTCACGTGTTATATTTTTAGTGTAACTCATTGCTGTGATTGATGGTGAATATATGTGTGTGTGTGTCAAAAAAACAAAAAAACAAAATGGTTGTAGTTTAGGAATTTCAGTTTGCTTTATTCATGGTGCTCTTCTGATCATACACGATAATGTTGCAGTAATGTGTGAGGATGGATTTTTTCTATTGTAGGATTTCTTTGGTTTGTTCTTCCATTTGCTTCTGCATAGCGACTTTTTCTCTCCTTCTCCCTTCGGCTATTGCAATTTAAGGCTCAATTATGTTACAGGATCCCAAATTCTATCAAATATGTCACCAAGATCTGTATCAAAATCTGCATCGAAGAAGCTGGCATCTTCCTTCAGCTGCCTCTCATTGAAAAAAGTTGAGGAACCCCAAGATGAAGCAGAGAGCCTCCAGCAGCCCGTGACTGATCCATATCAGGACCTTGAAACCTCATATGTAGCTCAGATTTGCTTGACTTGGGAGGCACTTCGCTGCCAATACAGTCAATTGTGCCGTATATTCTCATGCCATCCTGAGAATCCCATTTGTTATAGCCAATGTGTTCAGTCGTTTCAGCAATTTCAGGTTTTGCTACAAAGGTTTATTGAAAATGAACCTTTTGAGGAGGGCACTAGGGCTGAAATTTATGCTCGAGCAAGAAATGGGTTGCCAAAGCTACTCCAGGTTCCAATCGTACAAGGTACATATATCCTGATGTGGCATTGTTTTTAGTTGAAGCCATGCAAAGGTATTGTTTCTTTTTTTTGTGAAGTTGAATTTGAATATTTTGTGGTATCCTTGTTCTCGGAAATACTTTGTTTTAGGTTTTGATCTCAGTGGAGTAGAAGACACAGAGGAATCAGATACACTTACCTTTGCTTCTGATCTAATTAAAACAATGGAGAATTCAATTCTGACTTTCCATATGTTCCTGAAGATGGAAAAAAACAAACCAAAAGGCGTGGTTCTTAATTTATTCGGAGGTCAGAGTCAGACTGCCACCCCTCTTCAGCTGATTCAGTCTTCTCTTGAGAAGGTATGACATTGCTTTCTTGGCTTTGTTGCACCTGTATTCATCCCTTGATTCCTCTCAGTTCTTGTGTGTGTGATGAAAATTTTACCCTCTTCAACATTTTGTAATTGCACAAATAATAGCTTGTGATTTCTTTATGTTCACCTGGTGATAATTTTTTTTTAATCAGAAGGTTTTGAAAGATGCTACATCCGAGTACCATCTAGCAATGAATATTTGAATATTTGAGTTGGCAACGTGTTATGAGGTGTGAAGTGTGAGACCAGGGATGTCTGGATTGGGCTTTTGAAGATGATTGTCTTCTCTTTTGTTTTGGCTCCCTTCTCTATCTTGAATAAAATTGAGAGGTGTTAAAGCTTTTAATCATCATCGACTTGAATTTCTACGAGGCTGATGCACCTATTTTAATCCTTTACATATATGTTTGGTCCCTTGCCTCGTACATTTTTTAAAAAAAATTCAATCCAAAGTTAATTTATTGATAATGTTGTTGGATGTGACTGCTAGCTTATTCTACTCTACTGTACTATATTGGTGTGTTGTACTGCAGTGTTAGGATGACTTCATAGTTTGAACATATATGAGGGCTGAAACTTGGGTAGATAAGAATTTTACTTGTTCACACAAGCACAACATTTGAGTTTGAATTTTGTTACGGGCTCAGAATTGGCCTTCTTGGAAGTCAGGGATTGGGATTGGGATTGCTTTATTTTAACCCATCAATTTAGTTTTTCCTTTTACTTTTCAGTTTTATTACAAAGCATGTTTCTATTTATGCCTGATCTTGTTAATCACGGCAATTCATTTTCAATGGAATCTCTGAAAGTCTGGCTGGCCTCGGTGGTCTCTCTTGAAAATGGTTCTTGTTAGCCAATAGACCAATGTTTTATTGTCTAAGACGGAATGAAATGTTTTCTAGGTGAGATGCAGTGTTTTTAGTGCTTTTTTCAAAAATAAAAATAAAAACTTCTAAGTCTCTCGTGTGCAGAAGAAAATGAAACTGAAGGAACTGAGCAAGAGGAAGAAGAAAGTAGGGAGAAGCAAATCATGGCCTGCAACGCCCGAGAAAGTGGAGCTGTTTTTTGGCCTCATTGACATGAAGCTAATTTCAAGGGTGTTGAGAATGGTGAGGACCAGCAGGGAACACTTGCTTTGGTGCGAAGAAAAGATTAGCAGTTTGGATTTATCAGAAGGGATGCTGAAGAGAGATCCATCTCCCTTGTTTTTCCCTTGTTAGCAAGCACGTAAAACTCTTCTGGACTTTGTTTTTACCTTCCTAAACACAGCGGCTGAAGTTGTCTTTTTGGGTAACAGAAATGTCACATTTACATCTTCTGTGCTGCGGTTTATGGGTGGGGGTTAACAAGAAGGGTAAATATTCATCTTTTATGATATCGTTAGTACTAGAGGGTAAATATCTTTTATTTAAATAATTCTAATATATTATTATATTACATATTTTTGTACTTATCAAAGAATATTATATTATATTATATTATTAATTAGTTATTATTAAATTTTATTATTTTAAAACAATTGTAAATATTCTAACATCCTATTCAATATGAGTTAAATATTTTTTATTTTTTATTTTTTATTTTTATTAATTGAGCTCATAAATCATTATTTTTTTGGAATTTAATTTTATAATATATATTTTAAAATATCTTTTCTTTTTTATTAAAAGAATTAATTTTAAATTATAATTTGAATTTTAATAAAATTTCAAAAATAGAATACAAACAATAAAATTTGTCTTAGACATGCTATCATCAATAATCTCTTATCAATACTCATCACATTCACTTAGTAGTAGATTTTTTATAAAAATTTGTCTTTCTTTGTTTAAGAAAAAAAATTTAAAAGTTATAAGATCATTCGTATAAAAATGTTTTATTTTATATTTAATTTTTTTATGTGATTTATATAATGTTTCGAGAAATATTATTCACTTCATATAAGTATTAAATTATATATAAAAAATTTCTTTTATTTCTTTTTTTTTATAATATTTATTTATATTTTATATTAAATTATAAAAAATATTATTAAATAAAAAAGTAGTATATAATATTATTTTAATAATATAGTAAGTAATTAGGGGAATCTATTGTGATGTTTTTTGTATTGAGAAACAAAAAATAGTTTAAATTTTTAAATTTTAAAAAAATAATTGGATGTCTAATGTTAAGCATCCACAATAGGTTTGACATAATTAAAGTTTTCTTATAATTTAAGAAAAAAATATACATATTTATCAAATAATTATTTACATTAGGTTCCTTAAAATAGAATATAAAAATATAAAATTAATTGCAAATCCTCATATTTGAAAATTTACTATTCATCTCCAAATACTTTTCCTATAATTTTTTAATATATACTATTATACTTGTAAACTTTTGATCGATTGTAATAAATGAAAGAAAGAGAGATAAAATAATAAAAAATAAATTAATGAATAAATGTAGATAAAAATAGAAAATGAAATATTTGATGTTTTTGAAAAATAAGCAAATTTTAAGGGATATATATTATTTATCCCAAAATAGAGTTGAGAGTGCCAAATCAAATGTGGATACTTGTAGTGCTCTTATCTCTCTACCCTCTCTATTATTTTCTTGTCAACTTGACCATTGGGAGCCACACTTACAATTTTATTATATATTATTTGTCCCCTTGTACATCACCACACTTGCAATTTTAATCGATGTATAGATGAGAAATTTTTTGTGTGAATGCAATATTCTAATCAAAATCAAAATATATAAAAGAATCTTTGAGCGAATTATAAATGTATTTGACGTTTTTTGTTATTATTATTTTTAAAAATAATTTATCTAATTAAAGATATTCTCCCTTATTGAATTTATTTATATTATTTTTTACAATTTGTTACCTCATTTTATTTTACTTAGATATTTTATCTCATTATTCTAGTCAACGAGATGTGTTTTTTGGTTAACGCGTGTTTTGTAGTCGATATTGATCACATTTTGGTCATTTTGGTTTGTGTATAGCATTGTTTCATCCTTTAAACATAATTAGGGTTCCTATTTTGCGATTTTGGCAACAATTAAAGTTGATTTTTGATTCTAAACAAGTGGTATTCGAACCTACGACTTCTTTGAGGGTTCTTGGGCACACTAGAACATGGGAAGGGAGAAAAGTACTCGAGAGCTTATGTAAAGTTAAATTCCCTTCTCATGTTAATTCAATTGTGACCATCATATAAAGTTATTCAACTATGCATATTCTCAACTCTACACTACTTGTCAACCAATCCTATCGATTTGTTGACAACAATTTTAATTCTTCCAATGATGAAACTAACATATTATACTACAAATAATTATGTATTAATATAACATTTTAATTCAAAGTTTTTATGTGTTTTAAAGTGGGTGCATTTATGTGTTTTAAAAATAAATCCTAGCAGTTGCATGTTTCTATCATAATATTACACTATAGAGAAACTATTGTCATAAAAATGAATATTTGAGAAATTTGAGAAATTTGAGATGTCATTTAATTTATATAATTAAGAATTTAGACAAGACTCATGTTTTGAATCTTCTCAAAGTGAATCTTGTATGAGAAACTGTGTTAGAACACCATTATTAGATTCTTTTTCCCATTGTGAGCATTGAATATGCAATCCAAGGAAACAAAACTAGAGATGTGTTAGTAGCAACAAATGTATTGAAGCCCAAATAATATAACAATAACCATAACTTAGCAAGAAGAGCTTAGATGATTATTGGTCTAGAAAAAATGTTTCACTAAAATATCCAAAGGAGACAATAAAGCCTAGTTTCATTGTAATCAGATGTAACATTTGCAACAAATCAAGCCTCGTGTACCAAAAATAGGTCACATTCGCCTAAGTCTAGCTAGGATAGCTTGAGAGTTATATGATCCACTCTAGTAAAACCTAGTTGAGGAAGGTGTTTGAAAGCAAAATTAAATAACACTCAATATTTTTCAAAAAATAAAATTGTTAGAATCGGGCATAGGTAAAGGCTCCAGATCGTGTCATGATACTATTCGCTATGAGCTTGCCATATTAGCCGACGGCTTTAAAATGCGTCGTAACATTTAAAGCCTTATTTTTTCTTATATGTGCCTTAACTTTCTTGTCCTTAAGCGATGTGGGACAAACATCCTAATAATTTTCTCATTTGTCGCATATCGACCGTGCACCATAGGTTGGAGACACACCTATGAAACTGAGGATTTCTTGTAACTCTCCCTCAATCCATGCCTTTTAGAGAGATTAAACCGATTCAATATTAAAGTGACATCATAACCTGGATACTGCCTCACCAATGGGACACGCCACTCAATCATACCACGCCGAGAATACTTTCAATATCACGGAACACTTAACGGGGTTAATAACGAGACAACTAAGCTCTGATACCAATTTATTAGAATCAGGCATAGGTAAAGATCCAAGTACGTGTCATGATACTATACACTTTTGGCTCTCCTCATCGGCCCGCGCGGCTTTAAAACGCATCATGACATTTAAAACATTCTTTCTTATTATATATGTCTTAACTTTCTTGTCTGTGAGCGATGTGGGACAAACATCCTAACAAAAATAAAATACAATAGTAATTTGAAAGTATTCAATAATCGATATTATTAATAAGTAATAAAAACAAAATTAATATTATTACATTTGAAATATATTCTACATTGGGTATTTAAAAAAAACTATATGTATATATATATATATATATATATATATATATATATATAACTACATAATATCTTATAAACTTATTTATGTGAATTAGTATCTCTGTCGCACATATTTAATTTAGATGGTCTAAAATCTAAATTGAATATATTATAGATTTCTAATATTTTTCAAAATTTAAAGGCATTTGGATTTTAAAAATGATTTTTTAATCTATATATGTTTTTAGAAATATTGAATTTAATGTATTATAAAGGATACTTTTTAAATGTGTAAGGGAAATGTATTATAAAGTATTATAGATTTTTTTATAAAGATCCTTATTATATATGTGCGTCGGGTTTGATGTTACCATTTTGCCCGATAATATTTTGATGTTTTTATTTTGTTTCATTTTAGAAAATTTATTCACCTGATGGAAATTTGGAAAGTGTGGAACACTTGAAAATGAATGAAGTTCGATATCATGTTTAGAGTGAACGAACATATGCAATAATCCAAAATTTTTGCATTAAATAAACACTTGTCATTATATTAGAGAAAATGTACAAATTCAATGATGAAAGCGTTCTTTGATGTGGCATTCTCTAATAAAATAAAGCAACGAAATGGCAAATAACAAAATGTCAACTTTCATATGTGAAAAAACAAAATTGAAATAACTCGCCCAATATGACCGTTGGCACTTCAAAAACTTTCAAAAAAAATAAAATAAAATAAAATAACATAGAAATGCGCTCGGTGATCATGAACGTCATTAAAGCCCTGCGGCAACAACACTCAGGTGGAGCGAATCGATAGGCGTGGTGGGATCAAAAATCAGTAGGTAGCCCCGAAAGCAAATTGATTCAAATAAAATAAAAATGCATCCTCTCCCATCGCCTACGTTCTTGCACCATTGATCGTGTGTGCTTCTCATATGAGATTTGTGATTCGCGATTTGAACTTGAACAGATCAATAAATGGCGAAACGTAGTGCGGAAGAGATGTTGAATTCGAATTCCAAGCTGGAGTCAGAGGAAGAAGAAAAACCGACTACTGCGATTGCTACAACTACTACCACCACTGAAGAGGAGTCGGGGAATGTTGTCAGCCAAGCAGCTGATCACCCCTACGCCTTCAGTGTCTCTGGTCCTCGAAACCTGGCTTCTCCTAGCTGGAGAGAGCTCATCTGTTCTAGCTGGTAATGGATCAATCAATCAGTCCCCCCCCCCCCCCCCCCCCTATTGGTTTCTTCCTGAATTTCCTCTTAAAAAATCATTGATGTTGTTGAATGATAATTGGGTCTTAATGATTCTATAAGATAGATAGGGTCGTTTAATTTGACTGCCTGAACTAACTGAGAAAATTGGGTCTATGCTGATTTAATTGTCGCCAGATTTTGGTTGGTAATCACTCATAAACAAAATATTGTTTTGAAAAGGATGTGAGTCTTAGGTTGGTTGGTTTGATGTGATGATGTGGTTGAACTTGCAGGGAATAGCATTCATTTGTTTAAGTTTTCGTGGTTCTACTCCAACATAGGATTGTTTTAGTGACTGATATACTTTTCATTCATTCAATTTGTTCAATGAGGTCCACACCCCACCACCCCACCCTGCTTTGATCAGTTCATGATGCTTATTGAAAGTAGATATTTGATTATGACATTACCTCCTCCCTCTTCTCCTCTTGGTATCGATGAAATGTGTTGTCGTGGACAGGAAGGATGGGAATTACAGGAGAACAGTGATTGCCTGTTTCATACAAGCTGTGTATTTGCTGGAGCTGGACAGGCAGGAAAATAGAAGTGAAGAGGATGCACTGGCTCCCAAGTGGTGGAAACCCTTCAAATACAAGCTGGTCCAAACCTTAGTCGATGAAAGGGATGGTTCAATATATGGGGCGATACTAGAATGGGACCGATCCGCTGCTTTGTCTGATCTTATAGTGATACGACCGAGCGGTGCCCCAAGGGCTGTTCTAGCGCTCAGGGGGACTCTGCTCAAAAGCCCAACCATTCGTAGGGATATAGAGGATGACCTCCGGTTTTTAGCCTGGGAGAGCTTAAAGGGCTCCGTCAGGTTCGATGGAGCCTTGGAGGCCCTAAAAGCAATTTCCCAAAGGTCTGGTTGCAACAACGTTTGTGTCGCTGGCCACTCCCTGGGAGCTGGGTTTGCCCTGCAGGTGGGAAAAACATTAGCAAAACAAGGAGTGTTCGTGGAGACCCATCTGTTCAATCCGCCTTCTGTTTCGTTGGCAATGAGTTTAAGAAGCATTGGAGAAAAGGCGGAGCTTGCTTGGAAGAGGTTTCGATCCTTGCTACCTTCTAACGACGAACCCCAACCGGCTGGGGGGGGAGGAGGGGCAGAAAGCAGGCGCGACAGCGATGAGGAAATGGGTACCTCACTTGTATGTGAACAACAGCGATTACATATGTTGTTATTACACAGAACCGGGTAGCATGGAGGTTGGTGGTGACAGCGGGGGAAAGGAGAAGGCGTTGGCTCCCTCCACCTCCACCCCCACCTCCACCTCTGGTGCGCATATGGCTGCAAAGCTGTTTGTGACATCCAAGGGGAAACAGAAGTTTCTTGAAGCTCATGGGTTAGAGCAATGGTGGTCTGATGATGTTGACCTTCAGCTGGCTCTCCACAGCAAGCTCATAAGCAGGCAGCTCAAGTCTTTGTACAACCTCCCTGATCAGAAACAACCACAGGCACGGGGAAAAAAAAAACTGACGAGCTATGCAAATGCAAACAAGGACCTCAGCCTTTGTTTTGGTCGTGTACCGCCAAATGACCTCCTTTTTTGTTCTCTTTTTGCTTCCTTTTTTCTTCTTCATTTCTCCCCTGAATACACAAGAACTTGTGTCCCCATATTGTTATTGTCCCCAGTTCATCATCATTTCAAATGGCTTTGTGATTCTTTGGTGCGCATAAAAATACATAAATAAAAATGACTGCCCCATAACTTCTGTCTTCAGTTGGTGGAGAAAGCCCGGCTAGGGGCAACTCGTTGGAATTACAGATTCTCTTCGTTGAAGTGGAAATCAGGACACCAACAAATCGGGACATTGAGAAAAGCAAAGGAGATATTAGAAATAAAAATATGGAAGAGAAAACATATAATAAATCAAAGAACAACGTTTTTAATAGCCCTTTTCTTTTATTTCCATAAAGTGGAAAAAGTAAATCGAAGTGGCAGAACATCAGCCTGTTTCACGATCCCCAAATTTTGGATCGTTTCATCCTGTCTGTTGTTCATCACATTGCATCATTTGATCCATGAATATTTTGTTAAATATGAATGTCGTCTTTTGTTTTCCCGTTCATTGGGAGACAAATTGCCATCCTAATTGCAAATGAATTTTAATGGCTATGTAATTGAAGGGGCCTTATAACCGAAAGATTAAGGAATACTTATGTTTTAATTGCTAATTAAAATTATCATAGAGAGGCAATTCAAAAAATTATTCTTGCAACAACTTTTACTTTTACTTATATTTGTAACAATTTTAATTAGCGGTTAAATATGAATGGTTACAACAAATTTTACTTTTACTTAATCAAGAATGAGTACTATCATCCATGATCACGATATATATATATATATTCTTATGTTTATTCTAGGTTCAAAAATTTCTTTTTAATTCCCAATCAAAATGTACACATAAATTTTAGAAAAAACAATCAATGGAAAATGATTAACTTTATTGTTGAAAAATGTATATACATTTATCATATGATGAAATAAACTTTCATCACAATTACAACATAAGACCAACTCCAATATGATCTACATCATCATTAAAATCTTTTGGTGGCATGTCTTTGTTAAAGGATCAACAATCATAATATCGATATGCTTACTTCAACTACTACTTTTATTGTCCTTAGCGAAGAAAACAAAAGTTTAATTTTCACAATAAATTTTTATTTGCTTAGAGATAGAATCCACAATCCTAAGCCCATATATAAAAATCCTCAATCATACACTATGTGATGTAGCCTCAAAACTAGAAACGAACTCAACTTCCAATAGATGTAGCAATTATTAACGTCTTAGCACTCCTTTAAGATATGATTCTATTGGGAAAAGGAAGGTACCTAGATGTTGATTTTCTTGAATAAACACAACCAACAAAAGTCTGAATCGAGTAACTAACTACCTCTAATTTGTCGGTACGTCTATATATAAAAGGGTATTCTTTGATACCTTAAAGGTATTGTATCACTTTATTTGTAGCTATTTAGTAACCTATACCAAGGTTACTCTAATGGCTTCCTAATACCGTAACAACAAATGCAATGTTAGGCCTTGTATAAACCTAAATATATATAAGGCTTTTAATAGCTGAAAAATTGGGAATGTTTTGCATTTGTTCTTTTTTGAGTTCATTGTTAGGTCATTGATTCAAATTGAACTTATCACACTTCACAATTGTGCATTACTTGGTGAACAAGCTTTCATATGAAATTTCTTTAAACATTATTATAGGTTTCTTGAGATAGACCTAGTATGCATTGAGGTGTGTTCCTATGAATCATGATACCAATGACATAAAGGGGCCTAATCTATTGTAATTGTTGTCAATCGATGACGAACAATGGCATGTAAAGACAATTTGTATCTTCTAATAACTTCGTAGGGTGATCTCTATAGAATAAGCCTGTAAAGGAAGTTGGATAGATTGCGATACATCTTCAAAGCCTCAAAGTTTAACATTCAAAGGGCCGGTGACTCAAAGATCAAGAGTCAAAAATCTAAGATCAAAGAATCAAAGATCAAAAAGTTACAAACTCGACTTGAAGATTGAGGTTCAAAGGTTGAAGAGTCTATCACTCTAAGAGCCAAGGCTCAAGGTTTGTAAAGTTGAGAGTATCGATGCTCCAAGGTCAAATCAATGAGCTTCGAGGAAGAAAGCTTCGTGGCAGGATGTGTCAACAGAAGGTAGCTTAAAGGAAATTTATAGGTGTCTCAAAGTAACTCAGTTGTAAAGTGATTTGGGTTCAGTTACTTTGATATGGAAGTTTCATCATGAAGAGAGTTTGAGATCTTGAAGTAGAACGTCTTAAACCAAAGCCTCTCTACCCGTATGAAAGCATGATTAATTACTTTAGTATGTATTGTTGTTCAATATCTCAAACCAAAATAAGTGTATCTTCGTGTTCTGTTCAGTATCACAAAGCAACACTTGTCCAAAGCATGCAAGAAACGATGTTATGATAGTTATCCCTATCACATGGCTTTATAAACCATATATCCCATGCGTGCTTTGAAATATTCTGATAGCTTGTCATAGGAGTTATGGAATAATTTATTTATAGAATGCAAGCTAATCATTGCCTGCCTTCGTCCCAACATAGAAGAAATTGTGCCTTCATCACAATAAAAAAGGAAAATACACTATGCCATGACAAATTAATATGCCCATGTCATGATAGAGTGTTGCCAATATGCTCATTTTATCATTTTTTATTTTATTTTTAATATAAAATTGAGGGGAGTATATTTTTAGAGATTCTGTGTTGGGATAGTGTTATATAAAATAATGTGTAATCTTAATTATGTTAAGGTTATTTCTGATTAATTACGATATATTTTTTGTTTTTTGTTTAAGTATTTATTAGATTGCATTCTTGTACTTTCTTGTGTGGTTGTGTATCATAACCTTAAAGTCTATTACTGATATGTGTGAGACACATAGAATAGATCCACTAATTAGAATAAGTATAAAATTGATTCACAATCAGTGAATGGAGTTTGGGATGCTCTATTCTGATAAGATTGTGGTGCGGACTATTTCCATAGTGGGAGTGATCTAATCTAGGATCATTGTAAAAAGTTTACAAATAGTAGCACTAGTATGTATTTATACATATTGAACAGGACCATGATAGAATAAATTCTTTAACTAATATATGTTGCATTGTATGAAGAATTTTATATTCTATCGTTGGATGACTGATTTATGGATTGATATTAATCTATACCGTTTGATTAACTCATGTTTATAATTTATGTCTTTTGACTTATCAATGAGTGAGAGACTTAGTGCTTCAAATACCTCGATATCTTGGAGATATAATATAATAGATAATGGGAGGGTTAAGTCAGGTGCGTGGAATCTACTGGTTCACTATACGAAGAATAATGATATTTCATATTGAATATAGTTTATTATAAATCTAATTCATTATTGGATCATGTATAGGTTGCTCATTGGAGAATTAATGATATCACATAGATAAAGATATAATTAGAGAGGTTAAACGGAATCTATTGATACTTGTCTCTAATTATAAATATCATAGTGGAGGATCATATCACATGGTAACCAGTTATATCGAGGGACAAATCCTTTATTCTTGATTCTTATAATTATATCTCGTTTAATCTTATAGTACAATTTTAGTCTCCGATCGGGGCTCGAGCTAAAACTAATATATAATAATTCAATTTATTAATGAGATTAATTAATTAAATATTATTTGTCATCACCGGATTTCGTCCGGGAGGGAAACCGCTTTTGGGGTGCGGTTCCCCCCCAACCATCATTCGAATGGTGATGAGAAAACGGAGTCGCCACCAACCGTTTTTGGGGTGCGGTTGGCCACCTAAAGGAAAATTGATCTAATGCCACTAGGGGATGGGCTCGGGAGTTTGTTACGCGTGGGGAAGGACTAAAACCCCCACGACGCCCTTTTGGTACCTATCTTAGGGTTTGGAGGTTTCTAGCTTGTTTTAATTGTTTGATCTAAAGTTAATTAACCTAAAGGTAATGTTGACTTTGCATGTGGCCTAAGAGTCTACTCTTTTTATTTTTCTAAGTTGTTTGTTAAAGTTAAAAATAAATCTAGTTTATCCTAAACATCTAAAGGAAGTCCTAGCAATTTCATGTTACCCTTTTTCTAAGTTATTTGTTAACATTGGAATTAAGTTCAATTTGTCCTAAGCGTCTAAAAGGAGTTCTAATATTTTAGTTTTTTCATTTTTATTTCTACATTCTTTGGTAAAAGTTAAATTAAATCTTAAACTCCTAAAGGGACCCTATGATTTGTTCTAAGTTTAAAACTTAAATCTAAAGTAAAATCAAAGTTAAAATTATTTTTAAATCGCACGCTAAAAAAAAGCCCAAAGTAAAAAAGTTTTAAATGTATATTAAACCAAAGTAATCTAAAAGGGTTTCTTTTTTTTTCTCTTTTTTTATTGTTATTACTATTTTGGAAACATTTTAATATTTATTTGTCTAAAAGATTTTTTAAAAAAAATAATTTTTCTTCTCTTTTTTAATAATAAAAAGCTAAATGCAAAAATAATAAAAACAAGTAATGTGTGTGCAAGTGACATTCACAAAATAAAGACAAGCTTCTTTCTCTTTTCTTTTTTTTTTTTTTTTTTTGTTCCCTTTTTTTCTTTTCTTCTTCATGCTTGATTTTACATTTTTACAATAGGATCCACGATCCATTATTACACGCCCAAAGCTACCACCTTTCCTACGGGCCCCGAACTAACATAATCTCCTACGGCTTGCTACAACCGAAGAGGATTAACATCACCACTACACGTAAAAATCAGCGCCCAGGCCTGACAAAATTCGCAACACCCACAAAACAGAAAAAAAAACATGCCAGGATGCCAGGATGTACTTAGACCATCATCACTCCAACCAGATTTGCCCAACAAACATACAATCCATGCATAAATAAATACAAGCGTAAGAGGGGAGTAGGATGTAAGAAGAAAATGAAAATGCGGTCCAACAAATGAATAAAAAAAACAAACAAATAAAAATGCAATTCCCCAGTACGTGCCGAAAAAGAAAAGAAAGGGCTTCATGAACAAAAAACCGATATAGAGAGATCAATATGCTACGAATAAGAACTTAGGCCGCAAGCACACAAAAAAATAAGCCGGTGAACATGATTATGAGATCGGCCAGTGGACGACCTGGACTCTTCCTCCTTTTGTTAAACAAAAAAAACTTTAGTGTTTGTTTGAAAACCAAAGTCACACGTTTTCATTAGGATTGAGTAACACAAACCAAAACAAAACCAACAACCAGGCGCGACCATGCAAATGCTCGCCACAAAGCGGACCAACCCGATGCCAAACCAACGGCAAAATCACAAAGCTAAACTCAATACGAACGGACCAAGATAAGAAAACAAAACAGACCAAAATAAAAATAAAATAAATAAATAAATAAATAAATAAAGGACCCAATGACTTTAAGCCATACGCAAAACCAAGAGAAAACCAAAAGACATAAGCCATATGCAAAATGCAACTTAAACCAGTCAAGATCAGAACCAACGACTTTAATCACGAAAAAAAAAAGGGAAGCAATACCAGTGGACTAATTAAGATGCAACATAGCAGGACAATCTACAAGGATAAGCAAACAAAGACTGAATGGTTAAAGAAACATAGGGAAACCCACCGAACTCGTTCTTCTCGGATGGGACTCCTTATTTAACTCTTCGGAAGCTTTATCCTTCAGCCCTCTCTGTCCTTCTTCTTCACGTGCTGGGAATCGCGCCGCGGCAGCAGTAAATGCGACAGGTTCTGCTATGTGCTAGGTGGAATAATCAGTGATGGGCAACCACAGGGTTGGGCACACTGACTGTGCTCCCATGCAGGCCGGCAAGAGGATGGCCGACCCAGGGAAGGAAAGGAACGCTCGGCTTTTGCTGAAAGGGCGGCGTCCGGTTTGGGAAAGAAAGGGTTTTTGGAGATGGAGGTCGGGCGAGGTTTTTTTAACGGTGGAGGTTAGGATGTTGGTTTCTGGCGATAGAGATTTTGGGAAAGGTGGTGCTTCGACGGACCGGTAATAATCCACACCAGCCGGCGGAGTGATTTCCAGTCAGGGGGGCGGGGCTCTTGATGGGAGGAGACAGAGGTTCGTGTGTGTTTTTCGGAAAAGGAGGAAAGGGAAGTGATACGTTTGGTTTTTCTGTTCGGCCAGGGAGCTAACGAGAGAGAGGAAGAGAGGACTTTGAGCGATTGGGGGTTGGGGTTTTATAGGCGAAGAGCTAGGGTTTGAGGTGGAGGGTGGAGCGGCGGCGCCGAATCGACCATGGGTTACTGGTGTGGTTTGGTTTGAGAGAAGGGGGGAGAACCATGGTTGAGGCTTGAGGGTTTGAGTTGGGTTTGGTGCGTTGGAGGGCTGGCGCCGGTATGGGACTCCGGTGGTCCTTCGGTGGGCACGGCGTGGAGGCAAGGAAGACGACGCGGATGAGGCGGATCTGGGAGGAAGAAGACAAGGCAGCTGCGGGAGAGAGAGAAGACGACGTACTGTTGTGAGCTGGAAAATAAAAGGAAAAAGAAATTTATTTTGTTTTGGTTTTTTAACTAATGTCTTTCGGTTTTTGGGATCGGCAAGGCAAACCGGACTTCAAAACATTTCAAAAAAATTATTTTTGGACTCAGGGCGTCATGACGAGCGACCCCGTGTCAATTTTATCTGAAAACGATCTCGTTTTTACGGAAAGCCTATATTGCAATTATTTATTACCGAAAAACATATTTATTTTTGATTTTTTTTTATCTAAAATGCTTCGGGAGCGAATATACACAATATATATGTCAAAATTCTCAGAACGACGAGTAGAATGGGAAAATGAGGTCTGTAACCTGATCCAGAGTGCCGTTTGAAAAGTCAATTACCATTTTGACCCTTAGTGGCGGCCCGAACGCTGTTTTGACCATACCTCCTTCGTTTGACCTCGGACTCGAACGTGGTCAAAAGCATTGATCCTCGAATTTGATTTTCTATCGCCTAGGCCCGGCTCTATGGCATTTGGAGACCTTTTGAATAATTTTTGAAATTGGGCATTTGTGGCTCATGGGTCATGACTCCATCGCTCTACAAAATTTCAACAAATCGAGGTGGCATGGAAGAAAATTGCGTTTGATAAAATTTGTCCAACCCGGACAAATTAGGGT
Organism: Taxillus chinensis; assembly: GCA_023512835.1. Classification (NCBI taxonomy): domain Eukaryota; kingdom Viridiplantae; phylum Streptophyta; class Magnoliopsida; order Santalales; family Loranthaceae; genus Taxillus; species Taxillus chinensis. Next base: position 1,739,500 of record CM042086.1, read on the forward strand.
CCAACATTATTTATTGAGCTTCAATTAAATAAATTATTATTTCTTTTTCCTCATTTTTGGAGGGAAAAGAAGAGGGTTCTTCCTTTACTGATCTTCAGGTAGGTTTCTTCTTTTCGCTTTTCATAAAATTAAATTAATTGATTCATGTTTAGATCTTGGTGTTTATTTTCTGGACTACTTTTTTTAAAAATCCGTTTCTGCGGTGGTTAATCGTTAACCCTATTCTAATATTCCAACATTCTGAACCCTAAGCAATGCAATAGATAACTTAATCTAGAAGAGGAGATCACCTCAAATTCAGGTGAATTTGGTCCAAACATGCCAAGTCCTTCCTTTGCAAGCCTTATGTAGAGACTCTTGTTTAGGTTGGTCCATGAGATAGTCCGTATTAGTGGATGACATTATTTGAATAGTAATGTGCTCGCGATTTGAGCGTTTTGACAATAATTAGGTTCAATTTGAAGTTTAGGACCCTATTTGGTTAATTATGTAATTTGGGTGCTTATTAATTAATTAATAAAACAAAATATAAATAGGAAAGAAAGAGGGAGGCTTCTAGCGTGTTGCCATGTACGATTTGGTGAGAGAGAGAGAGAGAGAGAGAGAGAGAGAGAGAGAGAGAGAGAGAGAGAGAGAGAGAGAGAAAAGCGTAAAGGAAAGCTTAGAGCTTGGCTTTTGAGTTAATTCAATTCGTAGATTCATTCCAGGTAGGTGATTCTTACCTTTGTATCTTTTATATGTTCCTGTATCCTAGCTTTGGGTAAAAATAGTAACAAGTATGAACCCTAGGTGGTAGGATTTGGTGTTATTGGGAAATTGATGAAATCATATGTTGTTTGAGTGTTTAATCTTGCTGTTACTTCTTCTAAGTACTTCAGAGATCATTTTATGAGTATATGCAAGCTTGAGAATGAGATTGAACTAGTATAACTGGGCTGTGGGGCGAAACCAGGATGAACGTAGTCGAAGAACCGCTTCGGGCAAGTAGCTTGATGCTTGCTCGAGGATCTAGTGTCAAGCCATCCTCGAGCAAGGCATCAAGTATGAGGGTCGAGCAGTGTTTTGAGCGGGGGTGTCGAGCTAGTTAGAGTGTTGAGCAAGCTTGAAGTTGGAGCTTTGACCAATAAGTTGCAATTAGCTCAAAGGCTAGGGAGTGTCGAGCAGAGGATCGAGCAGTTTCAAGCGTCGAGCAGAGGCTTGAGTTATGCCTTTTTCTTAGTATGGAATATTGTTGTTTACTTAGCATAAAATGTTAATTGGTATGAATATGATTATGGGTTTAGAACCTCATGGCATTCATGGGCTTTGTTGTTGTTGTTTTGTTGGTTTTATTGGTGGGTAAACTGAAGCCCCATATAGGGGCTGGAGGCTGAGGTCCCCTATATCGCTGGTTGACTGCGTGAGGTCCCATATGTGACAGCCTTGGCGCCGCGTTCCCACATATGGCTAACAAGCTATGAGTGTCTTGCAGTGTGTTCGCTTAATTTGATGTAGCAGTGGTTGATGTATTATATGATTGTTGTGAACTATTGTGATTTCATTTGTATTCTGCATGACACTACACTGGAACATGTATACACTGAATCATGTAGTCCTAGATGTCAGTCTTGGTAGGGTGGGATGAAGTTGTAGATCTCCTACTAGGCATTTGTGCTCATCCTATATTATTATACCCTAAGTAAGCTTACATTCAATCACAATATATAACATCACACATATTACACTCCATTCATTAAGGGTATGCACAAAGCAATCCAACAATCCATGGGATCCCCACAATCAACTCCAAGGATCTCAGTCATTCCCAGATAGCCATATGTGAGATTTGCAGTGTCCCTGACGACAAACAGCCACATATGAAACCTGAGTTAACCAACCACATAGAGGACCTGCAGCCTCTTGCCAGCTTTATGTGAGACCTACGATTAACTTAACCAATTCCACCACCAATCCCACACATATAATCAACAAATAATAATTTCAATAATTAGTATTCAGTACAACAACATTAAAGAACAATTAAATCGCCAAACCAATATTAACATGTTATCAAGTATTTATATATTTCAAACTATCAATATCAAACCACAAACAGTATTTATACCATCAAACTATCAATATTAAGCCACAATAATATTTACACCATCAAACTATCATTATCAAGCTAATAATAATATTTATATTGGCAAACTAACATCTTAATTTATAAATAAATCATAAAGCTTAGTGTTAAGCCCTCAATTAACCTTAACCGAACCCAGTTGAGGAAGTCCGTCCGCTGACTGCTTGACATATGGCCGGTGCCAAAAGCCAGAATCGTATAGTGCAACGGCCGTGACCAGCCCTACACACACCAGTCGGCGGCCGTGACTCCCTCCCTTCCCCTTTGTTTCTTTTTGTTTTAAATATTTATTCATCGACGAAGGCCACAATTGCATGTCGTGCGATCGCCAGCGGCTCCAACGCTTCAACCCAAAACTTATCATCTGGAAATCCATAAACATGCATTATAGTTCTAACCTGCACGACAGAATGGCCAACAACATAGAATATCGAATAATAACCCTCATCTACAGCAGTTTTATATATATATATATATATAGTTAAACTTAAAGTCGCTAACAGTCTGTGTTTCATGTAATAAGATGATAAAGGATCAAGAACCACTTACATGGATTGAACCTCAAAGATTAAACGTCAAGAATGACTGCTCTCCCTTCTTCCTTCACTACAATTGTCGAACGAACGAACCAAGAATGACTGCTCTCCCTTCTTCCTTCACTACAATTGTCGAACGAACGAACCAAAAAACAAAAACCTTACGCTCTCCTTCGTATTTTTTATATACTTATTAACTTAATATTTATAATAATAACGCTAATAATAACAATAAAAATAATAATAACTTAATAATTATGTTAATGATAATGCTAATCATAATAATAATAATAATAATCTGAAATACTAAAATGCATTCGCTGGACCCTAAACTCCAAACTAAGCCTACTTACAGCCCAAACGCTCGCGTCAAAGGTCGTACTGTTGAATAGATATTCCTAACTCTATTTGGAGGCTAATTGTCAACCTTACTCGTACAGTCTTTACAGGCTCTGATATCAAATTGAGCCCAATTACTATCAAAACGCTCTATTTGACGAGTACATTACTTTTCAAATAATATCATCCTCAAATGTTGACTCATACACAAGGTCACCCAACTACACCACATAATTTAAAAAATTAGCCTTTCGGAGCTCTAATTCCTAATCGGGCTCACTCGGTCAAAAAATCATATTTTACGCATACGTTCTCGTACTAATATTCTTAGTCTCAAAATACTCATTCTATCGCATATCTAACTTCTAAAATCCTGAACACGTGTTATTATATGACTAGTTGATCGACATGGATAATCATAAATCCCACATATGGCTGGCTAATCTAGGAGATTTATGAAGTCTCATATGTGGCTAGTATGAGGCTGCAAGTCCCACATATGTAGTATTAGGATTGGTGTTTTTATAGGGGTTGTGAAATTGTGGGTCACCAACTAGGCACTGATGCTTAACCAACTTTATTAATGTTTCTTTTCAAGTTCTAGCAAGAGGTAGTCCCCAGTATTCTAGCTATCTAGGCCATACTATCTTTGATGTAGGTCAAATTCTACTTGACTTATCTATTATATTGTCTGTTTGAGTTATTTTTATTCTTTTTGTTTTCTCGAACATGGATCTATGACAATTGTATTATTTAAGTCACTTGGACTTGTATGATGGCAGATTCCATGTTTATGTTATGTTGGTCCACACATGTAACATGCCGTGGGATTTATTGGATTCGTATATGGAATGTTTTGATATCCATGCATTTCATTGGAAGTACACATAAATATTCATCTTGCATGATTATACATGTATACTTATCGAGACAACACCCGTTGTGTAGTTTATATTGATCTTGGTCACCTACCCATTAACCTTTTTGGTACGAGTACGAGAAAGTTACGTTTTTGGTTTTGGTTATCCTGAAATTTGAGAGTATGACCGTAAAGTTTGAAATAAAAATAGAAATGTTGCCCACCCTATGCGAAATTCTTAGATCCACCCCCTGGTTGCAAAATGACAAACTACATATACTAATTCAAATAAAGTTTTTACATATATAAATTAAATGTCTAATTCAAACACACACACATGCGCACACACTTATATATAATTTATAAATATTTTAAAATTAGTTATTCATAATTTAAATATTTTTAAAATTTTGAAATATATATAACAAATTATATTAAATTTATATATCAATATATATGTACTATATATGATATTTACTATTTTTTGAAAATTATTTATATAATAATACATTAATTATATTAAAGTAACTATTTTTATTTATAATATGTATTCATTTTACTAACCAATATATGATAATTACTATAATAAAAATATCTACTTATATAAATAATTTTCAAAAATAGTAAATATCATATATAGTACATATATATTTATTTATATAAACATTTCTAGAAAACCAAACCTATAGATTTTGATAGATATTATCCCACATCAAAGGAATTAAGAAAGCTTAAGTGAAATGCAAAGCTTCAATACAAATTTTGAAGTCGTATAACTTAATATTTACATAATAATCTTTTTCATGTAATTTAGGAATAAATTTTAAGATTTTGATAAAAATATCTCTTCATCCGGTTTTATAAAATGAAGTTTGAAGACAGAATTTGTATGGTAAGTTTGAAGTTTGAAGTTTGAAGTTTTATAAAATATCTCTTCATCCGGTTTTATAATATTTGATGATCAATTGTTTATTCCTCAATTTATTTTTTCATACATTTTTATGGATATTTGAGTAATTATGGTAATGAAATAGAGGAAAAAATATTTAAAAAAAAATTAAAATTATTATTTAAAAGAATAAAAATAAAAACTTACATATGAACTGTATCAAAAAAAAAATTTAAAATAATTAAATTATAAAAATAATACACAATGGAATATCCTAATGACGGTTGGACAAATGTTTATATCTGGAAAGAAAGAAAATGTCATTATTCGTGTATGACAGAAAATTAATATCAGTCGCGGCTAATCAAATTAAGGGTGAGGTGTAATTATATCACTAACTAATAAAATATAATTAATCACGTCATACACAAAAAATTTGCATAAAATATTTCTTAGAAAATTAATAAGTCAGCATGTTACCCATGACATCATCCACCATGGTTTTTCAACTATTTGTATCTTGCCCCACCCGTGATTTGTGTTTTGAATTTTTGATAAAATTTGTCAAAAAGATGGTCGATGTTGAAACCCAAGTCCGGGGGGGAATTCTACTTGGAACGCGTGCCGCCTCGCAGGAAGAATTAATTAACTAGTTAATGCACATCAGCAGCCACAGGCGGCGTCCACAAGGGCTGCACGCTTTTCAAGGGAACTTAATGAATTATTATATCTTCAGACTTTGGCCACGAAAAACTTGGTTGTGTCCGGTCTTATGTTCTAACAAACATTATTAATATGTTCTGTAGTCTATAAATAGAAGTGCTCAATCCTTGCATTAATAAGCAGTAGTTAATAGTTGAGGAGGCCAGGTCACAGTTTATTTGTGTGATCAGTGAGCTTCTACTTCTCCTTTCCTTCTTTCTATCTTTTGTTTTTTTTTTGGAGACAGCACTTTCTTTCTTCTTTTCCTGGCCCTATCTAGCAGCTGTCTCTGCTTTCAATTGATTTGTAATGACGGGGTTGGAGGCAGTAAGGAGCAGCAATAGCAGCTGCAGGATAATGGTCATTGGAGGAACCGGGTACTTTGGAAGCTACATGGTGCGAGCTAGCCTTTCCATGGGTCATCCCACCTTCATTTACGGTCGCCCTGTCTCCTCCACCACCTCCCCCTCCAAGCTACAACTTCGCAAAGAGCTCGAATCCATGGGAGCCACCTTCTTCCAAGTAATTTTCTCACTAACCCAAATTAAGCGGTCAAATATTATATGCAACAGTGGCCTTGATATGCAATAGTACTCACCACGTCTGGTTAATTAATTGGAAACTCGTTTTTTTTCGGTGCACTCGAACTTGCCAGTAAATTAATCTTCTATATATAGAAACAATTCCTGCAGGAAGGAATGGAGAGATCTCATTTGCATGTGTCGGAATCAATATGGTTTTTTAATTAAATAATTATATATATAGTAATGAAAAAAAAGTTAAAAAAAACACAAAATTTTGCAGGGAGAGCTGAATGACCATGAGAAGCTTGTATGGGCGTTGAAGCAGGTGGATGTGGTGGTCTGCACGCTGGCCTTCCCTCAGTTGCTGGAGCAACTCCATGTGCTTGACGCCATAAAAGCTGCAGGCAACATCAAGAGGTTCCTTCCCTCCGACTTCGGATGTGAAGAGGACAGGGTGGAAGCACTGCCCCCATTCCAAGCATTTCTGAACAACAAGAGGAAGGTAAGGAGGGCCCTCGAAGCATCCCAAATCCCATACACTTTCTTCTCCGCCAACTGCTTTGGCGCCTACTTCGTGAACGTCCTGCTGCACCCCCACCAGCAAGAGAACAACGACATCGTTGTCTACGGCACAGGCAATGACAAGGCGGTGTTGAACTTCGAAGAGGACATTGCCGCTTTCGCCGTTAAAGCTGCAACTGATCCGGCGACGCACAATCGTTTGGTTATTTTCCAGCCTCCAGAGAACATCGTAACACAGCACGAGTTGATCTCTCTGTGGGAGAAGAAAAAGGGTAGAAGTTTCAACAAGGTCTACGTTTCCGCCGAGGAAATGGTTAAGCTGTCAGCCAGTACGTTAACATATATATATATATATATATATATATATATATATATATATAGTTTCTGGAGTGCAGATTGATGAGCTTATATACATATATTGGATTACATATATGCAATATTATACATAATTATTAATTAAGGTGAGCGATTACTTACATTGATTATATATATATATATATATATATATATATATATATATATGCAGGTCTGGCACATCCAGAGAATGTAAGGGTGTCGATTCTTTACTCGCTGTTCGTTCAGGGGGTGACATGTTTCGACATAGGGGAAAACGACTTGGAGGCATCCAGGATGTATCCAGAGTTGTCATACCGCACCGTGGATCAGCTTCTGGAAATTTTTGCAGAGACAAGTAAAGCCCCAGCGCCAGTGACCGCTGCATTCAGTTGAATTCGGGATGATGATGATCACTAAATAAAACCATCCATGAGACGCCCACTTTTTTTTCTCTTTTATCTTTACTATTTAATCATCTCTCATCTTTCTTTTTCTTCTTCATAATTATTAATTAATAAGGATGGCCCACATCAATATATAATTTGTTAATTATGATTGTAATCCGGCTTTTCCTGCTATGTATTAAACTTGTTTCTTCTGTTAATTAGTAAAACCGTTTCTTTGTTGGTTGCATCTTTTACATATTGTGCCACCCCGAAAAACAGGACAAGTTTACTGTAGTTGTCGAATTAATATGAAAAATAATTAATAAAAAAATATGTTCGGATTTTTTTTTACCATATAGTATTTCTGCTGTAAAATGGCTTTGGAGTTTAAAAAAACAAAATTACATAGTTTTACTGTATAATATTTCTGTTATTACATTTACATCAAAAAGACTGATAATAACCTATGAATTATTTTAAATATATATGCGCATTGCAAAACAATACAACAACAAACATTACTTTAATAATTTTGTCAGCTCGTAATTTAATCAGAATTAGATATGATAACATCATATCACACCTGTAAGGAAAACTTGTATATATGTAGTATGATTCTTTTTATGTACTTGAAAAAATACTTGTATTTTATTCATTAAAGACTACCGGGTATGTTTGGGTTTAGAATAAAGGGTATTATTAATTGGCATTAATTATATCATTTTAGAATTCAATAACATGTGTTTGATTTACATTAGTATAATGTTTGAGATTAGATTAATAGTCTTATCAATTAATATAATATTTCATTTGCAGATTTAATAGGATACACAATAAGGAGTAAAAATAAAATAAAATTATAATATATTTAAAATAATAAATATAATTAATGTAATAAAAATATTAATAATTTCACCTCTATAGTATTATTAATATGCTATAAAACAATTATTATTTTTAAATAATGATATTATTATTGAAATTATTGGAAGACTTATACTTTTTATAATAGATAGTTGTGTTGTGGCTATGAAATCGTGTAGCATAATTTAATGATTGAGGGTACTGATGATATAATGCTAAATAAATAATTTTTTATTATTGAGTGTTAACTTTTATTTTTTTCCATTAATTTAATTTACGAACATAAATATATTGTATACGAGGGCATAGAGAAATTTATTTATAAGCATATTTTAGTGTAGTTAAAATCAATTGATAACAATAATATACAGTCTTATGTATAAATATTAACAAAAGCAATAGTCTCTAGAAAATTGTTCTGTTCGAGTAATGGTATGACAGGGTTTGTCACATATCATGAGCTGAATATTTAAGGCTGGGTTGGGTATATTATTTTTTTAAAAAAATTATTTTTGAAATGGATGAATTTAAATAATTTAAAATTATTTTTTGAGTAATATAAATTAATTTAAATTTATAGTTTTAAAAAATTATTTTATTTTTAAAATTAATTAAAAAAAATTTTATTTCATTCCAGGCGTCTTTCATATGATAGTTGGTGGGGCTGTATATTTCATCGGCTAGTATATTCAATTTTTTAAAATATATTTTCCGTTTTTCAAAACAACAAGTAGGCTACTTTTAAAAGTGTAAACTAAGCTAGAAAGGTTAAGCCTGGAAAACTCAATAAGCTTTATTTAGTAAGTTATTTAAAAGATTAAATCAAGTAAGTCAAAATCGGTCTTATTCTAGTAAGCTAAGTTTCAAGGCTTTATTCATTAGAACTTACAAAGACTAAATTGGAAGTTAGTAAGCTTTCCGGGCAAGTGTGATTTAAAATCTATTTACCATAAGAATTTGTTTTGATAGTACCCTAAAAGGGCCTACATGAAAACCCTAATATAGAATAAGGATATCATGCCTCGAATTTCTAATACGACGAAACTAGTTATGTAAAGACTCGTATTTGGGTAGTCTTAAGAGATAGTCATTCTATGGGAATGTAACTATCGGGACGGTGAGTGTAGCGTCAATGTGAGCATTTTGATGTACTTGGGCCCGATTAGAGTCGGGGCCCGTTTGACTCGATTGTTGACTTTTCGGGGTCTATTGGTTGACTTTGCGTTTGAGCGGTCATTTGGGTGTACTAATATCGTGTAGTATGGTGCTCGTCATTTCGAGCGTTTTTACCGTAGTTTGACTCAATTTGGAGTTCGGGACCTTGGAGGTTAATTATTATTGGGTCAATGGTTGACTAGGTCAATTGACTGGCAAAAATATAAATAGGGGAAAGAGAGCTTCCACGTTACGTTTCGGCGTTTCAAGTTTCACGTTGGAGAGCTTAGAGAGAGAAAGAGAGAAGGAAGCTTGGAGGCCTTGGCGATTTGGGGCGTTTTGAGCTCGTTCAAGCATCAAGAATCATTCCAGGTAGGTGTTCCATTGATTCTTCACCCTTTTCTTTGCTGGATTAACATGTAAGAATTTGATGAAATCATGCAAATTCGTGTTGAACCCTAGAATTTGGGGAAAAACCAATTTTGGGTTGAATCTTGTATTTAAATGCGTTCCGAGGGGTAAGACGTGATTTAAAACCTAATATATAGTATTAGGTATGAGTTTTATGAGATTCCAGAGTTGAATCCCAGTCGAAACAATGTAAAACGATGATGAACGATGAATCGTCGTGAAACTGGTAGAGAACGACCCGATGAGATCGACTGGAAATTGAAAATTTCGAATGTGCGATTCGAAGGTTCGAAGGTTCGAAGGTAGGTTCGATGTAGTGTAATTTCGAGTGTCGAATGTGAAATTTTCGAGTGTCGTTTCGAAGGTTCAAGGTACTTCGAAGGGAGTTTGAGCGGAAGTTCATGGGTACTTAAGGTAGTTTGAAGGTAGTTCGAGTGTAGGTTCGAGAGTCGAAGGCGGTCCTAAAAGAGATTCGAAAATCTGATTCAAATGCAGATTCGAAATGCAGATTCGAAAATGTAGTTTCACTGTGGATTCAAATACGATTTGATGATGGACCTATTTACATTGCAACCTATACCCATCCACACATTATTTAAGTATTATACTTAAGTTACAATGTAAATAACGAAATACCCCCATTTGGATTCAAAGAAAAATACTAGAAAAATTAATTCCCATTATTTCAAAATGTGAAATTTGGGATTTAGTGTAAAATCTCGGAAAAACCCAAAAGTTCGTAGTGGTAAATTTTTTGGAAAGTGGGGTTAGATATCTCGAAAAAATCCCCAAAAATCGGATTATCTTATTTATCTTATGGGAACCCAATGCCGGGACTTTTAATTTCAAGAAAATAGGCTTATGGGTACTTCCTTCATAAATCAAGGATTGAGATTTACTTGTGGAGACCGCTACAGTTCCAAAGGAAATGTCGAGAATGACATGCCATACTCATGTTAGTATGTTGATGTGGGGTATTGGGGCATGGACCCGTGACTTGTTTGGGTTCTCACGTGATGCACCGATGGTGCTATGTGGTTGACATAAGCGAGCATATGCACCGATGGCAAGCCGGTGTGGCGACCGTGTCCAGGGCATATAGCGTCGTGGTAGGGCTGAGTGCTCCCGAGTCGGATCCTAGTGAGGATCGTGGACAAGGCGTCTGTGTGGGCGAGCTAGGTCCCGATGTTTGTTTGCAGGTTAGTCCCGATGATTGTACGCACCACACTGGCACGAGTACACGTAGCATGTAGTATAGACTTGTATGTTTGCATGATGTGGAGTGTCGGGGTCACCTCACGGCTTGTCGCTCACCCCTACTTGTTTACCTTTTTCGGGTGTGACCCGAGACTAGTGGAGGACTTTCTTCCAAGAGGACGTGCCCATACTCGATGTATGATGCGATGCGTATTACGTATTCGTATTGTGTATTGTATTATGTTTGTATCCGGACATGGGTCCAGGTGGACAGATTGTATTTGCATACTTTTTTTGTGATGTGATGTCGATGATTTGTTTGACTTAATGTGTGCATGATGATATATGGGATAGTACAGGATTACCCTTGATGTATGACCGTACGGGGTTGCATATTTGAGACAAGACCATGGTGTAGTCTCTATTGGTGCTAGTCACCAACCCCTGACCTTTCGGGTGCGGGCAAGGAAGTCATGTACCCGGTTCCGGGTTCCCTGAATCGGGGCGTGACAAGTTGGTATCGAGCATGGTCTAGTGGACCTAGGTTAGTGAGGGGTGGTTAATTGATTCCATGTGACTTGGAAAACTATAAGGAGGGCGCCCGATCAACGCAGTCCTTATAGGTATTCTAGGTTATGTTGGTGTCGGTTAGATCATCCTAGGAGCATACATAGGTGCATTGCTAGTGGTATGATTGTGTGCATATAGGGCACTAGATTGTCTTTGTGTGTGATGTCTTCGTATGTGGTGCGAGGATGGCACGTGGCCGTGAGAGCCGGGTTGGATGTGGTGTACCCTATGGGGGTGACACGATGTTATATGCATGGTTGTGGACCTACGGGTCATGTGGTGTACCTGATGGGGGACACGATGCTTATGCATGGTATGGACCTACGGGTCGTGTGGTGAGAACCTACAAGTCGGTTGTGCCTTTGATGGCCGTTTGTGTTATTGATCGTTTGTTGTTTGTTGTTGTGGCCAGTGTGATGGCACCACCGAGGAGAGTTGTCCCGAGGCCAAGGCCCGCCAGAGGAGCCCACGATAGAGAGTCGGGGCACCAGGGCAGCAGAGCCCGAGCGAGAGATCGTCGGCTCCCGTTGTGGGACCTGATTTGGCCTCGGTATTGATTCGGTTGCGAGGCCATGCAGGGTATGCGAGGGCTCGATGAGGGATATGGCTAGAGAGGTGGATGAGCTAAAGAGGCAACGGCCTCGGCGGCCACTACTGACCTCGAGGACAGGAGGCGAGGTGGTGCAGATGTGCACAACGGGGGAGGTCGTGATAGAGCCAGACGACGAGGAGTGGATTAAGTGCCGTTTTGAAACATGCACCCAGGGACTTTTGAGGATGGTTCACGGCTTGAGGTAGCCAGACCGGATTAGATGGACACGAGGACATCTTTGAGATGATTGGGGTGCGGATGAGGAGCGGGTGCGCGTGGCGACGCACTATCCTGTTGGGTATCCCACGCAGGTGGTGGGAATCCACTAGAGTTGTCCATGGCGATCGAGATGAGTCGGAGAGAGTTTGTTGAGCGCTTCTTTGGGGAGTATTTTCCCAGCTTGTTGCGATATACTCGACGTAGAGAGTATTATGAGCTTGTGCGGTAGCATGACTGGGTGAGTATGTGCTAGCCTTCACGATTTGGGCGGTTTGCTCCGGAGTCTTGGGAAAAGGAAGGCCCGAAGACGCAGGACTTCATTGAGGCCTTGAGGCCATCTTTGAAAAGACAAATTGGAACCGATGCGATTGACCACCTACGGGAGTGGTCGACAAGGCGATCATTATTGAGCGAGGTCGGGGATCGGCGAGCTCGGAGGCCGGGCGGTTCGGCGGATCGAGCAAGAAGAGGCAGAGTGGGGAGAGCGGTGCGCTCGGCTGAGAGGAGAGGGTGCCAGAGGGTTTCTAGCCAGCGGTGGGACCCGTGAGAGTTCGACCCGACAGGAGGCCAGGCACTGTTGGGTTGTGGTTTGACCGGGCATGTCTCGAGAGACCGCCCAAGGAAAAAGATGACATGTTTCCGATGTGGGAAGGTGGGACATGGAGCTAGGGGAATGTGTTACCCTTAGCTCAACCAGCAGGTGTAGGCCCTCGTCCGGAGATCACGGACAGGAGTGGGGCTCCATCTCGTAGGTCGATGCCGCCGACATGAGCACGCAGATGCGACTGCGGTGCGGCAGCCTCGCGGGAGGCTCAGGGTCATGTTGATCGGCGGGGCAAGGCCCCAATGGGCCAGGCTAGTGGCAGTGGATCACGAGGGAGGACTTTTGCCCTCACCAACAGAGAGGCGCATGTTCCACCAGTGGATGAGGCGAGAGCGGGACCTTCGGTGGTGAGAGGTACCATCATCATTTCTCATACTATTTGTTCGCTTTTGATTGAAACTGGTGCTACCCATTCTTTTATTTCGTATGCTACGGTGGTTGGATTAGAGTTAGACCAGAGACAGTGAGTCGGTCTCGATGGTTGCTTCACTTTAGGTGGAATTGTGATACTTGAGAGTATCTGTCGTGTTGTCGTGTAACACTTGGGGGTGTTAACTTGTTGTGTGATTTGTATGTCATGGAGTTAGATGATTTTGATGTTATCCTGGGTATGGACTGGTTGGTCTCCGTGGAGGCCAAGATTGGATTGTTTTCGACGGCGTGTGACGTTCCTCACACCGGGGGCACGCGGGGTGTCTTTGTGGGTGAGTGGACCGAGGAAGCATGCGAGGTTGGGACCATTGAGGCATGGGTGGGGTGATGTGACCCACCGGTTAGCCAACTTGACGTTGGTTGACGGGAGGAGAGAGGGGAAGGTCTGTTTGCCACCCATTGTAGATCGGTTCCGGATGTGTTTCCGAGGACTTGGTCGGTTTACCACCCGTGAGGGAGGTAGGATTTCGATCGAGTTGTTGCCGGGGATAACACCGATCGGGTTAGCGGCCTACAGGATGGCACCGACAAGCTTAGAGCTCAAGAGACAGATAGATGACTGGCGCGAGGCTTTATCGGGCGGAGTAGCTCACCGTGGGGTGCTCCGGTTGTTGTTCGCCAAGAAGGCGGATGGTTCACTTCGGTCGTGTATAGACTACCGGAAGTTGAACCAGGGTACCGTGGAAGAACAGGTATCCATTGCGAGGATCGATGACCCGTTCGATCGGTTTTGAGGTGCGAGATGGTTTTCCAAGATAGACTTGAGATCTGGATACCATCGGTTGAGGGTTGGGAGGCGGATATCCCTAAGACCGCGTTTAGTTGTCGCTATGGGCATTATGAGTGGCTTGTGATGCCGTTTGGGCTCACGAATGCTCCAGGCAGTGTTTATGGGATTAGGAACCGGTGTTTGCTCCATTTTTAGATATGTTCGTTGTGGTGTTCATCGATGATATTTTGGTCATTCGGCGACCAAGAGGGAGCATGAGGAGCATTTGCGGGGTTGTGTTGCGGACACTTGTGAGAGCATCGGTTGTATGCGAAGTTCACAAAATGTGACTTCTTGGTTGCAACAGTGCACTTCTTGGGGCACGTGGTATCTTCGGAGGGTATCATAGTGGATCCCGAGAAGATTGAGGCATTCATGTCATGGAAGAGGCCCACCAATGTGTTTGAGATTCGTAGCTTCCTTGGTTTGGCGAGGCTATTATCGGAGGTTCGTGGAGGATTTTTCCAGTTGGCGGCTCCTATGACACACTTGACTAGGAAGGAGTTCCTTTCATTTGGTCTGATGCGTGTGAGAGTCTTTCATGGAGTTAAGGCACGATTGACCTCAAGACCTATCTTGATTCTTCCACGGGAGGGTGTGCTTTCGAGGTGTATTGTGATGCTTCCAGGGTGGGACTTGGTTGTGTGTTGATGCGGACTCGGCAGTGATTGCTTATGGGCTAGGCAGTTGAGACCACATGAGCAGAGCTATCCCACGCATGATTTGGAGTTAGTTGCGATGATCTTTGCACTTAAGAGTCGGGCAAGATTATCTCCTTGGGGAGAAGTTTGTGGTGTATACGGACCACAAGAGCTTGCGATATATCTTCTCTCGGCGAGACTTGAACCTTGAAAGGCGGTGGGTGGAGTACACTGCAATTTCGATTTGATATGATGTATACCCCGGGAAGGGTAATGTGGTGGCAGATGCTCGAGTAGGAAGAGCGGGCGCAGTGGTGGCCCATTGTGCCATTAAGGAATGGGAGATGATGGGTCGGTTGGCGGCGATGAGGTTGCGAGATGGTGACCGGCGAGGGGCGAGGGACCCTCGGTGTTGTTGTAACGATCCCGCAGACGCGAAGCACAGGATCACAGAGGATCACTGGGGGACATTGATTGTGAGGTCATCCGCGACAGATTCGGACCGGGCGGTATCTTCGACTGGACTAAGGACGCAGAGCACGTCTTTGCGGTATAGGGGTAGATTGATAGTTCCCACTTCTCTTCGGAGGAGGTTCTTCAGGGAATTTCACCAATCGAGTTAGGTGTACATCCTGGTGGGACCAAGATGTACCATGCCGTGAGGAGGCAGTTTTGTGGCCAGGCCTGAAGAAGCGTTCTTGATTTTGTGAGGCGGTGTTTGACTGTCGGCGGGGTCAAGGCGAAGCACCGAGATCACCTGGTGAGTTGCGATCTTTGCGGTGCGAGTGGAAATGGGACCACGTGACCATGGATTTTGTCAACGGACTTCCTCGTTCCAGGAGACACGACACTATATGGGTTATTGTGGACGATTGACGCAAATCGGCGCATTTTATTCCGATTCGCGAGACGGACCAGGTGAGGACTTTGGGACAGAGGTATATTGATGTTATCGTGCGGTTGCACGGAGTCTCATTATCTATTGTATACGATCGGGATGCGAGGTTCACCTCTCGGTTTGGAGACGATTGACGAGCTTTGGGCACTAGGGTGAACCTCGGTCTGACCTTTCATCCGCAGACGGATGGCGGTCCGAGCGGACGATTCGGACGCTCGAGGATATGTTGTGCTACCGTGTCCTAGATTTTGGAGGTTGTTGGGAGACTCACCTTCCTTTGGTGGAGTTCTCTTACAACAACGGTTATCGAGCCACGGTGGGATGGCTCCGTATGAGGCGCTATATGGGCGGCCTTGTAGATCCCTTTGTGTTGGGCACAGACGGGGAGACAAGAGTTTCGGTCCCGATATGGTTCGAGAGACCACGAGAGATAGTCACGGGATTCGACAACGCATGTCGACGTAGTGAGCGGCAAGTCCTACGCGGACCCGGGCGTCGACCCTTGCGGTTTGAGGTGGGTGACCGTGTATTTTTTGCGGGTTTCGCCGCGTCGAGGGCATCGGAGGTTTGGACGTGGATCCAAACTCTCCCTCGTTTTGTGGGACCGTTTGAGATTGTTGCCACCGTGGGCGCAGTGGGCTTATCGGTTAGCTTTGCCACCGGAGTTAGCGCGGGTACATGATGTGTTTCATGTGTCTCGGTTGAGACGGTATCACCCGAATCCTTCTCATGTCTTCGGACTATCGCGAGATAGACTTGGGCGACGATGGTGCCGTCGTTGAGATGCCTGCACGGATTTGGACGAGGCGGGACCAGGTCTTGCGGGGCAAGACGATCCCACTAGTTCGGGTGTTATGGCGACACCGAGGCATGGAGGAGCAAACTTGGGAGAAAGAGAGCCGGATGCGGATTCTTCGTCACGAGCTATTCGAGGATGACCGGATCGTGAGGTGGGGAGGATGTAAGGACCTTCCACGAGGTATGAGTTATGTTTTATGCATTTGTTTTGCATATGTTGTTTGAGATGTGGTCTAGCTTATTGTTGTTGGATTTTATGGACCCTTTGGCTTGTTGCGAGTTAAGTTTGCACATGTGTGATCGGTGACCATGTTTGATGTTTTGTTGTTGGGACATTGAGCTTGAATTTTCTTTATGTCCTCGGGCGGAGTGTTTTATTTTCGAGGACGAAAAGTCTAGGTGGGGAGGATGTAAAGACTTGTATTTGGGTAGTCTTAAGAGATAGTCATTCTATGGGAATGTAGCTTCGGGACGGTAGTGTAGCCGTCGATGTGAGCATTTGGCTGTACTTGGGCCCGATTAAGTCGGGGCCGTTGATTGATTGTTGACTTTTCGGGGTCCATTGGTTGACTGTGCGTTTGAGCGGTCATTTGGGTGTACTAATATCTCGTGTAGTATTGTGCTCGTCATTTCGAGCGTTTGGTTTATAGTTTGACTCAATTTGGAGTTAGGGACCTTGGAGGTTAATTATTGGTGGGTCGATGGTTGATTAGGTCGGTTGGGTAGCAAAAATAAAATAGGGGAAAGAAGCTTCGTTACATTTCGGCGTTTCAAGTTTACGCGTTGGAGAGCTTAGAGAGAGAAAGAGAAGAAGCTTGGAGGCCTTGGCGATTTGGGGTGTTTGAGCTCGTTAAAGCATCGAAATCATTCGAGGTGGGTGTTCATTGATTAACTTCACCCTTTTCTTCTTGTTTTTGGATTAACATGTAAAATTTGATGAAATCATGCAAATTAAGTGTTGAACCCTAGAAATTGGGGAAAAACCAATTTTGGGTTAAATCTTGTATTTAAATGCGTTACGAGGGTAAGACGTGATTTAAAACCTAATATATAGTATTAGGTATGAGTTTTATGAGATTAGGGTTGAATCGGGCGAAAGCAGTGCTTGATGATGAACGATGGCCGTAAGTGAGCTTGGGTAGAAAACGACGATGAGATCGGCGAAGTGAAAATTTCGAATGTGCGATTCGAAGGTTGAAGGTTGAAGGTAGGTTCGATGTAGTGTAATTTAGAGTGTCGAATGTGAAATTTTTCGAGTGTCGTTTCGAAGGTTGAAGGTACTTGAAAGGGAGTTTGAAGAGCGATTCATGGGTACTTCGAAGGTAGTTTCGAAGGTAGTTCGAGTGTAGGTTCGAGAGTCGAAGCGGTCAGAAAGAGATTCGAAAATCCGATTCGAAATGCGGTAGAAGCGATCAGAAAATGTGGTTTCAGTCGATTCAATACGGTTTATTTGATGGACTGTTGCATTGCAGTGGGCGCATGGCTTATCGGTTAGCTTTGCCAACGTTAAGCGCGGGTACATGATGTGTTTCATGTGTCTCGGTTGAGACAGTATCGACTAGATCCTTCTCATGTCTTTGGGATAATCGCGAGATAGACTTGGGAGACGATGGTGCCAGGGGTTGAGATGCCGGCACGGGTTTTGGACGAGCGGGACCGGGTGCTTGCGGGGCAAGACGATCCCATTAGTTCGGGTGTTATGGCGACAGAGGCATGGAGGAGCAAACTTGGGAGAAGAGAGGCGGATGCGGATTCTTCGTCTGAGAAATTTCATCGAGGATGACCGATCGTGAGGTGGGGAGGATGTGAGGACCTTCCCTGAGGTATGAGTTATGTTTATGCATTTGTTTTGCATATGTTGTTTGAGATGTGGTCCAGCTTATTGTTGTTGGATTTTGTCGACCCTTTGGCTTGTTGCGAGTTGCATTGCACGTGTGTGATCGGTGACCATGTTTGATGTTTTGTTGTTGGGACATTGAGCTTGAATTTTGCTATGTCCTTCGAGCGGTGTTTTTATTTTCGGGGCGAAAAGTCTAAGGTGGGGAGGATGTAAAGACTTGTATTTGGGTAGTCTTAAGAGATAGTCATTACATGGGAATGTAGCTATCCAGGTGTATAACTGTAGTCGATGAGCATTTGGTGTCTTGGGCCCGATTAAGTCGGGGCCCGTTTATTTGATTGTTGACTTTAAGGTCTATTGGTTGACTTTGCGTTTGAGCGGTCATTTGGGTGTACTAATATCGGTGTAGTATTGTGCTCGTCATTTGAAGCGTTTTATTTATGGTTGACTCAATTTGGAGTTCGGGACCTTGGAGGTTAATTATTGGTGGTCGGTATGGTTGATTAGATCGATTAAGTAGCAAAAATATAAATAGGGGAAAGAGAGCTTCCACGTTACATTTCGGTGATTTCAAGTTTACGCGTTGGAGAGCTTAGAGAGAAAGAGAAGGAGCTTGGAGGCCTTGGCGATTTGGGGTGTTTTGAGCTCGTTGACATCAGAATCATTCGAGGTAGGTGTTCCATTGATTCTTCACCCTTTTCTTGCTGTTTTTGGATTAACATGTAAGAATTTGATGAAATCATGCAAATTAAATGTTGAACCCTAGAAATTGGGGAAAAACCAATTTTGGGTTAAATCTTGTATTTAAATGCGTTACGAGGGTAAGGCGATTTAAAACGTAATATATAGTATTAGGTATGAGTTTATGAGTTCGGGTTGAATCCCGGGCAACAATTGAAAAGCGATGATGAAACGATGCTATCGTGAATGGCTGGTAGAAACGGCCGATGATTGGTAAAGTGAAAATTCGAATGTGCGATTTCGAAGGTTGAAGGTTGAAGGTAGGTTCGATGTAGTAATTTGAGTGTCGAATGTGAAATTTTAATGTCGTTTCGAAGGTTGGGATACTTGAAGGGGAGTTTAAGCGATTCATGGGTACTTCGAAGGTAGTTTCGAGGTAGTTGGTGTAGGTTCGAGTCGAAGCCATCAGAAAAGAGATAAATCTGATTCGAAATGCTTAGATTGGAAAATGTAGTTTCACTGCGAGTCGAAATCTGATTTGGTTGTGGACAATTTACATTGCCAGCGTGGGCGCGATGGCTTATCGGTTAGCTTTGCCACTTGCGGGTTAGTGAGTACATGATGTGTTTCATGTGTCTCGATTGAGATTATTCACCCAGATCCTTCTCATGTCTTTGGAGGATCGCGAGATAGACTTGGGCGACGATGTCGTGCGTCGTTGAGATGCGGCGGGATTTTGGACGGGCGGGACCCAGGTCTTGCGGGGCAAGACGATCCCCTTAGTTCGGGTGTTATGGCGACACCGGGGCATGGAGGAGCAAACTTGGGAGAAGAGAGCCGGATGCGGATTCTTCGTCTGAGCTATTCGAGGATGACCGGTCGTGAGGTGGGGAGGATGTGAGGACCTTCCACGAGGTATGAGTTATGTTTTATGCATTTGTTTTGCGTATGTTGTTTGAGATGTGGTCTAGCTTATTGTTGTTGGATTTTGTCGGCCACTTTGGCTTGTTGCGAGGTGCATTGCACATGTGTAATCGGTGACCATGTTTGATGTTTTGTTGTTGGGACATTGAGCTTGATTTTCTATGTCCTTCGGGCGGGTGTTTATTTTCGAGGGACGAAAAGTCCTAAGGTGGGGAGGATGTAAAGACTTGTATTTGGGTAGTCTTAAGAGATAGTCGTTAATGGGAATGTAGCTATCGGGACGATAGATGGCAACCGCATGTGAGCATTTTGTCATCTTGGGCCGATTAAGTCGGGGCCCCGTTTTTCGATTGTTGACTTTTCGGGGTCTATTGGTTGACTTTGCGTTTGAGCGGTCATTTGGGTGTACTAATATATCGTGTAGTATTGTGCTCGTCGTTTCGAGGCGTTTTGGTGTAGTTTGACTCAATTTGGAGTTAGGGACCTTGGAGGTTAATTATTGGTAAGTCGATGGTTGAAGTGGCGGATTGGTAGCAAAAAATATAAATAGGGGAAAGAGAGCTTCGCGTTACATTTAGGCTTTCAAGTTTACTGCGTTGGAGAGCTTAGAGAAAAAGGAAGCTTGGAGGCCTTGGCGATTTGGGGTGTTTGAGCTCGTTGGCGCTCAAGAATCATTCAGTAGGTGTTCAATTGATTCTTCACCCTTTTCTTCTTTTTTTGGATTAACATGTAAGAATTTGATGAAATCATGCAAATTCGTGTTGAACCCTAGAAATTGGGGAAAAACCAATTTTGGGTTAAATCTTGTATTTAAATGCGTTACGAGGGTAAGGCGTGATTTAAAACCTAATATATAGTATTAGGTATGAGTTTTATGAGATTCGGGTTGAATCCAGGACGAAAGCGTGAAAAAGCGATGATGAACGATGGTTATCGTGAAGCTGGGTAGAGAACACCGATGAGATCAGCGGAAAGTGAAAATTTCGAATGTGCGATTTCGAAGGTTCGAAGGTTGAAGGTAGGTTCGATGTAGTGTAATTTAGTGTCGAATGTGAAATTTCGTGTCGTTTCGAAGGTTGAAGGTACTTGAAGGGAGTTTGAACGATTCATGGGTACTTCGAGGTAGTTTTCGAGGTAGTTCGAGTGTAGGTTCGAGAGTCGAAGGCGGTCGAAAGAGATTAAATACTGATTCGAAATGCGATTCGAAATCCAATTCGAAAATGTAGTTTCAGCGGTCAAATACGATTGTTGGTTGGACCTATTTACATTGCCACCGTGACGCGGTGGCTTATCGGTTAGCTTTGCCACGGAGTTAGCGCGGGTACATGATGTGTTTCATGTGTCTCGGTTGAGACGGTATCACGAGATCCTTCTCATGTCTTGGACTATCGCCCGAGATAGACTTGGGGACGATGGTGCGTCGTTGAGATGCCGGCACAGATTTTGGACGAGCGGGGACCAGGTGCTTGCGGGGCAAGGCGATCCCTGGTTCGGGTGTTATGGCGACAGGGGCATGGAGGAGCAAACTTGGGAGAAAGAGGCGAGATGCGGATTCTTCGTCTGAGCTATTCGAGGATGACCGGTCGTGAGGTGGGGAGGATGTGAGGACCTTCCACGAGGTATGAGTTATGTTTTATGCATTTGTTTTGCATATGTTGTTTGAGATGTGGTCTAGCTTATTGTTGTTGGATTTTGTCAGCCCTTTGGCTTGTTGCGAGTTGCATTGCACATGTGTAATCGGTGACCATGTTTGATGTTTTGTTGTTGGGACATTGAGCTTGAATTTTGTTATGTCCTTCGGGCGGGTGTTTTATTTTCGAGGACGAAAAGTCCTAAGGTGGGGAGGATGTAAAGACTTGTATTTGGGTAGTCTTAAGAGATAGTCATTCCATGGGAATGTAGCTATCGGGACGGTAATGTAGCCGTCGATGTGAGCATTTGTGTCTTGGGCCCGATTCGAGTCGGGGCCGTTTGATTGATTGTTGACTTTTAGGGTTATTGGTTGACTTTGCGTTTGAGCGGTCATTTGGGTGTACTAATATCTGTGTAGTATTGTGCTCTCGTCATTTCGAGCGTTTTTGGCTATAGTTTGACTCAATTTGGAGTTCGGGACCTTGGAGGTTAATTATTGGTGGGTCGATGGTTGACTAGGTCGGTTGATCGGCAAAAATATAAATAGGGGAAAGAGAGCTTCCGTTACGTTTCGGCGTTTCAAGTTTCGCGTTGGAGAGCTTAGAGAGAAGAGAGAAGGAAGCTTGGAGGCCTTGGCGATTTGGGGTGTTTGAGCTCGTTCGAGCATCGAGAATCATTCAGGTAGGTGTTCCATTGATTAACTACCCTTTTCTTGCTTGTTTTTTGGATTAACATGTAAGAATTTGATGAAATCATGCAAATTCGTGTTGAACCCTAGAAATTGAGGAAAAACCAATTTTGGGTTAAATCTTGTATTTAAATGCGTTCGAGGGTAAGGCGTGATTTAAAACCTAATATATAGTATTA
Source organism: Taxillus chinensis (assembly GCA_023512835.1). NCBI lineage: Eukaryota > Viridiplantae > Streptophyta > Magnoliopsida > Santalales > Loranthaceae > Taxillus > Taxillus chinensis. The sequence continues at coordinate 1,761,809 of CM042086.1, forward strand.
GGTATGAGTTTTATGAGATTCCGGGTTGAATCCAGGCGAGAAGCAGTGAAAAACGATGATGAGCGATGAATTGTCGTGACGCTGGGTAGAAACGACGATGAGATCAGTTGAAATTGAAAATTTCGAATGTGCGATTTGAAGGTTCGAAGGTTCGAAGGTAGGTTCGATGTAGTGTAATTTCGAGTGTCGAATGTGAAATTTTTGAAGTGTCGTTTGAAGGTTGAAGGTACTTGAAGGGAGTTTGAAGCGATTCATGGGTACTTGAAGGTAGTTTTTCGAGGTAGTTGAGTGTAGGTTCGAGAGTCGAGCGATCCAGAAAGAGATTAAAATACTGATTCGAAATGCGGATTCGAAATCCGGATTCGAAAATGTAGTTTCGTTTTGCAGCGGTCAATACTGATTTGATGGACCTATTTACATTGCGACCTATACCCGTCCACACATTATTTAAGTATTATACTTAAGTTACGATGTAAATAACGAAATACCCCCATTTGGATTGAAAGAAAAATATTAGAAAAATTAATTCCCATTATTTCAAAATGTGAAATTTGGGATTTAGTGTAAAATCTCGGAAAAACCCAAAAGTTCGTAGTGGTAAATTTTTGGAAAGTGGGGTTAGATATCTCGAGAAAAATCTCAAATCGATTATCTTATTTATGCTATGGGAACCCAATGCGGGACTTTTAATTTCAAGAAAATAGGCTGCTATGGGTACTTCCTTCATAAATCAAGGATTGAGGATTTACTTGTGGAGGCTTCTGATTCCAAAGGAAATGTCGAGAATGACATGCCATACTCATGTTAGTATGTTGATGTGGGGTATTGGGGCATGGACTCCGTGACTTGTTTGGGTTCTCACCGTGATGCACCGATGGTCTTATGTGGTTGACATGGCGGGCATATGCACCGATGGCGAGGCAGTGTGGCGGCTTGTCCGGGCATATAGCGCTGTGGTAGGGCTGAGTGCCCTTGAGCTGGATCCTAGTGAGGATCGTGGACAAGGTGTCCTTGGGGGCGGTAGGTCACGATGTTTGTTCGCAGTCGAGTCCCGATGATTGTGCACACTACACGGTGCAAGGTACACGAGCATGTAGTATAGACTTGTATGTTTGCATGATGTGGAGTGTCGGGTCACTGCGAGCTTGTCGCTCACCCTACTTGTTGTTTACCTTTTTCGAGTGTGACCCGAGCTAGTGGAGGACTTTCTTCCAAGAGGACGTGCCCACTACTCCGATGTATGATGCGATCGTTGTATTCGTGTATGTGTGTGTATTGTATTATGTTTGTATCCGGACATGGGTCCGTGGACGATTGTATTTGCATACTTTTTTTGTGATGTGATGTCGGTATATTGTTTGACTTAATGTGTGCATGATGATATATGGGATAGTACGGGATTACCCTTGATGTATGGACTTGTACGGGGTTGCATATTTGAGACGGCACCCGCAGTCTAGTCTCTCATTGGTGCTTAGTCACCAACCCCTTGACCTTTCGGGTGCGGGCAAGGGAAGTCATGTACCCGGTTCCGGGTTCCCTGGAATTCGGGCGTGACAAGTTAGTGAGTGACTTTTCCCTCTCCCTGATCCAATGGGTCAATGGATAAGTGAAAAACATAAAAAAAAAAAAAATTTATAGACGACATATGTGTTGTCTCGACCTAGTTATCACACTCATTTACATATATATTATAAAAATTCATTTATATTACATGTCATCAACATATAATTTTCATTTCAATTAAAAAAACTCATATAATATCCTCCCCCTCATGGTTACATTGTGTTTAACTCAAAGAGTTTCGAATTAGTCTCATTACGAGAATATGAATTCTATACAACACATCGAATATCAAATAAAGAAGCCTCTTAGCGGGGTCATTATCATAGGTTGATCCACCTAACTCCGGTAAGCACCTAAGATCAAAACAATTATAATGGGAGTGAGCAACCACTACTCGAGGAATTGTGTTTCCTCGGTCCTTTCTAATGCTCTTAACCTCTACACGAAATGTATATGTATGTGTTTGTGTTATGTCTCTATTTTAAATTAATTATATCAAGCATCTCAATTATTTTCTTAGTTGAGTCATAACACATAGCTTATACGAAACTTAAAATAGGCCACAAAGGCTACCTCGGCTAGCCACACAAGCTCTCGAGGCGAAGCACATCTCAAACAATTTATATACAACATTACATACAATTAAAAATACAACTCATCACAAATGATAACATTTTCTCCGAGTAAATGACTCCCTTAATATAAAACATAACTTATAGACTTAATCCATCTCGAATATAAAACACAACTCAAGCAATTACCTTATTACGATACACATATACACAAATATTTTTGATACAAATTATGATTCAACACAACATCTCGATAACAATGTTTATAAACTCATTTTCCTCTGCGATAAACATAACTCAATAAAATACCTCAATAATATTAAGCACAAGCTCATCGCCTCAATACAAGACATAACTTAATAACACAAACCAAACCAAAATGATTGGTCAAGTTGGACAACCCGGCCAACCAATTAATTTATCTAGGTTGAATTAATCGATATTTTGGTTGGTTTGGTTGGTTCAACCTAAATAACCCAAACCGCAAACATTTAAATAAGAAAATTCAAAATCTTGAAAAGTTGTAACACACCATGTCAAACGTACGGCACCCCAAAGGGTCTCGTGCCGGAGAGGTCTTCACGTTCTCTTAAGGGGCACATTTCGTTCTCCTCCCCCGGCCGATGTGGGACTTACAAAGTCCTCAAACTCCATAGTGGGTTCTTCGTCCAAGTAAAGTGGTGTGGCAGTCGTGCCACTATGGCCATCATGGCCGACCCTCCATCAGAGGACCTTCCACCCTCGACTCAAGGTGCATCCACTCTCCCTTCTCTCCCCTCTTTCTTTGATTCCTCTCATATTGCTTTATTACATGATCTGCATAAGATGTTATCTGATGTACTTGTCTACATGGTTCCACTACCGCGCTAAGTTCTCATGAGGCTGGTAACCTCCCTAATGTTGTTGTGCATCCTGCTGTTAAGCTTCATGAAACTATTGCTTTGATCCAGCTAGTAGGGTTAGGTCCTACACGTAGCCTTCCTAACCTCCTCTCGATGTAGTCCCGGCGTTCCTCTGCAACCTAGCAAGCTACCTCTTTCCTATATGGCCACTCCTCATCATGTTTTTCATGGCCAGACCGGTCTTACACCTACTCGCCTGCATCTCCACCACCTATGGCCCCCACATCACTGGATTCAACCTCCTCTTGGTTGCTCCACCATCCGCTTTACCCACCCGCCCGTCGTTTCGGGGGCCGCGCCTTTAACTCCCCCAAATCAGCCCATGCCTTCCCTATTTCGGCCCCTTCCACTAATTTGTCTAATTTTCTAAAGATAAATAAGATGGATGACTAGGGTATTTTTAATTCCATGCACTACTATGTTTTCTTTTCCACTTTATTCAAATATTTATTTATTTATTTGTTCATCTTAAGGCTATAATATGAATTAAATTTCTTGCACGTGTTGTTATGTTAGGATATCAATTATTTTTGCTATGAGAAAAATGACAAGCATGCTTAGGCAAAACCCATAGCTTTATCTTGGACTCCCGGTGATTATTAAAGCAAGAATTGCCAAAGATTGTGAAATCCATAATCTGACATACATGAAAAAATTTGTTAAGACAAAAGTAGAGAGTAGATAATTCTTTTGTTCATTGTGTGTTGATGCAATTTTCTTGTCTTAATTTTTTTATTTGTTTGCAAGTTGGTGTATTCTCAATTTTAAAAGAACTTGTTGTGTTACCAAATTGCCTTGCCGACCACGTTGTATCTCTTATTGTTGCCTTCTCTCCTATCCAAACCCCCCCCCGTTTTGGTCTTGTCCTAATATCTATCGTAGGCACCTATTAGACTAATTTAGCTATGCTTGAGATCTCCTTTTCAGTGCTCCCTTTTGTTTTGTGGTTCATCATTCAAGATGTGGCCGTTTTCCCTCGCTTATTGTGGCGACCATATGGGGAGGCTACACATTGTTTGGTAGTTTGGCTTGGGGTCTCGGTTTAGCCTCTCTACTCTCTTTTTTAAATAAAAAAATCCTTCCCCTAGTTTTGGTTTTATGTTATGGTGTTATCCTTTTTTTTGAAAGTTTTTTATGCTTATTTTCGTCTTTTTTATTGTCTCGATATTTTTGTTGTTGGTTTTGTCTCTAGATGTTGTTGGGTTACTCTTTTTGCTCTGTTAGTTTTATTTTAGTCCTACGGTTTTGTCCTAGTTTGATTGCTTATCATGTAATTCTTTTTGTTTTTATTGAATAAAATATAAAATTTAATTTTTTCCTAAAAAAGTTATTTGTATATGAATTTTTATTTGAGAATATATAATTTTATTAATTATTAAATTAAATTATTAGACTCTCTCTCTCTCTCTCTCTATATATATATATAATTATATATTTAAATAAATTTTGAAAAAAAATATTTTTTTTATTTTCATTTGAGCATTAACGATATTTTTAAAAGTGTCATCATTTTAATTTTTAACAATACTTTTAAAAGTGTCGTTAGTTAAAAGATAAACTCATCTTAAACAAAAAATTTAATAAATAGAGCAAAACCTAAAACAAATTCAAAAAATTTCAACAATAATAATATGAATTAAATTTCTTGCACGTGCTATTATGTTAGGATATCAATTATTTTTGCTATGAGAAAAATGACAAGCATGCTTAGGCAAAACCCATAGCTTTATCTTGGACTCCTAGGTGATTATTAAAGCAAGAATTGCCAAAGATTGTGAAATCCATAATCCCATTGACTACATGAAAAATTTGTTAAGACAAAAAGTAGAGAGTAGATAATTCTTTTGTTCATTATGTGTTGATGCAATTATTCTTGTCTTAATTTTTTTATTTGTTTGCAAGTTGGTGTATTCTCAATTTTAAAAGAACTTGTTGTGTTACCAAATTGCCTTGCTGACCAAGCCTTCTCTCCCTATCCACCCCCCTCTCTAACCTTGTACAAAAAAAATAGCATACCATCTGTTTGGTCTGTCCTAATATCTATTGTAGGCACCTATTAGACTAATTTAGCTCTGCTTGAGATCTCCTTTTCGGTGCTCCCTCTTGTTTTGTGGTTCATCATTCGGTTTAGCCGTCATTTTTCCTCGGTTATTGTGGCGGCCATATGGGAGGCTACACATTGTTTGGTAGTTTGGCTTGGGCTACCGGTTTAGCCTCTTTACTCTCTTTTTAAATTAAAAAAAATCCTTCCCCTGGTTTTGGTTTTATGTTATGGTGTTATCCTTTTTGAAAGTTTTTTATGCTTATTTTCGCTCTTTTTATTGTCCGATATTTTTGTTGTTGGTTTTGTCTCTAGATGTTGTTGGGTTGCCCCTTTTTTTCTCTGTTAGTTTTATTTTAGTCCTAGGGTTTTGTCCTAGTTTGATTGCTTATTATGTAATTCTTTTTTGTTTCTATTGAATAAAATATAAAATCTAATTTTTTTCCCTAAAAAAGTTATTTGTATATGAATTTTTATTTGAGAATATATAATTTCGTTAATTATTAAATTAAATTATTAGACTCTATATATATTTAAATAAATTTTTAAAAAAAATTTTTTTTATTTTCATTTGAGCATTAACGATATTTTTAAAAGTGTCATCATTTTAATTTTTAACAATACTTTTAAAAGTGTCGTTAGTTAAAAGATAAACTCATCTTAAACAAAAATTTTAATAAATAGAGCAAAAGCTAAAACAAATTCAAAAATTTTCAACAATAATGATAATCTACGGTTATAATAATCTTAGCAATCTATTTGTACTCATGATTGCGGTTACAATAGTAATTAAAGGAATATCAATTAGAAGGAATCTCTAAGTAACAACTAATTAAATAGAATAAAGAAAGTGAAAGTCTAATTTAACAATTAATTAAATGCGATAAAAAAATTGAAAGCTCCTTCAATTAGTCTTCGTGGACTCACCATATTAAATGTATCCAATAAACGCCTTTGTCATTTAATATTATCTTTCAATTGGTTATCCTTTGAGAAACAACGAAACCCATATTTTTGTTTTTAGACCAATCTATTCCAAAAATTGTACTTAATTGGAATATGTTACAACACGTGTATATAACTATGGATATATCTGTCAACAAATAACAAAAAGTGGAAGATACAATAATGAGTGTGAATTGCCTCAAGTTCTGCCGGTAAATCTTTCAATCAAATGTATTGAATGGCGTAATTAAATTAATTTACACCATTGAATCTTTTTTTAACGATGTATATTAAAATTTTATTTAATTATAGTGAGTTGTAATAATTATTGTATGTAAATTAAAGTTTAATTTAAATTATAAAATAAATACATTATATTTGAGTATTGCATGAAATCTTAATAAGGGAGAATAGAATAAAGGATTTATTTGTGTATTATATTAGAGCTTTATTTTATTATTTATTTATATTTATCGTATAATTAGATTCTATAAATAGATATCTTGGTTATTATCGGAAGTTAAGTTAAGAAGTACGAGATAAATTAGTATCCATAACTAATTTTTTAATTACCCTGATGAAATTAGTAGACGGTTCAAAGCTTATTTAATATTTTTAAATATTTATTATGCTTAAAAATATAATATTCAAATGGACACTCACATTTAAATATTTAAATACCTTCCATGTATTTATTATTATTATATTTGGTAGGGTATGTTGATTTGGGGATTTAATCCCCAGCAAGTAATACCAGTTTTAGCGACAAACAATTGAATTGGACGCGCAAGGATAGTAGAAAAATGCAGCTAACAAACAAGAGTACGAATAAGATGATAAGTAAGGATAATAAGAGTAATAAGAAGAATTGATAAGAATCAGAATAAGAATAAGAACAAGATGAATAAGAATAATAAATATGAGAACAACATAAGAAGAAAAAGAATAAAAAATAATATGCTTTCACTTAATTGGTGGGAGGAAAGTTAAAGCTTTGAGCTTATGGGAGAAGTTATTTAAATATATATAAATTAATAAAAAAAATTGTAATCTCTTTGAAGGGGTGTTGAAAGGAGCTGCTCTTTAAAATCTAAAATTGAAATAAAGATGGGGAAGATCAAATATCAAAAATCGATGACAAGAGATAGTGGATCATCAAGACAAGTGAAGCGTAAGAGAATTTTAAGGTGAATAAATCTGGTATGCGCTGGAGTTAAAATTCTCAACAATTAGCAATGTTATTGTATTTTTTTAATATATATAACTTATTATGAAGGAGAGTTTAAAATAATTAAAAATCGAATCTAGAAGCCATGCCAAATGGATAATTTGGTTTAATTTCAATTTAATTTGATTTGATAAATTAGATTTTAATGTCATAATAACAAAATTAAATTTTATGTTAAATTATTTTAATTATGAATTTTGATAGTGTTAAATTTTGGTTTTATATTATTTACTTGTAATCTAATTACTTGGGCTTTTTATTTTTTTTTAATTATTCGATTAAAATTATTAGAAAATTCTATATTTATTTTTTTTATGATTTTTTTTGATATTTCTTAATATATTAATAAATACTATTTATTATTAAATTATATAAAAAAATTATGTTTTTAATAATTTTTTACTTTTATTATATATTAAATTAAAAAATTATTAAATAATATATAATATATAATATTATTTTAATATTATATGAAGTAATTAAAGGAATCTGTTGTAATATTTATTTATATAGATAAAGGCAATTGATGTTAGTGCTGTTAAAGTCTAAAACACAAATACAAAATAAAAAAAAAACTAAAATTAAAGCAAACAAACAAAAACAAGCTAATTGATAATGAATTAATGATTAATGATAATTTATTGTCATTTCTATTTTATTTATTTGCACCCCTCGGCCTCGTGTTTGAATATTGGTTTTTAAATAAACAACGCGTGCACTAGGATAACATCAGATGAAGACATTTGGGTCAAGCTAAAGTTTTCTGGCGGCCGGACAGAAAACTTGAATCAGATAGAACGGCCGGACAGAAAACTTGAATTAGAACCTGCGCCAGAGACAAATAACCAACCATGAGCTAAATTAATGGGAAATTTTGAGATTCCGACAACGTTTTGAACAGGTTGTCGAACAGAAGGATCGCCTCACGTGGATGACTTTTCTTTACATTTTTTTGTTTGAACAACGCAGGATATGATCTCATTGAACACTCACTTTTACGGTGTGGCTGTTTCCGTGAAGTCACCGTGTTGTTAGCTGTTAAACTCTGTTTTACATATATCCATCCATTCTTGACTTTTGATGGCTGCTGCGGACCATATATCCATCCATTCTTGATTTCCTGTGTCAATTTCTACCGTAATGATGTCGGACAATCGGCACGTGACCCGGAGTGGAATGGCAATTGGATGACTTCTTTCGTTTCTTCGGATGACAAACATGATTAGAGAGACTTGGAAAAGAAAACAACCAATTAGGTGATGGTCAGATATGAAGTGCGACATCCTCACGCAGACAGCAGACTTAAGAGAGGCTAAAATTTTTCTGACAGGCTTTCTGGGCCAGAATCACGCGTCCAGCATGTGGCTCGTACGCTGCTTGCTATGTCACCGTTGGTGAAAGGGCATGGGAGGATGGCATAGGGTGCTTGGAGAGCATTCCTCGTGCGTGTAGGTAGTAAAGGTTTAGAGATAACTGTGTACGAACGAATATTGAGATGTCATTACAGTTATCACTCTCATTACACAGCGACAGGGAGGACTTTCCTAGAATACAATGGTTTGTCTTTTAAACCGTAGAAACACAGGGAATTAACATAATGATAGCATTGGAAAAAAGAATTAAGTTGAATTACTGCGACAAACAAATCCATGGTACTTGATTTCATCTCGCTAAATCCGCACACAGAGTTGTTCTTTGTCATTATTAAAACAAATAAATTTCTATGTTGATGATCAAGGTTTCAGAATTACCTAATACCCTCTAACAGAGGACTATAAAGAATATATTTGAGTTGATAGTTTCATAAACCATATAAAAAATCAATTAATCAAAAGCTTATATGATAAATATAGAAAGTAAGCGTTGAAAGTATATGATAATCAGAAGCTCATAATCAAAAATAATATGAATTATATTGTCCAATGACAATTACATCTATTTCTACAATGTTAAAATAGATAGAGAACTTGAGTATAGAAAAGCTAGGTTCTAGGATGGACAGATGTGCGTGTGCACTGAATATTAAATTTCAAACTTTCTCAATTTAACTTGTATTCCATACATTCAATTAAGTTGTTCAAACTTGTAATTTTCACTCAATCCAACTAAGAAAGGCATAGTCATTCCTCACTTTGAATATCATGCCAATAATCATATAAGTACTCAAAGTGACGCAAATTAGTGAAGAAAACACTCAATAACACTAGAAACTAGCAATGTCTTAGCTCAAAAATCAACGAAAAGTTATCGGTTTTATTTTATTTTTTTATAGCTAGAAAGCTATACAATGTCTACTTAGAAATGATCCTGTTAAACTTCATTTTGCTCAGGTTGGATATACCACCGAACACAACAAAGAAGCTTAAGATTGAGAATCACTTTGTCAAGACCTCAAAATGCCCCAAAACTAGCACCAAATGATAGAGGGAGAAATTTTGACACCAACGTACTTGACCGCACTCAAATTTAAGAAGAAACAAAAAAGTTATGACCAAATTAAATTTGATCAAAATTCAAGAGTCGTCATCAGTCCAAAAATGATGCCATTTCAATACTTCGGTTCGGTTTGAGACAAATCTACGAACCTTGAAAGCTAACCTTTGGGTCTTTGAGTCTAAATATTCAAGTCTTCGAGTGCAATTTTCGGGTCTTCAAGACCTATCTTTAGATCTTCAAGGCACCTTGGGGTGTTTGTGGTGACTTTGAACTTTGAACCCATTGACTTTTTACCTTTCGGTTCATTAACCTTTGACTTTTCAAGTTTTTTTTTGTTAGCCGCCCAAAACAATACTATTTCATTACCCTTTTAAATTTCAAGTACATCAAAACACGACTTTTCACTCGAAAATAGTATTTCATGCTCGAGGACTTGTTTTCGCCTCAAAAATGAAATAATCACGCTCGGGACTTGCTTATTCAATGCATGAAAACTCAAAGTCACATGTCCACACCCCTTCAATTTCCAAGGTTGGTCCCTCCAATTTCTAAGGTTGTCCCTCTCCTAACCTTTATAAATAGTCATTCGGTGTGGCATTCATGGGGTGATCCAAAGAGCATAAATTTTGGCGTAATAGCAATTTGTCATAAGAGCAAAATTCTAAAAAAAATCTGGATGATCATTTTCTAAAAGGGGAGACAATATTATTCTGAAAAATAAATTCTTGGTACCTCTTGTTGGATAATACACATCTTTTGCCACCTCTTATTGGATTTTGTTCCAATCTTTCTCAAACATCCCACAAAAGGAATAAAGCATTAGCGGGAGCATCAACCCCAAATTTTCAGGTTTTTTTTATATAATTCCATTACTCTAGAAAATCTCATTATTTGGTGTTTCAAAATATAGGAATTGAATATTAATTTTCTTATCTTCTTATTTTTCTATATAAAACACTAAGATAAATTTTAAAATTTTTCTAGAAAAGAAAAAGGATCTACTGGCCGAGCAATTGAGCGTTATGCTCATATCCTTGCACTTGGGTCAATATTGATTGTAGCAATGTTCTCTTTATTTTATCAAATTTTCTGTTATATCATAGCATGTCAAAAGTTTTGTTTCTTAAAACTTTTACTAGAAGAGACTCAATTTCCATATTTGGTTTTTCTAAATAAAACGACCTCATATTCCTAAAAATAAATAAAAATAAAATAAAAAATAATTTAAAACAAATAAGCGCCCTTAAACGAAGACGGTACTCATTTTGGGCATTGTGGGAGTGCGATAGTATTTCTCCCATCCTCACACGTAATCGATTCCCGGACCTCTTCTCTAGGATCGTAGACCCTTCTAGGTTGCCAAACACACCTATATTTTATTTGGTGGCAACTAATTCATTTTCTTTCTATTATTTTGGTTACTGTGTGAGTTATGAGAAGGATGGCTCAATGACCAAATCTCCATATAAAAAAGTATCTCGCGCCATTCATAATCCCGAACGACATCGGGTGATAACAGATCCATACCACCATTTTAGGAGATTATAAACCGATAGATCCTAGGTCACAAAGGACTTTAGGGGTCCAGAATTAAAAAGGACACCTTAGTATTGGTTCCCATATGGTATGGCATATTTCACAAAATATCTCTTCTATTTTTCATTGCCTCTCGTATAACCTCTTCGTCAATTGTTTATTTTCCAATGACTTATTCTCTTTTCTTTTTTCTCAACACAAAAGTTCAACTAATGAAAGTACCTAATTTTTCAAAACACTCGAGTAAAAGCACAACTAAGTTGTAATGTTACTGTAATATTTTACAACACATTGCATTAATTCCAAACATATCACAAACATAATTAAAATTATGGTTTATACACACTTGCACTTGCTGACTTGCATACATACAATAGAGTTGAAACAATCAAGTGTAAAAAGTAAAAATTCTATTTATGCCAAATTGGGCATCCAAACTAGACAATGTAACACTTACTACTTAAGATTCTCAACCATTATTCCCACATTATAAAGCTAGACTCAACTTAAATTTTGGAACTATTAATCATTAACACTCAAAAAGGCACAAAACGTTTGAGTGCAAGACACTCATAACTCTTCCCCACACTAATGTTATATATTGCTCTTAATGCAATGTTATCACCGGATTTCGATCGAGGGAAACCCGTTTAGGAGTTGGGATTCCCACAACCTTCATCCGGATGGTGATAAAAGAATATAGAGTTGCCACTATCTATTTTTGAGATATAGTTGGTCACCTAAAAAATGATCTACATTGCTAGAGCTGGATTCGGGGATTTGATTACGTGTGAAGAAGAATTAACACCCCAATAACGTCCTTTCGGTACCTATCTTAAAAATTGGAGATTTCTAACTTGTTTTAATCGCTCGCTTAAATCTAATCAGTGTAAGGCAATGTTAAATTTCTCCGACTTAAAGTTTTATTTGTCTTATTTCTCTAAGTTATTTGTTGAAGCGAAAATTAAATTCAATTTATCCTAAGTCTCTTTGAGACATCCAATGGTTTTGATTTTTTTATTTCTAAATTCTTTATTGAAGTTGAAGATTAAGTCTAATTTACCTAAAGGTCTAAAGGGATCCTAGGATTTGAGTCAAAAAATTAACTACATGTAAAATTAAGTCTAATTTTCCTGAAAAAACCTAAGAGATTACCCTAATCGCAAAAGAAATTTTAAGGGACAAGCCTAAATAATGAAAAATTAGAAAAGAAAACAACTTGAGATTTTTCTTTGGAAAAGCATTTTTCTTTTTGGGTTTTGAAAAAAAGACTTTTTTTTAAATTTTTTTTCTTTTTTTCCTGACTTTTGAAAAAGAAATTCTATAAAGAAAAGAAAGCCCCCCTTTTTTATAAACATCTTACATTTTCCCTTTTTTAACATATTTGTTTTGAAGTATTTTGGAAATATTTTTGTTTTGAGTGAATAATGAAAACTAAAATGCAAACATAAAAAGTAAAATACTTCCAAAACTAACGCCAATCCTAGGGCTAATAAAATAAAATAAGTGAAATACAAGCAAGAGCAAAAGGAATAGCATTACGCAACTTGACCCTATACAAAAACATAACTTAGCATATCTTGTACAAAACATAAAATCAAAGAAGAAATAGGGCAGAGAGGAAACATTAAGAGAAAAACAATGAAAATATTGGAAAAATACAGTGAAAGGAGGTGGAAAAATATGCATAGAATAATAAAGATTTAGTGAAAATCAGTAAACAAATAATAATTTTGTAAAGACATTTAAACATGAATGGGAAACAAGGGATCGATACACATAACTTTCACAAAGAAAAAAAAGAAAACGAGACATTTGCTTGAAAAACCAAAACCTGAAACAAGGTATGCAACCAAGACATGACCAAATTGAAACTAGATGGAAATGACCAAAATCAAATCCAAAACATAGTTGGAGCAGGTATAAACAAACCCTTATTCATGAAGATAATAAAAAGGGATTGTCACTCTACTTCATCTAATTATTTGTTATACTAAGGTAAAAATAGTCGGCCACCAAGACGTACACCAATAAGAATCGAGGAGAATAACCAATCACTATACCCACCAACTAAACTAGTCATAACAAATCCAAATTGATACATGATTACTAAACTCACAATAAAAACAAACCAACAACAAAAAAACAGGTGCAACAAAAAAAAAGAGCAAAGGTGATTTCAACCAAGAATAAAAATGACAAAATCATTAGCCAAAACCAAATTAGAATAATCAAAGAAAGCATTAAAAGGAAAGAAAAAAAGGAAAACCAAAGACGCATGGATCAAGACAAGTCTCCAAAGTTATAAACCCCAAAAATCCAGTTAGCTGGGTTAAGAGGCGTGCACGAACCAGAGAGCTTCTTTTGTCCTCCTTGAATAGTGACCAGCCACTTTGCACCACTGAAACTAACTTGAGATTTTCCCTCGTACCTTCTACTATCCTTCTTCAGTTGCAGGCATCCGTGTAAGTGGAGGCTATTTTTTGTGGTTGTTGGGCTATGGTGGAAACGATATATGAAGGCAATGAACCAACAAGGCAACCTCCGATATGGATTTAAGGATGAAAAGACTCCACAGTGGCCGGTGGTATGAGTTCCAGCTAGGGGGAGCAGGGGGGTTATCAATTAAAGGAAGAGATGAGGGTGGAATTGGAGTATGTATTTTTGTTTTTGGTTTGTGTGAGTGAGAGAGCTCGCCCAAAATTGAAAGGGAAGAATGGTGTATATAGAGAGGATCTAGGGTATAGGGAGGCTTATAGGCGGCAGCTATAGTGGTCGATGGGACATGGTATACCATGGAGAGAACCTGGTTTGGCCATGGTTTGGCTCGGGTTTGGTTCGTCCGAGAGAGAGAGAAGAAGGTATGGGCAAAGCATGGGCTAGCATGGAGGAGGTTGGCCGAACATAGGGGTGGTCCGACGAGCATGGAGCAGCATGGAGGAAGATGACAAAGGAATAGTGAGATGGGAAAGACGATGCAATGGGAGAGATAACGGTGAGAAGTGCGTGATTGTAATTTTTTTGTTCTATGTTTTTTACTTTTTTATTTATTTTGTTTTAAGTTTGAGACAATGAGGAGGCAACACTTGGATTAGGGTAGCCAAGAAAGAGAAAAAGATGGCGACTAGGGTTTCTAATTTTTTAATCGGATATTTTCTAACTAATGTCTTTAGGTTTTGGGACTCGAGAAGGTGGCTCAGGTTTTAAAAAATTATGAAAAAAATTATTTTTTGACTTGGGGCATCGTGATGAGTAACTCTGTGTCATTTTTATTTAAAAATGATCTCATTTTTGTATCAAGCCTGTATTGCGTGTCCCTAAACCGTTTATTGTAGAAAAATCATTTTTAAAAAATGCTCCGAGAGCTAATATATGCAATATATATGTCAAAATTCTTATAATAATGAGTAGAGTGAGAAAATAAGGCTTGTGACTTAATTCGAAGTTCCATTTTGAAGGTCATTTGATGTTTGACTATCGTTAGCGGCCCGAATGTGGTTTTAACTATAATTTTTTCATTTGACCTTGGAATTGAGCGCAGTTGAAGACTTTGATTCTCAAATCTGATTTTCTATCACTTGGGATTGGCTCCTTGGCCTCTTGAAAGCCCTTTGAAAAATTCATCAAAATTTGACATTTTCGAATCAACGGTCACGACTCTTTATTACCTACAAAGCTATATAGCAAGCGGGGGTGACATGAAATAAATTAAATTTGATAATGTGTGTCCAACCTAAACAAAATGGAATCGAACATGCAGTGAATGAAATGTTATAGAAGGAAAGAGTAAGAAATTATTACGGGTCATGGCCTCTGTTAGCTCTCTTGATTAAAAGCAATAGAATACGGTTGGAAAGCACTTGTACACATGAAACAACAAGAAAACTCAAACATAAAATAAAAAATAATTAAAAATGCAAATATACCAATTTGCCTCCCACAAGTGCTTTATGTAACATTTATAGCTAAATGTCAGTACCATTTCACCCATGTGTGTCAAGTAAATGAAGTGCATTCGCTTTCGAGTGAAATTTGCAATTCATATAATTGTTATCCATTTATTATAAAAGTACCTTGATGTGGATAATAAATCTCAATGGTTCCATATGGGTAAACTTTGGTAATCTCAAATGGACTTGACTAATTTAACATTAGTGTTTGATTTTATTTTGACTGGGTTAGATTATAACCACATTCAACAATGAACTATCAGATTAAGGACCCCTTTGGAATAATCCAAAGTGCCCTAGAGCCAGTACTGAATGATTGATGTTGAAATTCAGAGACCAACGAACTTGACCATACTCAATTCCAAAGAAAAACAAAGAAGTTATGGCCAAAATAATTTTGGCAACAAAAATCAAACTTGTTCAACTTCGAGACAAGGACCTCAGCTCGGCTTGAGTTAATGACTTCAATTCAGTTCAGGGACAAAGGACTTCGATTCGAGATTTAACCCAAATGGGAACAATAAGAACTTTGATTTTGGACACAGACAAAAGACTTCGGTTCAATACAAGAAACTTCGGTTCGAGACGAGAAACTTTAGTTCGATATTTGGCCCAAATTCTCGAACCGAACTCTAAATTTGGTCTTTCAGCTTGAAATAACGGCTTTACTTTAGGCTTTGGCCATTCTATTTGATATATTAAACTAAATCTCAAGCCAAAGTAATGAATTAGGCCTTTAAACAAGCTTAATTTTGAGATTTGAGCTCTAGTTTTTTTAACCAAAGTAATAAATTTAGCCTTTCAGTGAGCTTGACGTCAAAATTTGAACTCCGATTCAAGATTTGGTTATTCAAATTCAAACCGAATTAATAAAATTTACCAATGAACCTGAAACAATGTCGTTTCAAAATGCTTTTAATTCTAAGCACGTTAAATGCGTTATCTCATTCCCATAGTGAATTATTTCACGATTTGTACAATAACGGAATTCATTCCCATAATGAATTCAAATCATGGAATTCGGCTCTTCCCATCAAAGTGTCCAGATACAATCCAAAATTTAAAAGAGAAAATAACAAATTATCGATTGTGAGAATTAAAAGTCTCACTTACCCGTATTATTTTAATTAATTATCTTGATTGATTTCATTTATGCATTTTGTTAAATCAAATATCCTGATTGATTTAATTTAATTGCCTTGGGAGAAAAGAAATCTTATTTACCTAATTTATTTTAATTAAAAATTATGGGGATGGGTTTCCCTTTTGAAGGTTTCTAATCTTAGCTTATAAATAGGTTATGCCACAGATAATTGAAAACACCCAATTTTGTAGTGAGAATTTTGGGTAGAGGTTTGAGGCTATTTTCTGAGCAAAGGATTGAGAGGAGCTTTTGAGTTAGGAAGTTTCTGAAAAATATAAAAGAAAAAATCAAAGAGGGAAATAGAAGCTAATATTTTTAGGTGGGTTATCTCTCTTTGGATTCATGGATGCTAAGGGTTCAAAGGAAGCTGCTTTTTCTTTTTTAATCTTTATCCTTTCAAGAAACATTTGAAAGAAGATCATCGAGGAAGCAAACCAAGTGCAATTACAAGCACCTCACCTGCATGGTTTTGTTTTTAGTAAGCCTTCGGCCCCCAAAACGCGTCGTGTTAGGAGAGGCTTCCACAGCCACCTAAGTAGCCTGCTTTGTTCTCCTCCTCAGCCGATGTAGGACATTACATCCACCTCCCCCCCGGAGAGCCGGTGTCCTCAACGCTGCACCGCGCTCGGGCTTGGCTTTGATACCATTTGTAATGCCCCTGGCCAGACAGCCTGATATTGTTCGCTTTGGGCCTCACTCGCACGGTTTTGTTTTTGGTAGGCCTGATGTAATGTCCTACATCGGCCGGGAAGGAGAACAAAGCAAGCTACTTAGGTGGTGTGGAAACCTCTCCTAAGACGACGCGTTTTGGGGGCCGAGGGCCTACCAAAAACAAAACCGTGCGAGTGAGGCCCAAAGCGAACAATATCGGGCTACGGGTGGGTTGGGCTGTTATAAATGGTATCGGAGCCAAGGCCCGGTCGGTGTGCCAGGAGGACGCCTGAGCTCTCCGAGGGGGTGGATGTAATGTCCTACGTCGGCCGGGTAGAGAACAAAGCCACTACTTAGGTGGTTGTGGAAGCCTCTCCTAGCACGACGCGTTTGGGCCAGGCCTACCAAAAAACAAAACCGTGCGGGTGAGGCCCAAAGCGGACAATATCGGGCTACGGGTGGGGCTAAATGAAATGTTACATGCATAAGTCTATTACATCAAATTCGGATAATAAATTCTTTAGTCACTTTTAAAAGATTTTGTGATTTTTGTTTAATTCTTCTTTGAATTTTAGCACTACTATATATCCCCAAACTGATGGCCAAACTAAACTGATTAATATGACTTTAGGAAATTTAATCCAAAGTATATGTGGAGAAAAGCTGAGGTAGTAAGATCATGCATTAGCCGCAGCATAGTTTGCTTATAACAATTGTGTTCAACTGTCTTATCGGGAAGACACTTTTTTCGGTGGTTTACATGAAGTTGTCACGACTTATTTTTTATTTAGCACAATTATCTAGTGGCAGGAATGATAATGTGGCTGACAAACACATAGGTGCAAATGTGTTTATAGTTGCAAATGTCCAAAAGAAGATTGAAAGTGCTATAATAAGTATAAAGAGGCTGCTAATTTATGTAGAAAACAAAGTTATTTGTCGTGGATGACCAGGTGATGTTGTTTTCACGAAAAGAGAGGTTTCATGTTGGCAAATACCACAAGTTGTAGCCCAAGAAGTATAGCTCTTAAGCGATCATGCGTGAGATCAATGACAATGCTTATGCGATTGTGCTAGCAAATGATCGATATGGTTATTTCTTAGACGTTCAATGTTGCAAACGTCTATCCATTTTACTTAGATAATGTGTTGTTGTATCATTCTCAAATGGAAGAGAATGATTTGAGGTATAAAAAATAAAAGAAGTATTTATTGTGGTTTGTTTTCTATTTTATTTTATTTCATGTTTCTTTGAGGTTTTTATTGGTTTGCCAATAAATAAGTATTATGGTTATTTGTTTAGGAATATATCTTTTATTATTTATTTTTTATCAATTTTATGTTAATTTTATCAATTTTATCTTTGGTTTGCTAATTTGTTCAAGAAATTTAACTATTGCCATCAATCTCTCAATTTTTGTGTTCTATTCTTTTGATTATTTTATGTTAGAAGAGAATTTTTACTAACAAAAAAGGAAAAAAAATTGACACATATGGCAAGACAAAAGTCTAAAAGATATATATATTTTATGAAACTAACTCGATATATACTAGAAACACCATTTTTATGTCATAATATATGTCAACATAAATAAATGCAACAAAATAATATTATATGTTAAGCAAAATATAATAATGAAATTAAAATTGTTTCATTCAAAAAATTAAATTCAAAAGTTCACGTGAGCGCGCGCACCCAAGCATATACAAATATAAACAAATAAATTTCTATGAACCTAATATATAAACATCATAAAATATTTTTCCAAAAAAAATTTGCAAATAAATGTTTTATTTTTATTTATTAATATTTTGCGGTAAGATGTTTTTGGTAGGACGGAGCAGAAAAGAAAAGTCGTGAAAAACGTTGGGGGAGCGAATACAAAAAAACAATAGACGTTTTTGTTACTATGACAGTAGACCCAAAAGAGCAGCCAATATTGACCTTAAATAAGAGAGTAGGTGGCCCAAGCATCCGCCGTCTGCAGCCAGGACTGCTATAAATTTTCCTCGTTCTGATAATATTCCCCCCACAAGCGCGGTCCTCCCATCAACACATATATAGCCCACCATCACAACCCCTCGTTAAGCCAATTCCAATTCTCCCCACATCTCACTCTCTCTGACACTCATTCCTTCATTTGTCTCTCTTTCTCTGTTGATTCTTACAAATATCTATACCATTAACTGAATTGAAAATGGTCGTCACTCAAACTACAACAAGAGGAATTGGTGGTTTATGCGACGGCAACGTGTTTGTGACAAGTAAGGAAGTGGTGGCGGTGGCATTGCCACTTCAGGAGCATCGGCTGCCTCTTTCAAATATGGACCTGTTACTTCCTCCGGTGGATGTTAGTGTCTTTTTCTGTTACAAAAACAATTATATTATGAGTGGCACCCGCCCCACCTTTAACCAATTGAAGAAAGGCCTGGCGAAAGCACTACTAACTTACTATGCCTTCGCGGGAGAGCTTGTCCTCAACTCCGCTGGGGAGCCCGAGCTTCTCTGCAACAATCGTGGCGTCGACTTCATCGAAGCTGCCACTGACATGGAGCTCTGTGACCTCAACTTGTATGATCCTGATCATTCCATTGAAGGAAAATTCACCCCTAAACAAAAGCGAGGCGTGCTATCCGTTCAGGTGAGCCAAACCCCTATTACTAACAGAGATTAGTTTTTAACGTGGACCATGTTCTTAATAATATTTAATCATTTTCAAAAAAAAAAAATCTATAGGGTTTATATTTATCATTTTAATGGTTGTATAGGGGACGCAGTATAAATTATTTACTTTCTTTCTTTTTATTTTATTACCCACTAATTAAAAAAACATGCACTTCAATTTGCTTTTTAGAGGAAATTATACAGGTTGGTGTAACCCATATTAAATCATTTAAAAGTGCATTTGCATCAGCTGCATGCAATGCTACGTACATTGGAAAGGAGCGTAGTTAAATGATATATATGTGATTGCTTGCAGGCCACGAAGCTGAAATGTGGGGGACTAGTGGTAGCATGCACCTTTAACCATCGCATAGCAGACGCCTACACCGCCAACATGTTCCTGGTAACGTGGGCGGAGCTGGCCAACTCCAAAGAACTCTCTCTCCCACCACCAACTTTCCGGCGCTCTCTGCTCAGCCCCCGCCGCCCGGGTAATTTCGACCCCTCGGTCGAGGACATGTACATCACAGTCCCGGCCGGTCCAAAGCAAAAGGACCGTGATGATACGCCGACCGCCGCCAAAAGCGAGAAAGAGGATAAAGATCATTTCGTAAGCCGCATTTACTCCGTCTCGGCGGAAAGCATTAGCCTCCTCCAATATCTGGCAAATATCGACAGCACGGGAAAATCAAAAAAGACCAAGTTCGTGTCCTTCAGCACCTTCCTGTGGAAGTTGGTCACCGAGTGCGCAAGAGAGGAAATGAAGTGCGTTAGAAACAAGACGTCCAAGATGGGCATTGTGGTCGACGGAAGGACAAGGCTGGGACAGGGCATGACATCCTACTTTGGCAACGTCGTGTCCATTCCGTACTGCGCGCAGGACATGGAGGAGCTGACGGAGAGGCCCCTCAACCACGTGGCGGAGACCGTCCAAGGATTCGTGCAAGCGGCCTCCACCAACGAACACTTCTTGGGGTTGGTTGACTGGGTGGAGGCCCACCGCCCGCAGCAGGGTCTCGCCAAGATATACTGCACCGGAAGCCAGGATGGGCCGTCCTTCGTGGTGTCGTCTGGCCTGCGGTTTCCGGTGGCCAAGATGGACTTCGGGTGGGGCAAGCCAGTGTTCGGATCCTACCATTTCCCGTGGGGTGGCGACGCCGGGTACGTGATGCCCATGCCGAGTCTCGCCAAGGACGGCGACTGGGTGGTATATTTGCGCCTCCCCAAGCGGCAGTTGGACCGGATGGAGCTCCAGGGAGCTGCCGTGCTTAGGCCCTTGACGTCACAATATCTCAATCTGTAAACTAGCTATATTATATATTCAAACCTTCCCGCCTCCCTTCTGAATGTTTGTTTATTTATTTTATTTCCTTCTTTCTTTCTTTTTAGGGTGTCAATATATATATAGCTAGAGAATGAGATGGGATTCGGAGCATCTTTGTCAATAGAGCTTTTATACTATTCATTACTCCATCACCTTGTCAAATTAAAGATGCTATGTAATATTGTACGAGACCCAAAACAAAATAATGGATGTTTCTAAGCAACTTCATTCAAGTTATTTTCTTTTACTTCTACCATATCGTCATCTAAGATAGACACAAAATAATCGAATTCAAGTTATTTTGAGTTTTATTGCAATGAAATAGTATAATCTCGTCTCGGAAACTAATTTGTTGTTTTACTTTGATAATCAAAATAGGATTGTCCCCGTAGTTAATTAGTAAGTAAATAAATGGAATGAGAAAAGAGAGATAATTAAAGATTAAAAAAATTGAACAAAACTTGCGTTCAACTCAATTTAAATATAATTTCTTCAATTCAACTACGTATCGCATAACGGTGGCCATGTGTTATGCACATAACCCTAACTCTGTTAATATCGTTAATATCTCTCTTTCCATTAACCCCGAGAGCCTCCGTCAAGGCATGCAGCAGCCCTTAGCTGCTAGGGCGGGATCGACAGCTGCGGTAATGAGAGACTTGATGGTGCAATGAAGGAGGTTGCGGGAAAAGTCAAAGTCAGTGAGAGTGACATGGCCGGACAACTAGAGCAAGATGTTCTTGGGGATGAGGTTGCAGTACATGTCAACGGATGGAGGTGGTCGAGGGCGGTGATGATTTCGGCAGCATAGGAGTAGATTGCGGCAGGGAAGAAGACATCATTAGTTTGGCAAAGGCGGAGGACGTTAAAGTCGTCAACAGGGCAATAAGTATCTAAAATAGGGCATTTGTCGCACATTCAAATAAAATTTAAACTAAGTAAATCGTATAGCAAAGGGTTAATCTAGGTCATTTACTTACCGGACGACTTATAAAATTTAATTTAATTTATTCTTCAAGAAAAATAAAGAAAACCTATGTTAGAAAATTGAGAGCCTTATATGAAATTAAAATTAAATTAAATATGTAAAGAAAAGTATTTAATTAACGATGCAATTGATTCAACCTCTCACTTCAATTATTATTTATCATTATATTCTAAAAACATAATAACATATTTAAGGCCTCATAAATCAATTAAACCAAGACTCCATGATTATAATTAAATTATGAATTTACACTAGAAATCAAACTTAAACTCGTACCAGTCCTAGGAATGATTATGTTTTACATTCAGGAAATCAAATCGAGCACTACAAATAATAATCTCCGCATCTTAAAATTAATTAACTCAGGGCATCGTGAATTAATCACAATTAAAAATCATGCTTTAAACAATTCACAATTAACTATAACCATAAATTAATTGCAAAGAATTTAAAACAGATAGAGAAACGAATTGCAAACCATAGTACCTAAATAAATTATTAAGATAAAGAACCAAAATTCATAATAATAATTAAATTTTAAAATTAAATCAAATACAAAAAATTAATACATAAAAATAATAGCAGTCCCGCAGTGTCGGACAGTGTGATGAAGGAAGAGTGATGAGTAATCGAATGGTGTGATGGGTCTGTCCGGTGGTGTCGCCCCCCAGGGCTCTTGGACTCGCTGGGCATATATATATATATATATATATATATACAAATAATTGCCCTTTTTTTCCATAAACTCAATTTCCTTTTATCTCTTCATTTTAAATGATGGCCCACCTCATCTCTTTCTTTCCACATTTCTTCCTTCTTTCATGTTTCATGCCAAGGCCACACCATAATTTATGCTTTTCAATTATTAGCTCTCCAACATATCTCTCTCGGCCCCACTATATTTCATGCTTCACATATTAACCATTAATTCAAAATCATAATTCAATTAACCCAAAAATCACTCAATATAATTACCAATTAAGCCCAAAGAAATAATATTTAAATTATAATAATCAATTCAACATTAAAAATCACTAAAATTAATATTAAATCTATAAAAGTGATTAAAATAGTAAATAACTGAAATAGGAGAAATTATTATACAAATGCATCAATTCAGCAAAATATTAAATTAAAGTTCATAAATTAAATACAAATTTAATGACAAATTTTGCAGTTATCAAATTCTCCCACACTTGAACTTTGTTCGTCCTCGAACAAATATCAAAAATTAGTACCAAGCAAAGATTATCAATCATGTAAATTTAAATATATAAAGAGAACAACTCAAGTATAACGAATCAAGTTCTAGTATAGATGTGAGTGTGTGCACTAAAATTATTCAACTTTCATACCTTCTTAATTTAACCCTTCATTCACAACACTTAATCAAGTTACATAAATATGTAGTCCTCAATCAATTAACTTGAAAAAGCATATTTAAAAATTAATATCATAATTTCTTTACATTTGAAATATCATGCCATCTACCATAACAATACTTAAAGATAAAACAAATCGGTGATACACATGAGGAACTAAACAAGATATAAGATAAATGAATTGCTACCTCTCTTTCCTTTTTTTTTTCTTTTTTTTTTCCACAATCTGTAGATTTTTTTTATCATTCCTTTTTTTCATATAATTGATAATGGTGCAGATGTACTGTAATGCTTCACAAATAGTGCATTTTATGTTTTTTTTCTCCTTTGATGAGTTATGCATCCCCACAATCCATAATCTTCTCTTTTTTTCTTCTTTTCTTTTAAATATACAAGTTTATTCCAAAATAGTCCCAATTTGCAAGAAAAACTTCAAGTGGAGGTATGAGTAACATGTAATGATATCTAAAGTATGTCAAAAAATATAACATTAATGATCAAGCATAGCTCAAAAATAGCTAATATCATAATTTCTAGAATTTGTACTTCTCAAATAAGGCATAAATGCAAGCTAAATCAATCAAGTATAGAAGCTAAAAACTCTAGTTATGAATAATGTCGATATCCATACTAGACAACTTAATTATAACTACTCAAGATTCTCAATTATTATTTAAATAATAATTAATCAAATAAATTCAAATTGGAACTAACATAAGCGCAAACTATTCAAGTGCAAATTGTTTTTTTCACTTTATATGCCCTCCCCCACACTTAAAACATGCAGTGTCCGCAATGCATTCAAAAGTAAGCACACAAGAGGAGAAAAATATAAAATAGATGAAGAAAAAGAACCAATTTCAACTCCTTGTGATGTATATGGCTCTTTATTCATTTAGGCTTTGTCAAGAGAGAATAAAATTTGAGGCAATGGTTGCCAGTGCTATGCACACTCAAAAAATAAGGAAAAAACAAAACACACCAAAAATAAAAACAAATAACGAAAAAAAGAAAGAAAATACCAAATCGGGTTGCCTCCTAAAAGCGCTTCTATTTAAAGTCTATAGCTAGACTTTCTTCAAACGAGGCTCAACCATCGAATGATAGGCTTTCATCCTTATAGTATACACTTTAGCACATTCATAGGCCACATCAGGATAAGGAATTGGTGGTGGTAAGCATTTGAACTCTTCAAAGTGCACACTTGAGGACATCTTCACAAACATAGTATCCTTCACTGCAAATAAATGATGGTGATAGGGCAGTACAAACTCCACAGGATCACTAAAAAGGTATCTATAATAGTATGGTCCACAGTAGTGACAACATCCGCAAGCAACTCCCCCACACTTGAATTGTTGCCAATGAGCCAATTCAAGTCTCTATGTGGTTCTTGTGGCCAAGAAAATAGTATACCCTCATCTACATGTGGCATAGAGGCAGCAATAATAATAGGAGGTGGACAATTGTCCTCCAAGAATTCATAGGAAGGAGACTCAGTCGTGTGCTCGAACTCTGGAGTGATTAGTGACAGCCTCTCCTCGTCAAAAAATTCTGAATATGCCTCTTATTCTTCAGATAATACAAATGTGACAGTGGGCACTAGAATGTGGTCACTTTCCCCTAAAGTATAGGGAAGATACTCAAGTGGTGGCTCCATCGCATCCTCTTGATGCTCCATTGGGGTAGCTTGGGCAAACACACCTTCCTCTTTTTTTGAACTTTGAGCTTAAGGAAGGTGACTTTCATGTGGTGTAGCCAAGTCTGTATCTCGTGCATCTCCTCACTTTGCCTCTCCAATTGGTGTTGAATAGTAGCAAGTTGTTGTTGCTCTTGCAGTTGCTGGATAAGGTCATCAGTAGAAGAAGTAGTTTATTGTTGCTGATACGGCCACTCTTCATGCCAATGTGGAGGTTCTTGTGGATAGTTGAAATTTGAATGATCCTCCCACTCTTGGTAATAAGTTGGTGCAATGTGAGCTTGCTAATGGTATGACTAGTATGGATAAACTTCCATTGGTACCGGTTGTGCTACTTCCAAAGCTAAAAGCATCTATTGTAGCATTGTAGACACCTCACCGAGTTTGTGAAGAAAGGACGACTGAGATTGGTGTGCCTCTATTTGTTGTTCCCACCATGGAGTAGGTATGCATGGTTCACCAAATCCTTGAAAGTTCATTTTGCCTCCTTTTAAAACCTAAAAAAAACTAAAAAGAAAAAGTTTTTTAAAAAAAGGAAACTAAAAAGAAAAATGAAACTTTAAAAAACATAAACAAAAAAATGTTAGAAAAAGAAATCCTACAAAATAGAAAACTATTAGAAAAAACAAAAACAAAATAGGAAACTGTTAGAAAAAGAAAAGAAAAACAAAATAAGAAATTGTTAAAAAATAAAAATAAACCTACAAAATAGGAAACTGTTAAAAAAAGGGAAAGAAAATAAAAGAAGAATTTGTTATAAAAAAAATAGCCTACAAAATAAGAAAATGTTAGTCACTTTTAGAAGACTTTGTGATTTTTGCTTAATTCTTTTTTGAATTTTAGCACTACTGTATGTGTGGAGAAAAGATGAGGTAGTAAGATCATGCATTAGTGCTAGCGTAGTTTGCTCATAACAATTGTGTTCATTATACTATCGGGAGGACACCTTTTTTGGTGATTTACATGAAGCTGCCATAGCTTGTTTTTGATTTAGCATAGTTATCTAGTGGCAGGAATGGTAATGTGGCTGACAAACACATGGGTGAGCAATACTAGTCTATAGTTGCAAATGTCCAAAAGAAGATTGAACGTGTTATAATAAGTATAAGTAGGCTGCTGATTTACGCAGAAAACATAAGTTATTTGTCGTGGATGACCAGGTGATGTTGTTTCCGTAGAAAGAGAGAGGTTTCATGTTGGCAAGTACCACAAGTTGTGGCCCAAGAAGTATGGCTCTTAAGCGATCATGTATGAGATCAACAGCAATGTTTATGCGATTATGCTAGCAAATGATATGGTTATTTCTTAGACGTTCAATGTCACAAACGTCTTTCCATTTTACTTGGATGATGTGTCATTGTATCATTCTCATATGGAAGAGAATGATTTGATGCATAAAAAATAAAATAAGTATTTATTGTGTTTTGTTTTCTATTTTATTTTATTTCATGTTTCTTTGAGGTTTTTATTGTTTTGCAAATAAATAAGTACTAAGGAGTGGATTTCAGTCATGAATGATGAAATGCAATCTATGGCTTCTAATGATGTGTGGGAGCTTACAGAACTTCCTAAGGATCAAAAGGCAATTGGATGCAAATGGGTGTTTAAAACCAAGAAAGATGGTCATGGGAACATTGACCGTTTCAAAGCCAGATTAGTTGCAAAGGGGTATACTCAAGAAGCAGGTATTGATTATAGTGAGACTTATTCTCCAGTTTCTTTCAAAGAAGCTTTTAGAATTGTTATGGCTCTTGTTGCTCATTATGATCTCGAGTTACATCAGATGGATGTAAAAACAGCTTTTCTAAATGGTAATTTATCAGAGAATGTTTATATGGTTCAACCAGAAGGTTTTATCA
Organism: Taxillus chinensis; assembly: GCA_023512835.1. Lineage (NCBI taxonomy): Eukaryota > Viridiplantae > Streptophyta > Magnoliopsida > Santalales > Loranthaceae > Taxillus > Taxillus chinensis. Next base: position 1,788,697 of record CM042086.1, read on the forward strand.
TTGAAGGATGTGAACACATGGTTTGTAAATTGAAGAAATCCATTTATGGGTTAAAACAAGCTTCACGATAGTGGTACTTAAAGTTTGATGAGGTAGTGACTTCTCTTGGCTTCTTAGATAATCAATTTGACCAGTGTGTCTATATGAAGGTAAGTGGGAGTAAAGTTATTATTTTGGTACTTTATGTTGATGATATCCTATTGGCTAGTAATGTTTTAGCACTATTGAATGACACTAAGGATTTGCTATTACATTCTTTTGATATGAAAGACATGCAAGAAGCCAAATATGTTCTTGGCATAGAGATTCATAGAGATAGATCACGTGGGATGTTGGGCCTTTCTCAGAAAACTTATATCAATAAGGTACTTCAGAGATTTTTTATACAAGATTGTAAGCCTGGTGAAATACCAATTGTGAAAGGAGATCAATTTAATAAGCATCAGTGCCCACAGAATGATATAGAAAGAACCTCTATGGCAAATGTTCCTTATAGCAGTGCAGTTGGAAGCTTGATGTATGCTCAAGTTTGTACCAGACCTGACATTGCTTATACTATTAGTGTTCTTGGGAGATATCTGTCTAACCCAGGCAGAGACCATTGGGTGACAGTTAAGAAGGTTATGAGATACTTGCAGCGTACTAAAAATCACATGTTGGTTTATAAAAGGGTTGACAATTTGGAAGTTGTTGGCTTTACTGATTCTGATTTTGCTGGTTATTCAGATGATCTTAGGTCAACATCAGGATATATTTTCATGCTAGCTGGAGGGGCTATCTCATGGAAGAGTGTAAAACAGACTATTTTAGCATCTTCTACTATGCAGGCTGAGTTTGTGGCTTGCTATGGTGCTGTGTCTCAGGCTATATGGTTGAGGAATTTTATATCAGGCCTGAAGATTGTTGATTCTATTGAGAGACCTCTTGTGATTTATTGTGATAACAGTGCTGCAATGTTCTTCTCAAAGAACAATAAAAGCTCGAGCAGTTCTAAGCATTTAGAAATTAAATATCTCACAGTTCGAGAGTTTGTGAAAAAGGGAGATGTCATTATTGAACATATATCTACTGACTCCATGCTTGCTGACCATTGACTAAAGGACTCCGATCAATACAATTCAAGAATCATGTTCTTAATATGGGTCTTTTAGAAAGTTTTGATGTATTTCATTAGTGGGAGCTTGTTGTTGTTCTTATGAACTTGTGACATTATCAGTTATGTTTTAAATTTAAACATTTGTTTGAATAAGCTTTAAATGTATACTTCTGTTTGATTTATTTATATATATTCTGTTGAGCTCTTGTCTTTGAAGTATACATGTGACAGATAAATATATCTTAAAATCTTGAGATTTGGTGTTTAATTTCAAGTATGGTTGTTTTACCAATAAAGGTGTGTCTCAAATAAAAACACCGTAAATATGCATGCAATAAAGTTTGTGAGACATACAGGAGTCATATGTGCCTACTTGGTTTCCTGATATATTATAAACTAAGGATACAGGAAATCTAAGGATCGACTATAAATAACATCATCAATAAAGTGACTTGAGATGTTTTTAGCTACACTGCCATATGGACCCATGACAACAAGATTGATAGGTAATTGTAACCATGGATGTCTTGTATTGTATATTGATACATTGATGGCTATGATTCGTTACTTATGGTTTTGTTGGTCCAGGTTTTGTTTGGAGATGTTGTCTTTGTTACACAGCCTGAGAGTTTTATTCCTTATTATATGTATAGATATTTTGTTATAATAAAATATTTCAAGTTTTTAAGGTTTACAATTAACGTTGCCCAAGTGGGAGAATGTTAGAAGTTTTCTAAATTTGGGCTACCGTTAATTGTGATATGTTAATTAAAACCAGGCTGTGATACAAAACAATGCAGTGTAGGCCCATATAAGGTTATATATTTGTTATTGGGCTACACACATCTTGTCTATATTTTAATATGGTTTTACGGCTCAGTGTAGGCCTTATAAACTAATGAGGCTTGTTGATGGATAGGGCCCATTAGGTCATTGCGTGGCTAGGTCCCTCCCTCTGTTCTCTCTCTATATATATATTGGTGTAACCCTAACTCATACATCGAGTTGAGCCGTCAAGAGAGAGAACAAGAGGGAGAAGACTAGTTGCACACGTAGCGTTCATTCTTGGCGAAAACAGGTAAGTATCTTTAACTGTGATATTGATTAACATACATACATGATCTTGGGTATTCATATTATTTGTTTACATGTGGCTAATTTGTTCAGGAAATTTAACCATTGCATTCAATCTCTCATTGTTCTTTTACTTTCACACTACATCAATTTGTGTGTTCTATTTTTTTGATTATTTTCTGTTAGAAGAGAATTTTTACTCACATAAAAGGAAAAAAAATTGTAACACATAAGGCAAGACAAAAATCTAAAAGATATATATTTTATGAAACTAACTCAATATATGCTAGGAAAAACCATTTTTATATCATAATATATGTCAACATAAATAAATGCAACAAAATAAAATTATATGTTAAGTAAAATATAATAATAAAATTAAATTGTTACATTCAAAAAATTAAATTCAAAAGTTTACGTGAGTGCGCACACGCAAGCATATACAAATATAAACAAATAAATTTCTATGAACTATTAGCAAAGCAGTTAGTAACATACTATATTTGTCATGTATGTGATGTTATATATATGGGGACATTCCCCCTTAAGAAATACAAAAATAAGAAAAATCATTCATCCTTTCTTCTCTCTCTTAACTTGGTATCAAAGCCTCATGATCCATAGCACCATCATCGCACTCATGATTCACAGCGCGGTCTATAGCACAATCGTCGCTCCTCAATAACGTGTTTCCCTCTCTGCGATAACCTTCATCTAGGACAAACCCAGGACGCGACGACTGTGATGCAATCCATCCCGCGACGCAGCAACGACAGCAGTTCCGCTCTGCGACGATGGTCCTTGACGACGGATCTCTTCCACAAACTTGACACAACTTGTCCTGTGATATCCCAGCCGCGATCTTCCTTACGCTCCTCGACACGATGCTCCCGCATCATCCCAGTGCGATATTCCAGCCGCGATCTCCCCAACACGACTCCTAACCACGACGCTTTCCGACGCGACGCAACCCCAGCGTGACGCAAAATGGAAAATGGGATCTTGTAATGACTCGTACCTGTGTGAGGTTGGAAGTTAGGCCTCAATAGAGTTTGGAATATCTATTCAGCAGTGTGGCCTTAGTGTTAGCATTTTGGGTCATTATTATTATTAATATGGTGATTTTACTATTTTGAGTTTATTACTAAATATTCTTATGAGTATTAATATAATTATTTTAATTATTTAAGTTTTGGAGGTATTACTATAATTAATGTTATAACTGTTATTATTATTGTAATTGTTGAGTTTATTATTATTATTATGAGATTATAATTAATGTAAGTATTTTAATATTAGACTTTATTATGATTATTAAAATAATTACTTTACTTTGAGTTAATTATTATAATGAGTCATTATTATTATTATGAATCAAATTTTTATTATTTATTATTATTATTATTATTATTATTATTATTTATTAAATCAAATAAGATATATTGATAAGTATATAAAGTGAGCTTGGGTTAGAAACCCTAGGTCAATTGTGCGTGCGCAAAGCTTGGCAAGGGAGGAATGCTGCGTTTGAAGCTATCGTATTCTTCATCTCTCCAATTTGAATTCGGATAGGTGATTCTTTATCGTTCTATTGTAAGAACTCTAATATGATTATTAGAATTAGTATAAACCAAATCCTCATATACATGAATATATGCCGAAAATCGTGGTCGTTGCTCGACTCTCGAAAATCCGTTGTTGCTCGTCGAACTATTGCGTTGGTTTGAGGGTTCGTTGTGGCCCGTGCGGAGGATAGGCGAAGCAAGGGTGGTGGCGTCGGTGTCGCCCTGTGGGTAGGGATCGCATGCCCACGTGACAAGATGAGGGACGGTCGTCCTGTGCGTCAAGGTCGCGCGCCGCGCAAGCGGAAAGGAGAGGGAGGATAGCCGACCGAGGATCGAAGCCGCGCACCCTTAGCGCTGATGTGGGGGAAGAGGAGGTGTGGCAGCCTGTGCCGCCGTCGTGGACCTGGTACACGCGTCAGCGTGGAAGATGGAGCGCGCCTCGCGCACCGTGCGTCCCTAGCACCCTTAGCGCTGGTGAAGAGTGAGAGAAGATGCTGCCGCCGTGGATCAGCTACGCGTTCCCAATTCTGTCCTAGTTGATGGAGTCGGCAAATGGATTGATTATTGCTATATTATCTCACTTATGTGGAATAAAAATAAATAAATAAACAAATAAGTATAATACTAATTAATGTTGGGAGCTATGCAAATTCGTTGGGGTTACTAGTGAATTCTATATATATGAAAATAATAGTAATAATAATAATAATAGGGGAGTGAGCATTTCACGTATTGTAGGAATTGGGAAGACTGGATAGGCATTTGGGCATCCTCGTGGCGGAGAGCAAGCATAAGACGCGCACGTCCGTTTTGTCATGTGTTTTGATAATATATATACCTATATATACCTATATATAAATTGATTTATTTAAATTATTTATCCATCTACATGTAGGTGTACCATTTGGGGTATGATGTAACTGGTTTTGTGATTAAGAAAGTTTGTATGGTTATTTTATTGAGTATTATATTGGATATTCTGTTATTAATCATATGTGGATGTGATAAATTGGTATTTATTGATTATGGGTGTGGGTGTGATAAATTGGCATTTATTAATTATGTGGGTGGACTCTTTGGTAAATTGGTGTTTATTAATTATGGGTGTGGATTTTGTCATGAAATTGGTTGGGTTAACCGCGGGTCCCATATAGGGATGGCAAGAGACCGCAGGTCCCCTATGTGGCTAGTAACCCAGGTCCCATATGTGGCAGGTTGTCGTTAGGGACACCACAGGTCCCACATATGGCTGTCTAGTAGTGATTTGAATTCCTGGAGTTGGTAACGGGAATCCCGTGAAGGGGTGAATGGCCGATGCGAACCTTTTGTGATTGAAATGTGATGTGATGTCTTGTTTATGATTTAAATGAAATTTAATTGTGATAGATTGTGATACTACACCGGCACAAGCATACACTGTTCATATAGACATTGGAATTTATGTAATGGGATAGTGGAGATGGGGATCACCTACTGGGCACTCGTGTTCACCCTACTTTATTTCTATTTCCTACATGTTGTAGGGAGTAGCTGTTGGAGCCATAGTGGAGCAGGGCAGGACATCCTTGTGTAGAATATATTATAGACCTTGTTTATTATTTTATTATTTTATTTCCCGGACTTGGGTCCGTGGCAGTTGTATAAACCTGATTGGTAACTTTGTTTGCTTTATCATGGGTGTTGATTGATTTTAGTAATATTAACTACACTATTATACTTATTTACTTGCTTGAATAATTTATTGGATCATTGGTGAGTACAATTCTACCCCTATTGTGGAGTTGTACAGGTTTTGGTTGGTCACTAATCCCCTCGACCCCTGTAGTATGGCCGTGGGGAAGTCGCGTTCCTAGTTCTGTTGGTTTCAGGATTTGGGAGCGTGACAGATCTCACCTGGTTAATAAAAATATTGTTGGATGGCGCTAGGTTTTTATTGTGAAGGTCCATCCTGGGATCTCATCCGGTTACCCGCTAATAAACATGTTGTTGGATACTACTGGATTTTTATTGTGAAGGTCCATCTTAATGGTTCCCTTGAATGATTAAAGGCTCGCCTGGTGGCTAAGGGATATACTCAGGTCTATGGTGTTGACTATGATGATACTTTTTCGCCTATTACCAAAATTTCGTCCCTTCAGGTGTTTCTTTCCTTAGCTATTCATTATGGTTGGATCCTCCAACAACTTGATGTCAAAAATGCTTTTCTCCATGGTGACCTTGCTGAGGAGGTTTATATGGAGCGATGTGAATACTGGTTTGGCCAATTCAGTACGACTCTTGTTCGTTTCAGTCTTCGGCAATGTGAGGTTAATCATTCTGTGTTCAGATCCTCTTCTACTGCTAGCTGTGTTTTCTTGGTTGTCTATGTTGATGATATTATTATTACGGGTAGTGACAAAGGAGGCATTCAACGTTTGAATCATTTTCTCCTGACTGAGTTTTGCACCAAGGATCTCGGTCGTTTGTACTATTTCTTGGGGATAAAAGTGGCCTATTCTGGTTTCTCTATCTATTTGTCGCAACGAAAGTATGTGATCAATATACTTAATGAGGTTGGGTACTTAGGAGTCAAACCTATTGCTTCTCCTATGGATCCAAATGTCTGGTTGGACTCAGAACATGGTGATTTATTACATAATCTTGCTCAATATCGAAGATTAGTTGGTTAAGTTAAACTATTTGACAGTTACCAGACCCGATATTTCCTTTGTTGTAAGCACTGTAAGCCAGTTTAAGAGTGCTCCTCGAACTACCTATTGGACTGCAGCATTACAGATTGTCAAATACTTGAAGGGAGCACCAGGACGAGGTCTTTTGTTTACCAAGTAGGGTAATCTCGATATTCATGGTTATTCTGATGCTGACTGGGTAAGATGTCTGATGGATAGAAGATCTATTACTGGTTACTGTGTGTTTCTTAGTAGAAATCTTGTCACAGGGAAAAGTAAGAAACAACATACTGTGTCACAATCTAGTGCAAAGGCTGAATACGAAGCAATGGCACATGTAGCAGGTGAACTGACATAGTTGACAATGTTGTTATCAAAAATTGGTTTACCCTCTTCGCGCACCTCCGTGTTGCATTGTGATAGTCAGTCTGCTATTTACATCGCTTCCAATCCAGTATTTCATAAACGAACGAAGCATATTGAAGTTGATTGTCATTTTGTACATGAAAAAGTACGGAACAAAGAAATTGAGCTAATACACATCCAAACTGATCATCAGCTTGTCGATCTTTTTACAAAGTCTTTAGGGTATACTCGTATGCATCAACTTTGTAACAAGTTAGGCTATTTGACATATATGCTCCAACTTAGAGAAAGTTTTTGCAAAACAGTTAGTAACATAATATATTTATCCTTTATATAATGTTATATATATGCCCCTTAAGAAATACAAAAATAAGAAAGATCATTTATCCTTTCTTCTCTCTCTTAATATGAACCTAATATATAAACACCATAAAATATTTTTCCAAGAAATTTTTGCAAATAAATATTTTTTAAATATTTTATTTTTATTTATAAATATTTTGAGTTAAGATGTTTTTGGTAGAAGCAGAAAAAAAATTCTTGAAAAACGTTGGGGAGCGAATACAAAAAACAATAGACGTTTTTGTTACTGTAAGAATAGACCCAAATTAAAAGAGCAGCCAATATTGACCTTAAATAAGAGATTAGGTGGCCCAAGCATCCGCAGTCTACAGCCAGGACTGCTATAAATTTTCCTCGTTCTGATAATATTCCCCCCACAAGCATTCTCAAACTAGGTCAATAGCTCCTCATCTCTCACACTCTCTGACACTCATTCCTTCATTTGCCTCTCTTTCTCTGTTGATTCTTACATATATATATACCATTAATTGAATTGAAAATGGTCGCTATTCAAACTACAACAACAGGAATTGGTGGTTTATGCGGCGGCAACGTGTTTGTGACAAGTAAGGAAGTGGTGGCGGTGGCATTGCCACTTCAGGAGCATCGGCTGCCTCTTTCAAATATGGACCGGTTACTTCCTCCGGTGGATGTTAGTGTCTTTTTCTGTTACAAAAACAATAATATTATGAGTGGCACCCGCCCCACCTTTAACCAATTGAAGAAAGGCCTGGCGAAAGCACTACTAAATTACTATGCCTTTGCGGGAGAGCTTGTCCTCAACTCCTCTGGGGAGCCCGAGCTTTTCTGCAACAATCGTGGCGTCGACTTCGTCGAAGCTGCCACTGACATGGAGCTCTGTGACCTCAACTTGTATGATCCTGATCACTCCATTGAAGGAAAATTTACCCCTAAACAAAAGCGAGGCGTGCTATCCGTTCAGGTGAGCCAAACGCCTCTTACTAACAGATTACTTTTTACCGTGGGCCATGTTCTTAATAATATTTAATCATTTTCAAAAAAAAAATCTATAGGATATAAAAATATCTTGAAAGTTTTATATTTATCATTTTAATGGTTTTTGGATATTTATTATAGCATCTTCACTCTTCAAAATAATCAAAGTATATTTTTTCTATTTTAATATTTTAACGATTTATAAATAAAAATATTATTTTTTAAATATTTATTTATTCTTTTAAATATAAATATAAATATGAAAAGAAAAATAAATAGATAAATAAATAAATAAATATGGTAAGAGAAAATATAATATTTTAATAAATAGAAAGTGAATAGTATTTGATTAAATTTAAAGAGTTACTATCAGTGACGGAACTAATGGGGGGCCAGCAGAGCCATGGCCCCCCTCAAATTTTAAAACTTTTTATATATATGTATATATATATATATATAAATTTTAATTATAATTATATATAATGTGATTTATAGTAATTATAATTATAAATTTTAATTACTAATATGATTTATTATCTCAAAATATCTGTGATGAATATATTGCTAGGAACATTAATAGTATAATAGCTACATGTTTTAATAAATTTATCTATATAAAGTAATATTAGTCACAAATTATACTCGAAATATGTATATCGATTACAATTTTATTAAAATTTTAAACTTTAAATTACCAGCTAACTAAATTTGGCTAGCAAATACCTCAAAGTTTAAAAATACCTTGAAGTTTAAAATTATAACAAAGTTTGTAGCCAAAACACAAATTTAAAGTATAATTTGTGATTAATATTGCTCTATATAAACAAATTTATTAAAATATTCAATTATTTTATTATAAAATATTCTAACTACAATGGTGGTAATTGGATTATTTGATTTTAAAAAATTGTGTGACTTGGTTATAAGAGTATTTAGCAAGCTTTCTATGCTTTTATGTCATTACTTATAACTTAAATAATGTTAATCGCAATTTTGAATAACAGTTTTTAGATATGAATTATACAGTTGTATTTTGGCCCTTCCTAACTAAAATTTCTGGATCCGTCCCTGATTACTATTTATGTTGTTAAAATTTTTGTTATAATAGAAAGTTTGTAAAGTATAATTTTAAGATATTTTTATTAAAATAATTTTTTAAATTAATTAAAAACACAAATAAAAAATCTATAGTTACTTTCTTTTTTTTATTTTATTACCAAAAAACAACTCTTCAATTTGCATTTTAGAAGAAATACTCAGAGCATTAATTATACAGGTTGGTGTAACCCATATTAAATCATTTAAAAGTGCATTTGCATCAGAATTGCTACGTACATTGGAAAGGAGCGTAGTTAAATGATATGTGATTGCTTAATGATATGTGATTGCTTACAGGCCACGAAGCTGAAATGTGGGGGACTAGTGGTAGCATGCACCTTTGACCATCGCATAGCAGACGCCTACACCGCCAACATGTTCCTGGTAACGTGGGCGGAGCTGGCCAACTCCAAAGAACTCTCTCTCCCGCCACCAACTTTCCGGCGCTCTCTGCTCAGCCCCCGCCTCCCGGGTAATTTCGACCGCTCGGTCGAGGACATGTACATCACAATCCCGGCCAGTCCAAAGCAAAAGGACCGTGATGATACGCCGACCGCCCCCAAAAGCGAGAAAGAGGATAAAGATCATTTCGTGAGCCGCATTTACTCCGTCTCGGCGGAAAGCATCAGCCTCCTCCAATCTCTGGCAAATATCGACAGCACGGGAAAATCAAAAAAGACCAAATTCGTGTCCTTCAGCACCTTCCTGTGGAAGTTGGTCACCGAGTGCGCAAGAGAGGAAATGAAGTGCGTTAGAAACAAGACGTCCAAGATGGGCATTGTAGTCGACGGAAGGACGAGGCTGGGACAGGGCATGACATCCTACTTTGGCAACGTCGTGTCCATTCCGTACTGCGCGCAGGACATGGAGGAGCTGACGGAGAGGCCCCTCAACCACGTGGCGGAGACCGTCCAAGGATTCGTGCAAGCGGCCTCCACCAACGAACACTTCTTGGGGTTGGTTGACTGGGTGGAGGCCCACCGCCCGCAGCAGGGTCTCGCCAAGATATACTGCACCGGAAGCCAGGATGGGCCGTCCTTCGTGGTGTCGTCCGGCCTGCGGTTTCCGGTGGCCAAGATGGACTTCGGGTGGGGCAAGCCGGTGTTCGGATCCTACCATTTCCCGTGGGGTGGCGACGCCGGGTACGTGATGCCCATGCCGAGTCTCGCCAAGGACGGCGACTGGGTGGTATATTTGCGCCTCCCCAAGCGGCAGTTGGACCGGATGGAGCTCCAGGGAGCTGCCGTGCTTAGGCCCTTGACGTCACAATATCTCAATCTGTAAACTAGCTATATTATATATTCAAACCTTCCCGCCTCCCTTCTGAATGTTTGTTTATTTATTTTATTTCCTTCTTTCTTTCTTTTTAGGGTGTGAATATATATATAGCTAGAGAATGAGATGGGATTCGGAGCATCTTTGTCAATAGAGCTTTTAGTACTATTCATTACTCCATCACCTTGTCAAATTAAAGATGCTATGTAATATTGTACGAGACCCAAAACAAAATAATGGATGTTTCTAAGCAACTTCATTCAAGTTATTTTTCTTTACTTCTACCATATCGTCATCTAAGATAGACACAAAATAATCGAATCCAAGTTATTTTGAGTTTTATTGCAATGAAATAGTATAATCTCGTCTTGTAAACTAATTTGTTGTTCTACTTTGATAATCAAAATAGGATTGTCCCCGTACTTTGTTAGTAAGTAAATAAATGTAATGAGAAAAGAGACATAATTAAAGACAAAAAAATTGAACAAAATTTGTGTTCAACTCAATTTGAATATACTATATCACATAATGTTGTCGGCCATCATGTGTTATGCACATAACCCTAACTTTGTTAATATCTCTCTCTCCATTAACCCCAAGAGCCTCCATCAAGGCATGCAGCAGCCCTTAGCTGCTAGTGCGGGATCGACAGGAGTGGCGATGAGAGACTTGACAATGCAACGAAGGAGGTTGTGGGAGAAGTCAAAGTCAGTGAGAGAGACATGGCCAGACAGCTAGAGCACGATGTTCTTGGGCTTAAGTTGCGGAAAATGCCAAGGCCATGGAGGTGGTCGAGGGTGGTGATGATTTCGGCGGCATAGGAGCAGATCGCGGCGGGGAAGAAGACGTCATCAGTTTGGCGAAGGCGGAGGATGTTAACATCATCACTAGGGCAATAGGTGTTATCACCCATTTTTGACCGGGTTCGGATACCGGCTTTGTAAAAGACTTCAATGCTGATTCAATCAACTTCGATGCTAGCAGGCAATGGAGTCTGCGGCAGTGTCGTGAACCAAAAACACAATGCCCATGGCTCCTTTACCAAGTACCTTTATTGCTCTTAACTTTTCTAGGTCCAAAGACATAGAGACCTTTTCTTCCTCCATTGCTATTGTTGCTGGTAAGGGGAGGAAGCAAGCAGAGAGATGATGTTTTCTTAAAGGAAAAGATTAACGGAGAAGGAGAGAGATTAACAGGGCCGGCCCCAAGGCCAGGCAACCAAGGCCTAGGCCTTGGGCCCCCAAAATTAATAGGGCCCCAGTTTTCTAAATAATGTCTTCCCTCTATTTTTTTTTTAACCTAGCAGGCAGCGGCCATCGGCAACACACACACAAACGCAGTCACAAACGCACCTTCAGTCCAGACATCCAACGCTGATCGCTCCACCCTCCACACAGATCTAAGCTTAACGCAACCACTCCACGTAGCTGCCACCATCGCCGCTTGCCGCCCGGCGCCGCTTACTACGCTCGTGCCGCTCCGGCGCGCCGTTTCCAGGCTCCGGCCAGCTGTTCCGGTGCCCGCTCTGCCGATGCCGCGCCCCACATCGTGCAGCGTTGCTGTGTCTCGTGTCACGCCCATCGGCCGCCGGCCCTGTTTCGATGGCTGACGGATCATGTGATCGTGAGTCCGTGACAGGTATGTTTAACGTTTTTCTCCTCTCCCAGTCTCCCGTAATCCCATGATATACTGATATTTTTGATGTATAATGACTATATTTTTGCTTGATGATTTTTCTTGATCTATTTCATTATTCATTTATTTGATCACATTTATTGATATTTATATGGTTTTGTTGCCCGTTGCCTGCATATTGATATTGGAATTTACTCAATTTAGCTATAATAAAGTATCGGAAGTGATGGTAATAAAGTATCTTATGCCCATAATATCAGACTAAAAAAAGATAGACATATATACTGGATTTAAAATGACTGTTTATATATATATATGAAACAAACATTTTGTAAAGTTTCCTGTGATTTTCATTTTATTGGGAGGCTTTAATTGCTTGATTGTGAAAATGAATATACATGAATATAGTTTATTTTTATAATTTTATGAGTTTCTTGATGTATTTGTTTTAATATGTTTTTATTGTTGTATTTTTCTTTTTCTTTTAGATGGGGCACTACTGTAATGTAAATATATTACTGTTGTATTTTAATATTTGTGTTTTTATTTTTATTTCATGTATTTGATAAGTTTATAAAATTAAAAATTATTTGGGTTACTTGAAATTGAATTATGAATTGTTGATATATAATTGTGTAATTGTTTAATTTATTTTTTCTTTGTTATATTATTGTAGGGTATATAATCATGCCTCAAAGAAAGTATATTTCTGGATTTGAAAAAAGAAAAAAGAAACAGAGGATAGAACAACTTATTCAATCTCAATCAAGGGCTCTTGATAAGTTTATTACTAGTAGTAAACAAGTAGGGACTTCAAGCTTAGCTGAAGATAATTTGGTTGTAGATAATTTAATTGAAGAACATCCATATGATAATGAGAATGAGATTGAGAGTGATCAACATCCAAATGAAAATGAGAATGAGACTGAGAGTGGCCAACATCTAAATAAGAATGAGACTGAGAGTGATCTGCATCCAAATGAGAATGATAATGAGACTGAGAGTGACCAACATCCAAATTTGAATAAGGAAATTGAGCATTCAAATATTTATGATCCTGGTAATTGGGGAGAAATTGATCAAAATATGAGAGACTTATTAGTTGAAAAGGGCCCAATCAGAAATTCTATTGTCAACTTTCCACTAGATGATCATAACAGACATTTCTCATCCTCTTATTACATTCAACATCTATCAAATGGAGAGAAACAAGATAGAAAATGGTTAGTATATTCAAATATTTGTGATAAAGTGTATTGTTTTTGTTGCAAGTTATTCAAGAAAGATAGAAACATGTCTCACTTGGCCAGTGATGGATTCAAAGATTGGAAAAATCTTAGTGAAAGACTTAAGAGTCATGAATCTAGTGATGAACATATTAGTTGCATGAGGAAATGGATTGAACTCAGTATGAGATTGGGTAAAAATGAAACCATTGACAAATGTGCTCAAGATGTAATCAACAAAGAAAAAGAACATTGGAAACAAGTATTATTAAGGATTCTTGCTGTTGTGAAGACTCTTAGTGAAACTAATATGGCATTTCGTGGGGATAATGAGAAGATTTATCAAAAGCATAATGGAACTTTTTTGAAAATTATTGAAATGATTGCTGAATTTGATCCAGTAATGCATGAGCACCTTCAACGTATCCAAAAAGGTGAGATTCATACTCACTATCTTAGTCATAAGATACAAAATGAATTTATTCAAAGGTTGGCAAATAAGATCAAAAATGTTATTGTTGAAACAATCAAGAATGCAAAATACTTTTCAGTTATACTTGATTGTACTCCAGACACAAGTCATGAGGAACAAATGTCTCTTGTTATAAGGTGTGTGGATACTTCAACATCTCCAATAGAAATAAAGGAGTTTTTTATAGAATTTTTGAAAGTTGATGATACATCTGGGGAAGGACTTTTTAATGTGCTTTTAAAAGTGTTGAAAAATCTTGATCTTGATATTGGAGATATAAGGGGACAGGGATATGACAATGGCTCTAATATGAGAGGGAAACATAAAGGTGTACAGAAAAGGTTGATTGATGTAAATCCTAGAGCATTTTATACACCATGTGGTTGCCATAGTCTTAACCTTGCACTTTGTGATATGGCTAATTGTTGTTTTCAAGCAAAAACATTTTTTGGAGTAGTGCAACGCATTTATGTTTTGTTCTCTTCTTCTACAAAGCGGTGGAATATTTTCAAGGATAATGTAAGAGGTCTCACACTTAAGCCATTGTCATCAACACGATGGGAGAGTCATGTTGAAAGTGTCAAAGCAATAAGGTATCAAGCTCCAGAAATAAGAGATGTTTTACTTTTATTAGCAGATCCGGATGAAGATAATAAAATATTAAGTGAAGCTAAGTCCCTTGCTGAATATGAACTTGAAAATTTTGAGTTCTTGGTTGGTATGATTATTTGGCACAATCTATTGTTTGCTGTTAATACTGTTAGCAAGACTTTTCAAGCTGAAGACATGAATATTGATGTTGCTATACAGCAATTGAGAGGGCTTATTACCTTTTTTGAAAGTTATAGAGAAAATGGATTTGTTGAAGCCATAATTGAAGCTAAGGAAGTTGCATCTACAATGAAAATCCAACCAATATTTCGGGAAAAACGTATCATTCGTAGGAAGAAACATTTTGATGAGAATGTAAGACAAGAAATGACACAATCTGCAGAAGAATCTTTCAGAATAAATTACTTTATGTATATTATGGATCAAGGTATTTCTTCACTGAAGAATCGATTTGAGCAGTTTCAATTATATGAGCAAAAGTTTGGATTTTTATTTGATTTGAAGAAGTTAAATTCTATTAGTGATGAATGCTTGAAGACCTATTGTGACAAACTTGAGGAATTTCTTAAATATGAAGAACTTTTTGATATTGATGGTAGAGATTTATTTTTAGAATTGAAGGTCTTGAAAGAACAGTTTCCCAATGAAACGAAGAAACCGATTGATGTGTTAAATTATTTGAAAATAATGGATGGTTGTTTTCCTAATGCATATATTGCATATAGGATATTATTAACAATACCAGTCACAGTTGCCTCTGGCGGAAAAGAAGTTTCTCAAAGTTGAAATTAATCAAATCTTACCTTTGGTCAACAATGTCACAAGAAAGATTAAATGGGCTAGCTCTGTTATCTATTGAAAGTGATTTAGCGAAGACTATTAATTATACAGATGTGATTAGTGATTTTGCAGCAGAAAATGCAAGAAGAACAAATAAACTCAAATGATTTTTAAGGTAATTTGGCAAATTAAATATTCAATATTATAAATTTATATTTCTTTTATTTTTTATGATTAACATCTTTTTTTACTTTTGAATTGCAGAAGAAGATGAAATTATCTTTTCAAAAGATTTATTTTACTTATTTATGAAGACAATAATTTATATCAGGTATGTTATGTTATCTAGTTTATTTTTTATTATTGTGTATTCTTTTAATTTATGATTTCGATAATAATATATGTTTTAAATTTTGTATTGTTTCTATAATTATAGTAAAATAATAATAGTAATAAAAATTAATAGTTTAATATATAAATACAAATATTATTATTATTTTAGAATATAAAGGAAATAAGGGCCCCAAACTTAATCACCGCCTTGGGCCTCCTAAATCTCGGGGCCGGCCCTGGAGATTAACAGAGTTAGGGCTATATGCGTAGCACATGACGACTGTATACGTGACGGCGTTATGTGCTGCCACATCATTGGATTAAACAAAGTATTTTCAAACTTTGAGGGAAGTTATGTTCAAAAATAATAATAAACGTTAAAAAAATCAGTTAATCTTTTAATATAAGTGACCACCAACCACGATGATAAATAACTTATATTTGATTTTCATTGTTTTACCCAAAATTAATTTTAAAAATTGTATATAATTTGCCTTTCATATACTGTGTGTTTAAAATTATATATATAAGGTTGTTGGAACGCCATGTGTCTTCTCGAGAATCAGTACCTCTACATTGGGATAGGGGAAGCCAGCAGTCCGTACCAAAAAAAGTTGATGGTCCCTCATGACAACCTTTTTTTTCCATGAGAATCTTATAGTGGATATTTTAAATTTCCCGCTCAATTAAATCAAATAATAATAATAATAATTTAAAATAATATATATATATATATATATTTGTCACGTTTGCAAGGTGTTAATTGCATGGAATTGTTGTATGTATTTACGGATTTGTATCTAAAATTTCTTGAGTTTTTCTTGATCGTCGTTGAGCAACATTCCGAGCAATAAACTCACTTGTAATGATATTTTGGATTGAAAATTAGTTTTAAGACACAAGAGACAAAAAATAGAAATAACAGGTTTAATCGCATTTAATTTTGAGAAGAAACAAAAAGATTATGGGCAAAATACTTTTTAATTGTAAAAAATCAAAGTTAAACAATAGTCAACTCTAGATGACATCAAATTGGATAGTAATCTAAAATTTTAAATTCCTAAAAATTTTCATATGTGAATATATATGTGTAATTTTATTAGATATTTGCTAGGATGATATTATTTTAAAAATAATAAATCTCGATAAATTTAAAATTATTTATAATTAATAAAAATTTATTTAGATTCACAGTTTTTAAAAGTAATAATATTTTCAAAAATAACACATATTAACCAAATAAGACCTTATTTACACTAAAAAAACTGAGATCTTGAAGTTACTTCGATATATAGTTCGAGATCTCAAACTATGTTGGTGACTCAAAGTGTTATTTGTTATATTGAACTGATGTAATTTGGCAACTTAGACAACGACTGTGTATGTTATCACCATTAGGGGTGTAAAACGGGCCAGTCCGGCCCGACCCTGCGTTTTAAACAAATCAGGCAAAGTTTGGCCCAGCCAGGCCCACAACAATCCATGGGGGCCCGCATGTTGGTTAGTATTTTTTGATTTATTTTTTATTTCTTTAAAATTTAAAATTAATCAATGTAATTTTATCAAACTAATATTATTTAAATTTTGTTTTATAATTATTCTTATATGAAATCTAATTACTCAATTAAAATTATATAATATAATATATGTATTAAATTTTAAAATATTTATGGATAAAATTGAAAATTTTAAAAAAAAAAAAACACACACACCAGCCAACCCGCACGAGCCAGGCCTAAACATGCCAACCCATTTAGGCCTGCATTTTAAACGAATCGCGCTTTGATCGGCCCGGCCCACCCCAAGCCCGCGGGCTTGAGCCTGTTTTACACCCCTAATCATCATGCCTAATAACATCAACAACTCTGTACAGAGATTTAGTATTCAGCAAGTTATGGACTCGTACAAAAGGCTTGGATATGTCATTAGCAACTCTGAATACGTCATTAGTAGGCCTATTGATGATATCAACCGTTTTGGATAGAGATTCTGATTCAGCAGGCTTCGGACTCATCATTAGAATGCTTAGATACGTCATCAATAGCTCTAGATATGTCATCTAGTAGGCATGGTGATGTCAATAGCAGTTTTGGATAAGGATTTTGATTCGACAGGCTTCAGGAACAGGTGTGGTCACGTCACAACTTTGCATTTGTTATCAATATTTAGCAGGCTCTTAACTTGCCATTGGAAGGTCCCAATACATCATTAGCAGCTCTAGATGCGTCATCAGTAGGACTCGAAAGATATTCTAATTCAATAGGCTCCGTACTCATCATCAAAAGGTCTATTTGTTGGGAAGTTATCCCACATGAAAAGAAAGGGGGGAAGCTAAGGGCACTAGCAGCAGCTAGCCCATTAGTTTCCCTAAATTTATAGTTTTAAACTACTTTTTGCTTCCCTATACAAATATACATCATAACAGATTCCCTAAATTAAACTCTATATTATTAAAATAATATTTTATATCACTTATTTTATTTAATAATAATTTTTTATATATAATTTAATATGAAATAAAAGTTAATGCTATGGGAAATGTAAAAGAGAGGGGTGAGAGAAATTTTTAAAATATAATTTAATAATTATAGGGAATGAATAGTATTTCCCAATATATTAGAAAATACTGTACAAACCTTATAGAGAAAGTTAAATATAGGGCATCTGCTGTGGGAATGATTTTATGACTTTTTAACTTTTTTTCCATAAATTTAGGGAAACAGACTTATATAGGGAATCTGCTACTAGTGCTCTAAGGAGTTAATAGGTGAAGCATGCCTAAAAATGTCACAACGCGTTTTAAAGTCGTGCGGACTGATGTGTCGAACCCAAATCGGACAATTTTGTGACATGTGGGTGGGCATGCATTTTGGCCCAATCCTAAAAAGTGGTGTCAAAGCCTGGTTGTCCCCGAAAAGGTATTTCATGATATCGAAATTCTTCTCGATATGGTGTGATCGAGCGGCATGTCCCATAGTGTACGGCGGTATTAGATTGGAATATAAACCCCTATCATCAGGTGATCTCAATAAGAATATAGATTGAGGGTGAGCTGCAAAGAAAATTCCATGATGGTCTCACATGGTGGTAGCTCAGATCCATAGGTATGTCCTATGATATGGTTCAATGTGTGAAAAAAGGAGAGATAGTTGGGAAGTTGTCCCACATGGAAAGAATTGGAGAAGTCAAGGAGGTTAATGTAGTGGAATAAGTCCAAAAATGTTACAATGCGTTTTAAAGACGTACGGGCCAATGTGGTAAACTTAAAGCGAACAATATTGTAACATGCAAGTACGCCGGCACCTTGACCCGATTATAATACTATCATCGTCAATTATGGATAAAAAAATTATGATTTAGTAGGCTTTATATACGACATCACCATTTCTAGATAAAGATTATGATTTAACAGGCTTTACATATGTCATCAGCATTTATGGATACATCATAAGCAACTCTAGATAGGGATTCTGATCCAGTAAGCCTTACATATGTCATCATCTAGCTATGGTCTGTTACTAAGTGTACACGTCAATTGACACATCAACAATCTTTGCCCCATGACATCCACATCATCACCTCAGTTTAGTTTTAGAGCATCTCCAATTTTTTCTAGCTAAAGCTATATTTAGCTTGCTACAGTATTACTTTAGCTAAGGTTACTCCAATCCTATATCATCTATATTTTTATCTAATTTTTATTTTTCCTAAACTATCCAATTTTCCTCCACCTACCAAATCCCTCCAAACTTCACGCCCCTGTTTCTTCCATTTCCGACCACTAGCAAATCTGTACAAACAACAACAAACACCCTACATCACTACCTCCAAAACGCAGCAGCCATAGATGATTTCCTTTGCAGATCTGGGAAGAGATGTCAGTGCCTAGTGGGGAGGAGGACGTAGCGGGAGACGCCGAGGAGGGGGGTGCGACGGCCGTGGGAAGGGGATTGTGGGGAGGGGGTCGAGGCGAGAGACGTCGTGGGAAGGGAACTGTGGGGAGGGGGTCGAGGCGAGAGACGCCGTGGGAAGGGGGTCAAGGCGAAAGACGCGGGGGGGGGGGGGGGGGTTTCGTTGCGGGGGGCCGGGTGGCGCGCGACAAGGAGTATGGGGCGGGGGGTGCAAGACGGGGGAGAATAGGAGGAGGGGGCGTCGATCTTGCAAGGGGGAGCGGCAGGAGGGCCAGGCGTCAATCTCGCGACAGGGGGGACAAGGGAGGGGCAATGAGAGAGGAGGGGAGTTGGATTCACATAGAGGACATACTAGGAATTTAAAAAAGTTGGGAGTGATAAGCTGAAGTGGCAGCCTTAGCTATAAGTAAAAAATAATCTATATTTATCTATTTGTTTTACTATAGCTAATCATATAGTTAATGCATTAGAGATCAATTTGAGCTATTTGTTGCTATAGCTTTTGCTATAGCTAATAAATTGAAAGTGTTCTTGGTATCTTCAATCCTTCTTATGGCATATATTAAATTTATGATATATTAATTTTAAAATTAATTTGAGTTTTTAAAATTTAAAATTAATTAAAAAGTGAATAAAACTATTAAATCAATTCAGTTTGTTTATGTTTATTATTCTTATTATTAAAAACACCGAGCCCCGGATCGTTTGAACCGGTATCCGATTCGGTGCACGCACGAATATTGACGACGAAGCCAGTTGCACCGATGCTTCGATTCTCACTGACAACAGGCAACGGAAATTAGGAGACGTGGACCACCCTGAGGTTGGAAATGTCACATAACGCGAAAACGACAAACACAAAAACATGTTTCACACGGATCTATAGTATTGAGTCAGCGGTCATCGGGTTTGAATTAGTGTACGGACGGGATTGGCATTGCCTTCAGGCTTCAAGTTCAAGTTCAAGGGATGTGTGAGTTTGAACTGGCATGCAACTACGCCCAGAGTCCAGACAGTTGGCCACAACTGATGGCAAATTGTCAAATTACGGATATGGAAAGGTTTCGTTTGATGAGAGTGTGAACTGTTGTCCTCTTTGATTATGGTAGGACCTGGACCCAATGTTTTGGATGAGTAATCCTTGGCTTACAACTCTTCTTCCAGTTTATTATTATTATTTTTTTTGTAACCCTCCATTTGATACTGATCTAATCTTGAATCGTTTTTAAAAATGGTATGTTTGTTGTAGTATTATTTTAATTTAATAATAATATATATTTAAAAGGGTATGTGTCATAATTATTTTTTATATGATAAAGGAAAATGACTGCCGAATTGGCAACTGAATATCAAATCATAATTATTTTTAAAAATAAATATATTTAGACTTATCCAGCGGTTTTCAAAAACACCAGTACACCACAAATATTTGAACCAACTTGGTATTTTTCAAAAGCACCGGCACACCACTAACTTTTTTTCATTTAAAATTAGTGCTGAATTGACATGAATTATATAGGAGAAATTAAAAAGTATATTTTGAAGCCGACATGATTAGCTCATAGCCTTACCAATAGATTGATATTCATCATTAATTAAAGTTCATTATATATATATATATATATATATATATATATATATATATCATAATGCTCATAAAACAAATTCAAGAAAGAAAGAAATGAAAAAGTAAGGTAATTTTCATAAATTAAAACTAATTTCAATTTTAAAAATTACAATTTTAAAATGAATAAATTGAAATGAATAGGCCCACTTTGTAATTTACAAGATTAAAAAATTACATTCAAAATCCATATCACTTTTAATTTATTACTTTTATTTTACTTGTTATATATATATATTAACAAGTTGCAATAATTACATAATTGATTTTGACTCGGGGGTAAAGGCCTTTCTCTTACGTGACTTTTTGGTTCTATTTCTCATTATTGCAAATTATGTCAATATATGAGCATTTCAAGTTTTATTTTTATATATGTAATTCCCTACATATTTAAAATAAAGAAAAAATAAAAAACACGTGTCATGTCACAGTAGAGTAATTAATTCTTTAATTTTGAAAAATGTCATGCTAACATATTGATGATTTTTTCGATGGGACTAGTTCAATTGGTAAAAAATAAAATATAATAAAGCTGAAGTGATAGGGGAATTGAAAACTGATCGTGATATTTTAAGTGGAATATAATATTAAAAAATTAAATTGACAATTTCCCTTTTTTTACATTGATACTTCTGACAATCAAAATGAAATGATTCAGGTAAGAGAAAAAAGTTTACCAACCAATGAGGAATTTAGGGCAAAGCTCACCTCAAGTAGTGCCGGTCATGGGATGGTAGTGCGGGAACTTAGAGCATCTCCAACAATAATATGTATTTTATCTTCACATGTAGAGAATTTTTTATTCGTGAAGAGTATTTTTTTCTTCTAACTCCAACAACACTCTTCATTTCAACTTTATTTGTATTAAAATAATAAATTTTATTATATTTTTAATATAATAAACTTTCATTTGGAGAGAGAAGAGAGGAAAGAGAAAATAATAAATATTAAAATAATATGTGAAGAATGAATAGTGACTCTTGAAAAATGAAGAGTAACTATAGCTTTTTCTACATGTGGAGAGTCAAATAAAGAGTTTGTTGGAGCTTGTTTTTTGCATTTGGCTCTCTATTTGTAGACAATAGAGAGCCTCTTGGAGTTGCTCTTAAGGAGGAGAAGAGGTATATGAGTATATTTTAATTTATGTTTAATTTTTTTAATATTTAATTAAATAAAAATGAAGTGTTATTCAGATTTTTCTCGTGTCATATTTTTCATGATGTTGTAAGAAAAAATATATTTAAATTTAATAAATTATTTTAGTCTATCAAGTCTATCTCGAGCATAGACTATCTCCTCCAAGTCAATGTGGGCATAGGCTATCTCATATACGAATGGGAAGTTCTCAAAATTAACATTTCTTATAGTAAATTTACTAAAATTTCACTCGTGATGTCTCTATCCTTTTTTTTCTTAGTTTTTGATCAACAACATATACATGATATTGACTCAAATTAGACTGTAAAATCACTTTAAATCTTATTATTTAATATAGCCTCTAAATTTGTTGTTTTTAATTGGTGTTTAATCAACAATATATGTGATGTTAATAAAAATTTATATTATATGTGATATAACCTTTAATTAGATATTTTAGATAAATTTTCTCAAGTTTTTAATATTATTTTTATTGGACCAGTTTTTTTTTCAAGTTTTTATTGACTTTTTTTTTACTTATTTTTCAGCTTAGTAGATAGTTGTTTTATTCTTGTTGTTGTTTAGTTATTTTATTTTTATTGAAGTTGTGGTTAGTTTGCTCATGTGTTATGATAACGTACATTTATTATGTTATTCTAGGTTATATTTAGGGTGTTTTAGAGTGTGATTAAGGCTTATTTGTATCATAATTTGCATACATTTGCTCTAACCCATAGGAAGACACTGCTTGTACTATATTTGTGTTTTAAGCTGTTTTGACAGGTTTTTGGGAGATATTTACTTATACACATCAACTAGATCACCCTATCTACCTAAGAGGAAGCTTTGATTAGAAGATTAACACAAAAGAAGGCAAAATAAGAGCTGCATGTGACATGGTCATTGTCACGGGCAAAGAGTTAACTGCATGGGAGCCTTCTAAATGATTATAGGAAGCTTGGGGTTGATTTTCAGCTCATTTTGAGGTTACACGTGACAATGACCTTTGTCATGTGCAATGGTATTTTTGCATAGGAGCTTTCAGATGACGTTGTAAAGCTTGTGGAGAAGTTTGAGGCCACTTGGAGGCTGCACATGACAATGATGACCTTTGTCACGTGCGATTATGTTTTTGCACCATCTGTTTTGTTTTGTTATCTTTGATGATTTTTCTCTATTGAACCTAGTTCAAATTCTGTTTGGTTTGAGTTTTATTGAGAGTTGAAGGAAGAATGGATGTCATTTACTAAAACTACGTTGTTTTGGTAAGTGACAGTGGCACTAGGGCACACTTTATGCATGACTGTAGCCCTATAAAAGGAGAGATCTTGGAGAAAAAAAGGCTGGAACACATTTTTGGAGACGAAACGTGCAACACATTGTGGAGAGATGGCGGCATCCGGAGCGTGAAGGCAAGGGTTTTCGCGAGAGAATGAGGAGTCTTGGAGTTGTTCATCATCTCTCTCTCTCTCTCTCTCTCTCTACTGCGATATTATGTTTTATTTTAAGTTTATGATTGTAAGGATGATTATGGGGTAAAACTCTCTTTCCAGGGGAGCAATGTAGCCCCCATGACTTGTAATACTTTTGGTTTATGGATTTTGCTTGTTGATTATGGGAAATTCTATTTCATATTTAGTTCATCATATTTGAATGTTTAATCTGATTTATGCATGATTAGATGATCTCGGCCCTTATCTAGGGTGAATTATGATGAATTAGGTTTGATAATTGCATGATGGACCAAGTCTGTGATTGTTAGATAGGTTGTTTCCCTTTGTATCTTTTATTCTCATGGACCAAATGGAATAAAAGGCTTAAACTTTTCTTAACATGGATTAAGTGTAAGATTGGTGAGTAATGATCACTATGAATATGAAATTAATTAAATTGTTTAAGAACAATTATCATAACCAGGAATATTACAGGGCATTGGGTGGTGAAGTTGTGACCTAGAACCTTTAACTTGCTATCTATCTCCAATTTGTGCCAAAGTTTCTATAGATTGCTATTTTTCTAGATTCAGTGCTTTGCATGATTCAGTATTTAGAACTCAATTCAAAACAAAACATCATTTGTTCAGGCGTAAAATAAGACTTATTAGCTTAGTGTTTGCTGCTTGACAGCATTAGTTACCTCTTTGTGGGTTCGATAACTGGAGTTTAAATACTCCACTTTATTACTTGACTAGTGCACATACTGCAAAACTTATTAAATCAATTTACTTAAGTCATGTTACCTGATTTTTTTCTTGCTTTGTTTACTAAAATATCGTTGTAAATGTTTTTTGATTTTTTTTTAAATTTTATTTGAAATAAATAAATAAACAAAATTCAAATTGCAAAATTTAAATGGACAAGATTCATATATTTTAATTTTAAATGTTAATATTGACAATATATCATTACTAACTTTTGATATTATATTATTGTTATGCAGTTATGATTATGTATTGATTATCAAACTCCAATAAAAGATAGCATTGTTCCACATTTTATCTCAGCCTGTCACGCCCCCAAATTCCAGGGAACCCGAAACCAGAAACATGACTTCCCTTGCCCACCTTTGAAGGGTCAAGGGGTTGGTGACTAGCACCAATAGAGACTACACCTGGTCTTATCTTAATCATTCAACTACGTATAGTCATACATCGAGGGTAATCCTGTACTTTTCCATATATCATCATGCATACAATAAGTCGAACGTCATACAGACATCACATCACAAATAGTATGCAAATACATCGACATCACAAAGGACCCATGTCCAGGATATCATACAAAACAATATAGAATATAATCTTTATTATACATCGAGTAGTGAGCGTTCTCCTGAAAGAAAGTCTTCCACTAGTCTCGAGTCACACTGAAAAAGGTAAACAACAAGTAGGGGTGAGCGACAAGCTCGATAGGTGACCCCAATACTCTACATCATGCAAACATACAAGTCTATACTACATGCTCGTGTAATCGTGCACTTGTGTAGTGTACACAATCATCGGGGACTCAAACTTGCAAACAAACATCAGGACCCGGCCTGCCCATACAGACGACTTGTTCACGATCCTCAATAGGATCCCAAGCTTAGGGCACTCGGCCCTACCACGATCTATATGCCCGGACACGGTGCCACACGGTCTGCCCATTGGTACATATGCACTTCATGGTCACAACGCAATATGCCTAGCCACGATGCCACACGGGCTTGCCATCGGCGCATATACTGCCCCGTCAACCATATAACATCATCTGTGCTCCACGGTGAGAACCCAACAAGTCATAGAGCCCAAGCCCCAATTCCTCGGACCAACATACCAACACCAATATGGCATTAAGTGTAAGACCCTCAAAATTTTCTAACTATTTAGGTTCTTCCTTAAATAGTAATAATAATATAATAATAATAATGTCATTGTTAACAATAGTTAGAAAGGATATTTTAGATATTATCACGATAAAAATAAGCACCCAATATAGTCATTCAAATAGCATGTGACTAGTAAGTAGCCGTTAGAATAGTAACTAGCCGTTATGAATAGTATCCGTTTGGACTTCCATAAATAGGTATGAGTATGAGATTTTATTTATTAGAGAGTATAGAAGTAAGAAGAAGAATAATAAGAGTTATGACATCAAGTTCTTAAGTACCGCCATCCGAAAATAGTGTACGAGATGAAGATCGGCGAGCAATACGACTTGAAGTTACAAAATTATGCTTTGCTTGTAGATGAGCTAAATGCTCGTGTCCAATGGCTGCAATATAATGTGACAAGACACGGTGAGAAGTTTGAGGTTATTCGTGTGACAACTACGACAATGTTAACAGAAGGGTTGTGCGAAATTCTACTGTAGAAGGCCAACATGTCCTACGCATATATCGTAATATAATTCAAGAAATTTTACGAAGACCATAAAATATGATATTAATGTTTATGTTTAGGTTTATAATATTTTATGTTATAATGTTATCTTACTTTATTGTTTATTGATTACGCGATTATATTATTTTATCTGCGTTAATATTAAATACATTATAAGAATAAAATAATTTCTTATACGTCATAAAAAGTTTAGATGCTATATATTATGGTATTTAGTTTCTTAAACCAAATTACTATGAATAAGTAAGTATTACAGCCTTAACTTTACCAAAAGTATAAAACATAGGTAAAGCCAAAAAATTTGAATGAGGCAGATTACGAGGTCTCATTCAAAAATTCATAACTTGAATTATACAGATCCAATTGACATGAAACCAAATCCCATTTGTTCATTTATGACTTAGATAAAGCATATATAAATTTCATAATTTAATATGAATCTAATCAATTTCAGAAGTTAAAATACTACACATAGGTTCGGTATGAGCGGGTAAACAATTTAGTATGACTTTAAAATTCAATAACTTTTGTTATACATATGTAAAAATTATAAAATTGATACTCATTTGTATATATTTGGGTCAGTAATGCAATACAATTGGCCATTTGTCAAAAACTATAAAATTAAAAATGTTATAATTGAAGTAGTAGGGAGTACACCAATGTGGACTTTTTGATGCCAAAGGAACCTTCTAGGTTAAAAAGTCTTAAAACATTTTTTTAAATGGTAGGAGGAGATACTCATGTTTTAATAAGGGATAATGGGAGGAAAATAAAGCATTATATATATTTTAAATAATTTAATTTAATATCAAAGTCAAATTAGTACGCTATTTTTTACACTATTACACTACCCCTTTACCTATAAATAGCATGCCTCACTTCCCTTCTCAAGCACTCTTTCCATTCAAATAAGCCACAAAACTCTCCTCCAAATACTCCCCAAAAGTTCTATTAACACCCCAATAGTCCTCCAAGCCTTCTCTTCTCTCAATCTTCCTCTCACTTGTTGGAAGTCCCAAAAGGTAAATATTTCAAGCATATATTAATCATGTTCTTGGAAGGCTAATCCTCCTCATACATATATATATTATGGATGGCCTTGCCCCTCAATATATATATATATATATATATATATATATATATATATATATTTTTTATTAAATAATACGTATATGTTTATATATAGATTATTATTATTCCATGGAAGGTTAAGCCTCCTCATACATATATATATATATATTATGGATGGCTTTGCCCCTCAATATATATATGTATATGATATGTATATGTGTATATATAGATTATTATTATTCCATGGAAGGCTAAGTCTTCTCATACATATATATATTATGAATGACTTTGCCCCTCAATATATATATGTATATTATATATTATATACGTATATTATATATGTATATGTATACGTATAGATTATTATTATTATCATGAGAAGTTTTTCCATCATAATATACTTATATATGTCTCTCAATATATTATTTATGAATATACTATTATTATTAAAACTAAAATATTAACTTTTAAATTTTGTTTCAAGGTTTATAAACGCGGAAGACAAAAAGATTGTAAGGATCCCCTCTCCCTTTCCTTACCATGATCTCCGACGTGGAAATTCATTTCATATTCCTTCTCTATATTTCTATCTCAAGATTTCTCCTCATAATATTATTTTAAGAAGAATTAACTTTCTTTGGCACTTCTTGGAAACTTGGTAATCTAATTTATTGAATAGTGAATACCCCTTTTACTTATCGGGGCTATTATTGCAAGACCTTCCTTTACGTTGAAATTTACCATTGATGTGATTATTTGAAAATTTGTGAAGATATGTTTTATGTTTGGTAATATGTTTATGGGTGGTTCCGAAAAGACCTCCAATGCATTGGGTAAAGAACATCACTGGAGAGTGTCAATCCAGTTGATAACAGGTTATGCATGACATCTAGGTGGTGAACCTAAATGAGTAGATATTCTTATTCTTTCATGAGTTGATTATTCTCCATATATTATTCGTTACTTTTAACCTTCTTGGCTATTGAGCTCATTTCCTTCATGTTTTCTTCCAACTCGAGGGAACTAGGAGAAAACAAGGATGCTAGGATAATGGTGTCCAGAATGCTTGGAATAAAATCATAAGAAGATTATACATGTAGTATTTATATGTCATGTAAACTATAATGGGTTATCAACACCTAGTCTTTAAACACTAAACCTTAGAGATCTTGTGATGAGTCTTGATGTAATAAATAAACCATCGAATTTATGTTGAGCAATAGATTACTATTCATATAATTGTAATATCTTATTTGTCTAACGCACCCGGTCTGGAAGTCCAGATTTGGGGGCGTTACATTAAGGTTCACCATACTCCCTTTATAACTGAAGTCAGTCTTCACCAACCGATCATCATTCCTTGACCAAGGAAGGAGATACCCATAGGAGTTGTTTTCTTGAAATAAAAAGTCTCGGCATTGGGTTCCCATATCATAACTAAGATAATCCGATTTTTTGGGGATTTTTCTGAGATGTCTAACCTCACTTTCCAAAAATTCACCTCTACGAAAAACTGGATTTTTCAGACATTTTATACTAAAACCCAATTTTCCGACATAACGAAAGGGGGGTATTTCGTTATTTACATTATAATTTAAGTATAATATATGTAGATGGGCATAGGTTACAATGTAAATAGTCCAGTCCAGTGTTCAATTACACTGCTGGAGTAGCGACTCGTATCGCGGAACTGTGGTGCGCCTCGAAGACTCGAAGATGGAGCTGCGACTCGTAGCTGCGGAGCGCGGAACTGTAGTGTGCCTCGAAGACTCGAAGCTGGTCTTCGATATTCGACCTTCGGACTACGGGTCTACGGATCTACGAACTACGAACCTTCGAATTACGAACTACGAACTACGAACTTTCGACCCAACGACTTTGGATCTTCGACCCTTCGACCCTACGACCCTGGATCTTTGACCCTTTAACTCAGAACTTCGGATCTTCATCATTTCGACCTAGTAATTCGCTCAGGGTACTGTTCATCGTCGTTTTGCTTGTTCTTCGTCTGGAATCAACCCAGCAACCCCCAGACGTTCACAAACACACATTTTATGCAACAGACTACGATATCTACCTCAAAATGCGTCCAGAATGTCTCTAAATCGCACAGATAACGGTGAAATATGCACCAAATTGCAGATTTCGAAAATCTAGATCTAAAACCATATTTCCATGGTTGACTTCTCAACCCTCATGAAATATACATTTATATAACCCCAAAACCACTGAAACATATATCAAAGCGATATAAAATAGTTCTTAACCACAGATCTTATGCTAAACCATTAGATCTAACCCAAAATTGGATTCCCTCAAAACCTAGGGTTCATGCTTAATTTCATAAATCATGACAAATTCGTGTACACCAAAGATAGAATCAATATAAGAAATTCAAGGACACCTACTTAAATGATTCTTTGAGCTCCACGAACCCAAATCGCCAAGGCACCAAGCTCCAAGCTCTCTCGAACGCACAAACATGATAACATAAAAGTGAAAGCTCTTTTTTTCTGCTTATTTATATTTACTGCTAGTTATTGACTAATAACCGACCTAGTCAATAATTGACCTCCAAGGTCTCGAACTCCAAATTGAATCAAATTATAGTTAAAACGCTCGAAATGACAAGCACAACACTAAGCAAATATTATGACCGAAACACGTAAAGTCAACCAATAAACCCCCAAAAGTCAACAATCGGGTCAAATGGGGCCCGACTCCGAATCGGGCCTAGGTACAATCAAAATGCTCACATCGACGACTACACTACCGTCCGGATAGTTGCATTCCCACAAAACTACCCAAATACGAGTCTTTACACGACCAATCCATTTGCGGTCTCGTTGAGTGTGGGTACTAAATTGTCACTCTAAGAGCATCAACAATAATTTTGACATTTTTATTCAATATTATAGGGATGAATAGTATATAATTTGCATATTTTTAAAAAGCATCAAACATATCATTTTCTATTTCTATATACATTTATTTCTTAATTTATTTTATATTATTTTCTCTCTCATCCTTTTTATTTATTATCATCAATAAAAATATAACAAGTATAATAATATATATTAAAAAAATATAAAAAAAATATTTAGGAATAAATAGTAAATTTCTAAATATATGGATTTATTATTTATTTCTTTTCATTATATCTTATTTTAGAAAATCTGATGCGAATAAGATTTTAATAAATTTGTATATTTTTTTTTAAATTATTAAAAAAAATTAATTATATCAAACTTTTAAACACTTGTGCATACCGGTGAGTGTGTACTGTAGACTATTGTGTCCGCATGATTCATGTGAGACCAAACGTCAAACATAAAAACATAACACGTTCACTCTCGTCATACATTATACGGATAAAATGATACTCAATAAACTTAATTGCTAAATTGGTAATTATCAAGAATCCAATCAAATAGCCACTCGAGATGGATCAACTGACAACGAGCTGAGCCGTCATAAGGATTTTAGTTTGGTTCTTACGCGTAATAGTGCCTCTGACATATTTATTTTTTGAGTTTATGATTGGTAAAGGACAAAAGGAATCACAAACCCATAAAT
Source organism: Taxillus chinensis (assembly GCA_023512835.1). NCBI lineage: Eukaryota > Viridiplantae > Streptophyta > Magnoliopsida > Santalales > Loranthaceae > Taxillus > Taxillus chinensis. Next base: position 1,819,399 of record CM042086.1, read on the forward strand.
TTTATGACCATATCCACTTGATTGTAGAGTTATTTGGTCCGCCAACTAATTTTTTACGTCTTTCAAAACAAGCTGTAATAATAGTATTAATAATAATCAAATCAATAAATTTTAATTTGATTTTAAATTTTAATAAAAAAGGTGAAATAAAATTAAAATTAAAATTTTAAAAAATCAAACTTTAATTTAACTGGTCAAGTGACCAAATTATATTTTAACATTTTAAAATTAAATCGAACATCCAAGTTTGTTTGTTTATTATTATTATTATTATTATTATAAACACCGAGCCCGGGTTGTTTGAACCAGTATACGATTCGGTTGACGACAAAGACCATTGCACCGATGCTTCGATCCTCGTTGACAGGCAATAGAAATTCGGAGACGTGGCCCACCTGAGACTGGAAATGTCACATAACGTGAAAACGACAAATGGAAAAACACTAACCGGTCTAGATGTCACATGATTCACACGCGTACGGTACGAATCTATATTAGCAGTCACCGGGTTGGAAGTATGGAAAATTTTTCTGGTAATGCAACCTCCACGAACTGTGGGTGGTGTTTGTGATTGACTGGCATATTATTAGACGTGTTATTAATACAGTGCAAGTTTTAATCGTATAATACAGTTACATTAAATGTTAAAGCTACGGACAACGCTTGATTCCAAAAATACAGTGCAACGTTTAATTATATTATTGACTTGCAGAGACGGATTCAGGGGGGGCCGGCAGGGGCCAGGCCCCCCCACCCCCACGCCAAAAAAAAAGCATATATATTATTAGACATGTTATTAATATCAAACCATATAATTATGTATGGAAAAGTTGTTCACATGGGAGAATTTATTTTAATAGTATTATTTGTTTTATCATTACTTTATTAAAATAATAATTCTTTCAACTTATTCTAATTTTTTTTACTATTTTTATTAATTAAGGTGAGAAAAAAATAAATGTAAGCAAAAGGAATATATATATATATATATATATATATATATATATAATGTAAAGAGTAATAGTTTCGCTCTTTATAAATATTATAGTTGTTTTTTAATATAGAGGAAAAAATTAAAATACTAAAAAAAAATCATTTTTGAGTTTGATTACCTATATATTATTTATTTATCGACAAATAATAGAGTGTTCTTATGACTTGACATGTCACATATGCCGCATGAAATAAAAGTAAGGGAAAAAGCGACACGCGATTTAATCAGATAATCTACCGATCGAAAATCGAATATACCAATGTTTATTTGGACGGATTGACTAACCTTCAATCCGATCGGAAACCAAATAAACTGATTAGTTAAATAGTATAACACTTTTGGATGAGATATTTTTTCTAACACGGTAAGATTTTATGAATTAGAAGTAAAAGTTTATTGATTGTGTACTTTCTAGATTTAATCTAATGGTATTTTTGATAATGTCAATTTATTTGATTTGATTTATTAATATTAGATATTAGATTTTGTATTCTAGTTTATATTGATGTTGTGAATTTAAGGTAATAAATTGCGATTCTAGAATTGAGTAGAAAAATTATTAATCCGATTTAACCTCAAAAATCGAATAAGCAAAAATCAAATAAATTTAAAACCAAATAAACCGATTTGAATGGATTGAATAATTCTATCAATCCTGGGCTCGAAAAAAATCAAAAATTTAATTTATTAAAATAATATAATCTGTTCAAGCTGATGATTACTCTTAGCACGAAAGTTTCCTTTGATGAGAGTGTGAACTCTTGTTGGATTATGATAGGATTTTGTTGGAAAGTTGTCTAATAAAAAATTAGATAAGTTAAGAAGATTAATATAGTTGAATAAGCACAACTTCTAATAATACTTTTTTAAAGTTATATGAAATGATTGACAAATCTAAAACAAATAATATTTTGATAGTGCACTGCCACTTAATACTAACAGACCGGACCGAGCTCTTCTTCTACGAGTACGAGTGCATTTTTTGTTATTTTTCATTTTTCTTTCTTTTTTTATGTCACGAAGACGTATACAATTACTTCTTTAAATGGAACATGTGACGACAAGTCCCGCAAAATAAATCAGAGATTGCAAATAAAAAAACTAAGGAAACAAAAGGCTAGCCAAGACTCACGATCTGCTCGGCCATAATGGTAAGGCCCAGTCTACCATCAACGGGTCCAATAATTCTAAAAAAAAAAAAGAGTATGACACATTGATACTAATGAATAGGTGGGGTTCCGTGCCACCTAGAAAGAGGCCCCGACAGAGCAATTCTAATAAGATTATGTCTTTTATTTTTTATATATGAAATGTTTTTAATTTGTAGAAAAAATATTTTTTTATTATAATTTAATTTATATTAAAATAATTTTTTTTTTTAATGAAAAACCAATGCGCTGCCGTGCTACACCGCCTCACCTCAATCCGGTGCAATACTAGGTGCATGATACCGTAGAAGCAGGTCCATCAACATGGAATTTCAGATAAGCTGGAAACAATAAAAACTAGCTAGGGATGACTGAGTTGAAGACCTCCTCCGGCTTTCCCTTATTGCAATATGACGCACTCTCCCCATCGCAGCTGCTGCAGCTAGGTACTGATATTATATGATCCTAGCTCGAGCTCATCAACATTTGCACTGACATGGAACTATAAAGAATTGAACTTAAAAGAAATCAGTATACCCAGATTATTTCTTTCTAATTCAACAAAGTTAGCAGCCATAAAGTACACATCAACATTTATATATCTAAATGTATAGAAAGGGGTTGGGGTGGCCTGACATCAAAAGCCTAAAACTCATGATTATATGATTTTGTATTTCTATTCAATATGATTTTTTTCTTCTCAATATGATTTTTTTCTTCTATGATTTTTTTCTTCTCAAAAATTTTCTCTTAATAAACTACACAGAAAACTAATGATTATATACTTTAATTATTGGCTGAGATGCCTTTTTCTTCCCTCGTTGCTTTTTTAGGCACTCATTATGTTTTTTTTTAAATGATGGCCATTTATGCTACAGTTGTTTGGATGGAACAACACTTGCTTACCATTTAGATCCTGGCTCTTGATTTCGCGCAACTAGCTGGCTCTGCATCTGGCACTGACGCTAAATTAATCCATATCCCACCCCAACCCAAAAAAAAAAAAAGAAAAGAAGGAATCATTCATTCAAAAAATTACAATAGAAAACCACCATCATCATAAAGATCAATGATAAGAAATCATCCCAGGCCCAAATAGATATAAACAAAAACGTTACAAAAAATCATACGTCCTAAAAGGCCAAGATCAAGTCAGTGGAGAGAGAGATAGAGAGCGCTATGGAGGAAAGGGCTCGTAATAAGAGAAAAGAGCGTAGTGGAGAGATCGTGAGCCAACAGTGAGACGAAAATAATATGAAAATATGTAAAGGATTAATAGTTAATTTTTATTTTTAAAAAGTAAGAGTTTGTTTGAGTGAATTTTTTAAATTTATGGTAGAAAATAAAAAAAAAATTACCTGTTAAAAAAAATAATAATTACTAAAGCTTAAAAATCTTTCCCGCGTTAAAATCTAAAATAATAAAATAAAATCAACACCAATGAATTCAAACCATTTAATTTTACTCAAAAAACATATTCTTTATAAAGAAAGGAGAAAATTCCAAAAAATTAAAGTTTACCAATATATTTTGGAGCAATGTTACAAACAATGTAATTTTTGAATAACATGATAACATACTAATTTATGATAATGCTGCAAATTTAGTGTACGAATATTTATTCTATATTTTATATACAGCTATTTCAAAAAAATACTGTTCAACATGGGCAAACTAGGTATACCTTGAAGAAATCTTCTCAAAGTATTATTTATGTACGTGTACGTTTATGACATATTTTCATGCATGATTTAAAGTTATGGCCTATTATTTGAATTGGTGCGGTTGGGAAGTTTCTAAATTATATAAACCCCTTCAAAGGAGGACGTGGATTCTCACAAATGCATGTTTCGGGTCTAGACATACATTCCTTCATTTCGGCCTGCCTCCAAAATCTCATTGAAATTAATTAGTTTTCCTGCAATGGCGGCCATCAGTACAAGTGCTACCAGAGGGAAAGGAGGGTCATCTGTGAACGTGACATTGACGAATAAGGATGTAGTGGTCGCGCCATTGCCAGTTCGGAAGCAATGGTTGCCACTTTCCAACATCGACCTCACTGTTCCACATGTGTACGTCGACGTCTTCTTCTGTTACAAAAAGAACTACGCCGACAACAGCGTTATTAACGATTACGGAACCGCCACCTTTAATATACTGAAGAAAGCTTTAGCCGAGGCTATAGTCACTTACTACGCCTTCGGTGGAGAGGTGGTCACCAACTCGGTGGGTGAACCTGAGCTTCTCTGCAACAACCGAGGCGTCGATTTCGTAGAAGCCATAGCTGATGTGGAGCTCCGCCACCTCGACTTATATGACCCTGATCACACCATTGGAGGAAATTTCATCTCCAAAATTAAACAAGGCGTGTTATCCGTTCAGGTGAGCCAGTTGTCTTGGCAGGTTGATTATGTTAGCATGTTGGGTTATGATGTATGGTTTGGTAGCGTGACAGGCTCTCTAAAACCATTCGTTACGTACAATCCTAATGTACGTTATTCCCAACATTTTTGTTTAATTTACCAGATCATCATTGTCCCAATTAATGGATTAATTAAAGTTAGACAATATACACTCACAAAACACTCCTCATTTCATTGGCCGTCTTTGATCGCAATATGTATATAGTTCATGCAAATAACTCATCTTCGCATAATTAAGTGATGAACCTGATTAACGATTTACGATATGAGTGATACGAGATGCATGCAGGCCACGAAACTGAAATGCGGGGGACTGGTGGTAGCATGCACGTTCGACCACAGGATAGCGGACGCCTACTCAGCCAACATGTTCCTGGTGACGTGGGCGGAGCTGGCTCGGTCCAAGCCAGTACTATCTCTACCGCCACCCACTTTCGAGCGCTCACTCCTCAGCCCTCGCCACCCCCGGAGCCACATCCTTTCCTCCCTCGGCGACATGTACGTCACCGTACCCTTGTCCTCCGATCCAAAGGACATTACTATTCCGGCGGCCGCTAGCGCTGTCACCAAAAGTGAAAGCATTAATGTTGAAGAAGAAGAAGAAGAAGAAGAAAGGAACAGGTTGCTTTCGTGAGCCACATGTACTATGTGACAGCAGAAAGCATCGCTCAGCTCCAATCGCTTGCTAGCAGTACTGGCACCAGCAGGAGGACCAGGCTGGAGTCATTTAGCGCATTCCTGTGGAAAACGGTGGCCGAGTGCGCAGGGGAAGACATGAAGTGCGGCCTCAAAAACAAGACGGCCAAGATGGGCATAGTAGTGGACGGGAGGACAAGGCTGGGGAATAATGGCAGCTCCATGACCTCCTACTTCGGCAACGTGTTGCTCCTTCCGTACGGCGTGCATGACGTGGCGGAACTGAGGGAAATGCCGCTGTGCCACGTGGCGGACTCCGTCCACGATTTCGTGCAAGCGGCGGCCACCAAGGAACACTTCATGGGGTTGGTAGACTGGGTGGAGGTTCATCGCCCGGAGCCGACCCGAGCCAAGATATACTGTACCGGGAGCGAGGAGGGCCCGGCGTTCGTGGTGTCGTCCGGGCAGCGGTTCCCGGTGAAGGAGATGGACTTCGGATGGGGTAAACCGGTGTTCGGGTCGTACTATTTTCCTTGGGATGGGGATTCCGGGTACGTGATGCCCGTACCGAGTGCCGCCCGGGACGGCGACTGGGTGGTTTACGTGCGCCTCTGCAAACCACATTTGGACCGTTTGGAGAACCGGGCTGCCGCTGTCCTCAAGCCGTTGGTTTCCGATTATCTCAATTTGTAAACAGAGCCACGGTTGCAACCCCTCTGTGTGCTGTGTTTGCTTCTTTTGTACGTCCTTTTTGTTTTTTTTTTTCGAACCAGATCCTCTACATTAATTTCGGTGTACTGCACCATGTATAACGTTAATGTAGGAGGATCCCAACTCCTTTTTTATACATTCTATTATGTGATAGAATATATACAAATTCGGTGGAAAAATATCCCGCTGCACATTTTTTATCAACCCCTGCGAGGGTTTATCCCACTGCACATTTTTTCTCTCCCTTGTTTTTTTTTTGAGGCTGCGGCAGCCTGCAAGTGACGATGATTACAAAGTAAAGGTCTTGATTTTGGATTCAACCATTTTGTTTCAACGCACGCAAAGTGTCAATTTGCTTCTGAGAGAAAACAAACTGATGAAGAGCAATTTATTTTCACGGAATATACAAATAATAAACTGTTTTGTATAAATTATACTGTTTGGGTACAAGCACCACCCTTAATCCACAAATGATTAAGGTTAATTAGATCACAAATAATATGATAAAAGATCATAATCTTGTTTAAAACGTGATGCATGCATTATAGGGAAAAACCGAAAAAGGCGAACAAAAAATATGACTTTATACCATTCTGTGGGAATCTATTTGGAGCGCTTATGCATTATATTTATGCATTATTGGAGCCTTTTTATTCGGTGGAAAAATATGAACATATATTACTTGTGAGTTGTCATCTCCATTGAGGTCTGGTCGACCTATTTGAAAATAATTGGAGGGGCTGTTATAGGTTGTGGTGTATGCGTTGCAAGGTTGGGGAATGGGCATTGCATTTGGCGGTGCTTGCAAGCGGCAAGTATTTAATTATATAAGAGATGCACTTGTAGCGCCTCGGGATTGACGCATGCACCGTTATCAACTATTGGAACCTTTTCAATTCGGTGGAAAAATATAAACTAATTATTTTAAATTGAAATATCATTTTATATATTTTAAATTAAAATTTAATAATAAAAATATAAATTTGAAAAGATCGATAACATTAATTTACATACCCAGAAACTTTGAAATTTTAAAAAAATATATGAGCCCTCAAATAACACCCCATCCAAGCTTACAAGTTTGACCATCAAAATTGATAGTCTCATCATAAATTGTTATAATTTTTTCAAAATTTATAGATATGTAGATTTTATCATGATATTTAAACTTTTTTTAGTTTAAAGTATAAAAAAGAATTCCATTTTGTAATAGAAAATGTGATATGATGGGTTTAATAGAAAATAAATGAATGTATAGGTTGTCCATTTATTTTCTTACTTATTTAATTTTGTTTTAATTTTTAAAAAATAATTGAATGACTAATTTAATTTCACAATTAAGCTAGTGGAATTTTGATAAAATAAGACCATGCTCTCTCATTCTTAAATATCTAAGTTGTTGGATCTAATTACTTCACTACACTAAATTTATCACAACAATAGCATTAAATGAAACTTAAATTTTAAATCATTAAATATGCAACAGTGACCAAAGGATCTCACAATAAAAATGAGATTGCAAAATTTGATTTTATCATGACTCTATGGTATTAAGACTTCCAATAAGTATGTTTACATATAGAGGTTTTCAAAATCATAGTTAGATCCTTAAAACAGTTAAAGTTTCACTTGAGTTCTTTAACTTTCAAACAAATATAATTACGTCATTGAACTTTTTTAACGTTTGTAATTTTATCCATGAACTTTTCTATAATTGTGATGGCAACATCCTTTTGGTTAAGGGACAGCGAGAGAAATCAAAAGCGGATCACCAAAAAATATAATACAATTGAAATAATAATTTTATCTTGTAAATCTTCATAATAATTTTATTTTTAATTTATTTAACACTTATCATATATTTTTAAAATCTACAATTTAAAATTATATTTTATCAAACACTCACCTATTTATTTTTACAATAACATTATTTTTCTCAGCATAACTGTTGGACCCCATTTTATCCAGGTTGAATATATACATTCATTTGCTACTTTAAACTTTTTTTTCTATTTGTTATTTACTTTGTATAGATAAATAAAGAGATGTGATTGTTAATTCGAAGGGTGTATTTCAATGTCTCATTTAAAAAGGCTGTTAAATGCCAAAAATCCAGTCCCAGGTGATAAAGAATTAAATTTGATGACCAACGCCTTCGATCGCGCTTAATTCTGAGGTTAAATGAGGAAATTTTGTTCAAAACAGCATTTAGACCGTTAACGGTGGGCAAACGACACTCGACCTTTAAAATGACACCTCGGTTCAGGTCACAAACCTTATTTTCTTAATCCCCTCATAATTATGAGAATTTTGATGTATATATTACATATATTTGCTCATAAAGCTTATTTTCAAGGAAAACTTTTTTTGGTAATAAAGCGGTTTAGGCACGTGTAGTTTAGCTTTGACAAAAAATTAAGACTATTTTAAAATAAAAATGACACGAGATCGCTCTTTATGATGGCTCAAGTCCAAAAATTATTTTTTAAAATTTTTATTGAAAATTCAATTATTTTATTGATCCCAAAAACCTAAAGTATCAGTTAAAAACTATAAAACAGAGCAATAAAAATTTATTTTTAATTTTTTTATTCTTTTTCGGCCTATCCTTGGCCATATGTTATTATTCTGTTGGCTCATAATAATAAAACAAAACAAAAAATCACAACCACTCAAAAACCTTCACCCTTATCGTTTCTCACCTAAACCCAACGTCTTCTTCCTCTTCTCCACACTTATCTATTTGTGGTATAATTTTTTTGAAGCTCTCTTAGGGACACGTTTCTTTCCTCAATGGTGACAAAAACAACCAACTAAAATGCTCCCTCTAGCAGCTATTCCTAGTGGCAACATTCCTCAACAACCGGACAGTGACAGTTACGGTGCCTTCATTTGCTATTTCTTAGTAGTGTGCTTACATAAGCATGATGATAACTAGAGTTCTAGTTCCCATTGTGCCACTCCTAATCCAGTGCTCCTTTGTGAGATAGTTATGTGGATCATCTACCAATATAATGATCCTAACGAATGAGGTACATTTTCTTTATTTTCTTTTCTTACATCGAGGACACTACTATTTTTAAAGTGTGGGATGGGATGTTACACACTTGAGCTATTATTTTGTTATAGACATCCAACTTTTGGATTAATCACTAATTTTCTTACATGATAATATTTAGAAATCTTACATGTTCAAGCCATTTTGTCTCTTGAGATGTTTTTCTATCACAACTGATGATACTAACTTTTCACTTTTGCTTGCATATACTCAGTTTTATGCTTATTCTGCATAGGCTTTGGGAGCTTCTGATGATAACCTTTCGCCTTTCAATGCCTTCACTGTCCTTGATGTGGAGGGTGATTTGCCTCCTCTAGCCTTGTGTGGCATATCACATTTTCCTGTTCTTCTCATGCTAGGAGGCGATCTCCATCTCCAATTCATCCTGAAAAGCGACCTAGGGGGTAGGCCCTGAAAATGGCAATAAGGCCTTTATATTTTGAGCCCGTCTGTCCTAAAGGGCTAGCTATTTTCTGAGTAGGCCCTTTGTGAGCCACCCCTTTAATGCTTTTTGTTATTGGGCTTGTTTTTTTTTAATATGCCAATTTTCTATTATTGTTCTTTAAAGTTTTCCATACACTTTATTGTCTGACTTTTAGGCCTGTATTTTTTTTTGTAGGCTACCCTTGTGTGGGTTAAATCTTATATGAACTTATCTTTTCCTGTCTTTATGGGCCTTATTTTTATCTATGTTAGAGTATCCTTTGCCCTATGTCCTATTTAATTTTTTGTCATGTAATAAAAAATTTATTTAAAAAAAGTGTCCATTAACTATACCCTAAACATAGTTAGGGGTGACTTTAATGTTTTTTCTCACAATTAGATTTTAGTTGGGCTTATTCCAAGTGCGTCTGGATGAAAACCAGTGATAATACTCATTTTTCCTCTATCTTCCCTAGCTACCTCCCACCCTTCATAACATAAGCTTCAAACTCATTAACCTCCCTCTCCATGCCACCGAAATTTATGTTATTCATATTAGTCTCTTTATTTCTTATAATAACTTGTCTTTGAGGGTTTGAAAGTTAGCCATATGATAGGATAATTATTATGGAAAACTAATATCGGTACAACGGCATACACATCGAATAGAGAATTTTGATTGTGAGTGGGCCTGATTCCCTAAAAGTTAAAATGTTATTTTTTCTAAATTTATGAAGATTTTTGTGATATTTTCGAGTGGATTTGTGCAGGATTCGTTATTTGAGTATGAAAATATCTAGATGTTAATATACTCGTTAAATGAATTTTTTTTGACAATAATTAAATTTGAGTTGGAGTTAGGCCCCATAAAAGTATTTATGAGATTTTAATTATTTATTTGGTGTGTCAGCCAATCTTGATAACATTAGCCGGGGTATCATCTTTATGGAAAAATGACATCTTTACCTTGGTTTTATGAACCAAATTTGAATAACCAACTAACTCCATTTTAACTTTAGAACAAGACCGAAAGTTGTTTATCACTTTGTATCAAATGAGATTTTATTACGAAGGATCATTGAAGATTAAATTTGAATAATTATTTGACAACGTTCAACAGTTACACATTGAATATTTGATCGTGATAACAAATTAAAATACCGTTCCCAAAACCATTATGATCAAGATTTGAAGCTTCGACCACTTAAACAATTTCTATATAAAATCAAAGATTTTAAAGATAAAAAAAATAACGTTAATATATCCGATTAATTGATTGCCAGCGAACATAATTTGAATATATGTGATATCAAGAAAAAATGAACATTTTAGAAGTACTATAGATTTCAACAAACATTCTGCACCATTATCTTTAAAATTTCTTTTTTATTTGTTTTTATTACTTATTGCAAAGTATCTTTTTAAATTCATTATTTTATTTGTTTATTTGTTTAAGGACTTTCAGTATTGACTGAACCTCCCATCTGAAGTATTAGATCTTATCATTTGGTTGTGATCTTAAATAGTTGAGTTTGATAGTAAACTTGTAAAATTATTTGTATTGTAGTATCATAATAAAACCTTTAACTGGTTATTGACAAAAAAAGGATTATGATATATTCATTTCAAATATTATAAAAGTGTGCCTTAACCTTTTTAAGTTGTTAGTCTTTATAGTATTTCTTATCGTGAACTATTCACCCCCTCCAGCTCATGGAGCGACATTATATATACATGGATCGTGATAAATAGTGAAAATATATCATTGAGGAATAAAACAAGTGGTATGTGACAATATAGATAAGAGCAACTAACCCTAATATGGATAGACACTTAGCCTTAATATGGATAGATAAATAGGAAGATCAATAACAGACATATTTATAGGAAGCGAAGGGTCTAGAAAAGGTGTTATAGTAAGTTCAACACTTAAGAAAACCAAAGAGATAGAAAAACTTAGATTTTATTGCGAGAGATAACAAGTGTTCTTGTTGATTCGAAGGTTGAAGTGAAACAAATGTGGCGGGCAAGTTGTAGTTGAATATAAAATAAAAATAATCATTATAAGTAACATTCTTTTATTGTTATTACCTTTGTAATTGTTATAATAGCAAAAATATGGATAAATTATTCCTTGTAAAGGTTATGAAGTTTTAATAGTCAGTGTTATTATTATTAGATTGATTCGACAAAGGTTTTAGCATTGCCACTCGTGAAATAGGTTATATTTACTAAACAATGTATACCCTATTTTCTTTTTATTATACACATACTTTATTTTTTATTTTCAAAGCCTTACAATGGTATTAGGTAAGGTGTTTGGAAGATAATTGTGAGCAGTATTGTGAATATCATATCTACCATAGTTAGATCTGGAAATGGTTTAAGTATTACTGAACAAAGCATTTGAATTTTGAAGGAATACAAAACACTTTGTTGTTAAAGATATGACTTTGAAAGAGTAATACAAATTCAACCCCTTGCATGCATTACAAAACATAACTACTAAATGCTATTGAGAACTATAATTATTCTACTATTGAGAACTACAATTATCCTACTATGCACTACTTAATATATGATATGGGTTTTCCCATTAGGGGGTTTCTCACTAATGTTATATGCCTTGTCTCGCCTTATTACAAGTTGTGCGGGTTTTAATATACATTAGGAGCTATGAAGTGATCCAAGGGCATATCAAGGATCAAGGTGGAAGGTTTATTTATTAACTTATTTTTATATATTAGACTTATATTATATGCATATAAGTTATAATTGAATATAGTTTGAGTTATGTATGTATTAGTTATTTGTGTTTTTATTTTGTTCATTGTTAATTTTATTGTCGGGTGTGCATCATAGGTTGTTAGATGGTCAACATTTATGTTATAACTCAATTTAGGTATTATTGTAGAATTATGAAATGAAAAGTCTCATCCTGTTTTAATTTTTTTTTTTTTTTCAAAGCGAAACAAATACAATATATATAACTAGTAATATCATTTTATATATAACTAATTCACATATCTTGAAATGAGTTCATATATAAATGGTTATATTGAATACTAATAAAATCAAGGTAACTTTTAAAATTAATAAGTTTGGTTATGAGTCTTTTAGTCTCATATTTATTAATGATTATGGTTGGATAATCTCAATATATAATAATTAATGATTATACTAATATAGAACTAATAAAATTAATTTTAAAGTAATTATATGACCTAATGTTTAAATGAAATTTTATGTTTGAATTAAAATGACTCAAAATTGAGTTTGGTTATATGTTAAAAGATTATATCTAATATTAATTGTTAATTTTTTTATTACTTACTTAAAACAGAATACTTTTAATTTTGTTAAATATTTCAATATATTATAACTAAAATTACTATTTTGAAAATAAATAACTAAGCTTATGGCATATACTAATAAAACTAGTACCATAAAAAAGTAGGAAATATTAACAATAAAAAATATTTGAAATATGTTTAATTTTAAAAAATATTTGTCTTTGATATATCTTATATGGACTTAATTATAATATTTTATATTATACCTAAAATCCAATTATAATATATTATATACCAACAATTCAATTTAAATTTAATTATTTATTATGAAATTTATTAAAAAGTTTAATCTAAATTTATATTTATTTATAGGGCTCTAATATTCGAACGGAATTATCCATCAGATTCACCATTCGGATTGACGTAACAGCTGATGTATTTGCATATGTAAAATTATTATTTGTGTTTGTGGCAGATGACGTGTTTAAATCGGTTTGATGAATTTTGGTTTAATTTATGTCTTTGTCGATTGTTGCATTTGCGGAATATAACATGTTTACTTTGGTTCGAAATGAACTTTGGTTCAAGAAATAGGGCTTCGGTTTGGAAAATAGAAACTTCAGTTCAAAAAATAAGGATTTCAGTTTGAAAAAAAGGGATTTCGGTTTGAAAAGTAGGACTTTGGTTCGGGAAATAGGACTTCTGGTTCGAAAATAGGTCTTCGGTACAAAAAATAGGTCTTCAGTTCGTCAAATAGGGTCTTCGGTTCAACAAATAGGGCTTCGGTTCGGAAAATAAGGCTTTGGTTTGAAAAATAAGGATTTCGGTTTGAAAAATAGGTTTTCGGTTCGGAAAAAGTAGCTATTTCTTGAACCGAATCATCAAACCGAATTAAATCATCCCCTACTTGCAGGTTTTTGGGTTCTGTGAACTATAGCTATCTCCAATGAACTATAATTTCAGATGAAATCTTCAAATGGCCATATCTTTGCGTACAATGAACTATTTTGGGCCCATTTTTTTGATTTGTAACTATCGACAAGAGTTATAGTGTCCTTGTCACGTCCACAACTCTAGGAACCAAGAACTGGGAACATGACTTCCCCTTACCTGCACTCGAATGGTCAAGGGGTTGGTAATAAGTTGATCGATATTTCACAAGTGTAAGAATCGTGACAAGTAATAAAAGTGGATTTAAGTCTGATTGTTGAACTCAAGGGAAGGATGAAGAAATTGAAAATTTTAACTAGCTTATAAAAGGATTTTAATGGGAATATTATAAAAAACAAAATCAAATTTGAACAAATTATTTGAAGGAACATGAGAGATGGAGAAACGTTTTTTAAGTAGAGATTAGACCAGCAAAAAACCACAAACCAATTTAACCCGACAAACCGATCGACCTAAAAATCGAATAAATCAAAACCAAATAAACCGATGTTTATTTGGACGGGTTGACTAACCTATTAACCCAATTGAAAATTGAATAAATCGATTAGATAAATAGTGTAACCCACTCAAACGACCGACGAACACTTTTGGATGAGAAATTTTCTTTGACAGGGTAAGAAATATAAAGATTTTATTGTAAGGATTTTTCCGATATCGTGTCATGTGTAGTTGTTTTATGTTATTTTGTTTGTTGTATATTCTTCTCATAATTATATTCATGTGATTAGTTATTGATTAAGAGCACATGCTAGTTTCTGGCTCACTGTAGATATTGTATCACTAGACGCTAGGGTTAATAAATTTGTAGGATGTTTTGGGTGTGTCGAATAGGTGTCAATAATTATATTCACATGGGTGCGGGCTTGGTTGGATATCGAGGTCTATGACATCTTATGAGATAGTTGTGACATTTGATTCAGTTGCTTTTTGAGGACGAAAAGTTCTAAGGTGGGAAGGATGTAAAGATTCGTATATGTGTTAGCATAACTTACAATCTATATTTGATGTTAAAAAAAGTTATTTTGAGAATGTGGCCATTAATACAATCGTTTTAACTATATTTGGGCCTAATTTGAGGTTCTAAGCCTTCAGGGGTTATTTAGTAATTTTGGGAGTTAAATTGAGGGTTAATAAATGAAAATAAAATTTATGAGGGCTTTTAGGAAATTATTAAAAAGGAGGACGAATTTTAATTTAAAATAGGGTTTGAGGCTTTATTATTCATTATCACCCTATTTTGAAAAACCCAGCCGTTTGAGGGGAGTGCATATTGTTCTTCGCTTCTTCATCGTTCTTCTCCGATTCTAGACCGTTCTTGCGAGTTTAATCCTTCTGAAGGCAAGAGGTAGGTGATTCTTAATCCTTGATTAGCTTATTGCATGAACGCAGATCGAGAATCAATGTGGGTGAAGTTTTATATGAAAATATACGTATATATATATATATATATATGTAATTCTATATATGAGTCATTGTCGTTGGTGCGTGTGCGTTGGAGCAACCTTGTCTGTGGAGGTGGAAGAAGAGCAGCTGCAAATACCGGCCGTGCGGTGGAGAGTGGAAGTGGAGGGGCAAGTGACACGTTGCCCCACGTGGAGATGGGAGAAGGGAAGGGCAGGGCAACCGCCGCCCGTGGAATGTCCGTGCACCTACGCGCCGCCCACGCTCGCGCGCCCGAACGTCTTCTCGCGTTGGTGTAGAGGGAGAGAAGGGGGCGGCGGCATTTGAGCCGCTGCCGTGGGTCTAGTATGCACGTCGTGGATGATGGAGTCGGTGCAAGTGATAATAGTGGGTGATAGAGTCGGCGTCGTATATTAAATCAAATAATTTAAAAATAATACTAATAATAATACTAATAATAAAGATAATGTTGTGCTTTGACTGGTTTGGTATGTCAAATATATACATTGTGTGGGCTTGAAACTTATAGGTAAATATTGTAAGCATTATTGGGCCGACATTTATAATTTAGCGTCAAAGATATTATCCTGTTATGTTTCCATTAATTTGACATTAAAAACTTAATTTAGTTGTGCTTGATAATATTAATTTGATATTTAAAAAAATGATATTTGTGGCTTGATATTAGTTATTTGATGATATATATATATATATATAGTTATACCAATTATGGGATTGGTGAGTTAGTGTTTAATGCGTGTGGATTTGGTGATTGGAATTGGTATTGTAAATTATGTGTGGATGTGATAAATTGGTATTTATTAATTATATGTGTGGACTATGTGATAAATTGGTGTTTATTAATTATAGGTGTTGATTTTGTGATGAGATTGGTTGGTTAATCACGGGTCCTACATATGCCCGGCAAGAGGCCGCAGTCCCTTATGTGGTCCGGTAACCCAGTCCCATATGTGGCAGGATGTTTGAGACACCACAGGTCCCACATAAGATCGCCTAGTAGTGATATAAATTCCCGGAGTTGGTAGAGGGAATCCCATGGATGGATGAATGGCCGGTGTGAACCTTTAATGATGGAAATGTGATGTGATATCTTATTTGTGATTTAATGAAATTTAATTGTGATAGAATGTGACACTACACTAGAACAAGCATACACTGATCATACAGACTTAGGAATTCATGTAATAGAGTACTGGAGATGGGATCACCTAATGGGCATTCGTTTCACCCTACTTTATTTTTTTTATTTCCTACAGGTTGTAGGGAGTAACTGGTGGAGCCATAAAGGAAGCAGACTAACATCCTTGGTGTAGAATTTATTTAGTAGACCATTTGTTTTTATTTTATTTTATCATTTTATTTCCCGACTCGGGGTCTCGTGTGCATGTAGAACCTGTTGGTGAAACTTATATGTGAGTTATTCTCATGTCGGATATTGTGGGAATTAAATGCAATGTCGTATCGTTTTAATAAATCTTGAATCAGTATACATTGGGAAGTACAATTCTACCCCTTGGTGGAGTTGTACATGATCGGGCTGAACACTAATCCCCTACCCCGTAGTGCGGTGTACAAGTCATGCTCCTAGTTCAGTTGTTTCCGGATTTGGGGCTTGACATTTACGAATTAGAAGTGAAAGTTTATTGATTATGGACTCTAAGTTTAATTTAAAGGTATTTTTTATGACGTATAATTTATTTGATTTGGTTTGCTGAGATTAGATATTGGATTTTGTATTCTAGTGTTGTGTTGATGTTGTGAATTTAAGTTGAGAAATTGGCCATGCTAGATCGGAACAAGAAAACTATTAACTCGATTTAACCCAACAAACCGACCGACCAAAACCGAATAAACCAAAAAAAAACAATAAACCGATTTGGGTGGGTTAAACAATCCTATCAATACGACTCGAAACCAGAAATTTGGTTTAGTAAAGTGATGTAACCTGCCCAAATCGACCGACGATCACCCCTAGTAGAGATAAGTCTAATTGATAAAAGTGATTGAAGTTAAGATTTCATTTGATGTATTTTTCTTAAGATTATGTTGTAATTCAATCTAATTCTTTCATTGTGATAATGTTTAATACTCAACCTCTAATGCATGAATTAGCCTTTTTCAAGTGTCATAACCGTATGTGTACACCCTAGCATGGGGGACGGTGATCTTTTAATATTTGGATTGCTTAGTCTGGAGGCCAGCATCACACCACTCTTAACTTGGTATTCTAGGTTTTACACCAGTTTTCGCTAATTATGTAACTCCTAGTTTGATTATCTTGACTTTTTTAGTACTTATGTTTCATTTTCTAATCCTTCACATGAATACCTAATACGATAAAATGAAATGGTCAAACCATTTTATATTTTAAACTCGAGATATTCAATAAACACTCACAAAGTGAAAAAAAGATTAAACTAAAACATTATAAATTAATTTATTACATCAAACTCTATCCTCACCCTAATCAAGAGTTTTTAAGCTTCCATAGTTTGATTGAAGACAATATAATTACAATACATGGAATAAGAATACCAAAAGGATTGTTTGCCTATTTTAATCAAGAAATTCCAATATCAATTTTCTTTTTCTAGCGACATTGACTCCAAGCTCCAATAAATACTCAAACCTTCTTCAATCTCCCTTTTTACTTTAGATGATGATGAATTGTAGAAATAGAATGATAGAAAATTGAATTTTGGAGAATTGGATGATTTACAATGAAGGATATGATGCCTTTTTATAGCCTTTCTAGCCTCGATTTTGAATTTTTGAATTTGAATCTTGTATAAATTCATCATAATTTTTTAATTAAATAACCCCTATTAAATCTCTTATAACTCTCTTTTGAATTTAAAAAAGAGATTAAATATTATCCTTTAACACTTTCTTAATTCCCACAAGACCAGTCCAAATGCAAAATACCCCTTTTGAATTTGAATTTTTTCTATCAATTTCCCTTTGACTTGTGTTTGGTGTTTGTTCTTTGTTCAAATGACTTCACTCCTAAGAGAATAAGTGAGTCGCAAAAATAAGGATTCCATTGCCTAAATTTGGGCTTTGGTCGGTGGAGAAAGTTTCACCCAACCATCACTCAACCACCTCGGATTTCACCCGACTATAAGGATGTTTTCTTCATCGAGGCTTTTAGACTTTAAATATGCAAAAATCAGCTTTACCCGACTTGGTCGGGTGAAAAGTCCTTCATCCAACTTTCACCTAACCAATACCAGACCACCTTAGATTTCACTTGACCAAAAGGAAAGTATCATTCTTGAGGCTCAAAAACTCTGATACAAACGTATATATATACAAATTAGGTAAGACTAAGACTTAATTAGGTAATTACCTAATTTATCCCAAATTGACAACTATATAATTGATAACTAATGATAGGTAGTAATTAACAATGCATTCTAACTCTTTTTCTCAAGGTGATGCAAATTGTGCAATTTGTGGCATCCACCAATTTAAAAATTGGTCGTCATGATCTTTAGGTCTTTGAGATTTTATCTTCCTTCTTCGTTGATTCGGTGAATTTTTCCTTGATTTTTAGATTTTTGTTAAAATATAGCAAAAATACCACAAAAATTATAAGAAATCTTTTTTTTTCGGGTTAAGACATGAAATTGTGATAATGTAGCTCATTTAGGCAATAAATGAAGTAAAAAAGTATGAAAATATACCAAAATGGCCCTAAAAATGATATATAAATCCCCTGATCACAAGCACCGAAAGATACAAAATTACGGATATTGTTTCAATTACAAACCAATAAAATCATACATCATGGGTAATCATGTACACTACCATCAAACCACATCATATAACACAAGATATTAGAAGATGTATATACAAGCAACCATACCACACCTTACCTCATAGTATGAATAGGCAAAGTCCTCTTGGAAGAAAAGCTTCCACTAGCCTTAACAACACCTGAAAAGCAAATAACAACAAACGACAAACACAAAAACAGTAGGGGTGAGCCATGAGCACAGTGTCACGACCCGAGCAGTGTGGTGCCGGTGGACGTTTTTAGTGGCACGATTCAGGAATGTATTCAGAAGTACGTAAAGGAGGTTGGTTGAAGCGTAGATGGCAAGGACGAGAAGGTTCCAGCAGTTCGTGGAGGGAACGGATGGAACCCCTTCGGAGTTCGAATTTGTCGCCCCTAGGAATGCGGGAGCACGCTAGCCGAGGACTTGATGTTGAAGAAGGATTTGACCATCCTTACACAACCGGGTCGGGAACCGGAGCCGTTCTCCGATGAGCCTAGCGGCAGGGCTTAAACCAGTCTACGTGCGCTAACCTCAAAGGTTAAACTTAGCGCATCAGAGGGAAGCCAAGTGCTCAAGTGGATCGAGAGGCGCAAATCTGACCCCGCGACAAGGGGTACTAGCTCGAACCGGTCCGGATCCCCAAGACACGAGCACTCCCTGCAGAGTAGCGTGATCCCAAGGTGGGAGCTTCAGAGGTGAGTCGATCAATAGTGTCTGGTACTTTGCGTCCATAGAGTCGGAGTATCCCAGAGTGTGATACGTGTTGGGGGCATGAGTACGAAGGAGCGCAGTCGAGCACCCTGGAAGCCCTCCATCCTTTGGACATTGGGCAGTGGGCGAGCATCTTCGGTAAGGTGTTGCAACCTGGTGGGGAAGCGATGTCCAAGTGTTGACATTGGGCGAGTGGAGGGCCGAGGTAACGATGCCATCGCCGCGGGAAGCGATGCCGACAAGCTGGGGATGCGAGGGAGCGGCGAGGATTGGGTGGAGGAGAATACGACCAGCAGCGGGTGCTGGTGGGATGTTTCTAGAGGCACGATTCAGGAATGTATTCATGCTACGTAAGGAGAGGGAAAGGTTGAAGCGTAGATGGTGCACAGCGAGAAGGTTCCGTGCAACCCGCCGAGAACGGATGGAACCTCTTCGGAGTTCAGACATGCCGACCCGGTTGAATGCGGGGAGCACGCCGCCAGTTGAGGACTTGACGTTGAAGAAGGATTTGGCCATCCTTACACAAACTGGTCGGGAACTGGAGCCGTTCTCCTGATGAGCCCAGTGGCAGGGCGAAACTAGTCTACGTGCGCTTCAACCCTCAAAGGCTAAACTTAGCAGACCGTGGATAAAGAAGCTAAGTGCCGCAATGGGTTGAGAGGCGCAGGAAATCTGACCCCGTGACAACAGTATGTGATTTATAACTTTACACCTTACCATGCAATACATGCATAATGGATAAACCAAATAAACAATAAACATCAGGACAACCAGCTCAAAGCACGCAACCCAAGTAACTCACCTCAGTCACAATTATCACACCATGTCATCCTATCCATATCAAGACTTGGCATGTCCCCTACGATCCAAAAAGGATTACTGGCAAATCATATAAGCAAACACATCCATAGCCACACATGCTACCATAATCACATCCACACAGGCTTTCACAATCACAGGCACACATGCTATATCAGTCTCAGGACGTAGCTTGTCCTCGTCAGGACAGCTTGTCCACAATCTTTAACAAGATTCCAGCTCATCAAGAGCTCATTAGGCCGTAGCCTCACCCAATAGGGTACATCACAAACCTAGGGGCCTTAGCCACCTGTCACACCCACGCAAGGGTACAACCATAAAGAGCTCAACTCAGCTCAAACTCAATCACCAAATATGGCACTAGGCACAGTCAAACATATCATATAGACCCAAGAGTCCTACATGTCACATAAATATCACACACATATATACAAGCAAACATTATATATCACAATAGACTTAAAGGTCTCACACAGTATGTCACGCCCATAAATTTTGAAATCCACAGAACTAGGAACGCGACTTCCCCACGCCCACTCCAGGGTCGAGGGGTTGGTAACTGATTCAACCATGTACGATACCACAACAGGGGTGGCATTGTACTTACCAATGACCCAAATACAACATGCAAATAACCAATAATTATATCAATGCAATCAATATTATTGAATCCAATCGACGCCCATAAAACACAAGCAATAAGGTTCAACTATCCAAATCAATACAACTGTCACGGACCCGAGTCCGGAAAAGAAATAATCAACCAGTAAGTAAATCCATGAGAGGAATCCTACATAAATAGGTCCCGACCTGCTCCGCTATGGCTCCAACTCGCTATCCTCTATAACCTGTAGGAAATGGAAATAAAGTAGGGTGAGCACGAATGCCCGATAGGTGACTCCCATACTCACCACCAACACACATAAAATCCTAAGTCTGTATGAATAATGTATGCTTATGCCTGTGTAGTGTCACATTTATCACAATGAAATTTCATAAAATCACACATAAGACATCACCACTTTAGAATTATCAATGATTCACACTGGCCACCTGGCCATGCACGAAATTTCCCCGCTACCATCTCCAAATATTTGAATCACTAACGGACAGCCATATGTGGGACCTGTGGTGTTCCTATGACAACCTACCTCATATGGGACCTGGGTTACCAGCCACATAGGGGATCTGCGGCCTCTTGCCAGCCCTATGTGGGACCTGCGGTTGCCCAACCAATTTTCATGACAAGCTCCACACCCATAACGGGTAAACACCAATTTATCACATGACCACACATAATTAATACACTAAATTAACCACATCCACACATAACAAGTAAATAAAGTTTCCAATGGTCACAACTCACTACTTCGGCCTTTCAGGCACTAAAATTTCTGACCTAGCACTAACTTATCGCAAGCGACAGTAATATATATAAATATGTATATATATATATATATGCCCATCCGACAAATAATATTAATTACAAGTATTCTCCCTCATTAAAAATAATAATATTTCCACAAATTATATTTATATATATATATATATATATATATATGTGTGTGTGTGTATATATAACAAAATCTAAACATGGAAAGGGTCGGCCCAACACGCCAGCCCGTTAGGGCTGGCGCTCGGCTACGGGGGCGGCATTGATGCCGCCGCCCCCCCCTTCTTTCCATGTCAGCACGTCGCTGATGTGCTTCAGCCCACTGGCGGCACATGCCGCGTCCCCTTCGATCTACCCTTGCGCACGGGGCGCAGGGCACGAACCACGGGGACGGCACTGATGCCGCCGCCCCGTTCTCCTTCTTCCACCACGATGGCGGTCACGGTGCAGGCAGATCGAGGACGTATGGGACGTCCATGGCGCCTTCGTACCCCTTCCCTCTTCACTTCCGCGGCACATGGTGGCTTCGCTGGGGGCGGCACTGGCCCCCGTGCGTCTCTTCCCCCTCACCTCCGGCGGAGCACGCGGCCGTGCAGGGCGCACGGGACGCACGAGGCTAACCAAGGTGGCTTGGCTGTCGTCGTCCCACTACGCTTCTTCCTCCCTTCACGGCGCAAGCAACAACGCGCGATCGTATATACAAAATAACAAATACCTATATCTATATGCACGAGTAAACAGAATTACCCTACACCTACACAACCTGCGTTCATACAATCGGGTGATCAGAACTAAGAAATCACCTATCTGATTGAAACTCGGGAGGTCAAGAACACGATGGCCTCAATTCACTGCTCTTTCCAACCGGTTCGCGCACGCACAACGAATGTAGGGTTTTACCCTAGTTCTCCTCTATTTATACTGCCTTAATAATAATAATAATAATAATAAAGATCTTAATAATTATCACAATAATAATAATAATAATCTTGATAATAACTTATTATTAATAACAAAATATTTATATTTAAATACGTGAATTAATAATATTCACATAATAATAAACTCAATAACGGCACTAATAATATTAACGGCATAATAATTAGAAACCCAAAATAGTAAAATAATTATAATAATAATAGCGCCCATTAATAAATTTCAAATATTAAAATAATATTAATAAACTCAAACGCTTGCGCTAAGGCCACGCTGTCGAAGAAATATTCCAAACTCTATTCGGCCTAACACAGGTATGGGCTTTTGGATCCTCCCCACCTTAGGACTTTTCGTCCTTGAAAAGACAAGTCATCCACTACGGGGTAGTACTTCCCCGGCTAACAAAAATATAGCGCTAACTAACAAGATAAACAAACAACACCCACGAACAAGGTAACCAATCAGCACAACAATTCACACAAAAATATTAACGACCATAAGCACAACAAATAAAACAACAAGGTTAACTACCTTAATGCATGCTGAAGATCTTGACATCCTCCCCTCCTTAGGACTGTTTGTCCTCGAACAGCTCGGGGTGAAGAGCACGCATCTGGCTCTCGCGCTCCCAGGTCTGCTCCTCCATGTTGTGGTGACGCCACAAGACGCGAACCAAAGGAATTGTCTTGCCCCGCAAAACTTGCTCCCAGCGGTCTAAAATCTGAACTAGTGCCTCTACAACGGAACCATCATCAGCTAGCTCTATCTCACGCCAATCAAACATATGGGAAGGATCCGGGTAATACTTCTGTAACTGGGAGACATGGAAAACGTCATGAACACGAGCTAGCTCGGGTGGTAACTCTAGTCGATAGGCAATCGGTCCCACAATAGCAACAATAGGAAAAGGACCCACAAATTGAGGTGAGAGTTTGGACTCTCGCCTAAACCGTTTGTGCCCCCGCCGTGGTGAGACTCGCAAGAAGACGCGATCCCCTACGACGAACTGAAGCGGTCGCCGCCGTCTATCAGCATATGACTTCTGTCGACTCGGGTCATCAACATCCGCTTGTCGGATCGGTTGAACCAACTCGGTAGTCTCCTGAACCATATCGGGACCCAAAACAACCGCCTCTCTGCTCTGGGCCCAACACAAAGGGGAGCAACACGATCGCCCATACAATGCCTCATAAGGCGCCATCCCTATCGTAGCCTGATAGGCTGTTGTTGTAGGAGAACTCCACCAAGGGAAGGTGAGCCTCCCAACTACCACCAAAATCCAACACACAAGCACGAGCATACCCTCAAGAATCTGGATAGTGCGCTCGGACTGGCCATCCGTCCGAGGGTGGTAAGCCGTACTCAAATTCACTCGGGTGCCCAATGCACGCCGTAGCCGCCGCGCGAACGTGAAGTGAACCGAGCATCCCTATCGAAACGATCGATAACGGCACACCATGCAATCGTACTATCACATCGACATAATGCTGCCCCAAAGTTCGGACCGGATCGGTCTCGCGAATCGGAATAAAGTGGCCAGACTTTGTCAAACGATCTACAACAACCCAAATAGTATCATGACCTCTAGAACGAGGAAGCCCTATGACAAAGTCCATAGTCACATGATCCCACTTCCACTCCAGCCACAGTAACGACTACAACTCACCAGCGGACCGCAAATGCTCGGCCTTGACCCTGGCATGTCAAGCATCATCGAACAAACTCCGTAACAGCTTTTTTTAAGGCCCGACCACCAGAACCGTTGCCGAACAACATGATACATCTTTGTTCCTCCAGGGTGGACAGCCAAACGAGAGTGATGAAATTCCCATAAGACCGCCTCCCGGAGAGGAGATGGAACAATCAACCGACCTCAATAACGCAACACATGGTCGAATCCTCCGACCAATCCGTGGGAAGTACGGCAATCCGAATCCGATCTCGGATGACCTCACACTCAATATCCCCCAACCGAGCCTCAATAACCTGACGTCACGGCTCGAGCACGCTATAACCGCACTCGAGATACCCCGGACCGCTCCTTGCACCTGGTTGTAACCTCAGAGCGACTAGTTGCCCCATCATCTCCCATTCCTTGACGAGACAGAGCCACCTTGGCCTGGCTCTTCCGGCTCAAGGCATCAGCTACTACATTCCCCTTCCCGGGTGTATACTGAAGGTCAAACTGGAACTGTTGCATATACTCCACCCAGCGCCTCTATCAGAGATTCAAATCCCGCTGAGAAAAGATGTACTGCAAGCTCTTGTGGTCAGTGTATACCACAAACCTCTCCCCAAGGAGATAGTGCTGCCAACTCTTTAATGCAAAGATCACTGCAGCTAACTCCAAATCGTGTGTGGGGTAATGTTTCTCATGAGTCCTCAATTGACGGGAACCATAAGCAATTACCCATCCTTCCTGCATGAGTACACAACCTAGACCAACATTAGAGGCATCACAATAAACCTCATAGGGTACACCCTCCTGTGGTAGGACCAGGATAGGTGCTGAAGTCAATCTAGCCTTCAACTGACTGAAAGCCTCTTCACAAGCATCCGACCAGTCAAACCGCACCCCCTTTCGGGTCAAGCCCGTCATCGGTGCAGCTAAACGGGAGAAATCCTTGACAAACCTCCTATAATAACCCGCCAACCCCAGAAAACTCCGGATCTCAAAAACATTTGTTGGCCGCTTCCAAGACATCACCGCCTCAATCTTGCCAGGATCCACTGTGATACCCTCCGATGATACCACGTGCCCTAAAAATTTCACCCACTGCAGCCAAAAGTCACATTTCGTGAACTTTGCATACAGCCTATGGTCTCTCAACATCTGTAACACCACCTGTAAATGCTCCTCATGCTCGTTCTCTGTTCGGGAATAAATCAGGATATCATCTATAAAGACCACCACAAACTAATCAAGATAAGGTGTAAAGATCTGATTCATTAGTCCCATAAAAACCGCTGGGGCATTAGTGAGCCCAAAGGGCATCACTAGCCACTCATAATGGCCATATCTGCAACTGAAGGCTGTCTTCGGAATGTCCGACTCCCGCACACATAATCGATGGTATCCAGATCTCAAATCATACTTGGAAAACCAACGGGCACCCCTGAACTGGTCAAACAAATCATCGATCCTCGGCAGGGGGTATTTGTTCTTCACTGTCACCTGGTTCAACCGTCGGTAATCAATACACAACAGAAGCGAACCATCCGCCTTTTTGGCGAACAACACCAGAGCACTCCAAGGCGAACTACTCCGTCTAATAAAACCATGCGCCAAAAGATCGTCTATCTGCCTCTTGAGCTCTCGAAGCTCAACTGGTGCCATCCTGTAGCTGCCAATCTGATAGGTGCCGTCCCAGGTAAGAATTCTATCGTAAAGTCCACCTCCCTCTCTGGTGGTAAATCAACCAAGTCGTCAGGAAAAACGTCGGGAAACTGATCCACCACCTTGGGTAACACCACCTTACCCTCCTGCTGGGTGTCGACAAGGGTCAGACTGCTAACTGATGGGTTACGTCACCCCATCCTTGCCTCAAAGGCCTTAACTTGCATGCATCATCAGACCACTCACCCACGAAGGTGCCTCGAGTGCCCTCAGGTGTGAGGAAGGTCACTCGTCGCCTAAAACACTCAATCACTGCCTCCACACGAGTCAACCAGTCCATACCCAGAATTACATCAAAGGCATCAAAGTACATCACAAATAGGTTACACCGGAGATCAACACCTCCGAGAGTAACCTCACAACCTGAACAGACCCTATCAATCACCACCAGGCCCCCTACGAGTGTATCAACCACAAGGGGCTGATTAACGGTGGTACAATCCAACTCTAGTCCCTCTACCGTGGAGTGCGCAATGAACGAGTGTGTAGCACCAGTATCAATCAAAACAGTACAAATAGTGTGTGAAACCAAAATCGTACCTCTCACCACAGCTGGCCCCTGACTCGCCTCGTCAACCGGTGGAACTTCTATCTTTCTGTCAGTGATAGCATAGTTCCTCCCCTTCTGCACACTGTCGCTGGCCTGACTCGTCGTAGCTCGATCATTCTGTCCCTTCTGAGCCTGGGCCTCCCGCTGTGGATGCTGTGTAGCAGGTCGTCCCTGTACCGACTGCCCTGACTAAGCCGGTCTCTGGTATGGAGCACCACTCCTCTGGCCCTGGTCACGAGGTCGATGTGGCCCCACAACACTAGCTGAACTGGCAGAAGGACACTCTCCTATCATGTGTCCTAGTCCCCCACATCGAAAGCACTTGAGTGGGTTGCCATTCTTCCGCCTACAATCCGCCTCCTTGTGTCCCCGAAGTCCACAAGATCGACATGTCCCCAAAAACCGTGAGGTAGAACTGTTGCCTGAGTTCCCCGCATGTGAGGATTTGGGCACCGGCCTCTTGTCTCCCTGTCCCTCAGACTGCTCCTTTTTTGGCCTCTTTTGGCTAGGCCCCGATGAGCTCCCTGGTTTCTGAGTCCTAATTTGGTTTAAATCCCGCTCTCCAATAAGTGCCTTGTTGACCGCGTCACTGTACGTGGTCAACTCCATCATGTTCAGTCCCCTCCTGAGTGATGGTCTCAGCCCATCAATGAAATCCTAGGTCTTATTAGCCTCAACCCTCCATGACTCTGGGGCAAATCTCCCTAGCTCAGTGAAAGTAGTGACATACTCTGTCACGGTCGACCGCCCTGCTCCAAACCGTAATACTCTCGTCGCCTCGTCTTCCGCACGGAGCGCGGGAAATACTCGTGTAGAAGAGCTCTACGAAGTCCTCCCATGCCATCGGGCTCTCGTGAACATGCTTCACGGCGTCCCCCCCACATGCGGGCCCCACCTACCAGGAAATGTGTGGCTAAGCGGACCTTAGCCTCTTCGGGCACCTGGATCAGCTCGAAGATGTCTTCTGTCCACTTGACCCATTCCTCGGCCTCATCGGGTCTCGTATTCGCCTCAAACTTCGTCGGTTTCTGCTTCAGGAACCGACTCACTTAGTCGATCGGTACTGCAGGCGGAACTGCCGTAACCTGTGGCTGGCTCTCCTCTAAAACCTCCTACTGCTGCTTTTGCTGAGGCTGCTACTGCTTCCTCAGTTCCTCCTGCATCACCTCTCTAGCCACATCTCTCATGGTGCCTTGCATGGCACCTTGAATCTGGCTCAAAATCTGTGTCCCAATCTGAGCAGCAATCTCCGAACCCAAGGCAGGTACTGGGGAACTCTGCTCTCCTTGTGATTCAGACTGAATGGATAGCTCCTCTGCTGGACCTTGAGCCCTAGTCTTGGGTGCCATTCTGCACCAACACATAACAACAATATTTATTAACTACTACGCACTAGTCAAACAACCAAATTATGTAGTTATTTACTTAGACCTCCTAGGTTGGAATTAGCATATTAGCCTTTTCAATTAAGCACAATCAATCACCAAAGGAAAAACAAACCACAGATAGCCAACAGTAATATCAATACAAGCACATCATTAAAGTAGCATTAGCAGATGATTTCTAGTGCCTAGATATGCACATAGTCACACAGCATGTATGCACCCAACCCAAATGCTTCCTAGGATGATCTGATGAACCCTCAGTCAACCCAGAACACATATAGGGACTACGTTGATCAGGCACCCTCCCTATAGTCTTCTAAGCTTCTAAGTGTCTATCAACCACCCCTCACTAACCTAGGTCCACTAAACCATGCTCTGATACCAACTTGTCACGCCCTTAAATTTTGAAATCCACAGAACTAGGAACGCGACTTCCCACGCCCACTCCAGGGTCGATCATACCCTATATCAATCGGGTGATCATACCCTATATCAGTCTCAGGACGTAGCTTGTCCTCGTCAGGACAGCTTGTCCACAATCTTTAACAAGATTCCAGCTCATCAAGAGCTCATTAGGCCGTAGCCTCACCCAATAGGGTACATCACAAACCTAGGGGCCTTAGCCACCTGTCACACCCACGCAAGGGTACAACCATAAAGAGCTCAACTCACTCAAACTCAATCACCAAATATGGCACTAGGCACAGTCAAACATATCATATAGACCCAAGAGTCCTACATGTCACATAAATATCACACACATATATACAAGCAAACATTATATATCACAATAGACTTAAAGGTCTCACACAGTATGTCACGCCCATAAATTTTGAAATCCACAGAACTAGGAACGCGACTTCCCCACGCCCACTCCAGGGTCGAGGGGTTGGTAACTGATTCAACCATGTACGATACCACAACAGGGGTGGCATTGTACTTACCAATGACCCAAATACAACATGCAAGCAACCAATAATTATATCAGTGCAATCAATATTATTGAATTCAATCGACGCCCATAAAACACAAGCAACAAGGTTCAACTATCCAAATCAATACAACTGTCACGGACCCGAGTCCGGAAAAGAAATAATCAACCAGTAAGTAAATCCATGAGAGGAATCCTACATAAAGAGGTCCCGACCTGCTCCGCTATGGCTCCAACTGCTATCCCCTACAACCTGTAGGAAATGGAAATAAAGTAGGGTGAGCACGAATGCCCAGTAGGTGACTCCCATACTCACCACCAACACACATAAAATCCTAAGTCTGTATGAATAGTGTATGCTTATGCCTGTGTAGTGTCACATTTATCACAATGAAATTTCATAAAATCACACATAAGACATCACCACTTTAGAATTATCAATGATTCACACTGGCCACCTTGCCATGCACGAAATTTCCCCGCTACCATCTCCAAATATTTGAATCATTAACGGACAGCCATATGTGGGACCTGTGGTGTTCCTATGACAACCTGCCTCATATGGGACCTGGGTTACCAGCCACATAGGGGATCTGCGGCCTATGTGGGACCTGCGGTTGCCCAACCAATTTTCATGACAAGATCCACACCCATAACGGGTAAACACCAATTTATCACATGACCACACATAATTAATACACTAAATTAACCACATCCACACATAACAAGTAAATAAAGTTTCCAATGGTCACAACTCACTACTTCGGCCTTTCAGGCACTAAAATTTCTGACCTAGCACTAACTTATCGCAAGCGACAGTAATATATATAAATATGTATATATATATATATATGCCCATCCGACAAATAATATTAATTACAAGTATTCTCCCTCATTAAAAATAATAATATTTCCACAAATTACATTTATATATATATATATATATATATATGTGTGTGTGTGTGTGTGTGTAACAAAATCTAAACATGGAAAGGGTCGGCCCAACACGCCGGCCCGTTAGGGTCTGGCGCTCGGCTACGGGGCGGCATTGATGCCGCCCCCCTTCTTTCCACGTTAGCACGTCGCCGAAGTGCTTCAGCCCACTGGCGGCCCATGCCGCGTCCCCTCCGATCTACCCTTGCGCACGGGGCGCAGGGGCACGAACCACGGGGACGGCACCGATGCCGCCGCCCCGTTCTCCTTCTTCTAACACGACGGCGGTCACGGTGCGGGCAGATCGAGGACCTACGGGACGTCCATGGCGCCTCCGTACCCCTTCCCTCTTCACTTCCGCGGCACATGGTGGCTTCGCCGGGGGGGGCGCACTGGCCCCCGTGCGTCTCTTCCCCCCTCACCTCCGGCGGAGCACGCGACCGTGCGGGCGCACGGGACGCACGAGGCTAACCAAGGTGGCTTGGTCGTCATCGTCCCACTACGCTTCTTCCTCCCTTCACGGCGCAAGCAACAACGCGCGATCGTATATACAAAATAACAAATACCTATATCTATATGCACGAGTAAACGGAATTACCCTACACTTACACAACCTGCGTTCATACAATCGGGTGATCAAAGCTAAGAAATCACCTATCCGATTGAAACTCGGGAGGTCAAGAACACGATGGCCTCAATTCACCGCTCTTTCCAACCAGTCTCGCGACGCACAATGAATGTAGGGTTTTACCCTAGTTCTCCTCTATTTATACTTGCCTTAATAATAATAATAATAATAATAATAATAATAATAAAGATCTTAATGATTATCACAATAATAATAATAATAATAATCTTGATAATAACTTATTATTAATAACAAAATATTTATATTCAAATACGTGAATTAATAATATTCACATAATAATAAACTCAATAACGGCACTAATAATATTAACGGCATAATAATTGGAAACCCAAACTAGTAAAATAATTATAATAATAATAGCGCCCATTAATAAATTCAAAATATTAAAATAATATTAATAAACTTAAACGCTTGCGCTAAGGCCACGCTGTCGAAGAAATATTCCAAACTCTATTCGGCCTAACACAGGTATGGGCTTTTACACTGTACACATATGTATACGAAGTTAATCATAGTAGCAAACAACACAAACCATGATGCTCTCACGGTGCCGACCACCCTCACTACCCCAATGGCACCTTAGCCCTAATGGCCCAACCATAAAGTCAAAAAAACTATGACAAACCACGAAGGTTTCATCATACAACTTTACTAGGCTCTCACAGTGCCCATTAGGGGTGTTAAATGGACCAACAGCCCGCGAGCTGGCCCGTAAAACGGGCCAGGCTGGGCATGTAAATTTTGATCTGTTTATACGCCGATCAAAGCAGCGGGCCGAGCCTGCGGACTGATTTTTTTTTACTTTTATTTTTTGAGTTTTTTGAGTTTATTTTATTAAAAATTTACATATAGTATTAATATTTTGTAAGTTTCACCATATTTATAGTTATTTATAGGTCGTATTTGATCCATGGAAGCTAAAATTATTATTTGTTTTTAGAAAAAAATAAGATATTTAAAGTAAAAAAATTATTTAAAAAAATTAAAATATTAAACGGGCTAGCCTGCGGGCCAGCTCGGCCCGCACGAGTGCTGGGCTGGGCCAGATATTTTTGGCCCGTTTAAAAGCCGAGCCCGCATGGGTTGGGCCCGGCCCGGCCTGTCCCGTTTAACACCACTAGTGCCCGTTGGCACCCAATGGACTCCTTTAAGCTCAAAACTATCCCAAATAATCCACAACGGAGAGCATTATGTTTCTCCCATATCAGATTCCGCATGGAAACACCAACAATAACCAAATTCATAGGTTCTAATATCCTCCAATTCGGAGTTAAACATACATGTGGCAGACAAACTAACACCGTAACGCCACTAAATAACTAATAATATAACTCACGGACTCAAAGTCCCTCAATCATGCAACTTAATGCACAATATAACAATACAAGTCAACCACTAGGGTTTCATAACACTTTCTCTGTAACAAAGGTCAGTTTTCACAAATCTATTATCATGTCTTGACCAAGAGAGAGGATTTTCGTAAAAAGCATTTTCCTAAAATGAAAAGTCCTAATAATGGTTTCTCATATTACAACTAAGAAAATCTAATTTTTTGGGATTTTATGAGAGGTTTAACCCAATGCACGAATAGACACATCGAACCAAAAATTAGATTTTTCCGGGATTTAGTATCGATTTTCATTTTTCACATTTTATTTTTGAATCCAAATGGGAGAAGGATTTTTCCTTATTTACACTGTACGTTAAGTATAATACTTAATTATGGAGATGCGGAATGATTTATAATATAAATGGTCATTCAGAATACTGTTACTCTACACCTCATTGAAAACTCTGTTTTGGAGCTCTCTGAAAACTCAAACTGGTCGATGTTGACCTTTTTATAGGTAAACATCGACCACACTTCATCTTGACCACCCTACGTCAGTTATGTCGATCCCACCGCATCAATTATGTCGACCATAAAATTACACATAAATCTAATTTTAAATTCAATAAAATTATCCGATAAAAATATTTATTTTTATTTATAAACCACGTACTCAAATATAGTCTGCTCAAATCTAACCCGCCCGCCCGCAGGGTACACTAATATGGTTTTAATTTTATGTTAAGACCAAATATCTCTAATTAGCCAGAGAAAATGGATTATTTGGGAAGAAACAGTGATAAGCAAAAACCCTAACCATGGTGATCTCTGAACCTCAATAAAAACCCTGTAGGTACGAGCCGCGGTGACTCCTGATTTGCGAAGAAGAGGGAGGGGAGGGTCCGAGGGAGCTTGGTAATGGCGAACAAGTCGAGAGAAGAACTGTTGGACCGATGGAGAGACATCGAAGAAGAAGACGAAAGCCTCGATTCAGCCGCTTCATCCACACAAAATCGTCTCCTTCAACTCAAGGAGCAATGGTTGGTTGGTTGTTTGCTTACTTACGCGCGTTCCAATTTCCGAACATTTACACACAAACGCACACGTTTTCTCTCTTACTCCAACATTCATTCATTCCTTCACTCGTTCATTCATAATCTGTAATCCACCACCACTCCAGGTTTGTCGATGCTTATGAGTTTTTGAGTCGCTTGCCGAGTGAAGCTCACATATGGTGTGGTTATTGGGATTTGATGGGGCCTCTGGTGGAGACATTTTACAATTACTATAGAGACGGCGATTCTCCTCTCAAGTTTCTCTGGGCTAGGATTTCTGAAGAAATGCGGCGTTGCACCCAATGTATCTGTCAACATCACCAGGCCCAACAAATGTATAGCCTGGAGTACGACTCCGCTTCCGTGGGTCCCCTTCTTGAGGTGCTGCAGCGCCTCGATGAAGAGAGGGTGTTTCAACACCTGAAACACCTTAATGCGAGAATCGCGCAGGGGGGTAGTTACGGGGACGATGCTGCTGAAATTGTCTGTGTCATGTTTGAGGTGCGCTTCTTCGTCTTGCATCGCATGTCTCGGGTGTTCCAACTTTCAACACCTCAAACACCTCCACTGTTCTTCTCTGTTCTGTTCGTTTGGTTTTTCATGAGCTGGTCAACCAACCAGTACCACCCACCAACAATGAACTTACTTTTGAGTTTTGAGGACCATGCTCGTCTCATGTGCTTTAATTTCCATTTATCTTGGAACCATCAATTGTAGCATCAGCAGCAATCCGTCTCTGTGGTTATTTGGAAATGATTTTATAGCTTTCGATTGTTCTTTGTGCACTCATTAAGTGCTCCCCGCAGCCGCAATAAAATAACCTGTTTTTGCACGCCTCCATCTACAGGTTCTGACGTTCCCTGCCCTGTTGGATGACCATTCTTTGGTTGTCGAGTTTCAATTGTTTATTGAGGCAATTGATGATATGCATGAATTGGCTTTAGCGGGAGATCAACACTATCCGGTATTTTTTGCCACCTCTTCTCCTTGGATTCCAATATATGACTCCAAATGTAGTTTCACAAGTCAGCTTTTTGTCTAACAGGGCGTTTATGCATTGCTTTTTTTCAAAAGTGCTAGAGTTCGCTCTATTGGTCGCCGGTTAGCTGGATCCATGGGGAAATTAAGGTATGGTCCCTTAATACTTATTAGGCTAGTGTGCGCATCTTGTGCATTCGTTTTTCATTTCAATGGTTTAAGGTTATATATTGTATTCATTTGTATCTTGTCATGTGAACCCGTATACCCATATATATTCATGTGAATACTCTATGTACACTGTTGTGGAAATTATTCAAAATGTTGTAGATACAAATTTGTAGTCAATGCAGTTCATGTGATTGGAATTTGGGAACAATGTATTTTATTATAAAAAAAATGGAGAACTAGTAATCTGGATATATCTTGGAGGCTTTGGGCTAGTGAGTTATGTCTTACCAATAACTAATGATATAATGATCTTGCAAGAAATAAATGATTTTTAGTTTTGCTAACACTCAAGAAGTTATTGAATGAATGGATTTGTCAACTTTGGTCTTAATGATTTCGATCCTTACAAGCTGACTTTGGATAGTTTGCTATTTAGGTATCTTTGTTAAATTTTGAAAAAGGATGATTTTAAAATGTTTCGTTGGCTTTTTGAATATTTTATTCTGGCTAATTTGTTTTTGTTGTAGTAAATAATTATGAGAATTTAGAAAATCTTAGCAACATATTGAGGATTTTGTAGAACTCACCCACAAAAGCTAGCAATTGAGGGGAGGGTCCATGACGTAATAAGCCCACTAGATGGCACATTGTGATCTGTTCTCTGAAAGCCTTTATGGGGGCACAAAAAGTTGGTCACGCCCTATCTTCAATGCCGCTTGGTTTGCTTGAGTAGAACTCACCCACCAGAGTTAGCAGTTGAGGGAAGGATACCAATCCTTAGTAAGCTTTCCACGTCCTAACTCAAAAAGTGATTTGGGACAACTATTCTACAATCCCCCTGGCATAATGCTATCGAATCTCCCTTCCATGAAGGAACTACCAAGAGTTTTGGAGAGATCTTTCAGAGTCGCAACAATTACACCTCCACATGGGTGCTGAGATTCAATAATCTTCCCTTCATGTGGGAGGACATGGGCATTATTTTGAAATATGAAGATCGATGATTTCCTGTTTGTCTAGATTTATCTTAAAAAAATTTAGCCTTGAAGGTTTTTTTTTTTGAATTTGTTAAAAATTCCTTCTTTTTGTTTTTTTTTTGTTTTGTTTTCACTTTGCATAGGAGAGCAGAAGACTTGGAACCTTTGCAACCGTTGCTGAAGAAGTGCATTTACTTTTTGGAGGCTGAAGTGTTGCCATCAACTCCAGCGACTTCAAGACCAAGAATGCAGCTGGATTGTACATCTGTATGGCTTGGAATCAATGGATTGTAGGAAGTAGTGGCTTCAGCTGTTAATGATATCTCCTATGTCTGCTTTTATGTTCTTTAATTTTATTTTCTTTTGTCTGCCTGTATTTTGAAGGCTTGGGTTCTTGGAATGTCCTGCATTTGAAGATGGTCTATTGGAACGGTATCCAATATTCCTCAGTATCGTACTTAACCATATAAGTGATGAATCGCTTGAATTTCTTCTTGCAGTTAAATGTTTGAGGCGCCTCTTTGAAATGCTTGGTATGTTGATTTTTTTTTAGGTTTCCCTTTAGTGCCAGTTGTAAACATATTTATTTATGTTTTTATTATTGCTGTTTGGGTTGCTCAGGATGTAGGCTGTGGCTTAGGTCTACCTTGTCCCCCGGTGTGATGCGCAACACACTACTGGGTCAGTGTTTCCATACTCGAAATGAGAAAAGTCACAAAGAAATTTTTGATCTTTTCCAGTCTTTCTTGCAGGCATGTCTGAAATTTTTTGCTGTTTTCAATTATATGTCCAATAGTCATTGTTTGCACTTGTTTGTGTTTTAGATTGGCCGTGCATGCTAAAAAGTAATCTTTTGACATTTATATATGTATGTATAGTCACTCGAAGCTTTGCAAGATGGGGAACATGAAGAGCAAAGAAGGCATTTTCTCTATTTTCTTCTTCATCAAGTGCCAGTTAGCAGCAATTTCAGTCCTCTAATGAGAAAAAAGGCTTCCCAGGTTCTTAAAGTTTCTTAAGATCATCAAAAGTCAGTCACGTTATTAATCTTATGAGATGTAAGGACTTCTTGGCTAATGTTCTATTTTTTTTTCTAAACATATATTTACAGATAGCCCTTCTCATTGTAGGAAGAGGTTACAAGATGAATCCACCGTGCCCACCTTATGAATGTGCACACTTCTGGTATATATTTTAGGTCTTTTCCTTTCATTCCAACCTATTTATGAAGATGCTCCAAAGTTTAAAAATACTTCTGCATAGGTCTTAACATATATTAATTAACGTGTTTTAACTATTTCAGTGTGTTACACATTCTTTGTCTAAATGGATGTGCTTATTCTCTGCCTTTTAACATCTTATCTTTGCAAAGTCAAGGAATAAATTGTCTATTTAATTTCTTAGCTGTTTTCATCTTAGTAATGCATGAAGTTTTGAATATAAGCATTTTATGCTTTCTGAAATTAGTTCAGAATTCAGATTATAGTGCGCAGATAGGTATGAGCAAATAAGTCTGTCCATCAATCTTATGTTATTTTTTTATTTACGTTTACAGAAACTATTAGCAGAAATATATTTATTTTAATGATTTTCAGAAGTTTTGTTGGATAGGGGCCCTTCCCTCGTGTCTTCATTGAAGGACTCTACACTTCACAGTTCTCTGCGGCAACCTGCTTTTGATCTTATTGAAACTATTATAGTGTCTGATGCTGCTGCCTTAATAATGTCGATCATGGCTTGCAATACATCTCAAAATATGAGCAGTAATGTTATTGATTTTGATGATGAAAGAATGGATGGTGTACATTCATTAGATGTTGATGTTAAAGAGGAGGTCGGTTCCTGGAAGCAATTTGTTGAACAGGGTAAGATTGCTGCTCAGGAATGTAGAGGTTGGATGTGCATACCAATGTTATGGATAGATGTATTTGTCGATATTAACCCTACAATTCTTCCAACATCATTTTCCAAGGCTGTTTTCTGGGCCCGGTCTCGGTTTCCTATGATAGAGTCTGAAGAAAGTGCAGAAATGTCTGTTTCTATCAGGGATTGGTTGTCATCCAGTGTCTCAGAAATCACAGCTTCTTTTGGGTGGAAGGTTCCAACAGGTTCTGATGATGGTGGACGTGGAAAAGAATCCAAAAATTCAGTCTCGTTGTCAGTGATGCATACCCAATTGTCGAGAACATTCAAGAGGTTGTTTTCTTTACTTTTGTGTATTTTAATATTGCATCTGGCATCTACTGAACCAAACTTTGTCAAATGTTGGTTTGATTGTCTAAGAAATAAAAGCCTTGAGCAAAGGAAGTTTTTATACCACCTCAGAACTGGTGTAAAAGTTTAGAAATGCGTGCATGTAAAAGCTTTTTAATTGGAGGAAAGCGATGTCTTAGTACAGTTATTTATGCATGTAACTGAATGCATATAAACCT
Source organism: Taxillus chinensis (assembly GCA_023512835.1). Classification (NCBI taxonomy): domain Eukaryota; kingdom Viridiplantae; phylum Streptophyta; class Magnoliopsida; order Santalales; family Loranthaceae; genus Taxillus; species Taxillus chinensis. The sequence continues at coordinate 1,856,887 of CM042086.1, forward strand.
TTTCGCATAAATATGCATGCAAACCTTTCTACATTTAAGTGTATAGAGGTTTACACATGATATTGTTAATCAGACATGAGTTCTGATTTGTATAACTTGGTATAAATATCGTACTACAGTAGCACCCCACACACACACTTACTTCCTGCCTTAGCCACAACATATTCTCTTTCACTATTTTTTATTTTGGCTAATCATAACATATTCTTAAATTGCTGTCAAGTATTTGAGTTATATTAGAGTAAATGGCTAGATCCATAGAATAGATTTTTCTGCAGAGCATTAAATAAAGTGTAAATTCCCAGTTATTATTGGTATTTAAAATTAAGCATTCATCTGTTGGATTATCGCTATGCTCGTAGAATTCATTATTTCATCCACGGGTTAGTATGATGGTATTAGTGATAAACTGATAATGATTTTAACCCAAATGCGAAACTAACCCAATGAAGTTACTGGTTTGGTTTACTGCTTGAACACTTTATAAGGTCAGACTGGGAACATGTTTGATTCCACATTTGTTTTTTTGGTGTCATCATTACAATTTTCAATTTGATGCACCATATTATTTATTTAACTTGCATACTTGTATGGAATTTACTAGATTTAGAAGAAAGAAGGATGATTGATAGAAATATTGGATCGAATATAAATTTTGTCCGTCTTGATTTTTATTAGCCACCACCATATTATTGGGATTAATGCTAGTTGGTTTGGTTTGATTCGGTTATGTGTGTATAGATATGACCTGTGGTGAGAGCAAGTTATACCTTATTAAGTTTGAGTTGATTTTTAAGATTCGAAGCCTTTACTTGAGATTACTGAAGGTGAGTTGGCACAAAATCTGATGAAGTGGTATTTTAAGGTGTTTGTAGATTAACTACTCATTTTATTGTTCAAACGGATCGTGAACTCTGGAAGCAGTGGACCTGGGTACCAATGATGGCTGAGAGCTTGATTCTTTTCCTTATGGATACTGATGATGTATGTTGATTTGGATATTTCATGCGTACCATTGTTTCACCATTATGACTAATGGAAAATGTGTTTGTGGCTTAAATTCTTTTTGAATTTTTGTTTGTTTTTGTCCGATACCAGACACTGAGGCAAGTTGGCAAACGTATCTTGGAAAAGCTTTCAGATACTCGAGGCCTTGCAAGTGGTTTGAAGTTTCTTTGCTCTAGTAAATCTTCTTTGTCTGCCCTTTTATTGGGCTTGAGACATGCTTTAAAACTGGTAATTGTTCTTTTTTTGGGTGATCCTTTCATTGGTACAAATTTTAATTTGAACATAATGCCCGAGCTTTCTTAATGAGCAGTAGGGATATTTTGATTCCATATTGCTGCTCTTTTCTGGTTAAGGAAAATTAAGTGTTATATTGTAATTTTCATTTGACAGCATATGAGCACAAAATGGCAGTATAGCTCTTCATGTTGAATTTGCATCTCTATGATCTCTCCTGTTACTCTCACTTATTTAGTTTTGTCTCTCCTATTAGGTCCAACTGGATTCGAGTTTATTAAATTTTCGAGCATTGCACGGTTTTTTCTTTGTTCTCTGTAAAATATTGAAAGAAGGGTTTCCTTGTCCTCGATCAGACACATGCAGTGATTCGAACATCTCCAAGTTCTCTTCAGAAGGTGGATTTTTAAAGCAACCTGCTGCTGATTTGTTAGGTGTAACTGATAGCAAAAGCCATACTATTATTGACTTCAGATCTTGGGAGAAGTTTAGTTTCTTGCTAGCTAAATGTGCGTGGCCTTTTCTTCGAAGGTGTTTGGTTGAAGGGAAATTATTTTTTAATTACAAACATTGTCAGGTATTAATCATTAGTTTTTTTAAAATATTATTTTCTTCATTTTTCTTATATTTGGACTGTTTTTTTCCCCCGTAGTTATTGTTTGGAGTGAATTTTTATTCATTGTTGGAGCCTTTATGAGGTCATTCACATTTTGTTTTCGATGTTATTTTGCATTAGTTGTGTATCTTTTACTGAGGATGAAGCTGTCATTCTTAGTAGGTACATTATCTCATAATATAAAAATTCAGGCCTGACATTTTTCTAGATGCTAAACCTGTAGATTAGTCTAAGGGCAATATACAGGCCTTTGTTGTTCCTGGTTGAGGGAATTTGATCTAGATCCCCCAACGACACTTGGACTGGTTTGTGGTAGCATGGGCGGGCTTGTGGCAGTGAAGTTGGAAGAAGGGATAGATCCACCAATGCTGGATGGGTTTTTTAGTTGAATCTAGGTCAGGACCCTATAGTGGAGACAGTTGAATGGAGATTAGGATGGAAATTAGCGTGTTTGTCCAAGGGGGGCTACCTTACCCTTCTGAAGAGTACTCTCCTAGACTCGGCAAACAAGCAACCATTAGCAAAATCTATGCGGGCACGGGAAGTTGGCCATAGACAGATTTGTTTGGTTAGCGTTTTTGTGTTTAATTTTTTGAGAGCAAGAAACAGAAAACACAAATTTGGTGTTTTTGTTTTGTTGAGAACTGTTTTCACCAGCTAGTCACTTGTTGTCCGTTCCCTCCCCCTTCTGCTGTCGCCCCCTACAAGGCACACCTGCCGCGCTCCGCTGTCTCTGCTCTTTGTGACGCCTCCCGTTGCTGATCTGTGGCCTCCCTCCCAGCGATGACCAACCCCGTCCCACAATCTGCCTCCCATGCCATTGCGCAACACCGCTGTGCGTCCCACGACGATCCCGTTGCTGCCTCCCCCCTGCGAGCTCCCCCTCCGACCCAACGACGGCCGATCTGCGGCCTCCCTTTCCCATCAATAGCCGATCTACGACCTCCCTTCCCAACGACGACTTCTCCCTTTGCCGTTGCGCTAACACTCGCTGCTAGCTCTGTTGAAAATAAAAACAAAGTACAGTTTTCACAAAAAACACCTCCCAAACAAATAATGCATATCCAAATACATAGAAAATAATTTTTAAATATAATTTTTTAAACAGTTTTTTAAAACAAAAAACAAATCCTACTACCAAACATACTTAGGTGCACTTAAGGTACATAGGGTACCCTGTCGCTTTAAGCGAATAAGTGTAAAGCACAAAAAAAGAGCTTGCTTCAATGAAGTGACGCCCATGTTATAGAATGGCTTGATGATGATGTACATCTGCTTTGACTTCCAGCTTTCATATCACAAATTCACAGTTTAATATTCGAAACAAAGCAAACGGTACTGGGTTGTTGAGAGCTTGAGAGGAACTGAAAAAGAAAGAGCTGAAATAATTTTATTATTTAATATAAGAATATCTCATGTGTAGACTACATAACAAAATTTAATATCTCGTTGGGAACTTGAGCACTTAGTAGCGAGGAAGAACTGCGAAATGAGAGTAGAGAGGTCGTGTTGATGGAAGAAGAGATCGTCTGGCGTTGCGAGGAAGAGATTGTTTGTCGAGGTTGAGGTCCTTTGGCGTCGTGAGGTCATCCATCATTGATCGTTTGGTGTTGTGAGGTCGTCTTTTGTTAATCGTCTAGTGTCACGTGATCATCAATAGTCTGACCTAAAGAGGTTGGAGGCCTTGTTGATGGAGGTCAAAGGAGGTCGCGTCGATGGAGAGTCGCGATTATCTCTTTCTATTTATTTTTTAAAAGATCACAAACGCGAGCAAGGCACGCGTTTCTTGCGTTGACAAAAGGCGCGCGAAGTGTAGTAAGGCACACACTTCATTGAAGGACCTGTGCCTTGCCTCCTCTTGGGCAACAGAGGTCCCTGGTGTTGTGTTTCATGGCTTAAGCGCATGGTCAAGTGCTTTTGACTACTCATATATATATATATATATATATATTGACGATCATGTCTGTTGGGATCAGATCGATCTCATGCATGTTGTTTGTTGACTAAGCCTAACCTCAATCCCTTGGCTTGCCATCATTGTTGTAGAGACCGAAGTCGCTTCTACTATTGGTTTGGGAGTCGTTAGGGTTGATGAATAGCCTGGTCCACATCCATGGCATTTCTATTGCTATGCTTGGAAAGGATGGAGCATAACTCATCTTCTAGGCTCTAGACAAACCATGGTGAGGTAGATTGCTGCGATGGCCTTGCCCCTATCATTGTTGGCAGCAATTGAGGCCAAGGACATGAATTGCCAAAGCATGTCCTCAGCCTCCAAGTAGCATTCACTGACTAGAAGTACATGCGCTTGTCCACGTCCCTATTGGCATCAATATTCTCTATCATATGTGTTGGGTACGCTATCGACTAGAAGTACATGCGCTCGACCATTCTCAATTTGTTCACCCGTAGTGACTAAGTCGGCGAAATTGCTTGGTACATTTCTAACTGGTTTTGTAATAACATTCTTTAATGTGCTAATGAAGAATGTTGTGGGTTTATGTTCAGTCATATAAGGTTGAACATTCATGGCTGTTTCCTTTCATTTTCTTGAATACACCTTGAAACTTTGTGTTTAAGGCGGTTCATGTTTTTGAATTAGGTGTCTTAAAAATAATGGGGTGGGGGTGGAATCGTTGAAATCATTTTATAATCATAGTATCAAAAAAAAAAAAAACTCCACTTGTGCTTGCACTGCTAGTCCCAAGCTCGGATAGAGGAGGGTTGTGGTAGGTTTGTAACAACTAGCGTAAAAGCTATTTCATTTTTTAGGGCGTTCCCTACAAAGTAATGCGTTGTATTGTCGAGACCCGAGAGCAATGATAAATGGGTTGCTGGGTCATTGTCCAAAAGCAATGTTCCATGTCAATGTCTGGATGGGGTAGTTAAATGAGCTAAGACGTGAGAGTTTAGCTAAAAATTATAGTTTTAGTTTATGTTTTGCTTCTTGAAACAGTCTCTTACAAATAAGTTTGTAGAGCTAGTTGAGATTATGATTAGGAGGGGTGTTAAATTTATATGTTTTCTAAAAACTAAATGGTTACTGGTAGAAATGTTTGAAAGAGAAGAATTTATTTTTTAGGTTAAATATAAATTTTTTATTTATGGATGTACACAGTTATGGAGCTATTTACTTTTTCGCAAGGCATATAGCCTATTAATTTTATTTGATTCACATAGGGCGAGTGGCCAAGAGATGTACATAGTTTTAAAAAATAAAAAACATGGTTGCTTGCGAGGTGAGAACGAATGGTTTTGGGAAAATATGTGCAAACTTTTTGGCACCATAATTGATGCCCATTACTTGCCTAAAGAGAGGCCATCTACATGCACCAATGTAAATTTCGAGGTTTATTTTTTCCCATTGTTCAAAAATATGTGAGGCGGTATGTATGATTCCTATGTTGTGTAGTGGTATGGAAGCCTCATTGAGGCGAGTGCTTCAATTATGAACAACACAAAAACATAAAAATGAAATGAAAATTATGCAAAAGTAGTTTAAGAATAATAAAACCATGCTAAAAATTATGTCTCCCAATCATCCATTAAATCCAAATATCTAACAACATAATAACTAAAATAGACAATCTAATTTTTATCAAATACGCTGTTGTTTGTGTCTAATGGTTGAAAGTTAGTATACTAAAATGTTTCATCATCTTTTTCATTAGACAATTTATTCATTATGCCTCAATGAAAACACCCTTTCGTTTCATTACACCAAAATAAATTGAATTTAAAAGTAGCACCCACATATATATAAAATTCACTGTATAACCATTTCATTTAATTATTAAACATTAATAAACTTATGTGAATCTCTATTCATTTCTCCTTGCATACTTCTACTTTATTCACATGTAAAAGCTTCATCAATATCATCTTCTTAAGTACGCCACTCATCAGCCGAAGGTACATATGTAGAAACTAATAGCTTGTTTGGTATGCATCAATCAATTTGGGAGGAATGAAATCAACATAGGAATGTAATAAACAAGGAAATGGAATGAAATGGTTCATTACTTTTTAATGTGTTTGGTATGCAAGATAATGAATCATAATAAATTAACACAATTACAAAGATATCTTTAATACTTTTCAAATATCATCAAAAATTCATTAGGTTTTTGAAATCTTTTCCTTGCCTCCACCATCTATTCGGACCGTCCTCATACCCATCATTGTCCTCAAGATCAGCATTGGCGCCTACTTGAACAAGCGCCACACCAAGAGGAATCAGTAAACCTCCTACTTCATGATCGTCCAGGGCGTGGTCAATCGCCAAGGCAGCAGTAAATGAAAAAACAGGAAATGCAAACTAGGTATGAATGAAGAATTCAGTGGGGAATTTTGTCAAACAACTTGAAGGCACGGTAGAAGCCAGAGCAGACTCGGTTTTGCTGTTCACAGGGCCAACTGTAAGGCAACCAGAGCAATGAGGGAGCAGGCAAACCTGCCAATTTGTGCCAAACCAGCAACTAGAACAACTGCAAGGCAATAAACCCAATGATTTGCACCAGCCCGAAGTGCAATCCTGCAAGGCTAGAGTGATGAACAGACCCACCGCTTACAGGGCCAAAGCACAAGTAGTGAGGAAGACGATGGTGCAAATCGTTGGGTTTACCCTATGGAGAGGTGGACGCGGATGCACCGTTTTCAATAGAGTTGAGGTTGCGGGGATGGGGTGGGCAAAGTATGTGGTTATCGCCGGTGCTCTCGAGGGCATGACGACGGTCATGTTGGTGGGTGCGATCGGATAGGCTCGGTATCTCACTCACATTCCTCGCACCCACATGATGCCACCATGGCTTGCTCAGGTGAATGCCAGGACAAGTATACAGAGAAGACGACTGGATCGATGGTGTGTGAGGAAGGCAATTTGAGTGAACCAAAAAAGAAAGAAAGAAAAGGGTAAAAAAGATAAAAGGTTCCCTTATTCGTAGACCTAGGGTATGAGAGGAGTCAATATATCCCTAGTTGGAGGTATAACATTCCTATGGGAATGATTTATTCTTTTGTCATAGGTGTATCAAACATGGGAAAAGAATGAAATTTTATTTCTTTTCTTTCCTTTCTCACATACCAAATGTGGCCTAAAGGGTCAATGTCATCATTTAAGGTTGTTGTCTAATGAACTTTTTTCCTTAACTTTTTATTATACATTATATACATTAATGATTTCATTTTCTATGTAGCCAATTAATGTTTTCTTTTAAAATGAATATACATATATTAATTAAAATAAAATCATTATGAATAATTATTTAAATTCATATTAAATATTGTATTAATCTATTTAATATATTCTAAGTTTTTAACGTCATACATACCTAATTAAATGCACTCCAGTTTTCCTCACAAGCTTGTGAGAATGAACGAGTGAGGCTTAAAACTCTCACTATAAAGCTTTGAGCTTTTTGGGTTTGATCTCCAAATTCAGCCCACTAATTAACTATAATAAAAATTCATTTAGTAAGAAAATAAATAGATAATTAAACAATATTTAAAAGAGAACCTCACATATGAGGCCGAAGTTTGTTAATAGAATGTAAGAAAATTGATCAATTGTCTATCTCTCATATCTTATCTTTCTAGCTATCTGATAATGTGGCCACTTCATTTTGTATTCATGTTTTTTTCACATCATGCACGATAGTTTTAGTGTCTTCACCTTTTTCTAAACCGGTCATAATTCATAAATATTGGGTACTTTTAAATTAGTTCCATAGGGTTGATTGTCCAACACATACTAATAAATGAACTATCAATGACATTCAATGTAAGACATTGTTGAAGAAACATTGGCCAATTTCCATACACATTTCATCACGTAAGGTGGTGACATGAAATGAAACCCATATTTGGTTTTTCACTTTTGCCTATATCATTACAAACCTCTCAACATTATCTTTGCTTGAGTTACACTATCATTAGTCGACTCCCATGTAAATATACTATTTAATGTCATGCACCTGTCTCCTCCTTTAGCTGATTCACTCTTTTTGACATTCCCAATTTTGCAAAATATTTTACTCTTCATATCATCCCTAACTTTTGGTTGAACTCTTGGACATGGTATAACATCCCCCTTTTACTGCCAAAATGTTCTTTTAATCTAAATGTCCATCTTATTTCTTTTCTCTAAAAGATACATCAAATATTTTTATACCTTTTTTTTCTCCATATATTTCCATTTCATTTTCATATTTCCAATTGGACCCTTTCTTTGATTACTTGCCATCACACCAAAAATAAACTACATCTATTCTAGAGTGATAATAAGCTGAAATAAGAAAGAGAGAGCTTAAAAGTAGTTACTGGAGGAAGAACAGCCCAGAAAACAGCTTTTGGAAGGAGATAAACCCCAAAAAAGGGCTTCCAAAAAGATAAATTGGTCCCTGGATATTTTTGGTCTCCGGAGGTGCTGTTGGGTTGCTGGACGCTGATAACTCCACCATTGGGTTGCTGGAGGTAGGTGATGGTTGGTTGCTGTTTCAGTGGAGATGAAGGAGGAGGCAGTGTTTCACGGTTGCTAGGGTTTCTTTCTTTCTTTTTATTTTATTTATTTATTTTTCTTTTATTTTTTTCTTGTTCTTTTATTTTTTTCTTTTCTTAAAAACAAAATTGGGCCACTGGCTGAACGGTCACTGAGGCGCCTGCCTCACATGTTTGAGGTGGATGTTGACCAATGCGCTGCTTGATGCTTGATGGTGATGTCAACCAAGGCCCGAGGCGGCGAGGGAGGTGGCCCATAGAATTGAGAGCGTCCAGAAGCATTTCTTATGGGACATCAATGATAACAATTCCATTTAGTCAAGTGGAATATCATTCAAAAGCCTTATAATGCTGGGGGGCTAAGGATTAAGCCTCTGTGGATCTTCAATGAAACTTTACTTGCTAAATGGGAGTGATGGTTCGTGATGGAGAGGAGTTTATGGAAGTGGGTGATTTAGGCCATTTTTGGGGTTAATCATTTTGGTTGAATTTCAGTCCTTGTGTCTTTCTAATGGACGGCCCGTGGAAAGTTTGGGTTCAGGTTGGGATCATTTTCTTTGCCTTGTGACTTGGAAGCTTGTAAAGAGGTCCACCATTTGATTTTTCCATTAGGTGTGGGGTGGGAAGCGGCTTTGAGGGAGGTGTTTCCGAGAGTGTAGGTTTGCGCATTGTTGGGGTAGGGTAGTAGATCTTTGTGATCTGGAGGGTTTTTACTGGGGTGGGTTCTCTGGTAGAAGCTTATTTTCAAGTGACCTCAAGTCTTCCAAGGAACAATCAGAGACAGTGAAAAGGGATTTGGAGGGCTAAAGTCCTGACAAAGTGGGCCTTTTTTACTTGGGAAGCTGCACGAGGCGAGAAACTCTCCTTGGATTAGCTCCAGAAACTGGGTATGGTTTACACTCTGTGTGGGTCTACCAGCTTAATGTGGTGGGTGTGTTGGAGGCTTGGCATTGCTTTTGAGGGCCTAACCGTGCAAGGTAGTTTTGGCTTGTCATTCCCATGGCTCTTTTTTTGGGTGATCTGGCATGAGAAATTGTCCAATCCTTGATAACATTGCGAGTTCTACTCAATGCATGAAAAGTGTTTTGTGGGCTTTACTTTTAGATATAACTATGACTTTGATCTCTTCAGCTTGGAGTCTTTGTTACTGCCATGGTGGTTTAATAGTTTCTTCTTTTTCTGATAAGGAAAATAAAGAATTATGTTTTCAATAAATCATTGAAACATGACAATGAATAGTTGATTTCTCAACCATTAATGTTATTAGGGGTGGTCTTAATTGTGTTTTTTTCTGAAGCCTTCTTTGTGATATCACTACTAGATGACTTGTGTCCGCTTGCTTGAGATATTTCCTGTTGTTTTTGAGAGGATTTTTACTTCATTTCACCATTTATCTGAAAATTCGACAATGGTGGAAGATATATTTGACTTCAAATGGTTTGGTGATCTGGTTGAGTGGGGGAATTCTTCACTTGAAGTTGTAGTTCGATACTGGAGGCAAACTGTTACTTCTTTGCTGGATGTTCTTAAAAGTACTGAGGATGATAAGTATACTGCAGATATCATGGCCCTTAAAAGTCTTGTTTCATGTGGTGAGTTTTCTGCTTGTTTTATACTGAATCTAGGTTTTTTGTTATATTAATGATTTATTATATGAATGCTTTCTGATATTAATGAATTACGGTTTGATATGTGATTATGACTTTCAAATGTAGATAGCATTGCTATGGATGAATTGGAAAAGCAAGTGTCAAGACTTTCTGTTTCATTATCAAAAGAAGCTTCTTGTAAGGTTGGAAAGAAAATGATAAAATCGAAAGCATTAATTTCTGGTAGCTTGTTATTTGAGAGAGAACATTCATCTTCACATGTAAAAACTACTTCCATGGAGGATGCTGTACATGTTATCAACGCAGAAACTGTGGCTGACCAGAAAGATGATACGAATGTTATTGTTCTCTCCGATGATGAGGTGAAAAATGATATTACGGCTAGTGAGATGCACCTAATCCGTAGTGGTTCAAAACACGGTAGAGTGGATGTTTGTGCAATGCCTTTTGCTGCCGACGTAGAAGTCCCACAAAATGATATTGAAAATAAGAGTGCTTCTGAGTTTGACTCTTCAAAGACTATATTGAAACAGAAAGGGTATTCTACAGATTGTTCTGGTATTGATTCTCAGCAGGATTATAGTACAGCAAATGGAGAACAGGTGCCGGCATCTCTTGGTGATTCTAAGGCTTTTGGTAGTAAGGGAAAAGTCAGTGCAAGTGATTCACAATCACATGTTAGAAATAGTTTAAAGAAATCTGTTGTTGGAAGTGTTAGTTCCTCAAGCATAGACACAGTTCCTAGGAAAAGTGAGCGAGTTTTAACAGAGTTACGGCATGATAAAGAAAATGATCCGTGGGATCTTGCACTCAAATCCGAGAGGCGTCATTTGTTTTGTATAACAAAGCCAATATCTTCTATACCTAAACGGAAAATCATACAACTTAATTTGCCAATGCAAGGTAAGTCTGGCTTGCATAGGTCTGAGGTTGGATTGAAACGGTTTACACCTCCAAATCTTGATGATTGGTATAGGCCCATTTTAGAGATTGACTACTTTGCAGCAGTTGGTTTATCTGCCAGTGAAGATGAAAACCAGAGTTATAGCAAGTTCCAGGAGATTCCCATCGTTTTTCAATCACCTGAAGAATATGTGGGCATTTTCCGACCTTTGGTCCTGGAAGAATTTAAATCACAGCTCCATAGTTCCTATGTAGAGATGTCGTCTTTGGAGGAAATGCATTATGGAAGTGTATCTGTAGTATCAGTCGAGAGGGTTGATGACTTCCATCTTGTGCGTTGTGTGCATGATGATAGTAATTCTGCAACATCTAAAAATTGTTCCGAGAATGATCTGGTATTACTAACCAGGCAGCCTCTGAAAACTTCTTCTCACGATGTTCACTTGGTTGGAAAGGTATTTTGTCATATTTTCATTTTAAAGTTTACATCTACAGAAATAATTTTGTGAGGATATATAGTTCTTACAGAGAGAGTATCAGTGCCTTGGTTGACCGCAACTTGTCTGAACTTGCAAATAAGCTCCAACCAGATGGCAAACATTCTGAATCTGTTACACCCAAAAAGAGACCCAGTCACCCAGATTACTTTCTTTTATCTATATACTGCAACAAAAGTTCAAAAGAAATACATAAATATTGGAATAGCGAAAACATAGTTAAAACGGAGCCAAGCGCAAGGATTAGTACAAGGCATACCATCTATGACCACCAACAGTATGTATGTCTGAGTGACGAAACTGTGTAGTCAGCCTACAAAAGTTTTTAGTTTTCCACGTGAACGTTGATCCTTGATAATTCCCAACAGAAAACCTCATAATAATTGTAATTAGTACAACAAACCAAACTTTTTTTCTTCAGGAAATTGGAATTAGAGATCAAAGATCGAATGATGACATCACTATAAGGATTGTTCTACCTGGTGTGTGATCACACTAGATAGTTATTATAGTTTTTTAATATTTTAATTAATGACAGTTGAATAATTTTATTTTTATTTTAAAATATATTCATTAAGTGTTCGATATTTGTAAAATTTAATAATAATACTAATTTATGTTTAGCTAAAATAGGGAGCATGGTTTGACTTCACAGTAAAAGTTGTTAGGAGTCATTTGCAAGAAATATGGGGATGTGTTTGGAGATGGTCAAGCATATCAGCTATATGGATTTTGAAATTAAATAATCATTCGAGAAGTTAGATTGGGTGGAATCCCCATCAAGCAGCAGCATGGCTTTTTTTTTTTTTTTTTGGGAAAAGTATCGCATCCTTTGTTCATATATACTTATTATGGAAGTCAGATTATTTTCCCCCTATATCTGCTGGTTTGATATTAATATACTGATGCATTGCATCTGATTCTCAGGTGGAGAGGCATGAGAAAGACAATAAACGAAGGTCAAATATCCTATTCATTCGTTTCTATCTTCAAAATGGTTCTGTGCGTTTGAATTGTGCTAGAAAGTTTCTTGCTGAGCGAACTAAATGGTATTTAAGTCGCATTATGAGCATTACACCTCAAATTCGAGAGTTCCAGGCACTTTCATCCTTAAAGCAGATCCCCATGCTTCCAATCATCTTGAAACCTGACAATGTTTCTGTCAAATTCCAAAAATTTCAAGAGTTCAATCTTAGCAAGCTGTCCCAACCTTTGCAGCAAATACTGAAATCATCATATAATGAATGTCAACTACAGGCTATCAGTGTTGCCATTGGACCAGTGGTTTCAAATAAAGATAATGCATTGTCCCTTATCCAGGGCCCTCCAGGTCTGTGTTCTATTTTACACTGATTTAAGATGCAATAATTGAGATGGTAGATTTGATCAGATTAATTTCTGTGTTTGCATTTACATTTAGGTACTGGAAAGACCCGCACTATTGTGGCTATTGTTAGTGCTTTGCTTGCTTCCTCTACAAGGTGTATGAATGAAACAAGAAAACATTATAGTGGCAGTCGGAAACTTTCATGTACCAATACGAAGCCATCAGTTTGTGAGTCTGTTGCAATTGCCAGGGCCTGGCAGGATGCTGCCTTGGCTAGACAGTTGGACAAGGATATGGCAAAAAATCTAAATCCAACTGGTAGTTCTGCAAGAGGAAGGATACTTATTTGTGCTCAATCAAATGCTGCTGTTGATGAGTTGGTTTCAAGAATATTCAATGATGGTCTTTATGGCATTGATGGGCAGATGTACAAGCCATATCTTGTAAGGGTTGGAAATGCAAAAACTGTTCATCCAAATTCTCTACCCTTCTTCATTGACACCCTTGTTGATCATCGTTTGACAAAAGAGAAGATGGATTCAAGTGATAGAGATAAGGATATATGTGGGGACACTTCATCTGCACTTCGATCAAATCTTGAAAAGCTAGCTGACCACATCCGGTTCTATGAAGCTAAACGTGCTAATTTCATTGATAAAAATTCAGAACAGAAAAGCGCTTGGGAAGAACATGCTCCCAAGGGTGGTGATGATAAAGAATTGTCTGATGAAAATATGGAGATAAAGCTAAGAAAACTATATCGACAAAAGAATGAAATCTATAAAGATCTCGCAGCAGTTCAGCTAAGGGAGAGGAGGGCTAGTGAAGAAAGTAGAGCACTTAAACACAAGATACGGAAGTCTATATTAAAGGAGGCTGAAATTGTGGTAACAACATTGAGCGGCTGTGGCGGAGATCTGTATGGAGTGTGCTCTGAATCCTTTTCTGGTCATAAATTTGGCAATATATCTGAAGCATCTCTGTTTGATGCTGTTGTGATTGATGAAGCAGCGCAAGTATAATCTTTCGCTTTCAGTTCTGCGTTTATTATTGTTGTTGTTTGAATTTGGCAATAAATCCAAACCCTCTATGTGTGTTGCAGTTGTGATTGATGAAGCAGCGCAAGTATAATTTATTATTATTGTTGTTTTGTTCACCTGGCTGTTTTTATTGATTTGTTTTTCTTACTCTAGGCTTTGGAACCAGCTACTCTGATCCCTCTTCAGCTTCTAAAATCAAATGGGACCAAATGCATTATGGTTAGAGACAAACTTAATGTCATTTATAATTTTTATAATCTGATCTTAATAATCTTTGCTCTAAGTTTGCCTTGATTTTCTTTTTCAGGTTGGTGATCCAAAGCAACTTCCTGCTACAGTTCTCTCTACTGTTGCGAGTAAATATCTATATCAATGCAGCATGTTCGAACGTTTGCAAAGGGCTAATTATCCAGTCACAATGCTTACTGAACAGGTAAATTGAAGTTGTTATCTAAGCTTTTAGGCATTTTTATTCAATCCAGTAACTCCAGAATTTTTTTTTTGGTCAAACGATATATCATCAGTATTGATTCAGGGATCATCAAGCTGAATCATAATAGGGGTTTAGTGCAAGCCTATTGAGGAAACCCGATAGATTCTCATTTTAATGTCAAGGTAGATCTGTTTATTGAAAACTCCAACTAAAATACAATGTGAAATAGAAAAGTCTTATTTTGATTGATGTGATCTATCAATGTTTGTATGTGAGCGAGTCTAAAGTGTGCTCTTTTTAAAATGGGAGATCTTCAATCACTATGTGCCATGTACTTAACATTGTGATGGTCATTATACTTCAGTACATTGTATCCTTTAGTTTGCTTAATGTTTGGGCTTTATTTTTGTCGGAAATCCTGCAATGTTGGTGGTATGCTTGGTGTATGATTACCTTAGTAGAATGCAACTTTATTTTTTTCGCATCTGCTTGTAAGGATACTTCATTGTTTATAGAAAAAAACATGGTTATTGATTTCATTTGTGACACCAATTTTTATCTTCTCTATTTTCTTGCCTGCAATCTTGTGGCTTTTTGTTAGAGAATTTTCGGTAGCTTAATTGTGTGACTATAGTTTTATGAACCCATTACTGAAGTTAAAATTAGTTAAAAGCTCCTCTTTGAGTGAGCATGCTTGCTTGATGGGTTTTCATCCTTGTTGCACATTAGGAGATCTGTCCACTTTCAGAAGTGTTTTTTTTTTGGTGTTTTTCCCTGCAATTTCGAATGCATCTTCAAATTATTATTTTTTTTATGTATTATTTATTTGATGAAGCTTAGATTTTAGTTTTCCATTTACTTATGAAGATTCACCTATATGAGTAGTTTTTGTTAAATTGGGTTTAATTTTACTGTTATCATCATCGTCCTCTTTCTCTCTTGCACACACATTTTCAACTTCGTAGTTTTTGCTCGGTTCCCTTCCCGTGTTTTGATGTTTTTGATTTGGGAAGACTAATAGGTCATCTGAAAGTTTGAAATGGAGGGTATTTGGATTAAGCGTTATTGGCTTATTTTCCTGGACTATACCTTTTGAATCATACATGGGCTTGTTGGGAATCTTGAAAATTATAATATACTGAGGAAACATGTCAGGTTTTTATTTATGGTGAGAACTGAGATCGCATGGGTTGAAAACCCCCTAGTAGGTGTTTGTGCTGTTTTAGATTTTGTTTAAAATACTTTTGCCTCAAATGGAGGAAGGAGTGGACCTAAAGAAACTTGGTTTCCAAAGTAAAGGAGTTTGTGGCACTGCAGAGTAAGAAGAAAAAGAATTCATATTGCCAGCCCCACATTTGGGACCTAGAATCCTTATTGTTTTTCCAACATCATGTGCAGTTTGCGTACGAAGTTTCATCTGACCTATTAGTCTTCCCAATAATGAGGTGTTTGATTCGGGAAGATTAATCATACACATTGTTGGTTTATATTTGTTGACACATTAGTCTTCCCAACATCATGTGCAGTCTGTGTCAACATTTAATGTAGTGATTTCTGTTGCACTCACATTTTTTCCTATTTTAAATTTCCCATATGTATGTGTGTTATGACAAATGTGGGTTTTCGACTTATAATTCTTGCAAAATGCTTAGATTTTTCATCTGTTAGGTAATGTAGCTTTCACTACTTATTTTCTTATTGTGATTGTGAATGTGCAATTTTTGCGCACCCTTGCTATTTTCAACCACCATACTTACAAATATATTAACTCACAGTATAGGATGCATCCAGAGATTTGCTGCTTCCCTTCTATGCATTTTTATGACAGCAAGTTGTTGAATGGGGACCAGATGTCTGGCAAGTCTGCTGTATTTCATGAAACCGAGGGACTTGGACCTTATGTATTCTTTGACATTGTTGATGGCCTTGAGGTTCGTGGTAAGAATTTCGGTGCATATTCACTCTACAATCAACACGAGGTTGATGCAACAATTGAAATCCTGAGGTTTTTCCGAAAGAGGTATATATTCATTTATTTCCTTCTTAATGAATTACAATTGCGTTTGTCATTTTCTTTGCTAAAAATTTACTCGGGTATGTATAGGTACCCATCTGAGTTTGATGGTGGGAAAATTGGGATCATTACTCCATATAAGTGTCAACTTTCACTTTTACGTTCACGGGTTTCTAGTGCCCTTGGACCATCTGTGGCATCTGACTTGGAATTCAATACTGTTGATGGTTTCCAAGGTCGAGAGGTTGATATACT
Organism: Taxillus chinensis; assembly: GCA_023512835.1. NCBI lineage: Eukaryota > Viridiplantae > Streptophyta > Magnoliopsida > Santalales > Loranthaceae > Taxillus > Taxillus chinensis. The sequence continues at coordinate 1,873,319 of CM042086.1, forward strand.
TGTGCTTTCTACAGTTAGAGCAGCAGATCCATCCTCTGAAGCGACTGGGATAAACGCTAGTGGTATTGGGTTTGTCGCTGATGTAAGGAGGATGAATGTTGCCTTAACTAGAGCAAAGCGCTCCTTGTGGATTTTGGGTAATACGAAAACATTGAAGAAAAACCACAACTGGGCGGCTCTTGTTAGGAATGCTAAGCAGAGAAACTTGGTCATTTCATGTAAAATGCCTTACCAGTCCATCTTTAACTCAGCGTTGGGGAACTCTGGTTCAAAAAATTATGATTCGAAGCCAAGACAGCTTGTCAAAGACTCAAATCAGTTTAGCAAGCAAAATAAATTCAATAGTAGGGAGACTGGTGGAAGGGAAATAAAAAATCATACTCGAGAAATAAAAATAAATAAAAGAAGTGTCAGAGGTGAGGATGATCTTTCAACAAGCAGGAAAGCTGCCCAAAGTAACACAAGGAAAGATGAACTTGGCTTTTCTCAGAAGGCAGATATTCCACCATGGGATGTTAGATTACCCATGAATGTAAAGTATGGAAATGCAGCGAAACGTCACAGCCGCAGTGAAAATAATGGCACAGAAAAGTCAGTGGGTGATCTGAACACCAATAAACTAGAAAAAGTTGATGGCCATAAAAAAATTGTGTCTGACGTTCTAAGGGAACCTAAGGCAACTTCAGAGAACAATAAAAAGCATGGAAAAACGGAAGATCCAACGCCCTCTACTGGAGGAGGCGCTGACAAAAACAGCAGGAATGGATGTGGAGCCTCTAATAAAGGTGAAACTTCTAATGACTTGATTGCAAAAAGGAAAAAACAACGTGATGCTGTTGATTCTCTCCTTTCTTCTGCTCTCATATCCACAAGAAAAACTGGGGGTTCTATAAAGTCTGAGCGGGCAAAGAGTAAGAGGTGTCCTTCACCGACCGCATTGCCTGCTGGTAACATGAAATCTCCCAAGGCAAGGAAAGGTAAAATGTTTTTCTTCGCCTCTACTGAGTAGTAGCCTTTGGAGTTTTTTTTAATCGAAGAGATAATCCAATTCTTGGCATAGTGCTAATGGTGCATGCATCCGTAGATCCGTATATGGTTGTAAGTTTTTTTTTCGTTGAGTCGTTGGTTTGTTCTTTAATAGTTCAACATATTTTGCAGCTGGAAAATTATTTACTTTGAAAAGAAATCTTACCAATGCTATACGAGAAAAAGACAAATCTGAAAGGGACGTTCTTTTCCAGCTTCATGGTTGTAAAATGTGCTGGGCGATGGAATACGCCTAGTGCCTAGGTGTATTAGTCGATGCCTAGGTGGGTGTGTTAGGATGGCTTATATATATAGTCAATGTAGGGATTAGTCAGAGCTGACCACTCAAATGATCGGCCTAGACCTCTTTTATTTAGGAAGTCGTCTAGTTTTATGATATGCTTCCATTGCCTTGTCAATTGTCATTATTATTGCTGGTAGGTGAGTTTTTTTTTTTTTTTTTTACTTAATAATTTTGTACTTTGATTACCAAAAGAAATAATATTTTACTTTTTAACAGTTGCTCCAGGATCCTCAACACATCGAGGGCAGAATGATGAAAGCTGCTGGAAGTCCCTCAAACCTACGAAATTTGGCTGAAGTGCAAGTTATTAGATTACAAATTAACCCGGAGATTTTGAGCAACTTCATTATGGATTCTTTCTTTTCAGGTGATGCAGGGCTGCCTTTCTATGCCTGCTGCTCTACAGTAAAATATGCAACTCCAAAAATTAGTGTCTGACAGGTCGATCCTCCTTATTTATTTATTTATTTGCTGAAAATGGAAATCAAAGCAGATCAATTTGTCAACATGTAACTAAGGTACTACATAGACCTTGCATTATTATTATTATTATTATTTCCTCTTTCATTTTAAGCTTTACCATCCTTCTGTCTCCGCGTCTACTTATCTCTCTCTTGCCACACTTGACGATAACGCAGGTTGCAGCTCCACTTTGATTGCTCTGCCTCGTCAAAGACTTGCCTCTTAATTTGGTGCTCGAATGCGTCCATCTCATGTAATAGTAGTGCATCTGAGATTCTTTCCGAGGGCGGTGGCCTCGGTGAAGACAACACTCTGCAATCCCTCCGTGGACAAACAGGTCATTAGGGCTGGAAAAAATATTGGTGTATCCGTTTATCCGGGTCTAATTCTGGAAACAAAAGAGAATATTATTTGTATTTCAATACACGTGGATGTATATCCCTATGGTTGTTATCTGTTATTATTGGAATATGGATATGGATATCATGATACTGTATTCATTTTTTATGTTTTTTAATATTAAATATTTGAAGTCTAGTATATATTAGATATGTAATTTAAGGCACCTATCAGCCTCCTTTGGCTTCACAATTTAGTACAAAATTTTGGTTGAGCAATATTACATATAATTTTCTTTTATGCACATTTTTTGCGATGTTCGTGTAGACTTTAAAGTCATTTGACTTTGCTCAAAGTTCTTTGAATTTTTTGTAAATTCCTCTAATTTCTTCTAAAGCCTTTTGATATTTCTTTAAGGCATTGTAGTGGGCTTCAAGGTGTTCCGATTTCCTTAAAGCTTTCTTATATTTTTTTAAAGTGTTTTGGGGGCTCCAAAATGCTCTAATAGACTCCAAAGCCACCAATAAACTTTAAAACCGCCACATTTCTTCTATTCAACTTAAATTCTCTCTAAAGCCTTATAAATTGTCTAATAAATATTCTTTCCATTATTTTCAACTTTTATTTATTTTATGACATGCATATCAAGCATAATTAAACTGTGTATGTATATAAATACCGGACAAAATAAATTGAACATAGGTTGTTTTCCACACATCCTTTAAATTGTTATAAAGAAGTAGATTACCATAATGGATGGGCTCACTATCTAATTTAGGCATTATTGATGATTTTTTATTCTAGGTTTTTGAGTAGAAATTTCTTCATACTATCAATAAACAAAAAGTATTTGTACAATCACGTATAATTGGAGCGCAACTATGGGGTTCAAACATGGGGTGCCACATTAACCAAGTTGTGTGCTGGTTTCTCGTGATTGTACATAACAAGACTTATCAATAAGAAATGTGTTACGTGTAAGTTGGCATGTGTGCACATCGACATCTTGATCGTTCATTTTGATTTACTTTTTAAAAACAAATTAACGATCAATAGAACACCGATGTGCATGCTAGCATAAAGAATTTCTCCATCAATAAATTCTCTCCATCAATTAGCTTTGATAAAGTATTTTGAGGTAGAAGTACCAAAAACCATAATTATTTTCCGTAAAAGCATTCACATTAGTTTTACCTTTTTTATTTCTATTTTAGAATTCATTTTTATTTTATGAATGAACACTATACTTATTTTTTATAATTTATAAAAATTTATATCTCATTCTTTATTTCTATTCTTTTAAAGAATAATTTTTATTTTTACTTTTCCTCTTTTATTTATTGAAACACATGAAGCATTTACATGTGTAAGAACACATTAAAAATTATGAAAAAAATAGTTAAAACGAATTTTTCAATATTTACTATTCATTTTATCTCCATATACCCAATTTAGGTTGATATAAATATTTTGTTGCAAATATGTAATTTTTTTCTCAATAGGAAAAGATCCTATTGTCGTGTTCCGTTGCAGACGCTCTAAGAGCATCCACAACAATTTTGATATTTTTATTCCTATTTTGGAAATGAATAGTAAATAATTTATTTATTTTTCAAAAGAAAAAATCTTCAAGCAGGTCATGGCATTGTTAATACAAAAATAGCACCCAATAGGCGGGAGCCACATAAGTATCCTATTTTCCCTTCTTGTTCCCCTCTCTTATTTTCTCACAGCATGATTCCTGATTGGTTTTGAAAGTCTTCTCCCAAATGCTGTTACCAAAATAATAGCTATCGTACAACCTTATAATTCTTATATCAATTAAATTATAAAAACTTACAATCTTTCGGGCCATAGAAACCGTGTGTGTGTGTGCGCCACCAAGTTCACGAGACAATACTAGAGAGGATGATAGCATGGGGCCAAAATGGGGTGTCTGGCCATAGCTCAAGCCGTGGATGGGAAGCCTTCGGGTGACCAACTATCAGGTAATAAATGCGATCAGATCCTAAAAGAAAAAAAGAAAAAGAAGAAGATGTTGCATCTGGTGGGACTTGAGAGAGTCTTCATCGATTTCATCCACCGATTAAAGCAGATGTCTAACGTGAGCAATGTTTTTTTTTAATAAAATTAAGAGGCATAAAATGACATGTGAAATGACCCCCGAAAATGAAATTAAAAGGCATAAAATAACATGTCAAACTTTTATATAAATCAAAAATGATGTAATTGTTTCAAAGAAGCTTCCTTTTCAAAAACAACAAACATTTTATTCTTTATTTTTATCTACATTTATTATTAAATTTAATTTATATTATTCCTCTATCATTCTTTCGTTTATTATAATCAATCAAAAAATAATAAATGTAATACTATATATTAAAAAATTATAATTAAAATATTTAAGAATAAATAATAAATTCTTAAATATAAAAATTTATTATTTATTATTTATTATTATATTTTATTTTATTTTAAGGAATATGTAAGTTTTTGATAATTTTATATATATATTTTTTAAATTATAAGAAAAAATAGATTATAGTAAGTACAAATATAGTGTTACAGCATCTTTGCGATCCATGGAACTACAACAGAGCACATAATAGATAGAAACGTTAAAATAATGGCAGATTGGATTCAAAATTAACGTGGCTGCAGTACTATTATGTCAATAATAGGGTTAGAGAATGATTTGACTGAAATAAATCCTTCAGTGTATTAATAATATCGTAGCTATATGGCCGGAGCCGGAACGGACGAAATATTGCATGCCACCTCCTCAGTCCACCACACCGCCGTCGCTTATCACCGTCGATGATCTCAGCTTCCCTCTTCTGTTCAGATCCGTGTCTGAGCCTCTGCAATCCCTACCGGCCAACCACCACAAACAACCCCGTCACTGCGTTGCCGACCTGCTGTGCTGTCTTCCAAATGCGTTTTCAACCCAGATCGCTAGAGAGAGAGAGAAGCGTCTTCGTCCTCTCGTGAGAACGAGATTGCCCAATTTCCAGGGTCGAGCGTGGCCAGTTCTCACAAAGGCATGATTGCTTTGCCTTGGTTTTAAAATACACACAGGGGCCGGGCAATAGGCGTAGGTGGCTCCCTAATTAGAAATATAAATAAAACAAAAACAAAAACCATTCTCACATGCTTCTAGCTTTTAAAAAACAAATGAAAAGCATTTTTAACTTCTAACTAATTTATGTAATATATTATTATTTATTATGTGTTTGCTTAAATTTATTTTATAATATGGTGGTCCTTAGCTTTAATGTTTTGATAGTATATTTAATTTGAGTAATACTAACCCATATTAAGCGATCCAATTTAATTGCTAATGCAATCATTAATTCCACTTAATCTTTAGCTCAATTGATCAATGAATTCACTTCCAGCCAAAAGCTGCGACAATCTTAATACTCAAACTTAGGAAAATACTAGATTGTCATGGAGGAAGAGCCCAGCAAGTTCGTTGTCATTCTACTAATTTTCAGTGCGACAAACGTTTAACTTCAGATGCACACTCACGGTAGAACCCAATTTAGTGCCAATCTATAAAACATAGCATTTTTGAAGTTTGTAACTGGGTACTTTTTCCTAGATTTACATTAGCCATTACAAGAAAGTTGCTACCTATTCGTTGCAGCATTAAAGCTTCATTTCTGCATTTGCAGTCAGAGATGTCAAATCTGGGATGTGTAAGGACGCGTTTTGCTGTCAACTATAAGCTGTAACGTGTGAGTATATGTGGGAGAAAGACAACCAAGCACCAAGCGCTTAGAACATACTCCGAAGTCCAAATTTTAAGATTGCCACATTACTTCAATTTTCAAGGCATGAAAAGACATTGAATGTACATCAAGTATGCGTTTCTACATTGGATAAATCATTTTTTATAAGTAAATAGTGTGCGCGCGAAATCTTGCAACTAGTCTAACCTGGTTAACAGCCATATTTCCCCCTTCTGTAAAGCCATCTACAAAACACAGGATGTCTGTTTCTCAGTAGAAACTATGCTTCTCTAGTCTTTTGTTTTTCTTCTTTCGTATTTTTGAAATATCAATCATACCAACAGCGGCTCCATTGAACTTTTCAAGGTAGGTGAATTGAGCTCCATGGTGCAAGTAACCACCAAACCAAGCAGCGAACAAACTGCTGGAAGGAGACCCAAACCATATCTTGTGATTGATAAACAGCCTAAGATTGAATTGCAATCTTCAAGACCTGGGGGGGAAGAACCTGCACAGAAGCATACAATGTTAAAGCAAGATATTTCTACAAATAAATAAAATAAAATAAAATGAAAAAGCTCAACTGGAGAGAGAGAGAGAGAGAATAACAAGAATGCTTGTGTTCTGAGAAGTGACAACATAATTAGAATTCCACCACCTTTACTAACTATTCAACATTGAGTTAAGAAGAATGGGATGCCATTGGAATACTGAGATCCTCCCTAATACATAGCAACTCGCTGAAATTACAAAAAAGTGACTGAAAATTTCGAAAACCAATCAAATAGGGGCTTGTTTGTGACTACAAGCCTAACAGTGGAATATCCAACATGGGAGAATGATACATAGATGTTAGCTAGGGACAAAAAAATCATTCAATACTTACAAATGAAGAAAATCTAAACAACTTACTTTCATATGACTCGAGAATGTACAAGGCAACACCACATGACATTTTGTCCAAAAAGCTTAATGATCCATAAACAAATGCACAGCCATTCAGATCCATACCAACCAGAAAGCTTTGCATGCTTACTCCAGTCACCTGTTACTCCAAGCAATATCAAAATTATAAAAGTTATTTGTGGATGCATGCATATGCAAAATGTACATGACACAAAATATTCAAGGATAACTAAGTCATTTCTATTTCAGTTTTGATCTAGAGATTTACTTGCAAATTTGTAAACATTTTGTAAAGTAAAACATTCAAACTTTTATCTTTATGGAGGATGATATTTTGGGAAGTAATATGTACTTTTTATTCCTTAAAATTTAGGTTTTTGTTTTCTGTTGTAACTACTGCAAAACTGGAGGATTGTGTTACTTTCACTTATTCAACACCAATGAAAACATTGATTGGCCGGGGAACAATTCCCTGTGTTTCATTAATGGCAAATATTAAAACTGTTAATGGACTGCTACACTATGTAATGGTATGCATTAAAACACTTTCACCTTACCATCATCAAAGCGTTAGCTATGCCAATTACAACTGATATTAAGTACATAAGGTCATTCAAGCTTCTTGGTAATAGAAGGATCGCTGCACCGCATAAAATCCAGAGAATGCCTCCAGCAGAATAAAAGGCCTTCAGACGATTTCCAGTCCATGTAACTTCCTAATATGTCATTTAGGCATCAACAGAAAAATATATGCATGAATTTTGATAAAGAAATAAAAATACGTTAACCATTAAAGTAGACCTGTAGAAGGATAGACACGATAAAGCTGCATATGTAAATGATAGCAGGAACCTGATCACAACATTAGACAATGAGATAAGCCTCGTAAACCTTTTTTTTTCTTTTACTTCTGGGTTAACATAGCAATAAAAAGGAGTATATGCTCAAAAGGTCTGATTTAGTACCAAAGCTTTAGATGATGAAGCCATCTGCAAATCTTTAATGACATAAAATGCAAGAAATGCCTGAGGAAAAAAGACACCAACAGAATAAAATTAGCAATAATTCTCATTTTGGAGGATGGCTCGGGGAAAAAATGTCATCATTAGGATGGTGGCTACTGGAATTGTAGACAATTTTTGGGGAATATCATTGTCCAGAAGTAAATTTGAGTCATATTATATCAATAAACATGAGCACGGTTACAAAAGGAAGAAAAAGTATGCGCCCACCTGTGAAACATTAGTAACTAGTCTTGTGAGCATATATACGATGGCAACTTGGTGGTACAAAACTTTCTTGAACCAATAAGCCCATGAAATCCGTACATGCTTTTTCCCATGAAAATGTAGCTTCAATCTGTAAAATGTTTGTAACTGAATGATTCACTTTGGAAGCTTCCAGGCAATCTGTCTTCTATGTGCAGTTTGAATTAGTTTCCATGCTTTGATTTGTGTTCTTGCTTTATTGTTTCAATTTTATGGAAAATAATACACAAAATTGAGATATTTTTTCAATGTTGGGTAATATTTTCTATCATTTTGGAAAGCCCAAACATGCTTTTGACACATGTTTCATGCACTAGGGTTTTTTTATCACAAAAAATATATATTAAAGCCACCACTAGAAGGTAACACAAATTACAAAAAATGACAGTAAAAAGGCCAAAACAGTCATCAGAACTTGAGAAATTTTACTCATGCACTTTGGATTGAAAACATTGGAAGGGAAGGGCATAAGAAAAACTGCAATGTTTCCAAATGAACAGTGAAAAAATTGCATACCTAGGCTCTTTCGTTGTCAAAAGGAATACCCCCACAAAGCAAGATCCAATAAAAATTGACAAATATGCAATCCATCGGTACTGCTCAAATGAGAAGAAATAACAGAAACAGAAAAAGGAAATATATTGGACATTTCAAGTTGCACTTCTTTACTACATACCTGATTTTCAGTATCAACTAGTGTCCCTGTTTTAATGAAGCTGAACACGATAAAGGCAATGGCATATAGGCTGAGATTGGCAACCTTTAAAAAAACATTTTAGATGAAAACAAAGGTAAGAAAACCCTATCATCAATGATGAATGTATGGTGACATTTTGAGAATATGGAGTAACAAAATAAATATCTGATGCACTAACCATTGTAAATGCATTGCGACAGCTAGTCAACACCACTCTGCTTGTTGAATTTAAAGTGATGCAAGTCACCATAGCCCTTCAATGGAAACAGAGAAAGCTCATGTCATATAACAAATCCCATATGGAGCCATGGGAGGGGGTGTTGAATGATGGATGTTGAGTTTTAAGGGTGTTTATTCATCCCAATCCTGTGTAATACTTGGGCAACCCTATCTATCAGTTTGTAGAAGGAAAAAATCTTCTGATTCTTGCAATCACACTCATTCGGATTCTCATAAAATTATGAAATGGGTATCTTCCACTCATCCCATATTTAGCTTACATAGCTTCATCAACAAGGGAACTCAATAATTTGTTTTTGCTCTGGCCCATAAAGCGGACACTAGCACATCAACCTCTCAGAGAAATGATATATGAAAATTAACCACTACAAAGATCCAACAAAACAAGGACAAATACAGGTGGAAAAATCATCTAAGTTTGCAAGAAAAATGTTGTGTAACATGCAGTTTTTGAGTTGAGGAAGTTATTACATGTGTGCAACCTGAGTAGCAGCCCACCCAATGTTAAATATTGCAGCGAAAAGGCTGTAACTAACAGTTTCCATTGTAGATGAAGTAATGCCAAAAATTTTACAAGGCAAGCAACCACCAAAGACCGAAGAAAAGGAAACAGCAACCAAAACAGATCCTGCACCGTGCCATATTTTGAAATGCCCGAACCTGTCTATCTATCAAGAGTAAAAGGATTGATTTTATATATATATATATATAAAAAAAACAGTTCAGCATTCTAGAGTCCTATTAGCCAGATAAGACAAAAGTCCTGGAAGATGCACTCTGAAAATGTGCATCAAATTTTAAGCTTTGGCCAAACTAACAAATACACAAAAAAGATGTGCACAAGAAGATTAAAATTTTCCTTTTCTTCCCCGGTAAATTGAAAGGATCACAGTCTTTTCAGTTTATTGGATATAAATAAATCATTTTGGAATTCAAACCCCAGTTATGGACTAATTTAAAGTTTAAACGATCATATCAGTAAATTTGATCATCGGAGACCATTTGTCAACTGTTTCCTAGATGAATTATATATACAAATATAGCACAAGACGCCAGACTAATAGAACTATAAAACGTAGAAAATATTATGGTCCTAAAATAATTGATAGTTCAGAAAAAATAATGCAAAATGAAAAGAATAAACAAGGAAAAAAATTTAAACAAAAAGAAGAAGAAGAAGAAGAAGAATGAACGAGCATGTTAGAACATGGCATTATTTATTCTATTGATATTTTAAAAACTACCAGTTCGCCAGCAAACACGGTTGCAAGTCCGTCAGCTACTTGACCGGAGAGCATAACAACAGCAGCATCACTGTAAAATAAAATGAAGGACCTTAAATCAAACACAAAATGGAAAAGTAAAATATTCCCAAGCTTGATGAAACAAAAAAAAAACGAAATAGTGAAAGCACTTGACTGCCAAATCTAAAAACAAACAATTTGTTTGTTTGTTTGTTTGATGGCAGTTGCTAGTTGACACATGCTGTACATAATGAATATCATCAAATGGCGCACCCAATGAGCAGCTGCACGTATGATACGAAAAGAAACCTTAAAGAATCCAAGTCTTGGAATGAACGTAAGAATAAACAACACTTGCCTTGGGGACAGCCCAATATCTGTCAAGAACACTAAGAGATAAGTAAACCAACAGGACGATGTGATGTCATTGAGCATGTGTCCAACGCCATACGACAAGACAGACCACCTTCCAAGGGGACTGGGATTGCCCCCTGAGTCATCATCTTCCATAATATCATCGAGCATAGCAACAACAATGAAGGGTTTCTCTGCAAGGTACCAAAATGTGTCCCTCCCTAACTAGCGAAAGGCCCTGAAATTAATATGCGAAATCAACGACGATTCAGAATTAAATTATTACTCAACACATAAAAGGAAAGCAGATGATTTTATAGGATGGTAACACCGGCTATGCTATTTGTAATTGTATGTATGTATGTATTTATGTTGATATATATATATATATATATATATATATACCTAATACAAAATAAAAATTAAACAATAACCAAAGGCGTGAAAGTACATCAAGGCATGGAATTGAAAATTTGGAACAACGGGTTCCATGCTGCGAAGCAAACAGAAGAGTTTGGGATCCTTTCAAACCATAAATTTGTATCACAATCATAATTGGCATATTATTTTATTACGTAATGTTGGTAACATTTGCAGTCACTACTCACGAATTTTAAGGATAATCCTCAGTGGGTATCTACAAGTGTTGTCCGACTGAATGAATCCATGTTAGAAATAATGAGGGTCAAGACCACAGCGTGCAGATTCTAATTATCAACCAATCTCTTCCACCCAGGTTTGTCCGACAGGAACAAACGAACCATTGCTAAATTATGAAAATAGACGTGATAATAATAACAATAATAAATAATTTCCCAAAAATAGACAAGTCGAATACGGGTGCACCCACAACAACAACAACAACAACGAGGATACCAAATTAAACAACACAGGGTTTAAGTACACCCAAGAAAAAACAAGTAATGGCAAGCAACAAATATATATATATATATACACACACACACACACACCTCCCACATATGTATATTATTTGATTACGGCCTCCATCTCAAGTCTCACCCGATTTCTCTGCGCAAATCAAGCATTTATGAAACAAATCCAATCCACAATACATCCATGTTGTAGTAGGTTCGTGGGATATGGATCCCATGTCGGACTCGGACACAGTCACAACCAACAAACACACTGGAGAGACTTTTCTCGCCCAAAGCAAAACGTCAGTTATCTCTTTCTACTATTAATTTTTTATATTTAAAATTATGCGTATCACAAATAATAAATAAGTACGGAAACATCACGTGTATATGTTCCCAAGATTGAGGGAGAATGGCGTTGTCGTGTCAATGCCTTGGAAAGGAATCAGGATTCAGGATCCCAACATTATCCCAAAATTACGCTTGATGTGTATTAAAAAAAAAACTCCAAAACGAGGGTAATTTTGATCGCAATAGGGTTGTAAATGGGTCGGGGGTTGGGCGAAAGACGATAATTACAAATGAGAAAAACTACCATCGTCTTATTGCATAACTCTTTACATACGAGAAAAACAATAATGAACTAATATCGACCCAATCCATCATAAAATTAATAAGATTAATTCTATTTTTATAATAGAGTGAAACGGGTTTGGTTAGTAGTGAGTTTGAAAATTCTCACCGCTAAATCGACCCAATCCACCATAAAATAAAATTTTCAACTGACTCACTTATTTGAATAATTTTTATTCGCAAGAAGTAGAATAGGTTCGGATTGGATTAGACGAATAAAAGCGGGTTGGCGGATAAATGCACACCCCTAGCAAAAATTAGGCTTTATATATATATATATATATATATATATATATTTGTAGTTTGAAGAGTACGCTAATAAAAATATATACAAATTATATTTTGTATTATAATTAAATTTTAACAAAATAAATATTAACTCTTTAAATTTAACAGATCATTATCTATTTATTAAAATATTATATTTTTTAATCACATTTAATGTTTTAATTTTTTTTCACATTTATTTGTTACTTAATAAATAAATAAATATTTTAAAAATAATATTTTAATTAAAAAAATAATTAAAATTAAAAAATGTGCTTATTAAAATAAAAAAAACTTTTTATTATTTTAAAAAATCAAATTTAAAAAGACTATAGTATATGTAAGTAGAAAATTTGAATTCTTAGGATAGAGATTTGAAAATAATCGGCGAAAGCAAATTGTTTTTTAAAATTATATATTATATTTATTATTTTTATTTTACTATAATTTATAATAATAATAATTTATTTAAAATTATATATAATTATACTTTATAATTTAATTTTTAAAAAAATATTAAATTAAATTATGACAATTATAATACTAAATTTATTTAATTTTGTTAAAATATTAATATTAAAATTATCAAATTAAATTTATACACATATTCATGTAATACAACTTGTCACACGAAAGTATTTATTAAATTAAATTACTATACACAAATATAAAAAATGTTCATGCAAGTTTATGTTTTGCATTATGGCGATATAAATTGACAATTGGGCTTATAAATATTTTATATCCATTTAGTGGTGGTCGGACTTAACAAACAAATCTTAATATAAATAAAAATTTTGGATTGATTAGATTTTTAAGATATATTGTTGTATTTTCTATACATGTTTTATTATAATAAAATATATTTTAATTTTTATTAAATAATATCAATATTATTTAATATAATATATTAAATATATTTACATATTGTAGTATTTCGAGTTATACATAACAAAAAAATACCATCACTTTTCATACAAAAAAAAGATAGAAAATATTATAAATGTCTATTTCTAAGAGCACTCATCTCATCTGACCCATTAAATGTTTTTTAAAATTATGATTAAATATTAATCGCATATAACTATAAAATATCTTTCAAGTATGCATTTTAGTTAAATATTTTAGCAAATTATAACCGTTACTCTTGGTTAGAGCACTCACAGTAGAATCAATAAATTTTAAGCAAATTTTAGCCATAAATTTTACTTTTTTTAAAATTTAGCCTAGCCAAAATTTAAACTACCAAATTATAGGCTCAACAAAAATTTTAATATTTAGTTAAAATATTAATTTTTTAATACATTATAAATCAAATTATAACTTCGATCGTTATAATTCCAAAGTAACTTCGCCGTGTCGTGGAGGTGCCGCACGCTGCTCATAACCGAATCGTGCCATGGACGATTAAGTTGTGTTCTCGTTGGTCTCTCGGTACGGTGCCGTGGAGGTGCTACTCAAAACTTCGATATGATCTCTCTCGTTGGATTCTTGCACTTTATCAACTCTTCTCTCTGTTCTATTTCAACCCCATATCGTAAATTCTAGCACCAACATTTCAGCCATGAACCCACGCTTCGAATCTACCAGCGCTCTCTTTCTTTCTCTCTCCCTAGTTGTGTCGTTTCTCCTATGCCTGTTCCTGGCTATGTCCATACTCGGCTTTGAAGCATTCTCCACAACCCATTTAATCTCAGGCTGATTTGCATTTGAATAGTAACTGGAATTTTCCAATGCTCGGAAATTGCATTTAAAATGCCAGGATATTGAATATTTGATGACTTTAATACCTCAACAACCAAATTGACATCACTTCTTTCTTCATCACCGTAATTTGACATTTGCCAATGAAACCGCTCTTCAATCGTAAGTACAAATAATTGTCCCTACCAAATTTCACCGTGTAAAAGAAAATAGGGAAGCAAAGTAATGATCGGCCAATAAAAACAGTTGAGATTGCTAGAACACCTACGATGACTAAAGAGAGACTCCCAAATTCCATAGCTTAAAGGAAAAAGGGAAACAAAATTATAAGCGGGAAATGAAAGCAATTGAAATAGCTAGAATACCTATAATGACTAACGAGAAACTCGCAGAGCATCACAAGCCCAGGAAACTTATTGCTGAAGAATTGTTGCTCATTGCTCTTTTACAAGATTTTAAATAACCAAGAGTAAAGAAAGTTCTCACCCTTGGCCAAAAAGTTAGGTTAACAGGTGCAATTGCGGTTTTTGAAGGTAAAACCCTTACTGGGTAAAATCCAAGCATAGTCCCCGCCAGGCTCAAAGCAGCCCTTGCACGTTACGAGAGAAATTAGTATTAGCTTATCTAAAAAATGTGAGAATTCAGCAATATGCATTAACATACAAGCCAACAACAACATACCCTCATCAGGAAACTCAACAAAAGCAAACGAAGGACTGAATTAGGATCACCACAGACTCGGCAATCAATCACCTTCAACTCAAAAAGAAGGGGTGTATTACGATTACCAATCATCATATTTTAGGAATAGACATGTAAATCAATTTTCACGCGAGCATACCTATTGGAAATCTCATCACGACATCAAAGAAATCGCATCAAAAAAGGAAAAAAAAATAGATCTAGAGTTCGAACGCTCACCGGCTCCCTCGAGCCGACGTCGTCGTTCGGTGCTGCGCAGTGGGAGACGACGCAGAGGATGAGTTGAGATACTTGATCGTGTTACTTGGAGACGATAGAGAGAGGTTGTTGGGACGTGACACCACGGTTGAGGTGCTGCGGCTTGGTGGGTGAGGCTAGGATGCTACGATTGAGTTTGTGTTGCGGCTTGATGGGTGAGATTGGAACGCGACTTTTCTTGAGGAAAGCAAAAGGAAAAGTAAAGACGGGCGCTCGGTTTGGAGGGAAATGAAAGAGAAAGGAAGCGAGGCTCGGCGGGAGAGAATATTTTAAGCGAAAAAAAATGATAGCGAGCGATGCTCAATAAATTTGGCGAGCGAATTTGACGTTCACCAAATGTCCTGTCTTGTAGAGTTGCCGAGCCTCATCAAGGGATTTTTTTTATGCTTTAGCTATTATTTAGCTTATACCAGCCGGTTGAGACTGCTCTTATTCAAATGGTGAGTTCAATGTTAGTGTTCTAAAATTAAGATTTTATTAGCATCGGGGTGCACTTGAGAATTGTAAAATGATGGTGTTACTAGTTACGGACTTAATTTGAAATTAAAGTTATTATTTTTAGTAGTAGATTGAGTTTAATTAATGATTTTAGGTGTTTAGATGTCATTAATAATTTTACCGATTTCTTGTAGTTGATGCAATTATAATCTAATCTCACAGTGTATGGAGATAGAATCATCTATTTGGAATCGGTTTTAAAGAATGTATCACCCAAAAAACTCAAAAAACAACTCTTCCAATCTCTTCCATCCTCCTTCCCCTTCCCTCTACGCAAGAACGGATGCGACTAACAATATAATACATACTTCTCCCATATTCTATTTCTTATTTCCTTTTTATTTTAATAAACCAATAAACATATATTTTATTCAAAATTATTAGAAAATCTACTTAATTCACCAAAATATCAAAAATCACTTTTTTCCAGTAGGGGATGGTTAGAAACCGATCCAAGTTGAACCAAATCATATAAATTGAAAATAATATGTTTTTAAAATTATTTTGATTTATTTGGTTTGAAATTTTGAGAAACCAATATATTATGGTTGGTTTACGGTTTAATCAATCCAAAAACTGAACCAATTGAATATAATGTAATACATATTTAAAGACTTCATATGTGTCTCTTTATACTAAGATCACTCGCAGATGCAATTGCGGTCCTCATAAATCTAAATTTTTCACTGAAATTGTAATAGAGAATTAACACTAATGCATTTGTATAAACATTAATGGACACATTAAAGGTATTAATGGTAGACAAATTGTCCTTTATTGATTTCATATTTATTTGTATAATATATGACCAAGACACAATAAAACTATTAGCATGCCATTTGTCATTTTGGTGTTTTTAATTGAGTGTTAATGATGGTCAAAAATCAATGAATCAAAATGAAAACTTATGCTTCAAACTGAACCGAAGACTGATAATTTTTCACTTTTGTTAGTTAATTTTGATTTGTTATTTTTTAAACTCAAATATCTTTAGTTTAGTTTAAAAATACTATATACTATATTTAAAACACTCAACCATATTGTCATCCGAAAATGAACAACCTCAAATAAGAGTCCTTATATTTGCCATGTCCAACCATTCATAATTACTTTTGAACTCTTAGATGTAATTCAACATCTAGCTAGATGGTCACTTTTTTGTGGTTGTTACTCAAGGTTCTTGTTAGAATGAAACTTTAAGGTTTCATTCTTAACGTGGTTTTTTTAATTTGAGTTATTGAATACAAATCAAACAGTGCATATTTGAGTTTTATTTAATTGTAACTTTGATATAGTAATTTACTATTGTGGCTAGCGTATGGTAGAATGGAGGCGGCAAGCGAAAGCGCATGGCTGGCGCTGTAGTGATCTCCTGGCGCGGGTGAGGTAGATTTGGTAATGAAACAAGTCGCTAGAGAACAATTCTACGAAATTAAGATCTATTGTTTAATAACCAGCCATTTGTTTTTAAGAAACAGAGACTTATTGAAATAAAGAGAACAAATACAACAATACCATCCCAAATATCAGCCCAAAACATACAAGCCGATTGGCATTGCTCGAGAGTAGCATATTTGTGATTTACAAATAAACATTGAAAAATTAATGGGCCGGGGTAAGAAAAATACATAGACAAATGCATATATTAATTAAATAGGCATAGTATATACGTGCTTCCAGGCTCCCGCACCATATACTATAATATGTTAGCGACAAGAAGTCCAAAAATAATCCCCACCCAAAACTGTAATGCTGTCTTTTGGGTGGAACCATCATCCCCACTTTTCTGTTCATGGGCACCAACATTTGTAATGTTTTCTGTACTCCTTGAATTCGCTTTTGATGATATCACATGCACGTTAATTATGATGGGTGAGAAATCGTCATAAAAAGATAATTATACGTGAAGATAAAGTTTTTAACTGTGTTGGATTGGATCACGACTCCAATCTTCATGTCGTACGTGTTGCTTCATTTTGTTATTTTGGTCACTTGTCTCAAAATGTTTAGTATTTTTCCCGTGCCATTTGTAGTCCAGTTTCTTGCTTTCATAAGGATCGCTGCCCTCTTTGTTCTTTTGTAGGTTTTATTGCAAGTTTGTTTGTTAACACCAATATTGGACTGGATTATATAACCGGACTAAGATATGAATGTAGAAATATATCAAAGATTGAATTTCTTTATTTAATATGCTTACTCTTGTTTTATTGCAAGTTTGTTTTTTACTGTCATTTTGTGTGTATGTATATATGTATTTGTGTGTGTTTATATATATATATATTATGGTATGTTATGTATGACGTATTATTATAATTACCGGTGGGAGCACTTGTGGTACGTGATGAATTCTTGGCAAATTGGAGAAATACTTGAGCTTCCGCGGAATCAGGTGCCAAATGCAAGAGAGCTGAACGGAAATGTTACAGATTAAAATAAATAATTAAATTAATGTGTCGAATAAAATCTGTAATTTAATCTTCAGAAACACTAATTAGTAAAGGAAGGTTATAATTAATGATGTATGGATATATACGACATATGCATGCACGTACGTACCTGGGCACAGCGAGACATTAGCAGGGGCAGCACAGAGGGTGGGGAGGGAGAGGGCGAGGGTGGCG
This sequence comes from Taxillus chinensis, assembly GCA_023512835.1. Lineage (NCBI taxonomy): Eukaryota > Viridiplantae > Streptophyta > Magnoliopsida > Santalales > Loranthaceae > Taxillus > Taxillus chinensis. The sequence continues at coordinate 1,891,451 of CM042086.1, forward strand.
TTGATGTTGAGTCCCAACTGCGGATCGCTGCGGTGGACAACGATCACGCACAGGCACTTCCTGTCCTCCTTGAGCACTTGCTTCAGCCCACTGCAGCAGTCCGGAGTGGGTGCCTTGGCCTGCCCTTGAACAAACGTCAGGCATGTCGATAGCCCGGCCAGCTGCTGGGCGCACTCCTGCAGGTCCTTATCGTCTTTGCTTGATATGTCTGCCATCGCAGCCATATTCGTCGTGTTAACTATGACTGTTAATGCAGCGATAATCATTATAAGAAAGGCCCGGCCCCGGCAGCACCACCGCAAGAAGAAGTGTATCTGCTCCATTAATAACCATATATGGACACAGCAATACCAACGGGGATTAAATGCTACACTTACTAAATCAATCAGCATGCAGCACACAAGTAATGTCTATATATATATATATATATCCGTCTCCCCATTGGATCCAATTGGGGAGTGAAAGTGGGAACGCCATTTTCTTTCTCTAATGATTGCAGCGAGTCACAAATATAGTTTTCATAATAAAAAAAAACAAAAGAATAAAATGATTGCAGCCTGCAGCCAGTCATCAATATCTATGGATATATAATGTGGCCAGATCCGAAGATATGTGCCATTCGTCATATATATATATATATATATATATATATAGAGAGAGAGAGAGAGAGAGAGAGAGAGAGAGAGAGAGAGAGAGAGAGAGAGAGAGAGAGAGAGAGAGAGAGAGAGAGGGTGATATGATATAATATGAGAGGAAGAAAACAATACGCAAATGAACTATATGGAACCAAGTGTTTCTTTGATTTGAGTTTGGGGGTGGGTGAGCCGTGAGCAAGCGACATTAGTGGAGAGCGCCAACTTTCGGCCACTTTCGTCACCGACCCACCATCGCCAAAAAGCGCATGTTTTTGAGTTTGTACCGTGTACGTACTTAACAATAAGATATCTGGCAGTAACACTAATGCGTACTGATTATGTCACTAACTTTGTATCATGACGTCATAAGAATTAGAAGAAGTTTATTTGCAACCCACACGTTACGTGTCCTATGTGACAATTACCATATCAGTAAAATTACTTAAAATTTAACGTCTTCGCACCACGTCCGAGATAGAGAGAAAGATAGGAAAAAAGTAAGGATAAGCCTTGAATGGTGCATCTCTATATGAAAAAGTAGAATATAACATAAAATCTAGATTTAAAAGCAAAAAATTACGTTTTTTTAAAATATGAGAGTTGCGAATTTCCTATGGGGGTTTGAGCGTTGTAGCTTTTGTCGATAACTACAAATAAAAAAAATGAGCCTAAATCGGACTACTATGCGCAAATTTATGACTATTTGAAGTTTTTCGTCGAAAATTACGATTAACGGAATCCAAAAACCCGTAGATCTGGTCGTGGAAGAGATGACCGTATCCTTGCTCGATGCCTGCTCGAGGTTTGCTCAATGCTCGAGACCTGCTCGAGCCTCAAGCTCGAGCGTGCCTCAAGCAAAGGCTCGAGCAGGAGCTCAAACAATGATCCGAAAGCGCGCTGAATTGTGGAAAAAAACGGTTGATGTGATTTCTTCCTCGTCGGCCAGGTGTCACGACCCAGCGGGTGGTGTCAGGCGGGACGTTTTTCGTGGCACGATTCAGGAATGTATTCGTGCTACGTAAAAGAGAGGGATTGGTTGAAAGCGTAGATGGTGCGCAGCAGAAGGTTCCAGGTAGTTCGTTGAGGAAAACGGATGGAACCCCTTCTGGAGTTCAGACGTGCCGACCCGGTTGAATGCGGGGAGCACGCCGCTAGTCGAGGACTTGACGTTGAAGAAGGGATTTGGCCATCCTTACACAAACTGGTCGGGAACTGGAGTCGTTCTCTTGATGAGCCCAGTGGCAGGGTGAAACCATTCTACGTGCGCTTCAACCCCCAAAGGCTAAACTTAGTGGATCGTGGATAGAGAAGCTAAGTGCCGCAATGGGTTGAGAGGCGCAGGAAACCTGACCCCGTGACACAGGGATGCAAAAATGCCAATACCGGTTGTACCTAGCACTGCTCAACTGATTATGTATAAGAGGTCTATGAAGCATAGGGGTGTAAAATGGACCGCCGGTCTGCGGACTAGTCCATGGTCTATGCAGACCGGAGCGGGCTGGACGAGAGAAATTTTGGTCCATTACAATCGCGGGCCTAAACGGACTGGTCCGTTTAGGCCCGGTCCATGTGGACCAAATCCGTGCGGACACGGACCGGTCCGCAGACCGGCTTTTTTATTTTTTTAAAAATAATTTTTTTAAAACTATTATACATTTTACTTAATATATTAGTACATATAGCCTAAACCTATTAATTTTAAAATAAATATTTAGAAATATAAACTATTGAATATAAATTTTAAATTAAAATTTTAAATTATTTTAAATAAAATTAACTTATAATAAGTTTTTAAATAAATAAATAAATATGGACCGGTCCGCGGATCGGACCGGACCAGAAAAATTCTTGTCCATTAAAAGTACGGGCCTAAACAGGCTGGACCGGACCGGACCGGTCCGTTTTACACCCCTAATGAAGCATTACAATTCTAAGCATTTACATGGTGTTGGACCCCATTTTGTCCGGGTTGGACATACACGTTCATTTGCCACTTTAGACTTCTTTTCTATTTGTTAATCATTTGTACAGATAATTAAAAAGACGTGACCATTGATTCGAAAGACACAATTGTAACGACTTCTTTAAAAAGGATTTCAAACGCTAAAAATTCTGTCCCAAGTGATAGAAAATTAAATTTCAGGATCGGCGTCTTCGACTGCACTCAAATCCGAGGTCAAAACCGTATTTCGACTGCTAACGGTGGTGAACTAGCGGCCAATATTCAAAGCGACACTCCGGGTCAGGTTAGGAACTTCATTTTCGTAATCCTCTCATCATTCTGAGAATTTTGACGTATATTTGCTTGCAAATCTTATTTTTGAAAAAACATTCAGTAATAAAGCAATTTTGGAACTCGCAGTACAGGCTTAGAGCAAAAAAATAAATTATTTTAAAATAAAAAGGACACGGGGTCGCTCGTCACGATGCCCCGAGTTCAAAAATAATTTTCTTGATTTTTTTTTTTGAAACCCGAGTTATCTTCCCAATCCAAAAACCTAAAAACGTAATTAACTGCTACCGAATTAAAAAAGTCAAAAACCCTAGCCATCCTCTCTTTTCTAACCCATCTCTCACCTGTGTCGCCTTCTGATTTGCTAGAAATAAAACAAAATAAACAAAACAAAAAGCAAAACAAAAGTAAAAAAATAAAAACAAAACAAAAAAAAACTCACCCACTACCGCACGCCTTATCTCCTCCGCGCGTCTTCTTCTCTCTCTTTCCCACGCTGCGTCGTCTTCCTCATCACCCCGACAGCCATCATGCCTACCACCATGCCCCTACCTCCTTTTCTCTCTCCCTCGATCAAATCCAAAACCCTAACCTTCATTCCCCTCTATGAAACTCATCTTCTCCATCAAGCAAAGGGAGCTCTCTCTCTACAACAAATTCAAAAAAAAAATCACCTAATCTTCCTCCTTCCACCTCCACATCCACAGAGAGTCCTCCGCAAAACGCACCTCCGGCCGCCGTCCTTGCTTCCCCTGTCCAAGCACGCCCTGACCGCCGTGTAACGTCCCCAAATTTGAACCTCCAAACCGGGTGCGTTAGCGGAAAATGAATATACAAATTTTATATAAATTTCAAACTATTACTTATTTAATCAAACAAACCATTCATTATTACAAATTTTAATCCAAGATCTTTAAGGTTTAGGGGTTTAGAGACTAAGTGTCCATAACCCATTATTACATAACAAAGCACACGAGCAAACAACTTAATAAATCTTTAAAATTTCACACAACTTTATTTCCAAGCACTTCTCGACTCCTTATCCTAGTTTCTCCATCCCTTAATTTCCTGGGGTTGGAAAAGAAATCATGAAAAAAGGGTGAGCTCAAATAGCCCAAGTAGGGGTAAACATAAGTGGGTAAGGAAAATTATGAAGATATCGAACATAGGAAATACCATATAATATTTGCACATCATACATGATCAACATTTCACAAGGAAATCATAACATGGAAGATTATATTTAGACATCGTATCATAACATCATGACCTAGGTTAACCACCCGATACCGTATCATAACATAACATATTATCAATTTGGATTGACACTCTCTAGTGATGTTCTTTACCCAATGCATTGGAGGTCTTTTCTGGAACCACCTATTATAAACTTACTTTGTCCAAACATAAGAGGTTATAATAACTTTAACATACATAAGATGAGGCATATTATAGAATTCCAATAAAACATTCAAGGTTAACAAGGATAACCACGAATATCAAAATGGTTATCTACCCTAATCAATAGCATAGGTTACCAAGAGAGATTAAAAAGAGACTAATCTAATCTTCTCAACAATAAAATGGAATTAAAAAAAATAAGAAACATAAAACTCTTACAATAATAATTTCAAATAAAACAAGATAAAGAGGAAGAGAAAAGTGAGAAAAGGAAAAGAAAAACCCTTACAATCCGCTTGTCGTTCTCCGCATTCTAAACCTTAAAAATATCAAAACACTAAATTAGCATTAATGCTTGAAAAGTTCAATATCACACATATCTCCTTTATATATATATATATATAATACTTTAACTTATATCTTTTAATAGGCATACCGTGCTTGTGGGGTTGAATATTAATTTGGGTTCCCACTTCTATTGCTTTACATATCCTATTTCGATTCCATGCATCATAAGCCTTGAGTTGTGCACTAACTAGGTTATATGCCTTGAGAGTTTTTTGAATAAGATTTACTTCTTGTATTGGGTGAACGGAAAAAACGTTCGATAAGCTTATTTTTCCTACGTGTCTTCCACCTTAATCATGAAGGGATATTAGACACGGGTCTAAAGGGACGATCAGGAGGAGATAAGGATGGGGATTTCGTGAGGTTAAGCATTAACAATTGGGGTTGCGAGAAGAAGAAGGGCGATTGTCGGGGAATTCATTTTGGAAGTCGTTCCTTACGATCTTCCGCTATCTAGAACCTTGAAAATAAAAATAAAAACATAAGTTAATATTCTCATCTTTTCACTTGAATTATAGAATGACAATATATGCTATGATAAAATACTATAATTTAAAATCATTACGCATGTATATATAAATATATATGAGGTGGCAAGGCCAACCATGTATGTATATATATGAGGTGGTACAACCAATCATATAAATAACATATGTAAGGTGGTAAAACCAACCATGAATATAGTATATATGAGGTGGTAAAACCAACCATATAGATCTACATAATAAATAAGAAGTAACTTCAAAATTTCAAAATCTTAAGTATTACCTTTCGTAGAACTTCGACGCTTGGTAAGTACCAAAAGCAAAAGAGGATTTGAGTAGAGTATTTGGGGTGTTAAGAGGGCTTAAGGGAGTGTTTTGAGAGGGAATTTCTTGGTGTGGCTTGAGGGATTTGTGCATTAAGAGGAGAGGCAAGACACTCCTTATATAGGCAAGGATGGTAGGTGTAATAGTGTGAAAAATAGTGTACAAATTTGACTTTGGCATTAAATTAAATTATTTAAAATATATATAATACTTTATTTTTTTCATATTATCTCTTATTAAAAACGTGGTTATCTCCTCCTACCATTGAAAAAATGTTTTAAGACTTTTAAACCTAGAAGGTTCCTTTGGCATCAAAAGTCCACATTGGTGTACTCCCTACTAATTCAATTATAACGTTTTTAATTTTGTAGTTTTTGACAAATGGCCAATTGTATTGCATTACTAACTCAAATATCTACAAATGGGTATCAATTTTATAATTTTTAAATATGTATAACAAAAGTTATTGAATTTTAAAGTCATACTAAAATGTTTACCCGTTCATACTGAACCTATGTGTAGTATTTTAAATTCTGGAATTGATTGACTTCATATTAAATTTTAAAATTTCTACACGTTTTAGCTAAGTCATAAATGAACAAATAGGCTTTAGCTTCATGTCAATTGGATCTGTATAATTCAAGTTATGGATTTTTGAATGGGACCTCCAGAATCTGCCTCATTCAAATTTTTGGGCCTTACCTATGTTTTATACTTTTGGTAAAGTTAAGGCTTGTAATACTTACTTACCCATAGTAATTTGGCTTAAGAAACTAAATGACATAATATATAGCATCTAAACGTTTTATGACATATGAGAAATTATTTTATTTTTTTATAATGTATTTAATATTCACGCGGATAAAATAATATAATTGCATAATCAATAAACAATAAAGTAAGATAACATTATAGCATAAAATATTATAATCATAAACATAAACATTAATATCATATTCTATGGCCTTCGTAAAATTTCTTGAATTATATTAGCATATGTGCGTAGAACGTGTTGTGCTTGGCGATAGAGAGCCGACAACCCTTCACTAACATTGTCGTGGTTGTCGCACGAATAACCTCAAACTTCTCCCTGTGTCTCGTCGCATTATATTGCAGCCATTGGACACGAGCATTTAGCTCATCTATAGCAAAGCATAGCTTTGTAACTTCAAGTCGTATTGCTCGCCGATTTTCATCGCGTACACTATTCTCGGATGGCGATCTTGAGAACTTGATGCCATAACTCTTATTATTCTTCTTCTTACTTCTATACTCTCTTATAAATAAAATCTCATGCTCATACCTATTTATGGAAGTCCAAACGGATACTATTCATAACGGACGGATACTATTCATAACGGCTACTTACTAGTCACATGCTATTTGAATGACTATATTGGGTGCTTATTTTTATCGTGATAATATCTAAAATATCCTTTCTAGTTATTGTTAACAATAACATTATTATTATTTTATTATTATTACTCTTTAAGTAAGAACTTAAATAGCTAAAAATTTTACGGGTCTTACACGCCGCCCCTTGCTAGTGCCGCCGCTGCACCAACCACCACCCAACGCCGGTCGTTCCAGTTCAGCCACGGCACGCACAAGCATCCCGCCAACGTCGACCGAGAAGCCTCCCTCGCCACCACCTCTTCTCCTCCACGAAGCCGTCGCTCCAAGCCCACACGCTGCGCCTTCATCCCCCCGCATCTCTCAGCTCTATCGCCCGCTAACTGCTCTTGGAAGCTAGGAGAAAGTATTTGGTTCACAGATTTAAAGAAAAGAATCGCCTTTTCATCGTTTGGGTCTGTGCGTGATTGGTTTCCCCCCCTTTTTCTTTTTCTTGATTAGTTTGTTGATTTTCATTGATGCTATTGTCGGTCTTTAATGTGTTCATCATCTATCTTAAGGGTTTGTGCGGCTGTTTTTAACATGTTATTAATCGATTTTTTTTTACTGTTTTTTTTATTTTCTTGGGTTACTGCATGTGGCATAGCCACGGTTCTGTTCTTAGCCTTTTGGTGACTGTTATAGTCTGTTTTGGGTTTGTGCTTTCTTTTCATTTTTATTGCTGCTTATGTTTGTTTTTTTTCCCCTGCTGTTGGCTCCTCTGTTCCCTTCCTAAGTTCTGCCCAGGGGCTCATCTGTATGTATTTTTTCTTGCTGTTGGTTCTGAAATTGTTTTGTTCATACTTGCTCCAATCGGGTTTGAAATTCTGGTCAGGGGATCTTTGGGGTGGATTTTAAATTTTATTTTAACCACTTTTGTTGTAGGTGCATCTGCATAGCTCTGGTTCTGCTCATTTCAGTCCTAACTTTCATCCCCCTGCCAATGCCATTTGTGTTTGTTTCCGTGTGTGATTGTCTCTATTGCCTGGGACTTGTTTTTCTATTGTCCTTTTTATAAAATGAATGATTTTGCAAACCTACATCCTTAATGATGTAAGGAGTCTCAATCTTATTAAAAACAAAAAGAGAAAAAAAGAGGTGCATTGTTCTATTTGGTTGCTTTGTTCAATTTTTCACTGTAGTGTTTGTTTTTATTTAGTTCTAACGTTTGGTTTCGCAGGAAGAACATTAACTCTTGTATTTTTATTTTATTTTTATTCCTCTCTTCTGTTTTTTTGCTGATTTCCTATTAGTTTTATTTGTTCCATTTGTAATAAGATCCAAAAATAATGAAAAAACACAAAAAGAGAAAAAAAGTGAGAAAAAAAGAGAGAAAGTCTTATTATTATTATTATTGTTATTATTATTATTTTGATGCCACTTTCACACACAAATAATTTCTTTATGTTTTATTTAGATTTGCTTTAAAATATTTTTTTAATACATGTACATTTTTAAAGGTAAAAAAACTTTAAAATGTCTTTAAACACACAAAAAAAGTGTCCCTTTAAAAAAAGTCAAGTTTTTCCCAAACCAAAAGGGTTTTTTTTGACAAATGAAAATATGTTATTTATTTGCAAAAACCCAAACAAAAAAAATTATTTTTCCAACACTTTGATTTAGTCCTTAGAATTTCTTTTGACATAATCCTCTTTAAGTTTACTTTAGACCTCTTAGGAAAATTCGATTTAATTTTAATCTTAACAAATTACTTAGAACAATAAAATAAACAAACCGTAGATCTTTAGGACAATCAATTTAGGACTAAATTATTTTACAATTGTATTTTAGTTTTTTTTTAGTTTAAGAATAATTATTAAACTAATATTAAGAATAACTTTGACAAACAAAAGAAATTGTAAGTCCTTAGGAAAACAAAATCGATTGTAGATAACTGAAATTAAGGCAAAATTGAAAACAAATTAGAAATCTCTCAACTTCTAAGATAGGTACTCAAAGGGCGTTGCAGGGGTATTAATCTTTTCCCACGTGTAATAAACTCCCGAACCTAGCTCTAGCGATGTAGACCTTTTTTTAGGTGACCAAGTGCACCTCAAAAACAGTTGGTGGCGACTCTGTTTTTTTTCATCACTATTCGGGTGGGAGAACTGCATCCCCAAAAGCGGGTTTCCCCTCGGACGAAATCCGGTGATGACACATGGTAATTGCAGTGGATAACTAATTTTCTTTCTTTGATTTTCAATCAACCTTACTATGTTTTTTAGGCATTTTTGCTAATCTTTAATTTTTGTATAACCCATATGATTATGCAGTAGCTTTTGGAGATTGATTATAGCCTTCAGATTTGAAGATGACTGAAGCTCGAGCCTGTTGTCACGCCTTGAATAGCGTGGTGCTAGTTGGCGTCTCTCAAGTGGCGCAAGTGTGCGCTACTTGCGGAGGGGCAAGGCAAAAAGCGTAGCTGGTGCAGACGGAATAGGCTTCACGGCAGTACGTGTGAGAGACCGATGGAGCCCTTTCGGAGTTCAGACATACCGACCAAGTTAAATATGGAGAGTATGCTGCTAGTCGAGGACTTGACGATGAAGAGAGGACTTAGTAATTCCTACACAAATTGATCAAGAACTGGAGTCATTCTTCTTATGAACCCAAGGCAAGATGAAACCAGTCTATGTGTGCCCCAATCAATATGGCTTACTTGGAGCATCCACTAGGGTGAGCGAGTATCGCACAAGTGAAAACCATGACCCGTGACAAAGTGGTATCAAAATAGTTGCGGCCCGTATCCAGAAAGCTTGCCAAGCCCTCTCGTGGCAGACATGCGTGGTCCCTGATCTAAGTTGGGAGAGAGCCCCTAAGAGATGAGGATCGACCAGGTGAAGTTATTACACGCATCACATCCACCAAAGTCACTGGCAAACGTGCAAGGGTGGAGTACCCGAGGATGGGACAGAGTGGCATCATGGGAGTCGTAAAGAGCGCGTCGAAGGATCTTAGTTACTTCGAACTCACATGGTCGCTACAAGGGTGTGGCAAAATCAAGTGGGGAAGGATGTCACACTCCGAATAGCGTGGTGCTGGCGGGCATCTCCCAAGTGGCGCAGGTGCGCACTACTTGCCGAGGGGCAAGGTGAAAAGCATAGTTGGTGTGGATGAAATAAGCTCCATGGCAGTTCATGTGGGAGACCGATGAAGTCCCTTCGAAGTTCAGACGTACCGACCCAGTTAAATGCCAAGAGTACACCACTAGTCGAGGACTTGACGATGAAGAGAGGACTTAGCCATCCCTATACAAAATGATCAAGAACTGGAGCCGTTTTCCTGATAAGCCCAAGGTAGGGCGAAACCAGTCTACATATGCCTCAACCGGTATAACTTACTTAAAGCATCCACCAAGGTAACTGAGTGTTGCACGATTGAAAACCCTTATCCTGTGACAAATTGGTATCAAAGTAGTTGCGGCCCGTATCTAGAAAACTCCCCGAGCACTCTCACGACAAACATGCATGATCCTTGATCCCAAGTTGGGAGGGAGCCCCTAAAAGATGAGAGTCAATTAAGTAAAGGTCTTGCACGCATCGCATCCACCAAAGTCACTGGCAAATGTGCCAAGGTGAAGTATCCGAGGATGGGACAGAGTGATATTATAGGAGTTGTAAGGAGTGCATAAGATGAGTTTGGTTCCTCCGAACTCACATGTACACAACAAGGGCGCTGTGAAATCAAATGAGGGAAGATGTCACTCCCCGAATAGCATGATGTTGGCAGGCGTCTCCCAAGTGGCGCAAGTGCACGCTACTTGCAGAGGAGCTAGGCGAAAAGCACAATTTGGTACAGACAAGATAGGCTCCTTGTATGGGAAATCAGTGAAACCCTTCCGGAGTTCAAACGTATCGACCCAATTAAATGTGAAAAGTATGTCGCTAGTCGATGACTTGACATGAAGAAGAAACTTAATCATTCCTACATAAATTGATCGGGAACTGAAGTCATTCTCTTGATGAGCACAAGACAGGATAAAATTAGTTTACGTGTGCCCTAATTGGTATAGCTTACTCAGAGCATCCACCGGGGTAACCGAATGCCAAACGGATAAAAATCTTGACCCCACAACATTATGCTGGCATTCACACCGTCCTTACCGAACTCAATCCTTAGCCCTGCACATATACATTTTCTTTTTTAATTTCTCACACTGGCAGCCGGAATCAACAGTCAGGAAATTTAAGTTTTACAAAACCAATTCTAGGAGATAAATACACGGAGTTTTTTTTTACAAAACTACACCTTATATTCAGCTCAAATCAAATTTCATTATATTCATAAATCATAAGCTATACATATAATGACCAAAAAAAACATAAATAGAAATTCAAAAGACATAATATTGGAAGACTAACTGGCCCTTAACTCCATGCTTCATCATTTGTACTTGGGTATTAGATTTTCATTTCGTCGGCTTCGGAGTTCATCTTCCCCCGCTGTGCAAAGCGTCAGTCCTGGCTCACTACAAAGTTATCATCGCCTTGAGTAGCGGTCGACAAGAGCCTTGGCTTTCTCTGGAGCAAGGAATCGGGCCTGTACGGGAAAGCAACAAGGTATGGCTTCACGAGTGACCCATGCAGTATATGCCATGTCATGCATTGATGTGGAATCGTGTAGTTATAACTCGACGATGAATTACTTGGGTATATACTTCTACACAACAGCAGGTGGACACAATGAAAATACATTCATATGCTCACCTGTATAAACATCCTCTCAGCTTCTCCAATTTTCCCATTTTCTTTCAGAATAATTCCCTGCAAAATAAATCATTTTGAAATGTATCTCACGGAACAATAATTGGATGTCCATTGGAAAATGGAAAGCAATATCCTCTAACTTAACATTCTGTAATTCTTAACATTTCAAGTTACTACAAGCTAATCCATATCACTCTTTCACTTGCCAGAACAAGGTGCAACGTCTCTGTTACTTACAAACAACGCCTCTTTCCTCAATACTCCGATTTAGAGATTTATTATAATTAATACACATTCAATATCTGTGGGAGTATTATGGTAGTACAAATCAGTGTCAGTTTGTGAAGTGTCATAGCATTTTGTATCGACTCTGGAGCAGCGTCGACTTATCTGACTAAACCACAAATAGTGTTCATTTGAGAAGAGAAAGACAATACCTTTGCTAAGAAGCCCCGGAAGTCATTCGGGTAACTGGAGATAAGCTGATTGTATACTGCTATGGCATCACTCACATGTCCCCAGTCTGAGTAGGCTTTTCCAAGAAGCAAGTTGACCTGAAAAAGAAAAGATAATGGATGAAATTAAATAAGAAGGGATTGCAGACAAGCTAGGTGTCTATTGTTTAAAATTGTGGAATTTTTACTTGTAATTGAATTTCATGGCACCATTTCTGTAAGACTTGATCATGTATTGCATTAATTGAGGATTAACTCACTTGAATGGGGTCAATCTTCTCTGAGTCTGCTCCATCCATTGCAGTACTGTCAGACTTAACAATACCGTCAACAGATTTTTCACTCAAATTTTTACGAGATGCTAAAAGGATTTGAACAGCCTGCATAGGAAAAGGATACAGAATCTCATACTAGGTTACACACAGCTAGATCATGTTTGAATTATGAGGACGACTAGATCAATATCATATTCATTTAAATTAGAAATTTATACTAGCAAAACTAAGAACTGGAGTTCAACAATGCTTTCGATCAAATCTCTACTAAACTCAACTATAGTAAACATACTATTACCTACTAATCACAACTATTACCACAATCACATTTTAGATACCCCAACTAGTTTTAACTAGTAGGTTCTCTTGAGTTCTTCCTCTAGATTAGGTTGTTGGTTTGTTGATTATTACTTCTGAAATTCTTTATCAACGGAAAGTAAAATACAAGAATGAAAAGAAAGATTTATATACACTGGTTAAAACTTGACCTACTCCATGATTGATAAGGCTTCAACTTACATTAACAAAATCCATTATCAATAGCTATAACTATTATACAAACAAAGTCCACAACCCTTTGAACCATCATCTTTGTTGTTTGAAGCGAGTTTCTCCTATTTAAAGTGTGCTCCGTTGTTCGAAGCAGATCTCCTTTCATTTGAACCAAGCCTACTATATACTGAATCAATCTTCAAGTGTTCGAACGTAGTCTTTCACTTGTTCAAACCAGTCTTCATTGTTCGAACCGAGCCTTTTACTTGTTTGAACTTACTTCAGTGTTCGAACCAAGCTTCAGATGTTCGAACTAAGCTTCCAGGCTCGAAGTGACTCTATTCTATCCAAATTTAATGTTATCCCAACAAGTAGTCATTAACTCACTATTGACCTCCATTTTGGTCGGTCTCACCTAAGGGTTGAATCTTGTAGACTAAGGTTGATTTTTAACTCTGCTACCATATCCTTAACATAAAATCAACTAATCCTTTAACAACCATTGTGTTTATATTAAATTAAACTCCTTTATAATGTTATTTAACCATGAATATCCTTAGTAATATTTGCTTGTCAACCAAAGTAAGACTGTTGATAACAATTATAATAATTACAACACTAGGACAGAGTACTAACAACAGCTTACCAATAAGTTTATCTACATTTACAGTTTTAAAATACTTTTTGCTTCCCTGTACAAATATATATTATAATAGATTCTCTAAATCAAACTCTATATTATTAAAATAATAATTTATATTACTTATTTTATTTAATAATATTTTTTTTATAATTTAATATGAAATAAAAGTTAATATTATTGGGAACGTAAAAGAAAAAGGTGAGAGAAATTTTTTAGATATAATTTAATAATTATAAGGACAAATAATGTTTCTCAATATATTAAGAAACACTGCACAAACCTCATGGAGAAAATTAAATATAGAGTATCTGCTATAGGAATGATTTTATAACTTTTTAATTTTTTTTTCTTAAATTTAAGAAAACGAACTTCTATAGGGAATCTGCTACTAGTGCTCTAACAAATTCAATATTATAACTTTTCGCCAATGGTCTAATTAATGCCTATCCATTTTTTTCTAAAAAATTCATGCACAAAAAATAGAAAACTAACATATTTACCAAGTTTTTAAAAACAAAATATAAGAAAATGTTCAAAAGAACATCAGGCATGGAAGGCAAGAGATAAACAAATATACAAGAAATTACACATCAACTAAAGCACTAGCAGGTCCACACTAGCCATTCCAACCTACTGGAGTTCAAAAACATCGACTAATTCAGCTTCTAATAAAATCCCACATTCTCAAAAAATGAGAATAAATTCAGTCAAATTTATCCCATAGATGAGGAGAGGACTAAGGTTCTCTCGCAAATGGTTATGAAATGAAGAATAACAAAACATAATAATAAAAATGAAGAAAAAAAATTATAAAGTATTGCAGAACAAGTAAGCCGTATGATTACACTAGGTTAATGACAAACCTCATCTGGTTTATGAGCAGCAAGCAATGCATTTGTAAGGCCACGCAAAACTTCAAAATTAATAGTCTTAGACACCTGTCAAGTATAAAAAACACAAATATGAACTCATGCTGATGCAGTCCTTCAGAATAAACAGAATAAAAAGGAATTTTTCAATAATGGAAATACAGATTGCAGCTTCTCTGCTTCAAAATTTACACAAAAAAGAATTGCCTCTGCTTTTGGGGAAGACAAAAACATAGTGTTGTGTCTGAGTGGGTCAGTGAAGGTGGGGGAAGCCTCAACAGCAGAAGTTATCAATTAAGATCAACTATTGAATCGCCTGATGCAGTATAACATTCATTCAATCTTCATGATCTATTTCCTTAAAAAAAAACATGGTCTCTCTGCTTTTGGAGAAGACATAAACATAGTGTATGAGAATCAGCCGGTGAGGATGGGGGGAAGCCTCTCCAGCAGAAGTTACCAACTAACTTGAATCATCTAATGCAGTATAACATTCATTCAGTATTCATAATTTATTTCCTAAAAAATATTTTGTTTTGATGTCTGCAAAGGTTTTAAGATTATAATTTCATAAGGACACTTAAAAGAAAACTTAATTCCTGAAAAAAAATGACGCAAGCTTCACATCTAAATAACATTAATCAAGAATGGAGTTAGCAGGAAAAAACAAATCAGATTACAAAGTCATTTGTTTCTTTTAATACAAAGTGGTAATACTTTTTGCAACCCCCCCCCCCCCCCTCTCTCTCTCTATATATATATAGATGCATATATACATATAGATAGATAGATAGATTACTACACTCAATCTGACATTTGAAGTAAAACTTCAACAAAAAGCATAACAGAAGTCTAAGAGAATTCACATTGGTGTGATAATTCGAACAACTAACAAAAAATGTGACTGTAGACATTTAAGGTATCCTCACGGTTGTAGCACTCTTATATGCAGCAGCACTGCCTTCATAATCTTTGAGTTCGTATTTAACTTCTCCAAGCAAACGGAAAGCATCAGAATCACTTCTTTTATCCTGTACAATGCAACAGATTAGTACACATGAAGTTAAACAACTCAACTGCTATAGAAGTTTCAAAGATGCTTAACATGTCATGAATAGAAATAGGCACATGGCCTCAATCAATATCTATAGCAGAGAAGACAAAAACCTTCACCAAGTCCTCAAGGAGAGATTCTGCCCGAGAATAGTCCCCTAATTCAGCCAAGGTAACCGCAGCTCCCTGAAATTTTAATTTGATGAACGAAAAGAATAGGCACATGCAAAAAAACAACAAACAGTTTGTTGTAAAACAAAAAGATGTTCAAAAAAACAATTATCATCAGGAAACCACTCTCTCTCTATATATATATAACAATAACAACAGAACAAAATATAATAATTATGATTCCCCTATTCAGTGAAAGTAGCCAACACTACTGAAAATACAAAAATGTAAGAGATTATTATTATTAGGTTGATTAATATTAGTAATATTAAAGTTGTTGGTAATGTTAGAGTTTTAAGGAATACAAAAGTTTTGAGAGTCGCAGAGTCCTTTTGTTGATTAAAGCTTCCATATTGTTACTCTATTTATTGTAGGGCCTCATTAAATTTTCATCTTGAAAGATGTGGCATGAACCAATCACAAGTAGGCTAATGTGTGAATGAGTTCAAACTGTTTTCTAAATGTGTGTCAATGTCATCTCATATAGATAGTTGATGAAGTGTCCAAAAAGGTTTTAATTATTCAAATGTAGTATTTAAAAAAAAATTATTCTATGTACTCTTAATAAGTCAACACAACCTTACAGGTTTTTGTTTTGTGATGCAAGTTCAAGCAAAGAAATTTAAAGACAATTATGAGACTTCTTGCTTGTGAATAAGCTAGCTCATGGACATAAAAAATCTCAAACGTGATTAATTCATAAAATGAGGTTTTGGTTTGGCTAATTTCAAACTAGTTATCATGTTTAGTTTTGCACTACCATTTGCTATGCATGATAGTGAAGTTACATAAATCTTTTTAAAAATATTAAAAAGAAGAAGAAAGAAGTGACACGACTCCCAAAACCAAAAACAAAAACCTTTACGAACATTATATCAGACAATTCAAAAGAAATTGGCCAGATAAGCCAAAAATAGGCCTTTCCCCCTAATTGCTAAAACTAGGCATCAGGGAGCCTAAAGATACAATGAGGCTTGTTGGGCCCTATCATGCCAATAATGGGTCTCATTGAGCGGCAGCATGCCAATAACGGGCCTGTTTGGGCCACTTGATTTCCATTATGAACACGAATGGGCCTAAATGTAATCCATTATGAGCCTGACTGACCCTTTCTAAAACCAATTTAGACTACAAGATTCAAGTTTCAATCCTGATTGGGCATTTATATAGCTCATTAAGGGAAATAATCTTTTGGGGCCTATGAGAGGTTAAACCAACTACCAACCTTAGCACCCCAAATTATGGTTCGCAATATTGGCCAAGATGTCCGTATCGCCAGTTATCGATACCTGATTGAAATGGCCGAGATGTCCGTATCTCGGCTGTTTCAATCAAGTATCGGTAGCTGACGAAACAAGATCTAGGGACGAGATAGCAAAACGGTAGAACACGTTCATCTCGCCCAAGTTATCAGTCGATACGCCACGCGATGCCGCTATATGATATACTCGTCTTGTCTCGGACGATATTTTGACATTGACTAGCGAGCTTCCGATGCCCTCATCCAACGGGAAGGCACCAACTCACAATGTATGCTGTAAAAGGCATGTTGACGCAACCCTTTGGACACACATAAGAGGCAGCCTTCAACTTCGGGGTCATGCGGGCAGTCGCCTTCTATCATCAATTCAAGTCGTCATCGTCGTTGTCGATCGATGTCTGTCCAACCCACACTCCGAGAGTGGTGTCATGTCTTGTTTATATGCTGTGATCAAACTTATGACTGTGATTATTTAGTTTATGGTAGGTATCGATAATTAATTTATATTAATTATTAAAATATTAATTGATAATTAATAATTAATTAGTATATTAATTGATAGCTAATTATATATATTAATTATTAAGTATACCTTTAATAGATATAAAAAATTAATAATTATAATCTTATAAAAATAATTATTAATACATGAAATAATATAATTTAGAGTAATTAGTTTTAATTATTAATAATGATAAATGTACTAAAAATGTATTTACTAATATTATTAGTTAAATGTTAATAAAAATTTCATATGTTATATTATAAATCATGAAAATATAATAATATATATATTTTAATACTTCAATAAAACACTAACGCTTTTTTTTATATAATAACTCATATTATGTTATTTAAATTATATATTTACATTGTTTAATTATTCAAATGTGATTGTTTGAATTTTTTCTAATTTTTCTATGATTTTTTTTAAAATGATTAAATATTATTTCATGCCTAAAGTTACAACTTACCCGAGATGTAACAAGTTGTTTGCGACCACGACATGATGACTACCACAACCGCAACTGCGAACCATGCCTCAAATCCCCAAATCAAACCAATTGAAACCTTGAATTTAAATCTACATGCTCCTAGTGTCCTAACTAAATGCTCCCTTTCAATGCACATGCATAACCAAAGAAACTCCATCAACTTCTACACTCTATCCATTGGGATCATCACCTACATAACTCTATATAAGAAATATAAGAAGGTGCCATTTCAGCCCAAATCAAAGTAAGTGACCAACAACCAAGCAAAATAAAAAATTCGTTTCCACAAGTGAATTACAATAAGCTAAATTAGTTGACAACTAAGTAGAAACTTGTCAAATACATTTCAGTTTTTATTTTAAATAATCACATGTAACAGTTGTATTATCCTAACAGAAATTCAAACTTACTTCAAGTGCAATTGGATCTTTCGGGGTGATAGTCAGGGTTTCTTCATATTGTCTCAGCCTAGCCTGAAACAGTTTAAAATTAAACAAAAACGCACACTGATAGGATATTTGCAATCCTAAATGAAAACACAAAAATTACAAGAATAAACCTCACAAGACAAATTAATGGCAACAGAAGGTAATACAGAGACTTTGAAAGGAATAAATGGAAAACATAAGCCACAACAAACATAAAACAGCACTCATGTTCACATGCTGCATACAGTCAAGCCCGACCAGTATGAAATCAATGTGTACAAAGCCATCCCCAATCCCCAAATACAAGAACATAACAGGCACCGAATTCATGGATTGCCTCTTAGATGCATCTCTCAGTGATCTACAGTTAGAGATATTGATAAAAGGGATCAAAAGATGCATCTATAGAACTTTCATGTGCCTATCCATTTAAAAAGCTTCCAAGCTGAAACAAAAAAAAGTGAAAAGTATGCCAAGTCATCAATAACCAGAGCATTCACTGGAAAAATTTTAGATACCCCTCTTATCAGAGCATGGAAAGTCAAGATATGCATGGAAGTGAATACTTTTCACAGACAAAAATAAATAATACTGTGCTAACAAAATTTTAAGTCTTTAAACCACTAAAACCTATTGTAAAGTCAGTTTTCCAAATCATAATAGCCTTACCTTCCTGCTTATTTTTTTTAATCAGAACTCAGAAAGAGGGAAATTGGGTGAAAAACCCCCCATATAGCATAACAAAATGGCAAATGCATCTTAGCTGAGTAATGAAAAATCCAAATGGAATGGCGAAATGCAATTGCAGGAGTACAAACAATGAGGCCTACTTTAAGCTCAGTTGTTTTTTAGATGATCAAGCAGTAGCTAAATCTTAAGGCACAGGCTTTCACATTAATTAATTAAAATGGTAAGGAAACAACAGTTTCACCTGAAGAGCAACTTTCTCTTCTTTTGACAGTTTACTCTCTGCCACAGCAGCTTCCTCACTGGGACCAGTGCTGATAATGAAAGGCCCAATTCAAAAATTATTATTGAGAATTTCATTAGACATACATTATGTAATATGTAACATGTAACATGTAAATAAATAAATGCCATACTTGAGGCCACCAAAACATAATTTTCTCATAAACATTAAATCTTCTATACTATGGTGATCATATTGTATATCAGGGACTAAATTAATGCAGCTATTTCAAGTAAATTGCCAAAAGCCTGGGAATCATACAGATGAGAAGAGAGTGACCGTGAAATGGCAAGCTAATAAATTAGGCTATTGGGAGATCCATAAACTCTCTTTCAGAAGTCATACTAAAGTTACATCAGCATAAGTTTGTAATCCCTTCCTCCCCTAGCCACTTAAATTACTTATCTTTGTCAGATCAGACAATGGAGTACATATGGTTATTTAGAAACAACAAACACACACACACAGAGACGTTCTGTTTCTGTTTGAGGAAGTTTACTATATGAACAAATCATAAATAAAAATAGTCTGTGTGAAAGTGAAACACAATACAACACATACAGTACATTGTAGAATTAACTGTATTCATGAAAAAAGATAAGATCTACGACCTCCAGCTGCCCAGCCTCATACCTTTCAGAGGGAAGAAAATCTCCAAGAGCAAAAAGCAAACCAAAGACCACAACAGCAACACCAACTCCAACCTATTCCATCTTAGAACTTCATTAAGTGATTCCTGTTCAGGAAAAGAAAAAAGAGAAAGAAAAACAATCCCAGATGTGCATTTTCTCAATTAGGGAAAAAATTGACTAGTGCAAAATGTTCACCTTAGTGCCAATTCCAATTGATTTATCCTTGGGTTCAACCGGTGCATCATAATCAATTGGCCCATATTCTTTGTTTTCAGCTGCCTTTCTCTGCTCAATGGCTGATCTATATAATACATAACAAACCAGAATTCATTTATTGAGGCAGCTACCACGGTAAATAATTCTCCTCAACCAAATTGAAAAATCATTTTACATCCATATGGGTTCTTTTCATTAACTAGTGTGATATGTACCTTGGCCCAAGTTTCCATTAATCATGTCATTATTCAAAGAATCAATATGAAAGGTTTTCATAGTATCAGATTAAATAATGAAAACACAGCCTAGTAAAAAAATCAGAAAATAAATTGAGACAAGATATAACTTGTAATCTTTTGCAAAACGGTGGACCCATTATATGCATACCCTTTTTAAAAACGGTGGACCCATTATGAATTCATCTTAATTTAAAATTAATAAAATTTTGAAAACTATTTTTTCCATAGCTATTTTTAAAAATTATTTTTAGCTGTTTTTTATTTTTAAATCTAAACTCAATTTTGGTGAAAGATTCAAATAATTTTTTTATTTTTTAACTATTTATGACTTGAACTCATCATATTTTATTTTTTTAATTTTTCGACTCAATTTTTAAAAATATATACTCTTTTTAAAACATATTTTTTCCCTACCAATCAGAAATTATTTTTAAATTACAATTCAATACAAACTCTAACAAAATACAAAAATCAAAATTCGTACCAAACATATCTTTAACTCTTTTTTTTTCTAATCATACCCTTATAAGATTAATTTATAATAATGGCATTGTTTACTTTTTTATTAATAATCTTATCAAACCCAAATTGTTTCTTTTTTTTTTACACGACACCCATCTGAACACTCTACCACCTACTATGACTTCAGTTTCATCACGGAACAATAACAAACAAAGTAATAATAATAGTGATGAATCGATGATGGAAACATGAATTAATATATATATATATATAATATTACATTTTGAAAGAAAAGAATAATAATATTATTATTATTAAAAAAACGTGTGGTGAGATAAATAAAGTGAAATAGAATAATGAATGCACCGTCTAACTGCGTCCAAACGTTCATCAAACTGCGCATCCAACACACTGCCTTTACGTTTTCCGCCAGATGAGGACCTCAAGGCGGGTGCCTCTACGATAGAAGAGATTCCCGTCAGTGCCAGTCATAAATTCGATGGAGGGTATGAAACACAAAAGTGGTTTAGATGTCTGGAGGTATCGATGGAACACGAATGAATGAATATGACATATGTGGCGTGTGAATTTTGAGGGAGGGGGGAGGCACTTACGAGGAGGAGGTATGGTGCGAGGATTTGTTGTGGATGTCCTACACCACCCACCGTATTACATTATGCATATGTGTATAATCCATATATATATATATATATATCAGATCAAAGGTGGAGAAAACAAGTAACCGAATTGAAATGGGGAATGAACAAATGACAGAAAGAAGTACCTTTGGTTGTTGTTGTTGTTGTCTTTGTTTGAGGATTGACGTCCGAAACCCCGTCCGGGCGGGGTGTTTGAAGAATCGGAAGAGCAACACACCCGAAGATGAGTTAGTACGTTGGCTGTTGTTCCCGTTCCCACTCCCACTCCCACTCCCACCCACATCTTTTGTTTTGTTTCTGTCAACACAGTCGACGCAGAGACACCACGCGATCAATATACGGCGATGAGAGTGTTTTGTTTTGTTCGCGATTAATGTTGTTTAATTGATGAAATCATTTCCCAAAATTCGGGGGCAGAACAATTATCTTACATATTTTCAAATAATAAAATTATTTATTTATTTATTATTATTATTATTACTTTAAAACAACATAAAATATAGCAATATATATTATTATTAAAATTATAAATTTTAAAAAATACAATAATAAAAACATTACATAATAAATCATGATAGAAATTATTAAGTAAAATATAATTTTTGAGAATAAATGTGCGTTCTTTATTTGCGATTAGAGTACATAGAAATTTTATTTTTAGGTCAAAATCTAAGGGTACAAACTGCTCATCTTATTTACTTATCCTTCGAATAAGAGGCATAATATATGCTATTAATAAAACAAATTAAAAAAAAGAGGAACGAGGGATGTGTGGTAATTTAAAGTGATATATTAAATTTTACCAATTTAAAACAAAAGATTTTGACTACTCTATTTGAGAGCATTGACTTTTGTCATTAATGTCTCGTGTGATTTGCGAATTAAGTCTTCATAGAATTAGATTAACTAACACTGATATTAGTTAATATTTTATTTAATAATTTTTATTCATAAGACTAATCATTCCCGTTAGGAATACTAATGTCATACGCACTATACTTTATTTACACCACTAAAAATTAGTGGCTTAATTAATCCTTTCCAATTGGATTAAAAAAATCATTATTTTAAAATCATTCATGCTTCCCTGCTGATCCAACCCCCATGCTAGGGGCATGACACTCCATCACACTAGCTAGCCTCCTCCAATCCATCGCACACCAAGCGCTGCACAATCTCCATTGCCCTACACATTGTCGCCCCTTAGTCTCTTACCACCTTACACAACACAATCATATTTAAAGATTTGAGAGTTACTTTTATGATAGAGTAATTAATTTAATAAATAGATGTTGGATTGATGATGTACTTATCAAATAAAGAATTTTGATTGTAATTATGTCTTATTTAGAGTTCAGATCCCAAGAAGAGTATTTTCAAGAATTTAAGTTATTTAATATTAGTTAAATTATTAAAGGAATAGGATAAGAGGAGAAAAACGACTAGAGAGAGAGAGAGAGAGAGAGAGAGAGAGAGAGAGAGAGAGAGAGAGAGAGAGAGAGAGAGAGAGAGAGAGAGAGAGAGAGAGAGAGAGAGAGAGAGAGAGAGAGAGCTTGGGACTTTAAAAATGATCCAAACCCGGCTTCTACATGTTATTTAGGTAGGAATTTCAAATCTTCTCATTGGTTATTCTACTTGGTAAACTATTGATGCCACCGTAGCGCTGCCCCTTCCAAATGAAAAGATGTTGGTTATACCTATTACAGGGGATATATTCCCTTAAATTCAAAGTATTGTTTTGATTTGTATATCCATATGTGGGGGTGTCACCATTAAACTTAAGAAATAAAAGTTTAAGCTTCCCGTGATTTCGTTCTTGGTGAGGAATTCAATGATAGGCAAGACAACCGGTGTTGCGGCTAGTAGTGGCCTCCTCAAGTGGGAATGAATGGTGGTTGCCATCGATGGTATTTGTGGTTGGTTGGTCCGGAGAGCCTTCAATTCTTCAATAAAGTCTTGAAGGGTTGAGTCAACCTTTTATATCCGGTCATTCACACTTCCAACCTTGTCACTGAAGATTTCAAATCCTGACTCGTGACGAGCCAAAATGTCCCTAACCTCGCTCCGAAATTCTGCATTTGATTTTGCATGGGTCTTCATGGATCGTTGCTCTAATACCAAATGATATGGTCAAGTCACAAAAGAACAGAATTTAACATAGAAGGGAAGGAGAGGCAAGAAGAAGAAGTGTTTAGAGGGATACTTTCTATATAATCCTATTCAATCCATCATCTACTCTTTTATAGAGAGCTTACAATTCGAATGAGCAATCAAATAAAAACGTGCTAACTGCTAACAATTAGATTAAATGCTAACTACTGGCAACGTGCCCACGATCAAGTCATGTGAGACGTGGCTATTTTATTTGCAACTAATTAGAAACAATTAAAGTTGTGGAAGTGCACGATGTGATCACATATGCCTGGACGTGGGTTGCCCTGTATGTATGGACATGGTCTTGGTCATTTTCTCTCACACACACATCATTTGAGTTTCAAACTGGGTTTAAATTGGTAGTGGTTCGAGTCTCGGATCAAGTTCGAGTAGGCAATATTTAGAGTCTCAAACGGGATACGAGAGTTGGGAGTTAGAGTTGTCAAATGCTAGTTCGAAGGCTTAGTTCAAGGGTTAAGTTTGAGAGTAAGGTGCAATTCATGACTAGAGTTTGAGGTTCGAGAATGGTACAATCTGAGGGTATGATTCAATTTGAGACTAAGGTTAGTTCAAGATTGAGGTTTAGGACTAAGGTGAGTTTTAAGATTAGAATACAATTCAAGGGTATGGTTCGAAGTTCAAGACTCCTTGGACTTCTAGCTATCGAATGTTCAAATTTTATGATGTGGGATCTATCTGGATTGTGTTTTAATAAGGAATTTTCCTATAGAATTATAATTTACCAGTTGGCATCGAGTTGCTCCTATTGGCTTAACTTGCAGTCGCATCGTGAGGAGAGCATGCCCCCTGCGCCACCCCCCTCTCTTGAGTATATACTTTTGAGATTTTGAGCTGTGAACTTGTGAGATGACCTTAAGGACCGATGGGAAAACTATGTTGTGCTTAACTTTGAGATGACCATGCCACGATTCTAGGGGCTCCGACCACAACCACTCGACATTTTTCTATCGATTCTCATAATCTAGTTTAATTTTGGCGCGGTATGATTTTTAACAAATCCTAACACTCAAAATTGTTTTTTAGGCTTAAAATTAACAAATTTAAGGATTAATCATCATTAACATTGAAGTCTTACATTCATGATCAAACAACAAATCAAAATATAATTTTGATTCAAAACAAAAGTTGTAGGGTTCTTCATCACAATATCACCTAATAAGAGTCAAACATCTATTCCTATTGACCCTAAGCATGACAGAGATATAAAAGAGATGAAAAGGGATAGAACTACTTACCTTGAATCTTCATAAAACATTCAAATCATCAAAAATAGGCAAGAATGGTAAAAAATCTCAAAGTTTTTCCTTCCTTCTTCTTTTCCTCTCATACAATAGCTAGGTCTCCAAATATGTGTGTAAAAGTATAGGCTTCAATGCTTCAAATTAAATCAACTACAGTTAAAACGATCATATCGTCTAGCACATCATTACTAAGACATTATAAACACCAATAGAAGACTATCTCCCAAGCTATCTCAAGTATGAGTCTTCACAATTATGTCCGATAAATTGTGGGTTAGTTTTAAGAACTACTACGAGTTTTACTATACTCCTTCAAATGATGAAAAGATTAAAAAGGTTGGATTTCTATACATTATGCAGAGCGAGTTTACTTTATTCGAGACCCCAAATTACATTCAATCTCTAGTCTAGATGGAGCAAATTAGTGGGATTGGAATGTGCCATAAATATGTAAAAAAGAATTCTCTCCTTTTTTTCTTGCAAAAATAAAAACAAAAGAAAAACAATGTAAACCCAAACAAAACTAAATAACAAAAAAACAAAAAAAAAAGTTAAATTAAAATTCTTACCTCCCAATAATGGTGATAATTTAAAAGAGCATTTGTTAGAGACACTTCTAGACAACATTTCAACTAATATAACACAGTGGTTAACTTGAAAGAGGAAACAATTTTATTCAATTTTGCAAAATTGAAAAAAAATTATTCATCAATTTTATTTACTTTTATGATTTAAAGCCACTTTAAAGCTCTTCTTAGGCTCAAATTTACAAAAATTTAAGGAGCCCGGCTTGTTTAAGCCAAAGTTCTATCTAGGCTAATATGGCTTTTTTTTTTAAACCATGGTTTCCAAGTCATATTCCGATTATACCACCACTTTGAAAAGTTTTCCACACCTACGACGGTTTATCTTCCTACGCCCAAAGGCCACAACGCTTTGCCGTGGCCACTAACCAAGCTCCCCAGCCACCAGCAGCGTTCACCATGTTATATGAACATGGTATATGAAAAAGATATGGAAGGGCTGCCGTATTTTGCACTGGCAAGGGGGAATGGGAGGAGTGGTGGTCATGTGGATCTCACTTGGGCAACCATACAGAGAGATGCAGTGGTCGCCATCGTAGTGGACAAAGGCAAGAAACGATTATGTGATGGGACGCTTCCCGGTGTGGTTGCAACGTTGCTGTTAGTTGTGTGGGCAGGCGGTGGCGGAGTAAATGATGGTGCGTGGGACTGGTCATGTTAGTGAAAGGGGCGTCAAAGCTACTTTTTGTGGTGGCTTTGTGGACAAAGTGTGGGAGCAACTCTAGCAGGCCACGACAGCAACTCCTCACTCCAGCCTACACATACCAAACAATGGTGTATGGGAAAACAATTTGAGAACCATGGTATATGAGCAAAGGTAAAGATAACATAGAAATTTTATAAATATTTGCCATTATCCCCTTGCAATGTAATCCCCTTTGTATATTTAGATTTAAAAAAAAAATCCTAGGGCAAACTAACTATCTAAATTCTACTTTCAAACTTCAAAAACATAAAAACAAAAAATAACCCTGGACTTACATTCCTTTTTCCAAATAAATATAATTTTAGCAAGGACGTAAGGCGCATGGATTGATTAAGTTAGTTTCCATGGCATTATTTTAAATGATTGACACTAAAGTTACAAGGATAGATAGAATGTGTTTCACTCCTTAATGCCTACTCTTCATAATAGATTTCAAATTACAGAAGGTTACAAATGTACATATGATGCGAAGAGGCTTAATGCCCTCTCGATATGAAATGACATTAGGAGGGTAAGAAATGAGATTTGAGTTTGTTTCCCCAGATTGCAAGCAAGAAAGAATAGGCAACAAAAACAGAAATTATAAAAGATGTGCCGTATTGCAGCTTCTGAACCAAATGAACAAATTATAAAAATAGGGCCGTCTGTGAAAGCCAAACACAAAACAGTCACGAGCATGCTAAAATTTCAAAGGGCCAACTGGATACCATTATCGTGTGGTTGTCACGCTGTTCTTTCCAAGAAACGAAGATGCAATTACAAACAAATGAAAATGAATATTTGGGGCACACCCAGGTGCACTATCAACAAGAAAAATGGGTCGATTACATCATAGGTTACAAAAACAAATAATAAACCAATAGAAATTTGAATCCACCCCTATGCACATCAATAATAAAAAGCAAGAATGCAATGTCAGATTTGCCATGCAATTGAACAAGAAGTTGTTAATTCTTCTTCATTAGGATATGAAAATGGATTGATTTCTGGTTTTCATTAATCCAATAGAGAGTAACAGAAGCATACATTGCATGAGAAGTTAAGATACATATGGACTTAAATGATGAAAAGCTATCAGCTGCTTCAATGCTACGTTTCATGTTATGTTATGCAGGAGAGCCTAAAAATTCGTCATGAGTGGATGCAATGTTTGGATTACATGATGAGGGTGGTGGGAGAGAGTAATGCTTCAGATACATATTTTCTCAAATTAAGATCAGAAATGAAAAAACAGGACAAAAAGAGCATCAAAACGCAAAAAAAAAAAAAAAAGTAAATCGATTCCATCGAATTGCAAGAGCAAGAACACAGCAAGACGAAAAGAGTAACGAAAATCAAGGAGAAGAAGTCTTAGTGGTACTCTGAACGGCGGTCCAGATTTGGTTTAGGCCCCCGAAAACGATGGGCAAAAGGGACCCGAGTCCGGACAAGGCGGCGCCGGAAGCGACACCGACGGCGAAGGATTGAGGGTAGCTGGGCTTGGAATCGAGCTTGTATTCGATGACGGAGAGGCGGGCGCTGACGGCGTCGAGTTTGCGGGACGAATCGGACATGAAATTGTCCTTCTTCCCCCTCCCGGAGCCGGAGGTGATGACCCGGTAGAGAGCGTTCTGGAGGTCGTCGATGACTTTGAGGGAGGCCTCCTCCTTCTCCACCCCTTGAGACTCATAGTGCGCCACAAGCTCCCTTGCCGACGGGAGCTTTTTCTTCTGTCTTGAGCCGCCGCCGCCGCCTGGCCCGCTAAGTGAGGAAGAAGTTGGGATTGGTGGCTTCTCCATCTCCACCACCACCACCACCACCCTGCTTGTCGCGAACACTGCCCTAAATTTTTGGCACTCTAAAATATACCCGCATAATGGCTGATTTTTTTTTTTAAATAAGATTATTAATTATTTTAAAAACTGTGTGCCATAAATAATTTTAAATTTATTGGACATTTTATTTTTAAAAATAATTTTATTTTTAAAAGTAATATAAAAAATTATTTTTTTAAAATTATTTTTTAAAATATAATTATTTTTAAAAATTATAATTTCAAATGAATTTCTATCACTCATAACTATTTTAAAATTTATCAAACTTATTATTTTTAAAAATAATTCTATTTTCAAAAATAATATATCAATTTTGAAAAATAATTTTGCTATACCCACCATTCAAATTCACTGTCGACGAGTTTAGCTAAAATTTAGGTTAAAATGGATTTTTACAAATTCTAATATGATCAGTAAATTTCTTAACTATCCTGATAAAATATGAACGATACTAAATACATGCTTAGCTTGCGCGCACCTCTTGACGTGATAACATTTCTGCTAGTTCCGATCAAATTACAGGTAGTTCAAACTTCAAAGTGAGACACAAATAAAACCTAATCAAATCTTGAGCTAATGAAATATTAACACAGCACGCGCAAATCAATCTTATATTTTGATTTTCCTATAAAATATTTTAAAAAGTCTATATAGCCTCTTTTGCGCAAGTCCTCGTACACTCGATTTGATCGAAACAAATAAAATACTGATATGTCATTGTACCGAGACTGAGCAAAATAGCTTGTTGAATGATAGCATGACCCAAATATTAATTTTACATATATGCAAGGCGAGCGAGCACGACCAACAAGATCGACCACAACGAGAAGAGAGAAAAATAGCAATGAGCCTACCGCCCTATGGCATACAGTCAAACGCCGTTTCTCTTTGAGCCAACAATAGACTGCTGGTGAATAACAACGACCTTATGTCCGGTAACATGGTGTCATGTATAGTACAACGAATGGTGGGAGTAATTCACACATTTGAATTGAACGTAAAAAAAATACACCCAGAACACATGCATCATATATTCTTAAACATATTACTTATAGTCTTAGACTCTTAGGTATTTGATTAACAAGAAATTAAACCTTAAAAATATTGTACATCGTTCGCAATATTGAACCAGAGTAGTGAGATATCTCACAGGAAAGCAGGGTTGACTTGAGGATGGGGAATGTGGCACACAGGAAGCTGGGGGGAAGCAGTCCGATTCATTTCGCCCTCTTCTTGTATTGGCCAACGAGGCTGCGTATCGCCTGTCATTGGAACTCTGCAACATGCCATCATGACTGCTCTCCAGTAAACTAAACATTCGCGCAGACGTTAAGTCTAGTAACGTCTTGTTGTTAGACAACGGAGGACGCCAAACATGGTGAGTATTTTAGCCACAGTGGAGAACGCCAAGATGTCTAATGTTGTCGCCTCCTTAGGCTACATTGCTCCTGGCCTGGTCAGAGGCCAAATTTACAGACAGTACATAATACACGTCTACAAGTCACAGCGAGTAATTCCAAGAAAATAGTAACAATAATGTATGTATCTAAGTCCTTCCCATTCATACTTTCATATAGAAACGCAAAATTCAGTAATGCTATTAATCAGTCACCCACGGATTGTGTCAAAAAAATACACCGTATGTGTATATATATTATATATATCTGCAACATCATCTTGAGTTGGAATGGACGTGCTGGAGACGCCTCAACTTTGATACAGGCTGCGGCTACTATGTTCCTATCACAGAAAGACGGGAGCCATGACCAGGGTTATAGTAGCCAGCATTTTTATAAGCACGTGAATGGATGGTCCAGCTGTGTCTTTAAATGGATCTCCAACCCTGAAAGTAAACCACCAAAAGCATTTGATCACTACAAACAGGCATACAATAGCATGATTAGGTCTAACAGCTATACAAAGTTATATGAGCCAAAAAAAGGTTAAACAAAATAAAATAAATAAAACCTAGGTTAGTGGATAATTTAAGTATGGCCACGTTGATGTCATAAAATTCATGTGAAGGGTTTTGTACCATTATATATATATATATATATATATATATATATATATATATATATGTATGTATGTATGTATGTATGTATGTATGTATGTATGTATGTATGATTTTGATAAAATGAGAACTTGTGGTTTCATTCTTAACCTAGGATTTTAATCTGAGGTGTTGGATCAGCTACAGAGAACTTTGTCAATGATCCAAATTCAACTAACTATTAATTGTAGCAAAGCTATAATTTAAAAAGTTTAATCTATCATAATTCTCTGTATATATATAGACATGGTATAATTTTGCAATCCATCACACATTATTCCTCTGCCTAAAAAACTTCCAAATAACAAAATGAAAACAGGAACAGGCAAAGACTTACGTATCACCAGTAATAGCAGCTTTATGGCAATCACTCCCTTTTCCTCCAAGAGCCCCTGTCTCTATATATTTCTTTGCATTGTCCCAGGCACCACCCGCTGTGTTCAGGAAAAGAGCCATTAGAATTCCAGAAACTGTAGCAAACATCAGCATTGATGCCACAACTTTAGCTCCCAGAAGAGGATGTCCTGTATAATGTCCCAATATCCTGAATGCAAAACCTGCACAGATCGCAACCAAACATTATACCCTTCACAACCTGGCTTAAAAACACATTACATTCAAATGTACATACAGAATTTCAAAAAAATACAGCTGCTAGGTGTATGGATGAATGCAAAAAAAACTTTGGAGCATCTTAACATACAAGGTAAAACCATCTTGCCAAAATGAATGAAATATCACAGCTTTCAGCTCATGTGTATCACAAAACAAAGATTGGTTAGGGTACAAATCCAAAAATAAAGACAAAAATTACATTAGAAAGTGAAATAGAATAATAAATAGCAGGCTCTTGGTAACTGCCTTACCACATGCAACAGACATCGTTTTACATACAACACATAGCAATTATCAATAATATACTGTTTGACAACTTAGAAATATTATTGTATGTATGTATTGGCTATGCTAGGGATGATTTCTGCACTCATGCTCATAAGCCCAGTTGACGAGGAAATAACCCACCTACAGTTATAGGAGACACAATAGCCAAAGCACCAGGTTTTATCATTTCTCGCAATGATGCGGAAGCTACAATAGCAACACAGCGACCATAGTCTGGTTTCTCTTTGTAGTCCTGTGGAAAATGTAATTTTAATCCCTTGAATTAATTATAACCCAATTTAACGAAACAACAAGAGCAGCAATAATACTTTTACTCACCATGATACCTGGCCTCTCAATAAACTGTCTTCTCACTTCATTGACAACCTCTTGAGCAGTTCGACCAACAGCAGAGCAGGCCCATGCACTAAATAAGAAAATAAGCATGGAACCCAATAATCCACCAATGAAAACTTCAGGAATGGCGATATCAACCTGAAGTACAGACATTCAGAAGAGGCAATTTCAAAACACCATCAATAATGAGAACATTCAAAATAGAAGCACTGTATCAAGGAACTCTATAAACAAAAAATGTATCTATATACCTGCTCAAAAGGTGCATGTGCGAATGAAGCTACCTCATCCATATAAGCACTAAAAAGGAGAAAAGACGCAAGTGCTGCAGATCCAATGGCAAAACCTTTTGTGGTAGCTTTTGTAGTGTTCCCAACCGCATCAAGAACATCAGTAATCTCCCTAACACTTTCAGGCTATAAATTGAATATTGAAAGTCAGAATAGTATGAAATAGAAAAATGTCCATTTTTAGTTTTGGTAGCTCTTCCAGAATGAACTGTACAAGCTTACCTGCTGACTCATCTCAACAATCCCACCAGCATTATCAGCAATTGGACCAAACATATCCATGGTGAGAACATAGGCTGCAGTACTGAGCATTCCCATTGTTGCTACAGCAGTGCCGAAGAGTCCTCCAGTTGGATTTCCAGATTCATCCACCAGTCCTGAAGAATGACCCAGCCAAAAGGCAGAAACAATAGCTACACTAATGACTAGAACAGGAAGAGCAGTTGACTCCAGGCCCAGACTGATCCCTGCAATTATGTTAGTACCATGTCCTGTAGAGCTGGCGAGAGCTAATGTGCGAACAGGCTCGTGCTTGTAGTCCGTGTAGTACTTGGTGATCAAGACAAAACAATAGGCAGTCATGATTCCAATCAATCCACATAAGGCAAAGTTCAGCCAAGCAGATGGTGCTTGTTCTGTGTAAAGCATCCATCGAGTTGACTGCAATTTTTATACAGCCACCAAGTGTGTATCAGTATATTACAGGTAAACAGCATATGACCAAATTTTGACATGTGATGGCATAATCATAAAAGTTGAGACAGCAACAAACTATCATGTGCAATAAATTGACATGATAATAGAATATAACATTACCGCACCAAATGTCAACACTGCTAAAAATATGGTAATAGAATATCCTCTTTGAAGAATTGTCATTGGATCCTCTACAACAGTCTTCACTCCCATATCACGGGTGGCTCTTATTGAAAAGATGCCAACTGACGATATGACAAGATCAAAGGAGTGAACAACAAGGGGAAACAAGATGAAGCCAGATGGATCTGCAACAATAAATTGATTATGATAGGCATTAATATCATAAAATAATCTAGCAATAAAGGACATGAAGCCAATAAAGACCACACATATAATCCTAACTTTCAGTAGCAAATGATATGGTGTCAACCCAGGCATTGTTTGTTAGCCAAAAAAATCGAGATTCAGATGAGAGCATCACATTTGATTTGTGGTGCTTATGCACATTACAGGCAATGCTTTAAATTTTTACAATCTTCTATTTGATCACAATTGGTATATGTCCTAGCTGGAAAACAAACTTTAATTTATCTAATATTTTGCTTTGATTTTGAAAACAAAATGAACTCTTAGATTTCAAATAAGTGAAATCCTAACGTTTAATAAAGTTGTTGTCCATAAACACGCTCCTCAGATCATTTAATTTGATCCAACAAAGCAAAAATAATTTAAATTGCTAACAAAGCACACTGCACAGATCATTTAATTTGATTCAATAAAACAACAATAGTATAAATTGGTAATTAAGAAAAATCACCTAACTAGCTAGCTTAAGACGAAAAACACTTATATCATTGAGACTTAGCTCTATGTAGTAAGCTCCAACTCTTGTATCTAAATAACTATTGCTTGCATTACTATATTTCGACACATGCATCATTGCAGGAACATTCATAAATTTCAAAGGGCCTTTCACTTGCCTTCAATTTTACAGCGACGTGCCATTGTTCCACCAAGTATCATAGCACTGATAATTTCTGCTGCAATACTTTCAAATAGATCTGCCCCCCGGGCTGCACAATCACCCACGTTGTCTCCAACCTTCACCATAGCAAAGGATTGATTTTGATTGTTCAGCCAAAATTCATAAAAGTATTATCCAAATATCAATGAAACTAACATTCTTCTGTCAAATTTAAAATGAACAACAAAATATGGTGAGCCATAGAAATTTGTTGCTGTGAAATTGCATATGATTAAAATGTAATTAGACAATAACAAACAGAATGTTATTCAGAACTAAGAAAGACTGAAAGTACTAATGCCACTTGAATGATCAGAGCAGGAGTACAGTAACATGTAATTAAGGTTGAGTGGGCAGCGAAAGAGAACTTCTATAAATATGTGAAGTATGTGAAGGTGATTCTCAAGTGCTTTCTGCACTATTCTAAGAAAGAACTAAACCTTCCATTCTAAGAAAGAAACAAGTAAGGGTGCGGCTGCTTCTTAAATACGGATCTTATCCCAAATCAGGATGAAATCTGCTGTTATGCTTGACACGTGCAAGTCGAATGGGAAGTAGTGCGACTAATGTTTTTTGCAACAATGCTTTTCACAACAATGAATTAAAGGAAATATATTAGATATAAAACAAGAAGGTTCCAACAGACAATTCTCTGTGAGAAGAGAAGCCTCTGTTCCAATAGTTTTAAAAAGTTAGGAACAAGAGACATAAGCAGGAAAGGGATTTCATCGAATGGTCTATACCATTCAAAGTTTCATTACTTATTTCATCCTTTATTATTAGTCCTAAGCCTCATTTCAATAAAGGAAACGAGCTCATAAACATAATGAGACATTATATGATTCAAATTCTTCCTTCTGTGGTGTTACTTTTTGTATAATGAATAAAGATTGAATACAGGGAAATTGAGAGAGTGAACAATTTGAATGCCAATTAAGAAGGTTTGTGCACTGGCTTTTGATATATATAGAATAGATGACAGTTACATACCAAATCTGCAATAACAGCAGGATTTCTAGGATCGTCCTCAGGTATCCCCTGTTCTACTTTTCCAACAAGATCAGCCCCAACATCAGCTGCTTTGGTGTATATTCCACCACCCAACTGAGCAAAAAGGGCAACAAATGAAGCTCCAAAACCATATCCCACAAGAAGAAGGGGCACTGAAAAGATAATACACTATGGTCAACCACCAGATCCAAATTACAGTCAAGATAGCAGTGGCAACAAGGAATTTATAGACACTAACATATAAAATGATAAGCGAGTTCAAGGAAGTATGGATATCAAAGAATCAACAGTAAGAATATACACTATGCATAGATATGTGTGACCGCACCTATAAGATAAATATCATTTAGATATAAAAGCATCCCACAATAAGCGATAATATCCAAACAAACTCAGTCATCTAGTTCTAATTTTTCGAGATATAGCATATAAAAACATAAAAATTAAAATTTATGCTCACTGTATATCCATAATCTTACATGCAACTAATAATCTATTGATAACTAAGTGGCAATCAATACATTCAGTTTTCAGCAAAAACATGAATTTAGCTCACCCTCAAACAATTTTAAATTCAATTCAGACGATATCACTTCACAGCATATTATATATAATAGTCATGCTATTTGCAGGCGTAATATGCACTGCCCGCAAAAGTGGCACTGCACCTGCCCATTTTAAGTGTGCACTGTGCCTGCAAGAAGTATTTCCCTATATCATATCCAAGCAGATACATGTTTTTTTCATTTTCTATGAGAGCTAAGCATAGTAAAGCACTCTTCCATTCAATTGGATTGTTTTCACAGGGTCATAATGGCACTGTTATCTAACAATGTCTAATGATTCCTATCAGAAAAGAAAGCAACAGAAATAAATTACCTATATTTAGAATCAAAGGGCAGACTTGTTACAGATAAATTCCTTCTAATTTCACATGCATAAAACCATTAATATTACACCACCAAATGCAGTAAAGTGCCAATTCCATGAATGATTCAGTTGCCCACGGCTACTTATTCTTGTAGATGGCTGCTACAATTTGGGCACCTGCTCAAGAAACTTATTCTCAAGAGGGTAATGATGCCCAGATTTAGGAACTTCAATAAAAAATTCATAAGACAAAGCAGAGGGAATTGCCACTCTTTCAATATCATTTTGAGATTCGAAGCCTATGGCATAAACTGAATTTTTATGACTATCATCATACAAGCCCTACTAATGGCATTTCCTTCAAAGAGTGGATAAATTTCATGTCTTTGAGTTCTTAGCGGATCTCAATATGGAGTATGAACAGATTCCGGCTCAGATTCTCTGTCATGTTCCTTTCCTCAAATTAGAGAAATCTTATGATATGATTGCCTCCCATCTTTTACAACCTTGCTCTCCAACATCTTGTCTCCACGGATATTGTTTTACATGAATCTCAACAGTATCATGCACAGCAACCAACTCTCCAAGGGGATCCTAATGGTGAAGATGTGTCATATGGTGCTCTACACTGCCCCCATCAGACCCGAATGTTGGAAATCCAGAACCAGATGCTGAAAATTTAGCTCCAGTAGCCCCAAATGCTGGAGAAACAGAACCAACAGAACCAGATACAGTAAATTAGGAACAAGCAATACCTGTTGAGATCCTTATATTTACCTAAGAGGAACTTGGCAACATAAACTCCCTCTACTACTACTCTCACTGACCAATCTCTTGCCAATCCCAAAACGGCAGTTCCTAGTAATGGCACCTCATCTCAGATTATTGTTGTCGTGATACAAATGATGATTTATCTATTGATCTTAGGAAAGACCGTTCATGCACTCAACACCCCATATCTATTGTTGTGTTCTATGACCACTTGTCTTCTCCCTATTGTGTATTTTCTTTCTCTATTCTCTACAATTATTTCTAAAACATGACAAAAGGCCTTAGCTAGTCCTAAGTGGAAGGAAGCTATGTTAGAGGAGATAAAAGCTCTTACGAAAAACAGCACTTGGGGGTTGGTTCAGCTTCTAAGAGATAAAGACATTTTTGAGTGCGACTGGGTATTTGTTGTCAAACAAAAGCCTGAATACACCATTAATCACTACAAAGCTCTCTTAGTGGCCAAGGGTTAAACCCAAACATATGGTTTTGATTATTATAAAATGTTTGCAACAATTGCAAAGATGAATACCTTCAGAGTTGTTAGTTCATGTGTTGTTAATAGCGAATGAGATTTACAAGAGTTGGATGTAAAAAATGTCTTTTTTTAGGGAAACTAGAAATAGTGTTTATGAATATTCCATTATTCCTTTTGATTTCTCCGGACCCAAAATTAAAGGTTATGTCTGCAAACATAGAAGAGTGTTATATGGCCTGAAACAGTCTATAATGGAGAGCATTCACTTATTTATGTTTAAATTTATTTATTTATTTTATTAGTATATTTTAGAATTATTTTTATAAAAATATGTGCCTCACTTACTTCAAGCCTGCTTTTTTTTTTTTTTGCATATTAAGCCTAGCCAAAGCATGACCTTTGCGTTTTGTGCCTTGTGCTTTAAATAAATATGGTGGATGATATTATTGTAATGGGAAACAATACTATTAAACAATATCTTGCAAAGGAATTTGAAATTAAAGATATCAAAGCTCTTTGCTACTTCCTAAGTATTAAGGTTGCACGGTTTAAAAAGGACTATTCCTCTCTCAACTAAAATATATTCCTATTTTATTGGGTGAAATGTGAATGCTTGAATGTATACCTGCAAAAACTCCCATTGAGACTAATGGCTACTTGCGATCCATAGAGGGAGAACCTGTTAATAAGGGAAGATATCAATTTTTGGTAAATCGGCTTACTTATCTCTCTCGTACTAGAGCTAATATAGCATATGCATAGAGTCTAGTCCATCAATATATGCATGATCCATACACATTACATCTTAAGGTAGTGTATTGGATCCTTCATCATTTGAAATGTTCTCTACGAAAGGTCTTTCATTTGCGCCTCATGGTCATCTTTCTACGAAGTCTTATATTGATGCTAATTAGGCTGGACCCTTAGATCATCAAAGGTCTACCTCAGGTTATTGTACTGTTGTTGGTGGAAACCTTGTCACATGGTGTAGTCAAAAACAAGCAGTGGCATCCTACTTGAGTTCAGAGGCATTATTTCATGCAATGGCTCAAGGAGTATGTGAGGTGCTTTGGTTGAAGACTATTCTCACCATTCTTGGGAATAGTTGTCTCACAACCTGTGAAACACTATTGTGAAAGCACATCCACTATTAGTATTTCCAATAATCTAGTACAACATTATCATACAAAGCAGGTGGAGATAATCAACACTGTATCAAGGAAAAGTTGGACATCAATCTCATCTATCTTAAATTTGTCGCCTATAGATCAACTTGCAGATACATTGAATAAAGGTTTGAATAGACACGTCTTTCATTTCATTCACTATAAGTTGGGCATGTTCAATATTTATGCTCTAATATGAGGAAGAGTGTTGGAGATATAACTTTATTATTTATTTACTTTCTTGTTGTTATTACTTATTTATTTAGTTTACTTGGGTTTGTCCTAATATTTTATTAGGGTTGAGGTTAGTCTTTCTCTACAAATAAAATTATGAGATGAATTATTTCAAAAATTAACTATGTTCGTGAGGTTAGTTCTGCTATAAAACCAGCTGTGTAAGACATTATAACAACATTGAATGTCAACAAGTATAAAATGCAAAGAGAAACAAGGCTTATTCATATATCTTAGAAAATATTATAAAATTTTTAAAATTGGTTAAAAAATGAAGGAAGAAATTACTTACAATCAGTAACCTTCATGGAACCAGGTGAATCAACCCCCAACCAGACATAAAATATAGCATAAAGAACAGAAATACCGATCACAGCCATACCAACAACAACAATGGCTGAAAACCCACCAGCACGGACAGCTATCTGCAAACAATGATTAGGGAAATTATTTTTTTTACATATGAAAATGAACATAAAATGGACAATACCTGCAATGCCTCTCTAGCAGATCGTTTTGCAGCACTAGATACTCTAACATTTGCTCGCACTGACACCCACATCCCAACATACCCAGCAACACCAGAACATACTGCCCCCAGAAGAAAAGAAGCAACAGTAATATATGCAGATGTAGTCCTGCATTACCGTTTGGCCAAAAAAGTAGTTAATTATCAAACATTATCTAAATTCAAAAGCGTGCTCTTGCTCTGATATCTAAATTGCTTATCACCTTCCTAGACCAGAAGATTCTTGCTGAGGAGTTTTACTGCGAAACAAGTATATACTTAGGATAACTAACGCTAGTACCAAAGCCATCTTTGATATGGTCCCATATTGTGTTCTGAAATAACCTTCAGCTCCATCACGTATAGCATCTGATATCTAAAAAATAAAGGAATAAGCTCAGGACAAGGGTTGGGGCACAAATGTTTTTGAAGTAACAATAAGGAAGCATCTACTCTAGTGTGACCCATCTGGTAGAAAATGAAACTGGCAGCAAGAAGAAAATATACTTCACCAGTTAGCCTGGACATTTTGATACAAACATTTAACGAAGAATTAAAAAAAAGTACCAGTAATAATACAATGAAATAGACCAAACTAAAATGTAATGTCTTAAGAATAAATAGAAAAAGGTAAATCAGCGCCACCCCACAGTGCAAAAATCAGTAATACTTTAGCTCAATATTTTTTTTATAAAAAAAAAAAGTAAAAACACTTTTAAGTGGGGTGATCATTAAAAAAATCATATATTGAAATCAGCATGAAGAGAACCATATCATAAGTTTGGAGCTACAAATATCTAATCTAGCAACTAAAGAAACAAAACTCTAAAAATGAAGCACAAAGCAATTACCAACCCATATCTCATACATGAAATGTAAACTCACTAAAAACATATATTTCAAAGACATACCTGAGCCATCTCAGGAGGCCCCTCATCCTTTGAAATTACCCATTTAAAGAGATAAATGGATACGAGGAAGCTGAAGATGCAAATGGAGAAGACAAACACAATAGTTGAAGAAGTTCTTGCGCCAACAAAAAAGACAGCCCCAAAAACCAAGAGCAGGAGAAGAAAAAGAAGACGGACATCAAACTTCTTTAACACTCGAAAAATCTGCACAAAGCAATCAGCCAATCATACAATGCAAGTGTGGTTTTTTCTCTTCTTTTCTTTTTTCGTGGGACAACCAGAAGAGAAAATCAAGGTGAAACACCAGCAACAAAGTAAAACAAAAACTGTACGCATAGGAGATGGCAGAAGGCAACTTAGGGATAAAACAAAAATGTCCAGTTGCACAAGTTCACTAAATGAGGAGGAGAGTGAAGGATCCTTACAAATGGGGTATAAGGTTTAGTACGCATGTCGGGGAAAGTTCTTAGCCGATCCTGGTAACGCGGACCCATGAGACCATTCTCGACATCATCATCCATCACAACAACAGAATGAGCAGAATTCATCCTCCGGGCTAAGGGGAAAAGGCTGACCTCGCCAAGTTGAGGCAAGTCACCCCCTGAACCTGGTCGCTGAATTTTGAATGTATTTGTTCAGAGACCAAAAAACGATTTCAGGTTTGACCACGTAGAGAAAGAAGAGCCATCAATACCATCAATCCAATGCCAATCCTTGCAAAATTGCGGAGAGTTCAATATCCGCCGTGCTTCACAACTTCTACCGTTCAACAAAAATAATTTCCGTCACACATTAAAAACAAAAAAAAAGGAAAGCAATTTCAGATTTTCAGTACGGCAAAGGCACATAAAATAAAGTTGCAGGTCAAAAATAAGGGTGTCATGTCAAGGCGTTGCAATTTACTGCGCAATTGCCTGCACTGCACAATCAATACTAGACGAGAAAAACAAGCTTCTCACACACACACACACATACAAAAACAAAAAATTTCACTGGTCAAGACCATAAATACAAAATCAAATTACTTTGCAAAAGAAGATTCAGATGAAACCTCGGATATTTTAATAAATTAAATACACATCCATTAAATACAACTCCTCAAAATTTCCCATAATAATATTAAACCACATGGATCCAAAAATTACAAAACTCTCCATATAATGCACATAAACTCAAATTGCTGCAAAACTATAATGGCCAGTTCCCTCATTTGGTGCCATCAAATCAAAGAAACAGCAGGGATGATGAGATCGGATATATATATATATATATGGTTGGCGAAGGATGAAGAAAGGAGTGGGATTGGAAATGAGATTGATTCAGAAATTTATAACTGCGTTTACCTCCGAATTAAATCAACAACCGACACAGCTTCTCTTCTGTTCTCGCTCAATACCACCTAGGGCTTGCTTCGATTTGATCTCTCTCCCTCTCTCTCTCTCTCCGAGTTCAGAGACACAGAACACGCAGACTCAAATCCAAGCAGAAAGGAGGGAGATTTCAGTGAGAGAGACGACTTCATCTATATTTTCTTTACTTTCTTTTTTGCTTTATTTTTTTTTTTTCAAGTAATTAACCCACACCCCCCGGCGCACACACAGACCGAACACGACACGATTGTTGTTGAGTTCGTAATAATAATTATTATAATAATAATAATAACAATCGCAAATGAATTGTAAAGTTAATATGGAACTGTTTTTTTTATATAATATAAACTTTTAATATATATCTTTTATAATTTCCCACCCAATTAAATTGTGCCAAGCGAACACATTTACTAAACGTTGTCCAATGGAATGGTGCCATGTCACTAAAATGATAAGTTCCCTCCCCCCGCGTTTTGCAGACTTCGGAAATTAATGGTCAAATCAACAGCATTTTTTTCCTTTACTTCCTTTCCCACGACTACAGTAAATTCACATCCCGATTGGTTACTTTTTCTATTTATTCATTCTGCATTTACGTCACGCCAGCACACCATTCCTTCTTAAAATACATATACGTAACTCTAATTAAAAAAATAAGTAAATAACCTTACGTGAAAAAAATTACAAATAAATCAGAACCATACAGGTCATGACAACATGAAATCAATTTCATAGAACTTTAATATAAATCATTAGATATTATGGTTAGACTTTTATTTAATAATAATTATATTTTATTGATTGAAATGCAATTAAATGAAAATCTAATATGAATTGTTGAATATTAATTTAACGGTCCAAAATAAAAGTTATCATGATAAAAAGCTGACCTTATGCTATTTATGGAACATGACTCTATATATATATATATATATATATATATATATATATATATTAACGAAGGCAGTGGGGGTTTAAAGAAGAAGGGGAAGAAAACTAACCAATATTGTTACTAGTTACACACTTAATTCATGTTATGTAGTAATATATGACCTACCTACCTTCACCATATGGGTGCTACACACCTAGTCGTAGGTGGGAACGGTAATAGATAGACTCCGCCCTCATTAGAGCGGGTAGTAAAATTTTGAAATCATATCCCGTTTCATGTGTAGGCAAGATTAGATACTTTATCCTATGGTGGAGTTAGATATTTGCCTTTTAAAGGCTCCATGAAGCAGTTATAGAGGTAATTTGGATCCTATCGGGGGACATAATCAATCTATTACTGCTTCTCGCCCTCACTTAGGCTGTAAATTAAAATTTTAAATCATATCTCGTTTCATATGTAGGCGGGGCAGGATATTCCGTTCTTTAATGTGTCTGCGAATGAGGTTTCATCTGCTCGCATCTTGCTATCGCTTTTTATTGGATTTGTCCATATAAATAATTTTGTCTTAAATCAAATTTGTACATAACCAAAAAATTATAATTTTTTAAAAAAAATTTACAATAATAAATACCATTAAAAATAACAAAAATCATAAATAATAATTAAATAATAATATTTAAAAATATTATAAAATTATTAAAATTAGACCGAACGGAGCAGGATATATCGTTATCTTTTATCGCTACCCCCCCTCCCCCCGGGTGGGATGCTAAGTTTAAAAATCGTATCCGCTCTTGTATGGGTGAGGTAACCTGCCCCACATAGCGGGGGCAGAGCGAATAACGGGCAGGATAGCAATGCGGGTATCCGTTACCTACCCCTACTTCAACGCATGTCCTCGATGTACAAAACCATTAGCATGTAATGCCCTCCCCTCACCTCTAGATAGGGGTATAGTACAACTTAAAACGAATAAATTCAAATATTACACCTTCAAATGTGTGTGTATATATATACACATACTCATCCCAGTTTCCTCCTTTCGAATCCTATTGTCTTTCTAGGATGATTGTATAGCCTCCTCATTTTAGCTTGTCTAGACCTCCTCCCTCCTTGAGTGTTACCTACTTTACCGCCAATGGATAATGATGTTCCTCATTTCAGCCTCTCCTGATGGTGATGTTGTTGGTGGTGCTGATAGCAATTGCTACCATGCCTATCTCTAAAAGACTGCCTCAACAAGTGTATAGAACTCTGTCATCGGTTTGTTCTTCTTGCCCATTTTTTTTTGCTTAGACTCGGAGAACAAACCGAGGGCTCACTTTCGCTGCTTGTATTGTATCCAACTTCAATGTCGTTAAGGCAATGTCGTCGATTTACTCGCTTTACATTTAATCGCTTGTCCCAACAAAAATAGGTGATGCCTTATAATGTAAACCAATATGCTTTACATGCAGCCCAACACATCTTACATATACTTTTCCCAATGCACTTAATGATCCCCAGTTTGCACACTGGGTATAGGAAAACCAACATTGTGTGTGTGTGTGTGTGTGTGTATATATATATATATATATGTATATAAATAAAGAAAAGAGAAGTTATCATCAGACATTGATTCATTGAATCATCAATTAAGATAGAAACTCAATTAATTAACTATACCCTGGGAGAAGTACTCAAATCCAGCACTACTTGCTTATGTAGTTCATGTTCTAGCAACTAGCTAGTTTGAAGTTTGAACGTGTTATTAGTTTAATCGTCTCTGGCAAAACTATAGCTAAAAGATTATGATGAAATAGTTAAAAGTGCACTAGTGTTATGGACATAAATTTTAAAATTAAAAGTAATAGAAATAAAAGAGCCTTGGGCATGATTGAAAGTCTTAAAAAGTGACATGTAAAGATTCGTATTTGGGTAGTTTTGAGAGATAGTCATTCTATGGGAATGTAACTATCGACGGTAGTGTAGCCGTCAATATGAACATTTTGACCGTACTTGGACCCGATTTATCGGGGCCCCATTTACCCGATTGTTGACTTTTCGGGGTTTATTGGTTGACTTTGCGTTTGAGCGATCATTTGAGTGTGATAATATCTGAACAGTGTTGTGCTCGTCATTTCGAGCGTTTTGACGTAATTTGACTCAATTTGGAGTTCGTGACCTCGGGAGGTCAATTATTGCTTCGAGTCAATTATTCTTTTGGGAGGCCAATTATTGGCAACGGTATATATATATAATTAAGAACGCCTTAGCTCTTTAATTGCCAATTATTGGTGCGTGCGTGTTTGAGCAAGAGAGAGAGATAGAAGGTGAAGAGCGTGAAGAGCGTGAAGAGCTTTCTTAGCGATTTTGGGGCGATTGGAGCTCGTGGATCGCAATAAACCTTTCCAGGTAGGTGTCCTTAATCGTCTTATCTCGATCCTATCTTTGAATATGTGATCTGTGGTTGTGTGAGTGTGTATTTTATGAGGGTTGAGAAGTCAACCATGGAGGTCTAGATTTAGATTTAGATGAATATATGATTTGTGTGTATTTCGGTTATCGTGCGAATTAGAGGCTTTAGGACGCGTTTTGAGGTAAATATTGCGTTTATTGCGTAAAACATGTGTTTATGAGTGTCTAGGGGTCACTGGGTTGCTTCCAGGCGAAGAACATGCCAAAAAGGGCAATGAACGATTACCCTGGGCGAGTGTTAGGGTCGACGGACCAATCAAGACTAAGTAGTTAGTAGCTATGGAGTCGCGGGATGTGGAGTCGTAGTCAGCATAATGGAGTCGGTTATGAAGTCGGAGTCGAAGTCCGGATCAGTCAAGAAAGGGTTAGTCCGGATCAGTAGTCCAAGGGAGTTAGTCCTGGATCAGATCCGAAGTAGTTAGTCCGGATCGAGTAGTCCAAGTAGTTAGTCCTGGATCAGTAGTCCGGAGTAGTT
The DNA here is from genome assembly GCA_023512835.1 of Taxillus chinensis. Lineage (NCBI taxonomy): Eukaryota > Viridiplantae > Streptophyta > Magnoliopsida > Santalales > Loranthaceae > Taxillus > Taxillus chinensis. The sequence continues at coordinate 1,935,760 of CM042086.1, forward strand.
AGTCCTGGATCGGCAGAAGTTCCACAAAGATCAATTAACCGCATCCACTGGACCATTTACATTGTAACTACTATGCCTCTCCACATATAAGTATTATACTTAAGTTACAATGTAAATAACGAAATACCCCCCATTTGGATTCAAAGAAAAATACTAGAAAAATTAATTCCCACTCTTTCGATGTGAAAATTGGGATTTAGTGTAAAATCTCAGGAAAAACCCAAAAGTTCGTAGTGGTGAATTTTTGAAAAGTGGGGTTAGACATCTCAAAAAATCCCCAAAAAATCAAATTATCTTATTTATGATATGGGAACCCAATGCCTAGGGACTTTTGATTTCAAGAAAATAGGCGCTATGGGTACTTCCTTCATAAATCAAGGATTGAGGATTTACTTGTGAAGACGGCTACAGTTCCAAAGGAAATGTTGAGAATGACATGCCATACTCATGTTAGTATGTTGGTGTGAGGTATTGGGGCATGGACTCCGTGACTTGTTTGGGTTCTCACCGTGATGCACCGATGGTGTGATGTGGTTGACGGGGCAGCATATGCGCCGATGGCGGCGTGTGGCGATCGTGGCGGGCATATTGCGCGGCCGGGGCATATGCATATGCGCCGTGGCGAGGGCATATGCGGCGCTGTGGCGGCATGGTGTGCGACCGTGTCCGGGCATATAAGCGTGGTAGGGCCGAGTGCCCTGAGCTGGATCTGTGGAGGATCGTGGATAAGCTATCCTGTGTGGGCGGGCAAGGTCTTGATGTTTGTTTGCAGTCGAGTCCCGATGATTGTGCACACTACATAGTGCACGAGTACACGAGCATGTAGTATAGACTTGTATGTGCATGATGTGGAGTGTTGGGGTCACCTCGCGAGCTTGACGCTCACCCCTACTTGTTGTTTACCTTTTTTAGGTGTGACCCGAGACTAGTGGAGGACTTTCTTCCAAGAGGACGTGCCCACTACTCGATGTATCTATAATACTATATCTTTATTGTGTATTGTATTATGTTTGTATCCCGGACATGAGTTCGTGGACGGTTGTATTTGCATCCGTTTGTGATGTGATGTCGTATGATTGTTTGACTTATTGTATGCATGATGATGTATGGGAAAGTACGGGACTACCCTTGATGTATGACGTACAGGGGTTGCATATTTGAGACAGACCCGTGGTGTAGTCTCTATTGGTGCTAGTCACCAACCCCTTGACCTTTCGGTGCGGGCAAGGGAAAGTCATGTTCCTAGTTCTGGGTTCCTTGGAATTTGGGGGCGTGACATGACATATATAAAAAGGCTTTTACGTGAAATAAGCACATCAACATTCATAAAACATATATACTATCAGTCAGGCCCTAGCTTTTGCCTGCATGCATCTGATCACTACAAATTTATAATGCAAAACCAAATACATAGAGGGATCAAATAAAAGATGGAGAAATTACTTATGTAGCAAAAGGCACAAAACCAACACAAGTTTGATAAGATTAGAGATGTAAAAATGCTCAATAAAACAAGCTACATCCTATTAGACTCAAAAATAAAAAAATAAAAAATAGAGACAATAGAAATCAAATTAGACTCACGCTTAAACCAAACATGTAGTTTTTCTTAGGGGTGTAAAATGGACCAATGATCCGCGGACTAGTCCGTGGACCGTGTGGATCAAATCGGACCGGACTAGAAAAAATTCGATTCATTTCAATTACGAGCCTAAACGGGCCGGTTCTTGTGAACCAAATCCATGTGGACGCAGATCGGTCCCTGGACCAGTGTTTATTTTATTTATTTATTTATTTAAATATATTACTCATTCTACCTAATATATTAATACATAAACCCTAAACTTATTAATTTTAAAATTAAAATTTAGAAACAAAAACATTTAAATGTGATTTTAAAATTTAAAATTTTGAAATATTTAATAAAAATTAAATTATCATATTTAAATAAATATAGATCGGTCCGCGATGGATCGAACCGGACTATTCCATTTTTGGTTTGTTAAATTTGGGCACCTAACCGGACTGGCCCATTTAGGCTCGCTCTGCAACGAATCGGACCGAACTAGTCTGTTTTACACCCTTAGTTTTTCTTCTTTCTTTTTCGTTTTTTAAAAAAAGAACAGGTTTTCCCAATGTTTGTTTTTTTTTAACAGGAGTTAACCCCCACGAGCAGATCACACACTCATCGCGCGTAATCAACAAAAAACTAAGAAAACAAATCAGCCTGACACTTATCAAAATTTAAGTAAACAGTCGCATACAACCCCACACACAAGCAAACAAATCTAAAAACCAAAAGGGTAAAGAAGGGAAACGGGAGGCACAACACAAACAACCATCAATACACAAATAAACACCATCAACCAACCCGTTAATAATAAAAATAAATTATTCTCTTCCAATGTGGTGTCCTTCCTCCTGTCAACAAACTGGATGCCTCCTTTTCATCTGCCTTGGAGTTAATTAGCTATCGGGCTCTTTAAATAAAGCTCCTTTCTCCAAACGTGCAAAAGGGCTGAAGGGGGCATCTTCTTCCGCTCTCCTCAGACACTAACCAGCAGGTGTGACTTCTAAAGTGATGATAGAAATAGGCAGAATGGGGCGTCTTCTTCTTTTGGGTTTTTATTTTATGGGATGATGATTACGATCCTAGCAGCCACAACAACAAACTAACAAAGGGGTAGATTATACTCCATGGCAGCCGTCAGTAGGATTTCCAGCCAGAGGGAGTAGTGGGCATTTTTCGTTTGAATTTTTTCCAGAGAGAGAGTCCACCACCAATTAAGAGGTAAGAAGGGATTTTATAGAGAAGATCTAGGGATGCTTGAGGGCAGTGGCTATGGCGGTCAACGGGGCATGATGTACCATGGTGAGAACCCGATTTGGCTTGGGTCTGGTTTGCCTGAGAGAGAGAAGGAGGTATGAGTGAAGTGTGGGCTAGCGTGTAGAGCTAAGCAGAAAAATCGACAAACTGATTTAATCTGATAAACTAATCGACTGAAAATTGAATAAACTGATGTTTATTTGGGCGGGTTGACTAACCTTTCAACTTGATCGAAAACCGAATAAACCGATTAGATAAATAGTGCAACCCGTCTAAACTGACCGATGAACACTTTTTGGATATAAAATATAAAGATTTTATGAATTAGAAGTGAAAGTTTATTGATTACGGACTTTCTAAGTTTAATCTAAAAGTGCTTTTAATGACAACAATTTATTTGATTTGATTTGTTGAGATTAGATATTAGATTTTGTATTCTAGTCTATGTTGAAGTTGTGAATTTAAGTTGAAAAATTGGCGATGCTAGAGTTGAGCATGAAAACTGCTAATCCGATTTAACCCGACAAACCGACCGACCAAAAACCAAAAAAACCGATTTAGATGGTTTAAGTAATCCTATCAACCTGACCGAAAACCGAAAATTCGGTTTAGTAAAGTGATATAACCTGCCCAAACCGACCGACGATTGCCCCTACTAGCGTGGAGGAGGTTCGTTAGGGGAGAGAAGAAAAGGAGGTATAAGCATGATTGATTGGTGCAGCTGTCTGGCGTGGAGGCGAGGAAGACGACGCGAGGGAGAGAGCTGCTTTTTATTTTTTATTTTTTATTTTTTATTTTTGCTTTTGCTTTATTATTTTGTTATTTGGTTTTAATCTTATTTTATTCTTAATAAAATGAGGAGATGACACGTGGACTAGGGTAAGTGGAAAAAAGAAAAAGATGACGATTAGAGTTTTTGATTTTTCAATTGGATATTTTTTTAACTGATGTTTTTAAGTTTTGGACTCAGGAAGACAACTTGGGTTTCAAAAAATCATGAGAATTTTTTTTTGAACTCGGGCCGTCATAACTAGCGACCCCTTGTCATTTTTATTTGAAAATGAATTCTTTTTTACTCCAGACCTACACTGCGCGTCCCGGAATATATGCAATATATATATATATCAAAATTTTTAGAACGATGAGTAGAATAAGAAAATGAGGTTTATGACTTGATCCAGAATGTCATTTTGAAGGTTGATTGTCATTTGACCGTCTTTAGTGGTTCAAACATAGCTTTGACCATAATTTCTTCGTTTGACCTCGAAATCGAGCGTGATCGAAGGCTTTGATCTTCAAATTTGATTTTATATCACTTGGGACTGCCCAAAGATATAGTGGTGACGGGATTAAGGGGGGTCATGTGTCACGCCCCCAAATTTCAAGAAAACCCGGAATCAGGAACATGACTTCCCCTTGCCTGCACTCGAAAGGTCAAGGGGTTGGTGACTAGCACCAATAGAGACTACACCGCGGGTGCTATCTCAAATATGTAACCCTGTACAGTCATACATCAAGGGTAATCCTGTACTTTTCCATACATCATCATGCATATGATAAGTCAAATAGTCATACAAACATTACATCACAAATAGTATGCAAATACAATCGTCCATGGACCCATGTCCGGGATACAACACATAATAAAATACAGAATACGATCTGTATCATATATCGAGTAATGGGCATGTCCTCCTGAAAGAAAGTCCTCCACTAGTCTCGGGTCACACCTGAAAAGGGATAAACAACAAGAAAGGGTGAGTGACAAGCTCGGTAGGTGACCCCAAAACTCCACATCATGCAACACATATAAGTCTATACTATATGCTCGGTGTACTCGCGCACCATGTAGTGTGCACAATCATCAGGACTCGGCCTGCAAACAAACATCAGGACTCGGCGGCCCACAGACAACTTGTCCACGATCCTCCATGGGATCCCAGCTCAGGGCACTCGGCCCTAGCTCCACGAGCTCAACGGCTCAACTCAGGCCTTAGCCGTCCACGGCAATATATGCCCGACCACGGTCGCCACACGGGCCTGTCATCGGTGCATATGTCCGCCACGTCAACCACATAGCACCATCGGTGCATCACGGTGAGAACCCAAACAAGTCACGGAGTCCATGCCCCAATACCTCACACCAACATACTAACATTAGTATGACATGTCATTCTCAATATTTCCTTTAGGAGCGTAGCCTGGTCTTCACAAGTAAATCCTCAATCCTTGATTTATGAAGGAAGTACCCATAGCAGTTATTTTCTTGAAATCAAAAGTCCCGGCATTGGGTTTCCATATTATAAATAAGATAATCTCATTTTTTGGGATTTTTCTGAGATGTCTAACCCCACTTTCCAAAAAGTCACCATTACGAACTTTTGGGTTTTTCCGAGATTTTACACTAAATCCCAATTTTCACATCTTGAAAGAGTGAGAATTAATTTTTCTAGTATTTTTCTTTGAATCCAAATGGGGGGTATTTCGTTATTTATATTGTAACTTAAGTATATACTTGGTATGGGTTACAATGTAAATAGGTCCATCCAAGTGTCCGATTCGCACTGCGCAGAGCCGCGACTCGTAGGCTGAACGGCGACTCGTAGTTGCGGAGTGCGGAACTGCAGCGCGCCTCGAAGACTCGAAGCGAGGCTACGACCTTCGACCTACGAGGCAACGAACTTCGACCCTTTGGTTACGAACTACGAGGCTACGAACTACGACCCTTCGACCCAGAACTTCGGGTCTTCGTCATTTCGACCCAGGAACGCGCCCAGGGGTACTGTTCATCATCATTTTCACCTATTCTTCGTATGAAATGCACCCAGAAACTCCCACACGCTCACTAACACCCCTGTTCGCAACAAACTATGATATCTACCTCAAAACGCGTCCAGAACACCTCTAAATCACGCAGAAACAACAGAAACACGTATAAAATTCCAGATTTCTAGAAATCTAGATCTAAACCCGATTTCCATGGTTGACTTATCTACCCTCATGAAAAAGACAGGTTAATCAACCCCAAAATCACAAAAACATATATCCACAATGATATAAAACGATTCTTAACCACAGATCTTATGCTAAACCATTAGATCTAACCCAAAATTGGATTTCCCCAAATTCTAGGGTTCATACTCAATTTCATAAATCATAATAAATTCGTGCATATCCAAAACAAGAGAGAGATAAGAAGTTCAAGGACACCTACTTGAAGTGAATCTTTGAGCTTCACGAACCCAAATCGCCCCAAATCGCTAAAGTCTCCAAGCTCTCTCAAGCTCTCTCTCTCAAACGCACATATGTGATAACGTAAAGTAAAAGCTTTTTTTTTTTCTGCTTATTTATATTTACGTCGGTCAACCGACCTAGTCAACCATTGACCCAGTAATAATTGACCTCCCAACACAAAAATTGACCTCCAAGGCCCCGAACTCCAAATTGAGTCAAACTACGGCCAAAACGCTCAAAATGACAAGCACAACACTAGACCGATATTATCACATGCAAATGACCGCTTAAACGCAAAGTCAACCAATAAACCCCGAAAAGTCAACAATCGGGTCAAATGGGACCCTGACTCGAAATCGGGCCCAAGTACAGTCAAAATGCTCACATCGATGACTATACTACCGTCCAGATAGTTACATTCCCATAGAATGGCTATCTCTCAAAACTATCCAAATACGAGTCTTTACATCCTCCCCACCTTAGGACTTTTCGTCATCGAAAATAAAACACATGCCCAAAGGACATAGCAAAATTCAAGCTCAATGTCCCAACAACAAAACATAAAACATGATCACCAATCACACATGTGTAATACAACTCGCAACAAGCCAAAAGGGCTGACAAAATCCAACAACAACGAGCTAAACCACATCTCAAACAACATATGCAAAACAAATGCATAAAACATAACTCATACCTCAGGGAAGGTCCTCACACCATGGCCCTCCCTTGGGTCAGCTAGTCATTATTTTTAATATAGGTTTTTTAAAAAAATACGGCTAATACATTATACATGGGCTGGGTTGGGTTTTAATTTGGCCCCACCGCCCATAACCCCTCTCTCTACGCAACATCCATGAGTTGATGAACACTACACCTAGCACTAACCTCCCTCTTTGACTCTTTGTCTTTGGTGAACATTCTGAATCCCCTAGGCACGAGGTAAATTGGCGCTACCGTTGTTGTAAAGACCCGTACTTGGGTGATGTTGGAAGATAGGCCCAATAGAGTTTGAATTTCGATTTGGCGGCATGACATCAACGTAGCGTTAGGTTATCATTATCATTATTATTATTATTATTTAATATGATGTTTTAGTATGATATGTTGAGTTTATTATTAAATCCTGACTATTTAAATTCGTTTATGATATGTTTAATTATTTAAATTATTTTTGTTGGCGGGTCTTTAACATAATGAATGTGTTTGGTTATTATTATTATTATTAAGCGATTATTAGTGTGATTATTCTATTTATTAGACTTTATTATGACTAATATAATTAATTAGGATAATTCTTATTAGATTATTATTATTATTATTATTATTATTATTATTATTATTATTATTATTATTATTATTATTATTAGGAATTGATAATTATAAATAAGGAGTACTTAGGGTAAAACCCTATGTTCGTTGTGCGTCGTGAAACTTGACAAGGAAGGAGGGTTTAAACAAGTCGTTCAATCAACCTTTCGAAATCAAATCCAGGTAGGTGTTCTTGATCCTTCCATATACTTTTGCGAGTCACGCGTGGTTCGAGCATAACCCAACGTGTAGGGAGTGATATACGAATATATATATAAATATATTTGTGAGAATTAATGCATATGGATCGGTATTGGGGGAGATGGCATACGATTTTTACGGGGGGAGACCGGCGGCGCTGGAGCTATGGGGGACGCCTTCCCTTTTCCGGCGATAGCGTGGTAGGCGGAGAAGAAGCCCTTGGCATCCACGGTGTTGGCGGTGGTGACGAACCTGGTTGCAGAGGTGGATAACGGCTTGGGTGGTGCTTGGACGACGAAAGGAGACGCTAAAGGTGTTGCCGTCGGGGGAAGCGTCCGGGTAGTGCGGCGGCACCGGAGGGCTTGGAATGAAGAGGAGAAGGGCGGGCAACGTCCTTGGTGGCGCCTCGTGCTTCTGAAGCGCGACCTGGCGGCTGCGCGCTGACGTAGGGACAAGGGGCGGTAGCTTCATGCCCCCCCCCCCCCCCCTTGCCAGGTTTCCTTCGCCGGCCCTAGTGGGGTGGCGTGATGGACTAGCCCACTTGGGCCAATCCACTTCCTTTGGGCATCTAGTATATTAATAAATACATATAATATATATATATATATATAAATATATATAAGTATATATTTATGATGGGATTCGTTATTTAAATATATAAATGTAGGTAAAAAGGAAATTCGTTATAGTTGGTATTACTAACTTGTTTAAGTTAGGCTTGTGCTTAATATTGGTGGTTTAACAATTAGACAATTATTGTGATATATTAATAATTATTGATGTACGTGGATATTAATTAGTTTTATTGCTTGTTAAGTCGTTTATTAATTCTCTGAGCATGAGAAATCTCGTTTATGTGTAGTGGTGTATTTTTGTGATAAACTGGTATTTACAATTAATGTGTGTGGAAGTTGTGATTGGATTAGTTGGGTTAATGCGGGTCCCACATAGGGTGGCAAGAGGCCGCGGATCCCCATGTAGCTGGTTAACCCAGGTCCCATGTGTGGCGGTTGTCAATAGGGACACCACGGGTCCCACACGTGGCGCCCGAAAGTAGTTGAAATTATTGGAGCCGGTGGTGGGAAACCCATGAACGGTTGGATGGCCGTGCGTACCGTAAGGATATATGATGTGATGATTTATTTTGTGATACCGTATGAGCTAATTGTGATAGAGTAGAGCGCTACACTGGCACAAGCATACACCACTACACAGACATAGGTTTTCATGTGGAAAATGGTGGAGGAAGAGATCACCTATTGGGCATTCGTGCTCACCCTACTATATTTTCATTTCCTACAGGTTGTAGGGGGTAGCCGGTGGGGCCGTGGTACGACGAGACGGGTCAACCTTGGCGTAGGATTTTCCATGGACTCGTTATTTACTCTACTAATTTATTTTCCGGACTTAGGTCGGACGGTTATATTAACTTGGAGAGTTGGACCTTGCTATTTTGTGTTTATGGTGTTGACTAAATTCGGTAATAATAATTGCATTGATAAAATTATTGGTTGATTGCATGTATTTGGATCATTGGTAAGTACAATGCTACCCCCGTTGTAGTATTGTATGGGAATGGGTCGGTCTCAACCCCTCAACTCCTGGAGTGGGCGTGGGAAGTCGCGTTCTCGATTCTGTGGGTTTCAGAATTTAAGGGCGTGACAATTGTGGAATTTTGAGTTCATGACATGCCTGTAAAAGTCACCAATATCTCAGTCTTTATTTCTTAGCATAGTAGCGGTGCCTCCATCAGGTCATATGCTCTTCTCTCTCAGTCTCTTTTCCTCAGCAGCGACATCTCCCCCATACCGGGCAACTAGGCTTACCAGCGTTGCACACAGGCACATAGTGCGCTACGCTATGGCCCTATCGGTCTACCTAAAAATTGGAAACTCAACTCTCCCAGACTCTATCGGAGTCGAACGGTTAGCCTTTCCAGCTCTATGCCTTCAGAAATCATTAATTGTACGTGTGCTGTGTATATTTCCTATTCATAATTAATTATTAATTTTTTGTCTTTTGAATTATTAGTATTAAAATTACTATGTTTAAATTTTATATAATATGTACTAGCGACGTACAAAATAAACATACATTTTATTTTATTTGTAGATTATTATGGGTAAGTTAACTGCAATAACACATTTTTTTCAAAAGAAAGAGTTTAAATGATTCAGAAGCCATAACCGATAATGCAATATTACCAACCACTAATGCCGAGATCCCAATTTCAGATGGTATTGAAATATTACCTTGTTTTGTCACGCCCCAAAATCCGGAAACCGCAGAATTGGGAACGCAACACCCCTCACGCCCACTCCAGGGGTCGAGGAGTTGGTGACTGTTCCCATCCTTTACAATACTACAACGGGGGTAGCATTGTACTTACCAATGACCCAATACAACCCACAAGCAATCAACAATTATTCCAGTGCAATCAAAATTACTAAAATGAATCATCACTCATAAACATAGAATAATAAGGTCCATCAAATTAAGTTAATACATCTGTCACGGACCTAAGTCCGAAAAGAAAATAATTAAATAAATAAATAATCAAAATGATAGATAAGTCCATATAAGGAATCCTACGTCAAGATATCCCGCCCCGCTCCGTTATGGCTCCAACAGCTACTCCCTACAACCTGTAGGGAACAAATAAAGTAGGGTGAGCACAAATGCCCAGTAGGTGATCTCCATCTCCCCCATCCCATGCATAAATTCCTAGGACTATATGAACAGTGTATACTTGTGCTAGTGTAGTGTCACATTCTATCACAATCAATTCCAATTAGTTCACAGATAAGACATCACACCACTTCAGCCATTAAAGGTTCACACTAGCAAACCAACCACCCCATCGAAATTCCCATTACCAACTTCAGAAATTTTAGCTACTATTAGTTAGCCATGAGTGGGACCCGTGGTATCCCTACGTCAACCTGCCATAAATGGGACCTGGGTTACCAGCCACGTAAGGGACCTACGGCCTCTCGCCAGCTCTACGTGGTACCCACGATTAACCCAACTAGCTCCACAGCCACACCACCGCCAATTTTCCACACATCAAAACAACAGGAGGGGTTAACTTCAACGTTCAACATAAAGAAAACATTTGAGTATTTAAAACACCGAGCCAATCATAACGTGACAAATTAAACTGACAGTATCAATCCTCCAAAATTCACAAATTTAAACCACACATAATTAAATTAACGCAATATATATATCTATATATGTATATATATATTTTATATATTCTTATACACACGCGCGGCGCACCACCCCTCCACAGGAGACGCACGCAGGCGCCCCTCCTTCCCCGTCGGTGGCGGTCAACAGCGGTGACAAACACCCTCTCTCACGGCGCATGAGGTTGCCCCAACACGCACGCGACCGCTGCCGCTCCTCCCCTCTGCCACCTCCGCTCGGCGCGACTGCCTAAGACGCCATTCTCCACCACCACGGCGCGGCATGGACGCTGCTACCCTCTTCCCCTCTGCCACCTCCGCACGGCGCGATAGCCTCAGACGCCCGTTCTCCACCACTATGGCGCGGCATAGACGTAGCTGTCGTCCTCTTCTAAACCAATGGCGCGGCACACTAACCGGTGGCGCAGTCGAAAGTGGCGACACCATAGCTTTATATATGTATATATTTATATAATTAACATACAACATCGACCCAAAACTTTTCCCTTACTACCACCCACGTTCATATCATATTGAATCAAAGATCAAGACTTAATAAGAGTCACCTACCTAGATTTTGTACCGAAGAATCGATTGAACGCAGCGATGGCTTCAAACCAACAGTTCCTTCCCACCAAACTCTGTGCACAACGAACAGAACGTAGGGTTTCACCCTCCGTTCCCCCTATTTATACTTATACAATTATATACTAATTGATTTATAATATTAATAATAGTAATAACTATAATAATAATAACAATAACTATAATAATAAATTTCTCAACTATAATACTCATTATTATAGGAATAACTCAAAATATTAAAGTAAGTATAATAATTAATAATAATGCATATTAATAAATTTCAGATATTAAAATAATATTAATAATAACTCAAACGCTCGCTCTAAGACCACACTGTCGAAGAAATATTCCAAATTCTTATTCAGGCCTAACTCTAACCACACAGGTACGGGTCTCTACATGTTTTACATAGATTAATGGTGCGGTTCTATGTTTCATTTTGATTTTCAGTTTCAACATCAACTGAAACTTGAGAATTATATGAAAGACTGACCACGAACTTAAATCATGGTTCGAAAAAATGGACAGCGGCATCGCCTTGAGGCGCCGTCTCGCCCGTCTCAACATCAAATGCATTGGGGCGTTGGCCCATAAGCCGTATTAGCCGTTACCCACCTTAAACAAGTGAGGCGATCTAAGGCAGCCCATTCTGTCACCTATTAGACCCTATTTTGTCCAGACTGAACACATTTTATCAAATTTAATTTTTCGTGTCACCTCTACTTGCCGCAAAATTTTGTAAGCTAATAAACAATCATGACCGCTTAGCTGAAAATGACCATTTTCAATGACTTATTCAGAAAGCCTTCAAACACCAAATAGGCAGTCAAAGTCTCCTCCCTCTCGGTTGCAGCCCTCTGCAACTATGACGTTTATCATGCTGTTACATCGATGTTTCCATCGTCATTCGCCAATGATGGTGTGGCCGAAGCAGCACCAGCCTAGATCCGCCCACACATCCTCCATATCCGAAGGAATTGGTTGTAGTAATTAAGATAGATTGGTCTTGTGATAATTTATTTATTTATTCATGGGAATTAATTGTCCCGTTTGGATCCCAAACATTTTTCCTTTGATCTGTTTGGATCGAAAATGTTTTTTCCCTTTCAATAGTTTTTTTAAAATTATATATTATAATTAAACATCTCAAAGGATCACCGCCAAATATTCTTCTAGCTTCAATCGGAGGCTCTCACTGAAGATATCTTCTTTTGCGTATTTAAAATTGACCCCTTTAGAGATGGCGATACAGTAAAAGTGTGGCTCTTAATAACACGAGGGATTTTCAGATACAAGAGAAGTGTGGATGGATCTAGGCTAGCACTACTTCGGCTCCGTCGTCGCTGGTGAGGACAATGGGGGTGATGGGCTGCATCAGGGGGATAAAGAGAGAGGGAGTTGCATCGTGGATCTAGCTGTGGTTTTATCTTTTGTTTTTATTTTTATTTATTTTAAAATAACAAAATATTATCATTTTTTTCTACTGTATCAAAAACATAGGCAAAACTACCGTTGAGGATTTAGACTCGTGATAGGGGTCCACCTTGGACTAGGAGTATTGTACTTGGCAATTTAGAGGCGACTTGTGTATACCAACTGTATTTGATGTACTCAAGCTTTGACCTGAGAGGAAGTTGTATAAATTTGTATTATGGTGTGATAGTTATGTGATTATTGTCATCTTTCTTACTCCATATATATACCATTACCCTTGTGAATATTTATATATATCCTTATCCTTGTGAAGGCATGGGAAATTATTATCGAGTTAAGTGAAAGTCGGATTTCGGGACATGACAATTCTTTGAAGAAAAGTCCAATTGCGAAAAATAAGAGATTTGATTAGAATGTTTTTTGTTTTCATTTTTAAAATGTAATAGTTATTTTCAAGTTAAAAAATAAAAAATAATTAAAAAATATTTTTATTTTAGGAGTTTTTTAAATTAAAAATAATATTATGTTATTTTCAGTTTTAATAAAAATAATAATTATTTTTTGAAAACAAAAATAGAAAATACTTCATTTAAACATACTCCAAAAGTATTGGGTGCCAAAAGGATAGACCTTAGGAATCACAACAATGCAAATATAATCGCTAAAAATTCGAAAAACAAAAAACAAAAGTAGTCTAACAAGATTGCATCCCACCAAAACATAATTGTGTAATTTCTTTCTTTTTCTGAATTTTGAATCTAATCTTCTCCCGTAGAAAGTGATCTATTAATAACATTCATACCAACAACCCTTTTTTTTCTTTTTCCAAACAGACACAAACCTAACAAAATATGTAAACTGCTTTCACTTTATACAGAGAAATGGCAATTAGCGACCATATAAAACCTTCGGTGCCTGCATTTCCAGCTTCTGTTTCATTCTTTGGTTAATTGTACTTTAATTGTATGCAGGAAGGAAAACAAAGGATAAAAAGAAAAAGGACAATCAACGCCAAAGGTATCTCAAAATATGCTTTTAGAAGAAACAGGCAAAACTGATCTGATGTTCAAGTTGAATTAATCAGAGTCCCTCTCTTTCAGCTGTTCCACCTTCTCCATAACCTCCCTCAATTCCCACCTTTTCTCCACCTCCGCCTCACAACAAGCCAGTCCAATCCGCAGAAGCTTGTGCATCTCGCCCTTAGCCTCCAATGTTCCTCCCATGTCTTTATCAAACACATCCTCCGAGGACTCTTCACTCGCAATCAAGCTAACCCAGTTCGTCAAATCACTGTCGCTCCCGCTCAGGGTGAGGTAGCTTGCAGGGAACTTGCCCGTCAACACCTCCAATATGAGTATCCCAAGGCTCCACACATCTGTTTTCTTTAGGGTGCGTCCAAGTTGAGTGTACTCTGGGGACTTGTAGGCCACCATGAGCTGTTGGGCACCTTCCGGGTTGATCAGAGGCACCAGGGCATAATCCATGAGGAGGGGTCCATAGGATTCATTCAATAGTACATTGGAAGACTTGAGATGGCCATGGGGTAGCATTAAGCTTGGGAGCTCACTAAAGAGGTACGCCAAGCCCTTGACCACGCCTTTAATGATTTTCAGTCGTGTTGGCCAATCGAGCCCTGGCTGGTCTTCAGAGTGATTGCCTGAACAAGCAAGCATAATTGCATTAGAGCACTAGCTAGAGATACGTACGCATGAGAACGAACAAATTAACAAGCACAACTCGTATGTATATACTGCTTGCTATAAATGAGAAGCAGCAAGCACATAGGGTATACTTGCCACACACATGAAAACAAGCATTCACCCTGTAAACAAGATAAAAGCAACATTGCACTCCTAGCTTACCGTGAAGATGACTTGCCAAGCTACCGTTCTCAACAAAGTCGAAGACCAAGAGCTTCTCCTCCCTCCGGTAGTAGTAAGCCACGAGAGGCAACAAGTTTTCATGGCGTAGCCTCCCGAGCCTTCTCATGTGCTCCTGGAACTCATCTTTCCCCACGTTGTTCATCAGCTTAAACCTCTTAACCACGATGGCCTGGCCCCCAAACACAGCTGCCTTGTAAGATGCCCCAAAGTTGCCGCTCCCTAACACCTCTGCGGAGGCCCTCAGTAAGTCGTGCAAGGCGAACTTCTCCCTATCCTCTCTCACAAAGGTAAGCTTCCCATGTTCAGCCTTTTTTGAGTTCTTGGGATGATGTTCCACCACGGGGTGGGCCGGAGGCTTCCCGGGGGAAGGAGTAACGGACCCAACCTCAGATAATTGGCTGTCAAAAGATTGGACGCGGCCCAGTTTTGCATCGCGGTCGGGTTTGCAGTAACGCAGGATGCAAATCAGGGCGAGAAGGACCAGTGCGAGCGCCGTGGATAAAACGATTATAGCGATCTTGGTACCGGATGTCTTCTCAGGCGTCTGGGAGGGGACGGGACACGGCTCATCGGGCTCCCCACATGAAGAACCATCAATACCTTGATTAAACCCACCCACCCACCCACCACCACCCAATAAGATTCAGTTAATAAATATATTGAAATCATATATATCTATTAGTCGATTGGTTCAATCATCATCCAAAAAGTACGTAGAATGTCATTTAGCTTGAAAAATGAAAATCATCTACTTCCTAAAGCAGGAATCATCATCTCACCAGGGGTATAGGTGGAGCCATTGAAAGAAGAACATGGGTTCAAGGGCTTCCCGCATAAGCCTCCATTGCCTGCAATGTGAGTGAGTGGGCGGATGCTTCATGCATTGCAAGAGAATAATAAAGCGTTGAAAGCAAACATAAAATGAGAGACGCACACACGCACACAGAGAGGGAGAGAGAGAGCAAGCAGTAAAAAGAAAAAGGGTCTCTCAGGTATGTAGTAAGATAAGGTAAGGTAAGGTACTGACCCAAAAAGGAGGAGGGGGGCATGGTGCTGAGGGTGGTAGGGATTGGACCCTGAAGTCTATTGTAGGACAGATCGAGGAGCTTGATGGGGGTCTGGGGGTGAAAGTTGGGAATGGTACCCTGAAAGAGGTTGTGGTCCAGCTTGAGCTCCATGAGCCTGGGGAGGGAGGCGAGGGAGGCGGGTATTTGGCCTGAAAATTGGTTGTTGTCCAGGAAGAGCCTCTTGAGGTAGTTCATGGAGGCGAACTCATCGGATGGAATGGGGCCGGAGAAGGCATTGTTGGAGAGGTAGAGGGACTTCAAGGACCTCAGCCTCTGGACGGCCGGGACGGGCCCGGTGAAGTTGTTGTTCATGACGCTGAGGGTGCGGAGGTAGGGCAGGGCGGCCAGGGTGGCCATGTCGATCTGCCCCGCCAGACCCATGTTCTGCAGCTGCACCCCCCACACGTGGCCGTACCAGCAAACCACCCCGACCCAGTTCGCCCCCTCTTCGCTATCGTTCTTGCAGGGTGTGGTGGAGGAGTCCCAGCTGCGGAGGGCGTCGGCATTGGCCAGCCCCGACTTGAACTGCAGCAGCCCCGCGGAATCCTCGGCGGCGGCGGCCGACACCCCTACGCTGTTGGACCGAATGAGTAAGAGAGAAACAGCGGCGACGAGTAGGATTAAGAGCGGCGGCGGCGGCGGCGGCGCGGTCTCCGCGCCCATTGGATTGGGAATCAGCACGGCCCCCAAAGAATGATACCCAGAAACAGAACCAGAACCAGAAGAAGCAAAGGAGGAGAGCCGGGTGAAGGCATGGGGGAGCTTCTCTGTTTGTTGGTTGGTTTGTTCTGGGACTACTCTTGATCGGCGGCGGGGCTGGTGGCTGCGACTGCCCGGTGCCGTGCCTGCGTGAATGAAGGGTGGTCGGAGCAGGAAGAGGAAGGCCAAGGGGGGGAATGGGCGGCGGAAAAGGGAGGAGGCAGGTTTGGGCGATTGGCAGATTTGACGAAGTCAGTCTGCTTCTCTGCAAATTCGCATTGCCAGCGGGGGCTGGGGTTGTAACGGATTGAAGGAGAGATAATCAATAATCAATCAAGTGTCCAAGGGGAGGGATGTACGGTATGCCTCTGGATTTACGCGTGACGTGGGTTGCTGTTTCCTTATTTTTAGCTAACCTTTTCTTTTCTGTTACGTGTTTTCCTCCTGTTTTCCTAATCAGAATTGCCCAAATTGGGTCAATAATTAATTACTCACAATACACACCCTCTGGAACTGCAACTGGAATTGGGTTGCTGGGGAAGGGGTGTTGTGTGTGACACTGTCCGTCCGAGTGTCTGTCACAGAACCAGGGAAAGGGAAGAAAAATCATTCCCTTTATTGTTTGTCCCTCGTACACGCCACTGTTTTGAAACTCTTTCGGGACATGCATAGCTTAATTGCCCAAACAGCCTGAAAAATATAAAACTCAAACCATAAATACCAAAAAAAATACTCATTTACATTACTCATAAATATTCAAAAATAATACCCTCGGTGCCTTAAAGATCACATTTATATAAATGATTACATTTGAAACAGTGACAAGTTTTTAAATAAATGGTTTTCCAATTTTGAAGTAAATGTCTTTCCTATTTTTAACTTGCTTTTTATTCCTGCTTCTTTTGATATTTTATTTTATTTTTATTTGAATTTTAAATTATCATTTGTATATGTTAAGATATTTATTTACAGAATTATTACCCCTTGGAGACAAATAAAATAAATGTTTTTGCAATTTTGCAAGAAAATTTTCCCTATTTTATCTTAATTTATATTCCTGCCATTTTTTGAAAAACAAAATTATTTGAATTTAAAGTTACTATTTGTATATTTTAAAAAATATATTACATCTCGATGACAATTTTAAAAAGTAGTTTAAAAAGGAAAAAAATGTATAACAAATATATACCTTGCAATTTTTATTTGTTATGCATAGGGGAAAGTGATTATGTGTTGTTGTAAGCATAAATGGATGTAGGCTACGATTTTTTAAGTTCAATTTTTTAAAAAATTAAACATGGAATTCATCTCATACCACTTCGTAGAGCAAGAAGATTTCCTTCATTTTATAGTAGACACATAACAGTTGCCATCTATCGTATTAGTCATATAACATTTGTCATCTATTGTACTATAAATAACATTTGTCAGATGTAAAAAAAAAAAAAGATCATTTCTGTTGAAAGATCAACACATTTAATTTATTTCAGCTATTGATGTTTTTTTTCTTTTTTTAGTTATGGCCTCAATTATTTATGTATTACGATCAATGAATTTATCTTTCAAATCCACAATTTCAACAAGTGAACATAGCATGCCCTCTAGCTACCAACCTTTTATTGTGACTACTTAAAAAACTTCAAACTACAAAAGTTCAATAATTGACTAAGCATAGCCTTTGACCGTCACTAAAAAAAAGCTTTTGAGATGGGTTCCTAATAGAGACATAATTTCGTCTTAAATTAGTATTTGAGACAGTTTTAAGTCGTCGCATAGTCGTCTTAATTGATACGGTTCCAAATGGAATTTCTAGAACGAAACACATCTTTTCGTCCTAATTTTTTTTTTTGCAATAGCTTAAAACCGTCACAACATTAATTTAGTTAATTAATTAAATTTAATAAAATTTGGGACCGTTTAGTCCGTCTCATATTATTTACAACGGTTTTTTCCGTCCCAAAATATTTGCAATAGTTTTATCAGTTCTAAAGTAAATTTGGTTTATAACCCATTTTGTGACGATACATATCTGTCTCTAAATACTATTTGAAACATTTTTTTATTGGTCCCTACAGCAGTTCATGTGGGAGATCAATGAAGCCCCTTCGGAGTTCAAATGTACCGACCCGGTTTAATGCGAGGAGTACACCGCTAGTCTCGGACCAAACGATGAAGAGAAGACTTAGCCATCCCTACACAAACTGGTCGGGAACTGGAGTCGTTCTCCTGATGAGTCCAAGGCAAGGTGAAACCAGTCTACGTGTACCCGATCGGTATGGCGTACTCGGAGCATCTACCAGGGTGACCGAGTGCTGCACGAGTGAAGACCATTGTCACGCCCCCGAATTCCAGGGAATCCGGAACCGGGTACATGATCGAAAGACTTACCTAGGTGAAGTGTGTTAAGGTATGATTACTATTAAAATATTCGAGTTTATTGGCATGCGTTTACTATTATAATTATTTTAATATTTTTAGGTTTATAATTAATATGACATTAATACATTATTTAGTAATATTAACTATTATTATTAATTATTATGAGTATTAATCAAATTATTATTATTATGGTTATTACTATTAGTAATATTATAAATCAATTTATATATATATATATATATATATATATATATATATATATATATATATATATGAGAGTATAAGTATGGGAACGAGCGAAACCCACCTTGTGCGTTGCAAGCTTGAAGAGACGCAAGAGGGTAAGGTTTTGAAGCGAGTCATATAATCAGTAGGTGGTTTCTTATTACTTCCCGATTTATTTATTTTTACGACGGTGTTACGAGTGCGTAGATATTGAATGGTCGATTTGCGTACGCTCATCCCGATAACATATATATATATTGTTAAACTTCTACGTTCGTTCGTGCGCCGCCGGCTTGTGTGTCGCCGGTTATGCGCCGGAGTACCGCACCGAGGAGCCGGAGGTGGGCGGTGGCCACGTCCGTGTCCGCGCCTTGGGTTGGAGGGAGAGGTGGCTGAGGGCCGTCGCACCGCGTGGATGCGGCGATGAAGAGGAAGGGGGATGGGGCGACGACCGTGCGTGTGCGTTGGAGCGGTCGCGCGACCCGCGCGTTCCGCGTCTAGCCGAGCGTCGGGCGTCTGCGCCCCGTGCGCCGTGTGGCGAGCCCCGCCGCGCGAGGGTGTTGGGTGAGGCAGCGACATCGTGCCGCCGCCGAGCGTCGCGTGCGCGTTCATGTATCGGTGGGAGCGTCGTTATATATATATATATATAAATGTGATTATAAATAAATATATAAATGTTGATGTGAGTTTCATAAGGAATTTGGTACAATTGGTTTTTATAATAAGGGTTTCGTAGGGTTGATCTCATAAATGTTGTTTGGCATTGATGCTGTTGGTTAAAGATCTGAATGTGAAAAATGTGGCACTAGGTATTGTTTCGTGATTTAGATACTTGTGATGCACTAAATTTTGGACATTTAACTTAAACTGTCTTGTTTGTTGTTTTGATGTATACGAATTGGTGATTGGGTCGGGAGGTTGGGTAACCGGGGGTCCCACATAGGGCTAGCAAGAGGCCGCGGGTCCCCTATGTGGCCGGTTAACCCAGGTCCCATATGTGGCGGGTTGTCGATGGGGTACCGAGGGTCCCACATATGGCGATCTAGTGGTAGTGAAAATTCCTGGTAATGTGGGCGGGAATTTCATAGATGATTGTTTTACCAACAAGCTTTACATGATGTGGAATGAGTTGAAATGGCTCTTTTGTGATTGGTTAGTATTTATTTGCGTTAAGATGTGACACAACACCGGCACAAGCATACACCGACCATGTAGACATAGGATTTCACCTTATAGGACGGTGTGGTATGGAGATCACCTACTTGGGCTTTCGTGCTCACCCTACTTTGTCTTTATTTTCTACAGGTTATAGGGAGTAGCTGGTGGAGCCATACAGATCAGGTTGGGACATCTTTAGTGCGGGATTATTTTTATGAACTTGGTTTCTAGTTATTTATTTTATTTCCGGACTTGGGTCCGTGACTTGTATAAACTTGGATAACCTGGACCTTGCTACTTTGTGTCATGGTGTTGACTTAATTCAGAATATTGATTGCACCGATGTAATTATTGGTTGATTGCATGTTGTGTTTGGATCATCGGTAAGTACAATGCTACCCCCGTTGTAGTATTGTATAGAAATGGATCGCTCTCCAACCCCTCGACCCCTGGAGTGGGCGTGAGGACGTCGCTTCCTGATTCGTGAGTGCTCAATTTGGGGGCGTGACAATGACTTCCCCTTGCCCGCACCCGATAGGTCAAGGGCACCAATGGAGACTACACCACGGGTGCTGTCTCAAATATGCAACCCTGTACGATTATACATCAAGGGTAATCCTGTACACTCACATATATCATCATGCATACAATGAGTCAAACAATCATACAGACATCACATCACAAAAAATATGCAAATACAACCGTCCACGGACCCATGTCCGAGATACAACACATAAATACATCGAGTAGTGGGCACGTCCTCCACTAGTCTCGGGTCACACCTAAAAAGGGATAAACAACAAGTAGGGGTGAGCGACAAGCTTAGTAGGTGACCCCAAAACTCTACGTCATGTAACACATATAAGTCTATACTATATGCTCAGTGTACTTGTGCACCGTGTAGTGTGCACAATCATCAGGACTCACCAGCAAACAAACATCAGGACTCGGCCGCCCCACACAGGACAACTTGTCCACAATCCTCCATGGGATCCCAGCTCGGGGCACTCGGCCCTAGCTCCACGAGCTCAACGGCTCAACTCAGGCCTTAGCCTGTCCACAGCGCAATATGCCAGGCCACAGTCGCCACACAGGCCTGCCATCGGTGCATATGCCTGCCACGTCAACCACATAGCACCATCGGTGCATCACGGTGAGAATCCAAACAAGTCACGGAGTCCATGCCCCAATACCTCACACTAACATACTAACATTAGTATGACATGTCATTTCTCAATATTTCCTTTAGAACTATAGCCAGTTTTCACAAGTAAATCCTTAATCCTTGATTTATGAAGGAACTACAGCTATTTTCTTGAAATCAAAAGTCTCGGCATTGGGTTCCCATATCATAAATAAGGTAATCTGATTTTTGGGGATTTTTCTGAGATGTATAACCCCACTATCTAAAAAGTCACCACTACGGACTTTTGGGTTTTTCCGAGATTTTATACTAAATTCCAATTTTCACATCTTGAAAGAGTGGGAATTAATTTTTCTAGTATTTTTCTTTGAATCCAAATGGGGAGTATTTCGTTATTTACATAGTAACTTAAGTATAATACTTAAGTAATGTGTAGATGGGTATAGGTTACGATGTAAATAGGTCCAGTCCAGTGCTGTCCAGTTACATTGTTGGAGTTGCGACTCGTAGCTAAGAACTTGCGACTCGTAGCTGCGGAACGGCAACTCATAGCTGCGGAGCGCGCCTCGAAGACTCGAAGCGGATCTTCGATCTTCGACCTTTGGACTACGACCCTACGAACTACGAACTTTCGAACTACGAACTACGAACCTTCGAACTACGAACCTTCGAACTACGGGTTTATGGACTATGACCCTACGACCCAGAACTTTGAATTTTCGTTAGTTTGACCCAAGGACGCGCCCAGAGGGTACTATTCATCGTCGTTTTCACGTTCTTTCGTCCGAAACGCGCCCAGAAACTCCCAGACGCTCACTAACACCCCTGTTTCGCAACAAACTATAATATCTATCTCAAAATGCGTCCAGAACGCCTCTAAAATGCGCAGAACCAACAGAAACACGTATAAAATTCCAGATTTCCAGAAATCTAGATCTAAACCCATATTTCCATGGTTGACTTATCAACCCTCATGAAAAACACACTTAATCAACCCCAAAATCACAGAAACATATATCCACAATGATATAAAACAGTTCTTAACCACAGATCTAATGTTAAACCATTAGATCTAACCCAGAATTGGATTTCCCCAAATTCTAGGGTTCATGCTCAATTTCATAAATCATGATAAATTCGTGCAGATCCAAAACAAGAGAGATAAGAAGTTCAAGGACACCTACTTGAAGTGAATCTTTGAGCTCCACGAACCCAAATCGTCCCAAATCGCCAAGGCCTCCAAGCTCTCTCAAGCTCTCTCTCTCAAATGCACAAACGTGAAACGTAAAGTGAAAGCTTCTTCTTTTTTTTCTGCTATTTATATTTCTGCCAGTCAACTAACCTAATCAACCATCGACCCAATCAATAATTGACCTCCCAACACAAAAATTGACCTCCAAGGCTCCGAACTCCAAATTGAGTCAAACTATAGTAAAAACGCTCGAAATGACGAGTACAATACTAGATTGATATTATCACCCGCAAATGACCGCTCAAACGCAAAGTCAACCAATAAACCCCGAAAAGTCAACAAATGGGTCAAACGGGGCCCCGACACGAAATCGGGCCCAAGTACAGTCAAAATGCTCACATCGACGACTATACTACCATCCAGATAATTGCATTCCCATAAAATGGCTATCTCTCAAAACTACTCAAATACGAGTCTTTACAACCATGACCCCGTGACAAAGTGGTATCAGAGCGGTTGTGGCCCATTTCCAAGAAAGCTCCCCGAAGCACTCTCGTAAGAGACATGCATGGTCCCTAATCCCACGTTGGGAGGGAGCCCTTAACCGATGGGGTCAACCAGACAAAGGTCTTGCACGCATCGCGTCCACTAACTTTGTTGGCCAGCGAGCCAAGGTGGAGTACCCGAGGATGGGATAGAGTGGCGCTACGGGAGTGGAAAGGAGCATGCCGAACAATCTTGGTTCCTCTGAATTCGCTGATGTAACGAGGACGTTGCAAAATCAAGTGGGAGAGGATGTCACGCCCCAAACAGTGAGGTGCTGGCGAGCATCTCCCAAGTGGCGCAGGTGTACGTTACTTGCAAAGGGGCAAGGCGGAAAGCATAGCTGGTGCGGACGGGATAGGCTGCACGGCAGTTCGTGCGGGAGATCGATGGAGCCCTTTGGAGTTCTAACGTACCGACCCGATTCAATGCGGGGAGTATGCCGCTAGTCTCGGACCTGACGATGAAAAGGAGACTTGGCCATCCCTACACAAACTGGTCGGGAACTGGAGCCATTCTCCTGATGAGTCGAAGGTAGGGCGAAACCAGTTTACGTGTGCCCCAATCAGTATGACTTACTTGGAGCATTTACCAGAATGACCGAGTGCTGCAAGAGTGAAAACCCTGATCCCGTGACATTTAGTTTATTCATGAGAATTTCATCAAGTGATATCAATTTCTGCTTATCTGAGTTACGGTCTTATCTTTCTATAACTCTCCTAAGTTCTAGCCTTATTTATGGAAATTTTGAAATAGAGGTTGAACATAGCTTAGATAAATTGTACATGTAACTAAGATAACGATAACTTTGAAATTTAAAAAAGACGTTTGGAATTAAAAATCCAGGTTTAGAACCAAATAATGAAAGGCATATTAATGAAATACAAAAAATTACACGAGCAGAAATATAACTCGTAACAATAGGATAAATTTTTTAGTACTGATGAAAAATAAATTAACATTTCACAGATCTAATTTATTTTCAATTATTTAAAATGTTCATGGTACTTTGCAATATGGACTCCGCCATGATAAAGTTAAAGTTTAACTACCAAGCCTTAGCATAAACTCAAAATGAACGTACAAAATATTGTTTATATATATATGAAAATCAAAGGCGAAAATATGAACTAAAGAAGCTAGTTTCCTAAAATAAATAGCATTAATTATAATGACTAAAACCCATTCTAAAATCTAAACAAACCAGTTTTTTAAGAAATTGAAAATTATGAATAAGAAAAGACAACTGATCGAAATCATACTAGAGCTAGAGTACATGGCATCAACCATGATATATCTAATATCATACAGGTATGATACCAAAAGGACCCAGTTTCTCTCCCTGCAGGTTGAAATAATAGTAAAGACTTATACAGACTTAATAAATGATTTTATTTTACATTCAATGACATTATTGACAATTAAATACTAGTAATTTACTGTTAAATGATCTATGAATTCAATCCAAGGACAAACAAAGAATTGTTAATGATACCAAGTATACCGCAATAATAATACCCCTTAGAACTCAAATACACCCGTGGATTGGGATGACTGTGGATGATGTGGTGTTTGTTTTCCCACAAACAGGTCATCAACACATCAAAGCTGGCTGTCAGATACTCCGGGTTGCAGGAATGACCAACTCATGCATTAGAAGCTAACTAAAATCTCAATCACGGAATAGTTTCAAGAAATAGACCGAACTTTCTCCTGCCACAATGTGGCAGTGACCAATTTTAACGACCCACTTCTTCCTTGAGTAAGGAAGAGAAACATAGCCTTGAAGTTGGGAGCGTGCATGGATTCATGCATGCACAGTACGTAATTCCTCGTACAGAGGATTATAGGTTGATTTGAAGGAGGGGAAAATTACAGGTGTTGTATGGTTCTGTTAAACATTCAATATCAATTATCCGACGCAGTTATCAACCAGAAGGGTTATCTCTCATTGCGATCAAAATAGGCGTTGTGTCAGCCGGACTAATGCCTGCACCACTTCGGACACGGGTGGCCGGAATTCTGGTTCCATCTGGAACAAACAAATGAACAACATAAGTAGCAAGATTTCATATATACACACATATATAGGACTAATAAATAGAAAATGAGCACGCAATCGGAATTGTTCCAACGTGACGAATTGTTCATATCTCACTTTTGTTTAATTATCACACGCTCGCTCCTTTTTCTATTTATCAGTTCCATACACACACACACACACATATATATTGATGAAGATGGCTAATAATTGATTAATGAAGGAGGAAATGAGGAGGGGAAGAAGAAGAAAAGAAGGCCTCACTAACCTGAACACAGAGACCTATAATATCAGCAAACAGGGAGATTGACTGTGGAGGGTACAGCCCGCGCAGGGCAGGGTCTACCATTTTTTCCAATGCACCAATGTCATGGAGTTGTGGGGTTGCCCACTGGACTAGTGACTCTTCTGACCTACTTTTTGAACTAAACAAAATAAAGGCAACAATAAAACAGTTCAACTTTTGCGGCTTGCTAAGACAATAATTTACATCCATCCTCGTATGACAAACCTGTCAAAAGGCATGCGACCCGTCAATAACTCTAACATGACCACCCCGAAACTGTACACATCACTCTTGAAGGTATAAACTGAGGGCGATGTGCATTCTGGAGCATTATATCCCATCTCAGTTTTTCGGTTCGTCCGCTGATTGATTTGGAGAGAGAGAGAGAGAGAGAACACATTTCAGTCAAAAATCAAATTCATTTACATCAAATTCAAGATATTATGTGTGTGCTAGAACTCTTTAAAATCAAGTAGTCAAACATAAAATATTAAACCTTTTAGTGGTCTTTTTTCCCTGCAGTACTTTTGAGGGTCTAGGAATCAATTTTATATCTTTCATAGCCTACTAAGGTCAGATCCTTATCAGAGATTATGGATTTACAACGCTGCAACTCAATCACAAGTTGCGTAAAATTTCAAATTTTCTCTGTTCGTGTGGGCAAGGTCCATACTGGATTCAAGATTTCTACAGAGGCCAGACATAAATTAGGCCAACCTTTGGTGAATTTGAGGTCCTCTCTGTGCTCAAGAATCTCCTCTGAGGTGAATTTGAGAGACTATTAATTCCAATGTTTCCCAGAGTTTAAATGGACCATATATCATGAGAAAGCATTAGCTAAACCTCTAATATTTGCATGGTAAGTAATTAATTAGATCATCGAAATATATCATAATATGGTTCTAGACCATATGTTTTTAAAACTAATCAATAGTAATAATTTAAATAATAATGAAAAACATAACCAGAGAAAACCTGATAAAAGGATTCCAAACCACAGTCTGCAAGATGAGGATTAAGTTCCACGTCAAGCAAAATGTTAGAAGACTTGATGCTTCTATGAACTATTGATGTAGAACAATCCTCATGTAGGTACCTAAGAATGGAAATAGGGTCCCGTAAATTGTAGGACATAAGAATTGGCTATATAGAGGATAGAGTTCCACATGTCAACCAAATAAAAATGACGGATGACTTGATGCATATACCAACTAGAATAGAAGACGAGAATGCATCAGTGTGCATAGTTCAAAAATGTTGACTTACTCAATAGCTTGTGCTGTGCCTAGAGCAATTTTAACTCTGGTATTCCAAGTAAGTGGCTTGCCGTAGTCATCTGACAGGTGAAGGAACTCATAAAGAGAACCATTCCTATAATAGTGATGAATTAGCATATTTTGGCCCTGCTCTGAACAATAACCAACAAGTTCAGTAATGTTTGGATGGTGAAGCTTGGAGACGATTGACAGAGTCTCTAAATATTCATCCACCCTCCCGCCTTTGAAAAGTGAAGAGTCTATCTTTTTTATTGCTAAAACCTAAAAAAAATAGGCTCAAATTATTCTTCATGAACAGAAAAATGCCAATGTCTTAAAGAAGCCCTCAAAGTTACATACTTTGTGTTAACGATTTACATCATACAAAGCAAGTGTTACACACAATTACACAATAAAAGGCCAATAGCTTAGAACTACTACTTATTTGCAATTAATAGAAAATGTGATTTTATATAAAATTTGTTCCTTAAATTTATTTTATGTAATGGTCTTCTATTAATTGTATGTATCACTGTCTTGTACTAGATTAGTGGTTGTTATGTTTGTTCTAGGGGTGTAAGGAAAATCCAAACAATTCAACTTGAAACTTAAACTCAATTGCTTCACGGACATTTTTGCAGAAACCAAGCAAATTGATTTTTTTGAGTCAACGAGAAAAAATTGGGTTGGAATTAAATAGACTACATACCTATACCAAATTGAATAGATTGATATATTAATATATTTATTTTATATTTTCAGGTACAGTGTCTTATTATCAATTATGTTGGCTGTAGTATTATTGAGTCTTTGGATTATGGGAAGCTTATATGATATTGCAAAACTTTTATTTTGGACTTTGAGCTTTATATTTGTCGATTGCAATTTAAGTTTTAATTTTTTTTAATTTAGTTTTAATTTTTATATTTAATTTTCATTAATACAATGTTTATGATTTATTAATGAATTGATGTTTTAAGAGTTTAGAATGTTAGACTATTTTAAAATTTTTGAAGTTTTTTTGACCTAAATAAATATACTTTCTCTATGCTTTTATACTTTTATACTTTAATTATTTATATTTAATATTTTCAAATCCAGTGCTAACAAATAAAAAAATAATTTAAAAAAAGAAAAAAATGATCAAAGAAAACAAATGATAGATAAAATAAATAATGTTAATAAATAGCTCAGAGATAACAAATGATCGAAAAACATGATGGATAAATAAAAAAACAAATAAAAAAACATTAGATAGAGGGGTATGCAACAAATGATACACAGTGACAATTAAAACGTACTTTTTATTTATTTTTGTTTGTTTGTTAGGCGGACATCAAACGTTTTATTTATTAACGGACTCCAAATGCATTAGTAGACTGAAACAATGAGTTAAATATAAAATATTTACTGTGAGAATAATTTTATGACTTTTATACTTTTTTTTATTAAATGTAAGAAAAAGGACTTCTGTAAGAAATTTGCTAATAGTGTTCTTACTTTGTTCAACAAAAGATGGTATAGAAAATGAAAAACCTAAATTTGATAAATAAAAATTGGATAAAAAATTAAAAACCTATAAAAAACCGATATGTAAAATGTCATGTTATGCAACTTCGGTGGAATAAATAACAAATGAAAGCATACCTTCCCATTTGCAAATTTGGCTTTATAAACATGTCCAATGGATCCCTGACCAAGAAGTTGACTGGTTGCAAAGTTACCAGTGGCTGTCTGCAAATCAGCCAAAGTATAACTTGTAGAATGAATGGAAGAGCTTCTTTTAACGTTCAGGCGATATGCAAATTCATTCTCATTAAAAGACTTGAGTCCATCTGTAGGTGGAAGCTTAAGACCATTTGAAGGAGATTTCTGCATAGACTTTACGGAAATTGAACTAGATGAATCAAATGACTTCAAATCTGTTACCATGTAACATTGGATCAGTTCATATACTTTTGCCAGAAACAATAGATAGAACTAAATGCATAAAGTGCAGAAAGAATCAGCTGAAATGGCAACAAGACAATAATGTCACAGTTAAAGTAAGCCCACCAATATCCTAATTTAAACCATTCTCAAGTGATCAAATACAATTGATCACGCAGTTTCAGGACTTGGTGTCAAGACAAATCATATAGAGGAATGTCTGCAGACTCATAGGCAACTTGCCCTTGAACACACTTGTCGCATTAAAATGACCGATGTATGTAACATGAAATTTTCTATGATTGTTTGATCAGAAGAATAATATAAATGTTTTTCAACGTAAATTTTTCAAAATAAATACAAGGAAATAATTTATGTATTATTACTATATAACCATAAAATCCAATAATATCAAATTTCTAACTTAATTACTCAAAGAAAATGAATTGTAACATCCAGCAACAATTTCAAAAGAAATCAATGCCAAAAAGTTACCTTTAAAATCTTTGGCTATACCAGCACGCGCATCTTTGGATGGTTCTTGTGACACAAGGGGGGTGAATGATCTCTCGGCACCAAGCCCCTCCTCGTCAAGATAATGAATAACCGGAGAAGAAGATTTTCTTGAAATTAAAGATATCACTATTATTAGTAACAACAGAACACACACGATTATTCCAACTATGACTGCTATGGTAAGACTGGGTTTATTATCTTCCCTGCTACTTCTAGGATTCTTGTGTGAACCAGGGGGAGGTGGAGGAGCAGGGCCAGATGACCATGAATTCCCGCCAGTCCTTAACAGAAGAATTGCATGGTCAGGACAGCCACAGAAATTGTTTCTCCAAGTAAACAAACTTGTAAGTTGACTACTCACTCTATATTTTTTATCTCCTTCAACTCATCAGGGATCCAGCCACTGAATTGGTTGTTCGAAACATCCCTGAAAATAACAATAATGAACTGATCATGTGATGCTCTCCACAAGTCTGACCGATATATGCATGGAAAACTTGAAAATCTTGCATTAGTCATAAGGGATTAACGGTATAGGAACTCAGGCATAGAAGAAAATAATAGTAGTTTAGAATCAAAAGCAATATCCCAATTATCAAAAGCCAAATCATAATTACTTTTGAATTTGTTAACAAGCATTATGATAACCAGTTAGAAAAAAAAAAGGAAAAAAGCATGCATCTTTATTTTAAGGATATTAGACTCTTAGGCAAAAGGCTACCTCAGGATTGAAAACAAGCTATAGAACTCAGGCATAGAAGAAAATAACAGTAGTTTGGAATCAAGTAAGCAATATCCCAAATGTCAAAATCCAAATTATAATTATATTTGAACTTCTTAACAAGCATTATGATAAATGGTAAGAAAAAAAAGGAAAAAACCATGCATCTTTATTTTAAGGATATTAGACTCTTAGGCAAGTGGCAACCTCAGAATTGAAAACAAGCTATAGGAACTCAGGCATAAAAGAAAATAACAGTAGTTTGGAATCAAGTAAGCAATATTGGAAATGTCAAAAGCCAAATCATAAATATATTTGAACTTCTTAACAAGCATTATGATAAACGGTAAGAAAAAAAAAACCAATGCATCTTTATTTTAAGGACATTAGACTCTTAGGCAAGATCAGCCCACTATAGCAACAAGCCAATAACACCCCCAGGTCAGGTGAATTATTACAAACTTCGAATGAATATTTATCAAAAGAAAAGAACACAAAACAGAGGCTGAGAAATCCTAAATAAAAGAAAGTGGGTACTATGAAGATGAGAATATTACTCCATTTAATACTATAAAATATCCCAAATGTTGACCACCATAAGAAGCAAAACCTAAACCTGAGAATATTACTCCATTAATACTATTATATTTGGCACAATACTTCCCATTCCATATGAGGTGTAAACCATACTGGGATATGCACTCTTTTTAGTTGTCATTAACATTAAATCAGCACATCAAAATTGGCAACAAACAGCAAGATTGTGAACTCACATAAATACAAGTATACATATCTGTACCAAAAATAAAATTTAGCAAATGATAAACTGCAGTTATACAAGTCAGAAGAAAGAAAACATTAATCAAGAAAAAGCTATAACCAAGTAGCACTCCAAGACTAAAGTACAAAATTGGAATAGTAAATTGATTATTATTATTATGAAATTATTTCAATTTAAATAGAAAAGAGTTAAGGCAAAAGTCTACTTACAAATCATTAAGTGGAAGGTCTGCAAGGACATCAATTGGACCAGTAAATTTATTATTTTGCAGGTACCTATAGAAAGCCATGATATACCGTGAAGAACAAGAGACAATAACAGTCAAAAGTCCATATTATCCAATGCTTTTCTTACATTGTGTTGAGGCTTGAAAGGGATGCAAAAGTACGAGGCAAATTTCCTGAAAGCAAATTATAGGAGAGATCCCTGTGTGTCATCTCATTTGTTAG
Organism: Taxillus chinensis; assembly: GCA_023512835.1. Taxonomy (NCBI): domain Eukaryota; kingdom Viridiplantae; phylum Streptophyta; class Magnoliopsida; order Santalales; family Loranthaceae; genus Taxillus; species Taxillus chinensis. The sequence continues at coordinate 1,966,812 of CM042086.1, forward strand.
CTAATACGTTCAAAAATTATTTTTAAAATTTATATTAGGATAAAATTTACACAAACAGAATAAAAACAAATAGAAAAAACTCACATGGACATTCTAACAATTGAATGTGTTATTGATAAAAGGTATATGGTTCAGTTTATAAATAAAATATTTGATAAAAATGTTATTCTTGCATAGTTCTCTACTATCATTTAACTTTTAATTTTTATCAGCTATCCATACCCCACCCCGATATTAGAATGACAAATGGTAAGAGTGACAACCTGCTCATAATATAAATTTCGTCGGTTACAAGCCCTAAAACTATATTGAACTTGCAGAAAACTTCAGATCACATAATTGTTTTTGTGAAAATATGGCTAGGATAAAAAGAAGAACTTTTAATGGCAGAAAGGAATCAGAAGTCAGCCAGTGGCATTCAAAAATTTGTTCTACATGTTCACAAATCAGTCAATTCACAGCTGACAGGAAAAGAAATCTTGTGTATTATGTTTCCATGGTAAGAAAATACATGATTTGGTGGGGCCAATAAGGTGAAGTAACTTAAACAAGTTACATAATGTTGTACGAGTATATGATTTGGTGGAGCCAATAAGTTACACAATGTTGTAAAAATAATTGTAAAAAATATAAGAAAATAATAAATCCTTTCAAAAAATCGGTTTGCTCTGATATCCAAGGTAGTAGCGTTTGTTGCTTTACAACTTTATTTACCGCAGGAGGAAAATGCATTGAAAAAAAGAATTGTGATGTCATGAATATGATACTTACAGTGTGGAGAGTTTTGCTAATTTTCCATAAACATCACTCAACTGTCCATTCAGCTGATTATTACCAAGATTACTGCATGCACAGACAAAATATTGAGGAAAAGGAAAGCTATTCCTAGAAATTAGCAACAAATGCTTACAGGTATTTAAGGTCTGTCATCTGAGTAATTGAATAAGGAACACCACCACTGAAGTCATTCTTAGAAAGATCTCTGCTCAAGAATACCATGACGTAAGTAGCATGAAGTATGGACATTTCAGGTGGGTTCATAATTATCTACATTTGACGAATGTCATAGCAAGGGCAAGATGCTGATATTATACCACAAAGCTATGATATATTTAACTTGTGAATGAACTCTCCCAGAGTCATCATTCTACCAGCAAGTGCAACCACAACATTCATAACTGGATGGTAAGAGCATTTCTGTTGACTTACATGTGCTTTGCATTAGGAGGAAGTTGATATGGTATATCACCATTGAGATTGTTGTCACTCAAATCGCTGCACTAAGACAAACAAATGCATCAGCTTCGAATATGTCTTCCAAAGGAAGAATATATCAGAATAATGTGCAGTGTGCCCATGTTCGAAGGCTGAGCCTCACAATGTAGAAACTGATGTCAAGCTAGAGAGTTCGTATCCCAATGATCCACTGAGTCCAAGGCCAGATAAATCTCTGCAAAATTTTAGGTATAGTAAAAAAAAAATCTCAGATTTTAGGACTACATACTCTTTTAGAAGCCTTTAGCATGATCACATAATTCAATTAAAAGCTAATTTGGATGCTCTATGGAAAAATTATGTTCTTTATAAGTTTTATTGCAGTTGTGCATCAGCTTGACCAGAGTCATTGGAAATAATTGTTAGTCAGTCCATAAGCGGTTGATAAAATTATGAAAAGAAGGACCCATACACATCTAATATGCTAAAACATCTCATTAGTTGGCCTATTCTATGTGCTAAAGTTTCCATTAGACTAAATGAAAATAATAATTGGCTACTCAAATTGCAAGGACATTTAAACTCCAAGTGCACCCTAATATATCATATAAAGTTCAGCTGTATATCCATAAAAATAAAATTAAAAAATGCTACATTTCAGTTACAGATGATCCTGAGCATTTGATTCCGTCCCATGATTCCCCACAAGGGTCACCTCCACTTGATTTCCATCCACCAAGTTGTGAAGGAGAATTCAAGCTACTATACATCACATTGAGTGCAGATACTTCAAAAAAAAAAAAAAGCAAAGATCAGAAAATTAAACTGCAAGAAAGAGACACAATTACCCATTATGCAGTAGAGGATGCAGATTTGTTTAGTTTTTGTATGTCCAATGAGAAAAACAAAGACGAGTATATATTTCAGTGTATAATCATATATACATTTTGGATGACACATTATTAGCACAGGTAAAATTCATTTAGACCTTATGTGCTACATTAAAACATGAATGCATCAACCATTCAAAGGGTGTGCTTTGGAGTCCTACCGAAATTGACCCATATCATCAAGGTTTGCATGCACCATTTGAAAATAAAAAATGGTCTAGAATGGAGCCATTGCATAATACATTTTGATTTGGTGATTCTCATCCATATGGCGAGCGACTCCATTTTAGATTACACAGCCCAACCCAATTTTTTATTCTCAAATCTTAAAAAATTTCTAAAAAAGTAGCTTAAACTATGCTTGGCAATGTTCTGAATTGAATAAGATGTTGACTAAGTAAGAGTACATACTATTGCTAATATATCACACAGAGATCCACAAATCTGTGGATTTCATCATATAACTGACATAACAAACATGTTTAAAACAAATACATCTAATGGCCTAGCCTAGTAATACTAGTTTGTATCTTAACATTCTGCTGCTAACAGGGTCCGGAGACCAAATCCTTGCCCTGGCTAGATGGAAGTGAGGGCCCTGCGAGTACAATCAATAATAGATAGATAGATAGATAAACATATTCAACGTAAATGCGAAGTGCCCATACAAACTACAAAGGCATCCGATTCATGATATATGTTTTATACACACACACACACACACACACACACAGATGGGAAATGAATTCGACGCTTAGCTATGAAGACACAAGGACATCAAGCATACACCAATACAAAAAAGAAGGATATAAAGCGTACCAGAGGAAGGGTCAGTCTTGGAATATACGAGGATGGCTGGGCTGAGCAATGCCCAGAAGAACAAAACGATCTTTGATAACCCAACGAATTTAAGGAACAACTGCATGATCACCATCGACCACGAAAGGAACATTGCAGATGCAGCCGCTGTTGTGCGTTACGGAAAATGGCGACGGCAACAAAAGGAAAGAAAAGAAAAGAAAAGAAAAACATAACCAATTAAATTGGAGGGATGAAGAATGAGTTATTTATGGATTGTGTTGTGTTGGGGGACATAGGGAAAGAGGGTTTGTAGCTGTTGGTATGACTTGGGAATCAGGGAAATGGCAGCTTTGATTAACAGACAGACGTTACTAAATATAGAGGAACCAAGGAACAGCAGAGCAGAGAGAATCGACACACCGGATAATGTTTTTCGCGCGCTCTCTCTCTCTCTCTCTCTTCAAATCTATAACTCAACGGATTTATTTATTTATTTATTAAATAAAAAATATTTAAAAAAAAGCCTCTATATGTTCCTATTTTTCAAATATGGTATGATACGGCCAACACAGCACGTAGGTAAAACCCATGCATGTCTGTCATTAAAAATGAAGATCAATGATCGTCATACTTGCGTGATAATTTGAAGATAATAATTACCCAACGATTGAATCGTTTTATTAAATTTAAACCGATCGAGTTGCTTTGGTTCATATTACTACTGCAATATTGGAAACATCTGATACCCCAGTCCATTCACTTCACTTGGATATGCGGTTACCATAGCAAGAAGGCCAACCAACGAGTGTCAACCACAACATGACGCCAAAACACAGTGTTGGTCACACACGATTCAGACAGCAGAACAACAGGGCCGTGGTTTCTAATGATTGAGCAGCCGGCCGGGTTATATATATATATATATATATAGATCAGACATCCACACAAGGTTTGATCGGGATGATTTTCAGTGAAGATCTAGAGAGAGGACGCAACTTGGGGTGTGAGTCGTGTGACAGCAAGACACCGGTAGGAATTCATTTTCTTATGATATCGACCTAAGAACATGATTATATGGATCACATACTAAGGATCCATCCATGGTTATTCCGGCACGCTAGCTGGACAGCCTGCACGGCTTGGGAGGGTGCGCGTGCACGGAGCATGCAAATATTTGTTAAATACTATTTATATTTTATAATATAAATACTATAAAATATTTATATTCAAATAATATTTTTTTAATATCATATCATATTTAAATATTATTGTTTAAATATTTTAATTTTAAAAAATATATTTTAAACCTTTCACGTTGACAGACATCAATATTTGTTTCCTACACTTTTCTACAAATAGATGATGAAAGAGTTGCTCATTCGTTTGTTTTTTCCCTTTCTTTTACAATTGATGATAATTAGAAACTCGTTTCAAGTTAAGTACCAAAGCAGCAGCATCTGGTATTAAAATATCAACGCGTCAAGAAATAGAAAATATCATCATTCAAGGTGCTTGTTGCCTAACACTGAAATAAGGGAATTTTACAAGCTCAAAAACTTAAAATAATCTTCCGGTCTGCCAGTTCTTAGTATCTGTCAAATCCCCCCAAAACCCAAAGAGAGAGAAAACTAAAGATTACAGATCAAATGAAAAGGCTTCAAAACATTTAGTGTACACCAAGGACCACATACCACCCACACCTGTCGACTTGTCACGCTAGTAGTAACTCCCAACACCCCATCATTGGTAAGCACCCTCGCCCGCCCATAATTTACAGAAGCACTGGTAATATAAATCCCTAGTTGCTTTGGGCACTACTCACCGTTATGGCTGTATCAGCTGAGACAGAAGTGCCTCTATCAGTCGCTTGGCCTTCCTTGCCAGGCTCCTCCAATCGGATAACTTGAGCGAAACTCTTGGACATCTGTTTGATGAGATCACTAGCTAATGAGGCAGGTCTGTGCCCATTTCCTCCAACCACTCCATCAACAACAATGCTGCCTTGTTTTGCCTTCCATTCTTGCATGGTTTTCTGCCTATCTTCATAGAACTCGAAATCATCCAAGATCGACAGACCAGTTTCATAATTTTTGAAAATTTTTAACATCTCAATACCCTGCTCCAATTTCACCTGTGCAGCGATTCAGGCAAATCAATAAGTTGCAGCATAGAAGAATGGAAAAACCAATGTATACATACACCATGAAATCAACTAACACCAGTTTAAAATTTTGAACAATTTTAGGTGTCATGTCCAAAATTATTAACGAGGAAGAAACAGGAAACAAGTCATAATCATGTTCATTGATAAATCATTAACACTATGCTCCCACTGCTTACTTTCATTGGCTGAGTTCCATTTCAAAAAAAAATTACAAGACAAGGAGTAAACAAAGCCAATTAATCAAGGCAACAAAAACGCAGGTCACAGCTCATTATATTTACCTCTTGAGTGTCCCGACTGTTTGTGACGGGCTTATTATCATTATTCTCAAGCACAATATGGCGGAACTGACTGTTTGGTATGTCTTTGATAATGTGCCATTTGACAGGAAATTGCCCACTCCATTTGTCTTGCTGCCAGTAATCCACATTTCTGTCAAAATCAACAGGTCCCACCATTTCAGCAACCCCACAGAAATGAGCACTAGCATTCACCTGTAAATTCAATAATTTATTTAAGAAAAATATATACTTAACAAGAGACAGGAGCACAGAAAAATGTCAATGAACCAGGAAGTGTGAAAATTTTTAAAATTCATATGGAACTGGAAATGAGCACTAGCATTTCACTGAAATATTTCCAAAATCCGGACAGAACAGAATATATTATATAGAAGAGACAAAACAATTTCATGCGAGCTGGAATGTAAAGATATCAAATCTTCATTCATTATCTAGATTTGAAAAAGAAATGTCACCACTGCCATCAACTGGGAAAAAATAAAAGGAAAACAGATCAACATTCACTCTACATCTAATAGTGAAATCGAAAGGAATATAATGTGTTATAAATAAATAAATAAATAATACAAAGAACTCAGTAAGAGAACACAACAGTGGGTTGAAGCTTCAACCAATAACAAATTATTGCATGCCCTCATCCCTCAAGCCAATAGCCAAATTCTATTGGGAAAAAAATTACAACATAAGTGCAATCTAAATCCGTGTAAATTTATCTCCTCAGTCATAATATCAATACTGATTTTTGTTTTCATAAATTATATCAAAAAGTAAAGAAGTCTCAATCCTAATTGGCTAGAATCAAGTTATTGTGGTCAAGAAGTAATAAAATGACAAGATTAAATATTACATGTTTGTAAGTTACCCACAAAGAATTTCCAGCTAGCCTTTTATACTCAAATGAGCTTCATTAAAGAGCAGGGAAGTTTCATGAGAAGGAGATAATTTCAGTAAGAAAGTACAAAATAAAAACAGGTAACAAATTATTTCCATCCCTGATAAAATAGCAGACAATCAAAGGGGAAGTAAATTAAAATTATGTCCACCAAATATGACCTGATGTGAATTTAACAAAACATTTCTCACTCCTGACAATGCTGAGTGTTCCCACGTTTGCAATATTAAGATATTATTGCAAACAAAGAAATCATGCAGCATTATCTCAACAAGCAGTGTCAGTGACTATCATAATCTCACGTAGATTCAATTATAATTTTATCTTTTTTTACAATTAACTATTTAATATATCATGTAATTACAATCAATCCAAAAAATGTATTATCAGGTTATTCCTGAATCGATCACTGCAGAATGAATATGTGAGTTTCAAAAAACCAATTCTACATTTGAATGCAGAGTACCTTTGACAAAGTAAATGAAAAGGAAAACTTTTTTGGTCGCTAGATTTGAAAATTAAATATTTTACCGAGAATAGAAGGAAGACTGGGCAGTTACTTGGCTTCTCCTTCGCATCATGATAGGCAGCATCTAGTTTTTTGTTTCCATTAGGAGTACTGGCCCAGACACCATATTTGATACTTTTGTGGACATTGTCTTCACTGTATGATTTAATTATGAAGAACTTTGCATCCTCATACTCTGTAACAAAATCTGTTTGGTTGTACAATTGATCATGGGTTGCGATAGTAGATCTAATTTTACCATTCTCTTCAGTACCATGTTCAGCAGAGCTCTGGTTCTTTGGCTTTGATGCCCTTGGTCCTCGGTTCTGCTCACTGAGAATGTCAAGTGTGCCATTACAGCTGCATAAAGAACTACTGCCCCTTCCGCGTTGTTTGTTACTGTCAAGTGCAAGCCAGCCTCGACTATTCATTCCCAGATTTGAAATGGATGCACTTCCAAAGCTAGAACCCTGATTATAATCACCGTGCATGTAGCCCCTATTATACGAATTTGAACCAGATCCAAACCCATGTAATGATCTTTGCTGTTGAGTAGCCTGCCACAAAATTATCACCGTATATCTCAACCAAATATTACAAAATCGAAAACAGGACATATACAGAACAAATAAATAAAGGAAATTTATGATAAAGAACAAATTCATGCTCCACGTGTTATTTCAGTGAACTAGACACGTAAAAGGATATATTGAAACAAACTCCATATATAGATCATATAAAACCAATATTAGGCATTCAATCTCACACCCTTATAAGGACGGCCCAATTTCACAAGTAATTTGTAGATATGTTTATATAGAATACAACAATGAAAACAATCCAACACGCAGCGCTCCACCTATGATAAAAGTGAACTTTGAGCTTAGTCAAATATACTATGTATATATAAGATAATAGCAAAGGCATATGAAGATAAGCTCAAAGGCACTACCTATGTATATTTAAGATAAATAGCAAAGACAATAAATACAGAAGGTAGAATTCAAATTTAACACAAATTTATAGAAGAGGGCAAACCATTACCATTCCAAAATTTCCAAATGATCCAAGTGCACCCATTTGTTGTGGAGATGATAAGGGTGAAAAAGGCCTCTGTCTGTCTGCAGCCTTTGACCAATCTGACCAAAGGCCACCAGATCTGAACCCATCATACCCTTGCTGCAAATCATGGAATCCAAGTGTTCCAGAATTTCCATGGAAATTGCCTCTACCAAAAGATCCTAATGGAGATGGATAATCAGGCCTGGGCCCAAAAAGCGTTCCATCACCTTGATGGTCAGGTGTTATTAGTGTTGCAAGCTCTGGATGTGAAACTTGAGTTGGAGAAGCAATATAGGGCATGCTTGGAGAAACTAGCTGCTGATAGTATGGGGGTCCAGAAAATGAATATTGTTGGGAGGAGTATACCTGTGCATCACCCCCTGCAGAAGGCAACGGGGGTGTGACAGGGGAATATGGACTATATGGCATTTGTGGGCTATAGCCAAAGGCAGTATGAAACATGTGAGAATGACTATCGTTGTAGATACCCTGAAACAACAATAAATAAATAATAAAGAATGATTGAATGATTGTACGAGAGGGAAAAAAGACACTTCCCTCGCATAAGATCCTACCTTTAACCCATCAGCACTAACAAGCCGGGAATTTTCATCCCATTCACCAGTGGCATTGTCAAAACCTAAAATCATAGCAAGGAAAATTTCTAATTCCTTAGAACCGATATTCATAAATTCAAGAAGACAAAAACGGATGTAAGAAACAATTTTCAATTACATTGAACCATAGTTGTCAAAAGTGTTCCCAGGCACACACAAGTTCAAGGCGCAGCCAATTCTTATCACCTTAGAAAAGTTAGGTGCATGCTTTGGTACGCTTTAGTACACGCCTTCTTCTTTTTTCGGCGCTTTAGTGTGCTCTCTCTGATTGAAGCTCCAATCTTAATTGTTTCTAACTTTTTAGAAGCAAAATAATGTTGCTTTGGTACTTTTGAGAGGAAAAAATTAAGATAAATAAGAAACTAGCCCTAATTTCAATAATATTATACTTATTAGAATGCTTGTTTTTCCATTATTAATAAATTGATATGTATAATGTATGTATTAGTTGTATATTATGGGTTTTGTTTCAATAAAGAGCACAATTTTGCATTGGAAGTTGCGTTTAAGCCCCAAGATCTCCTGGTGCTTTGAGTCCACCTACGCTTTTAACAACAATGCATTGAATAGTGAAAACCAAAATACATGATTAAGACAGATGAAACTAAGAAAAGTATATAATGTATATGTGATAAATTCATAAGAAGGTGAAGGTGTAACCTATTTAAAAGAAAAGCGTGCTGCTGACACAAATTATTTTGGTTTACAAGGGTCCAACAAAAAAGCTTCTAAAGCAAATTAACATAAGAAAAAAAAATTATTTCTATTCGATAAATGGCATAACATGGTGAGGTGTGCCCTAACCAAAGGGAAAAGGAAGTTGCTGGCACAGCTAATATATGGAAAGCATGTCAAACGCAAGAAAGCAAGAAATTTTTTTTATGGATAATAAAAGACTTTTATTAAGAAAAGAGCAAGTAATGAAAGTATTATAGTAAATTTCATTAAATATAGCTTTCTCGTATTTAAAAAAAATCAAGTTAACTTTAAAGTCATTATTTGAAGTCTCTATTTTTGTTTACATAACAAAAGGATTTTAAACACTTGAAGTTAGTATTTTTATTTCCAAATAATAATAATAATAATAACAACAACAACAACAGCAGCAACAATATAATTAAACTTTTTTTGAAATATAATTTCCCATACCTAAAAATGGAGGAAAAGAGAAATGAGAAAACTAGAGTATAATTCCGTTTAATAACTAAAACAATCAACAGTACCATGAACACAGAGATCCTGTCTTTCAATTAAAATTATAAAGATGACACTTGAAATAGTCAAAACAGAAAAGGTAGCTTTAACTGGAGATGTTGCAGTCATGCTTAAAGGAATAAAAAACGCACCTCTATAATAGAAGGCTTGTGCCTGCGGGGAATACACATTGGAAGAGTAGCCAGTGTGATCTACACCCCCAGACTGATTTGAACTTCCCCTTGAATTAACTACAGTTGAAGTATCCAAAGAAGAAGGGGGAGAAACAGAATTCTCATTCCTCGAAGAAAGAGACTGATAACAAAATTACCGCACAATTGGCAGTTAATATCCAACTAATCAAGAAACTAATAATAATAATAATAATAAATTTAAAAAATAAAAACCTGTTCCTTCATGATACTGGGTTCTACAGGTTTTTCTTCTGCATCCATGTCAGTATTCTCAGTGACTTAGATGACTCTTAGAAATAAGTACAAACTATTGACCAACCAAAGCTAAATCAGGCCTAGAAAATCTTGGAAGTTACGAATTTGTGCGCAAAGGTCCACACGTGCACACCTATGCACACATGATTGAAAAAGGAGATAAATGAGAAGTCACACAAATTTCTTTATTCAATTCAAGCAGTTTTTTTCAATGGTTAATTATTTAATTAGACATTGAAATGAGCAAAGGCTAAATTATAGCCATCAATAAGGAATCAATAGTGGAAAACAACGCAGGGACTTTTTGGTTCCAAGAGTGGAATATTGTTCTACGAGCATCATCAGAAAATTAGAGAGAAGGCCATAGCACATCGCAAGGAGTATGTAGTAAGAACTAAGAAGAAGCCGACCCCAGACAAAACAACTCTTAAACTTCAACAATCAATTTAGGCAATTTCCTATTTGTTTGATACTGGTTGAGGAATAACAAGAGACGAGCATCAAGCTATAGCTATTTTAATCAAAATCATTTAATCCCAGCAAAATATACTACCAAAGCGACACAAATATCCAAAGACCCGTTTCCCCAACAAACAAACAAACAAATTAATTAATTAATTAATTAATTTGACTCACTGTAAAGTAGATAAACAATCCTACCTAGCGTGCTAGGGTTAGATAGTATTAGAATAAAGAACACCCCTCGGTATAAACATTGCACGACAAAGTTTCAACCGTTGACGCATTACAAACAAACGTCGAATCCTCAACCATTCAAAGAAAAGAAGGAACTCGCAAGAGCAAATTGGACGAAGAAAGAGATGTGATGAGGCAAAGCTATACGGCATGCGAATTGAACACAACAACAGTGACACCTACGAACGAACTCCACAACAGCAAGTCAAAAAAACAAAAAATAAATCAAAGAATAACAAGGGAACTTAAGGAAAAGGTAAGATTGAATGAAAATGAGCAAGACCCATAATGGATTGAAAGCTGAAACCCTAACCTAATTGACAGCGGGGGCGAAGCGAGATCTCATGAAATTGAAGATGATATATTAGTCTGTCTACGGACATGCATAGAAAACAAAGAATCGAATTCGAAAGAAGCTATGAGGGGTGGTGCAAAAGCAAAATCGAAGCTTTTTTTAAAATTGAAGCCAATTAAATTACAAAGAAAGCAAAAACCCAGGAGACGAGTAGTGGTGAGTGAGCAGATCAGTAGTACCTCGGTGCGCTGCCGCCATGAGAAAACCAAATGGAAATTGAGATCCACGGGATCTATGAAATCTTAATTCAACCTAAAATTAGAGAGAGACGACGACGAGGACGACAAGAACAACAACAATAATACGTATGTATGCATGAGCGAGCCATCTGGTATAAGGTGGTACTTTGTTTTGCTAATTGCTGTGCCCAACCCAACAACCCAACCCAAGAGGGGTGTGTGAGTGTGTGTGCGTGCGTGCGTGCGTGCGAGGGCGAGTGCGCTTCCGTTTGAATCGTGGAATAGTGATAGATATTTGCGCTCTGCGCGTGTATATAAAATATGATATATTGGCTTTTGATTTCTGAATATAGAAAGTTTGGGAATAATTGGGAGCAGTGGATGGAACGGACGATGAAAAATAGGAGTGAACAAAAGTGGACTGCCAGACGACTTTTTTCTTTTTCTTTTTTCCTTCCTTTTTTTATCAGGAAAATTTTATTTGTAGATATTTAGTGTAAAAATATTTTTTATATAAAAAATAATAATATCAAATATCATTGTGTTCAAAAATTAAAATTTTAGAGTATGCTTGAATTATTTGTTTTTAAAAAGTTTTTTTTGAGTCTAGAAAATAAAAAATTAAAAATAATAAAAAGTTATTTTTATTTTAAAATTTTTCTAAGATAAAAATAGTCTTTTATTATTTTCAGTTTTTCATTTTTTATATCCAAAATTAGCTAATATGATAGCATGATTTCTGATGCAACCTAAAATCAATATATAGTTGCATTAATTTTCTTAAAAATCAGACTTTTTTTTACTCATTTATCTAGAGTAGGACACAAATTTTTTATTATATATATAATATAATTATATGGCCAAAGAAGATCTTATTCTTTCTATTATTTAAATTTATTTAAAAAATTATTTGGATGCAAACAAAGAAATACACACAAAAGAAAAAACTTAGAAAAGACTAAAACAAGTGAAGGAAAACCATCAGAACTAGAAACAAACCCTAGCTAAAATACTAAACCTTAAAAATCGAAAAAAATAAACGGGAAAAATAGTAAAATTCCTCAATAAGCCTATAGCTTAACCTTCATCTTCACTTGATTGGAAATGCCTATTAAACAAGTGCTAACATACCACACCAAATCTATAAGAATACAAAGAAAACAAACAAGAAAATAAAACAATTGGAATAATAGCCAGGTGGCTAGCATTTTCAATTTGAAGAAAACTTTCCTCATTCCAAAATAAACTTTAACAGTTAGCACTGGTGCTTCTAAAATCCATAACTTTAATTAAAATGTTATTGCCATTGTTTTTCATAACTTTAATAATTTTAGAACTTGATCTCCATGCATTAGAACTTGAAAAATTTTAATTCCAAATTATGTAATAATCACCTTAACATCTATGATAAATGTTGCTTCGAATGCAATTATAATAACTTGAATAGATGAGATGTCACATGTCAACTTATATAAAATCTGATTATTTAGATTATTTACTTCCCATCATTTCAGATCATCAAAACTATCATCCTTACAAATTGATACACTTTCATTCAAGTATACATCAAGCTCTAAATTTGCATTTTATGTTGTATCTACATTCTTAATGAATTCATCAAATTTAATTCTATCATTTTATGATCTTTCCATGCTTACCAATACAGTTTGTTAAACCCCAAGGAGATCTAAAGAATGGGTGAATATATCTGCTTTGAAAATTCTTTGTAGTAGATGATTTCCTTTATTGCAATGGTAAAGCTTTATGGAAGACAATCTAAAATTCTTAGGTACATTAAGAGGGGCGTGAATCAGTGTCTTACTTAATTTTTCTTTTTTGTACTTAATTGGTCTCTTCCTAACCAATTTAATTTGCACCCACAACTAAAATAAATAGCAAACACACAAACACAAAATGTACGTTATTTATCTTACAATGTGTCGAGTTACATTTACAGCATAATCAGTAATATACTGTCCATAGAATCTCTATTATGGGGTTTAAGAATAGCTCACTGCGTATACACTGATTAGGGTTCATTATTGAAAATGGTATTTGTCTCATATGCATTCTAAATAAAATTTAAACTAAATGTAACTAGCAGTTTAACTTAGATCATTCTCTATTGAAGAACTTATAAAATTCAATTCAACATATTTAATTACTTATTTAATGAAAACTAATGAAAAATAATAAATATAAATTTAAGGTGATTTTTGATTGAAATAAAAATAACTAAAACAAATATTTTCAACTCAGAAATTCAATTAATCAAAGATAAATCAGTTTAACTTTATACTCGAATGTTGTTTATCACTATCCTAATAGATAAATTAGACAAATTATGATATCATAATTTAACTGCATCAAGACACCATGAATACAATTAAAGTATGAATTCATTCCAACATAAATAATTACGAATTAATTCCTAAAAGACGACTCCATTCCTCACAAACAAATCTTTTTACTAAATTAAAATATTAATACATGATGAATGATTAAATCAATACTCAACTGAGATATTAAATTAACAAATTAAAGAAATTGAAAATTAATTCATAGCATATAAAATATCAAATTAAATATTTAAAACATGAATTTAAAATAAATATTCAAAGTATTACACTATACCAATTATAATATACTTATCCCTCCATAGGTTACAAAATCACATCAGGCGGGGGCTTTGGCGCAACACTACAGGACTGTTCCTGTATTTTATTTTTCTATGAATTAAATTTCTATATTTAATTTAACTTTAAACTTCGATTGTTACTTTGAATCTTGGTTCTTCATTTTAATAATTTATTTAGGTGCTATTGTTTGCAATTCGTTCATTTATCTGTTTTAAATTCTTTATAATTAATTTGCGGTTATAGTTAATTATGAATTGTTTAAAGCATGATTTTTAATTGTGATTAATTCGCGATTGCATTTAATTAATTTTGAGATGTAAAGATTATTATTTGTAGTGAGTGATTTGGTCTTCTAAATGCAAAACATAATCGCTCCTAGGATTGGTACGAGTTCAAGTCTGATTTCTAGTGCAAATTCATAATTTAATTATAATCATGTAGTCTTGGTTTAATTGAATTATGAGGCCTTAAATATGTTATTATATTTTTAGAAGATAATGATAAATAATAATTGAAGTGAGAGGTTGAATCAATTGCATCTTTAGTTAATTAATTTTCTTTACATATTTAATTTTATTTTAATTTCACACAAAACCCCATAATTCTCTAACTTAGCTTTTTTTTCTTGAAGAATAAGTTGAATTAAATTTTATAAGTCCTCCGGTTAGTGAACGACCTATGTTAGCCCTATGCTATACTTAGTTTAAATTTTATTTGAAGTGCGTGTGTGACAAATGCTCTTTTCAATCACGCCTAGGATAAAAAGATCGAAGAGAGTTGGGAGAGTGTTGAAATGAAGTGGTGTGAGTTAATGAGTAGAAATGATGTGTATTTAGGTAGAAAATATGATTGTTGGTGGAGAATACAGTCATCATCGGAAGTGGGAAATCTGATTGTTGGAAAAGCAAAAAGCAGTAGTTAGAATAGTATTCTAGCTATTGGAAGGATATTTGGTGAAAAAGTAATTTAGAAAATGAATCATGTAGGTGTGTATCCAATCTAGTCAAAATAATATACAACACCTGATTCGAGCTTATATTAGAGAATTTGAGTTTGTAAAAGCAATTT
The DNA here is from genome assembly GCA_023512835.1 of Taxillus chinensis. Lineage (NCBI taxonomy): Eukaryota > Viridiplantae > Streptophyta > Magnoliopsida > Santalales > Loranthaceae > Taxillus > Taxillus chinensis. The sequence continues at coordinate 1,981,843 of CM042086.1, forward strand.
AAGCTCAGAGTGATAATATGAATTTAGTTAAGTTTTATTTAGTTCAAAGAGGACTCTAGCACAAAGATCAATTTCTTCTAGAATTATTCTTTTTTATACCTAATATTTCGTGATTATGTCGTCAATTTAAGCTAATTCATCCCATATGCGAAGAATCATGAGTCCCTCCAATTCCAAACCCTACTGACCAAGGCATACTTTAGTAACTCGTGATAGCCGAGAATGATGTAGACATGCTTCCTAAAGATGAGGGATCCTTTCCTATGGGCTAGGGAAGTGCAAAATTGGTTCGTGACTCTCTCTTGTGAGCTAATTTGAACCATTATAAATAGGGGACCTCCATGAATGAAATACAACAAGCTTGAATGATTTGAGAGAGTTTTGGTTATAAAACTCACTAAAAAAATCATAAAGAGAGTGAGAAATTAGATAGAAGGAATTCTTCCCATCAATTTTTATCTTCATTCCCTTCAAATTCTGTGCCTAGTTTGATTAGTCGCAGCAAATTCCGCCAACAACTATTACTATACTATTTTTGTTCATCATCACCCAAATCCTGTCACCAGAATTTATTAAGCTTGCTAGAAATTCTCTAAAAATGAGAAAGTCAAATAATTGTTATATAGTATAGCACAAATAATAAGGAGAGCTGGTACAAAAATAACGAAAATGAATAAATCAAAAATTGGGAAAAGGGATCTTCACCAACTGATATTTTATGAAATTTCTAATTTCCAATCTCACCAAGTACCCTTCTTCCCCCTTCAGGATAAAATACACATGAATAAAACTGCAATTAATGAATTTACAGTGTAAAATAAAAATGTAGACTATAATTTAGTAACCTTTAAGATGTATGTAGTTGATTGAAATTGTAATTGTTTAAATTTGAGTGTTAAATAAAATATATAACCTTTTTCAAACTCTGCGTTTTAAAAACATTTTTAATAAACCTTTTAAAATCATTTTTTCAAAAACTTAAATGAAATACTTGCGGCTGTGGGGCTATACTTTTAAACATAAACCAACCTGAACATTTATTGGCAAAATGGATAGGCCTCAGTGATCAGTGATGGGTTATCATCGGTAGCGTTTTGTCAGTGATGGAGAGGCGGTGGTAATGATGCACAATTGCCGACATAAAAGGGATCTACGCCCTAGCAAAGGCGCTGTTGGGTTGAGATGAGTTGAGAAGAGGTAGCATAATAATAAGCTAAGATATTACGTACACATAAGACCTACAAAATGAACAATTTTGCGAACACTAAACACATGCTATATATCAATCCATATAAAAAAACACTGCACGCAAGATTCAAGAAACATAGCGAAATATAAAACGGATAAAAACATGAAAAAAATTATTTTATTATCAATTAACCAATGAATTTGACAATTTTGGAGAAAGAAAATTGTATGGAAGTAAATTGACTTGTGGTCTTTAAAGATGAGATAATAACGGACTACTAGGTTACGAGGGGATAAAAGAGTGTTTATAGTAGGTACGTGGAAATCAAAATGAGAGAAATGAAATTAAAATTGACGTAGGAATCGAAATAAAATATATTAAACAAATTATTAAAATATTCTTATTATTATTAAAATTTATTAAACAAGATTTCATTCTCCTATGTTCTTTAACTCAGATATGGTCGTCTTGCATCGGGAGAGAGGGGTGGCGGCGAGAGGGGTGCTTGCATCGGAGGGAGGAGGGAGGGAGAGAGAGATGAATAAAAAAAATATAGGAGACAAAAATAAAAAAAAATTATGCCATTAGAGTAATAGGCATGAAAAAGAAGAGCCTGGTAAGGTGTAGGCAGCCATGACTTGTTTGGAAATATAAACGGTCTACGCGGATGACAAAAATATTTATAAACGTTTGATTCTTCCAGAACCCCACATATAACATATACCGGAATAAAAATTCAGTGGTCATACAGTATGTATACTTTTAATATTGAGTCGTGTAGACGTGTCGCATGTTCCTTGAAGTTGCCAGGAAACAATAGAACAGCTTTATACACATACATAGAGAGAGAGAGAGCGCCTAACTATGATTCCTCTCCCAAGAATCATACACATGAACATGCCTCCACAAACATATGCCTAACTGTGACGTAATTCTACACAATCTAAATCTATTAATCAAATAAACGCCGTTTGTTAAACTTTTTCATGATTGAAATCCATGTTTTCACTTGGTTATCAAACAGTAGCCGGCACAGTCATCTGTTGTGAAGTACTACTAGACAGCTTATCACTCAATTCGAGTCCCATTGTTTCCAACGGAAACATCAGCGTGCCAATACCAGAAGCAAAGATCACAATCTCAAATAGAATGATGGATGCAGTCTGGTGACAACCATGCACCAAGCCCACTGCCACAAGGGGACATACCATTCCCCCTATTCTTCCCACTGCACTTGCAGTCCCAACACCTGTAGCTCTGATCGAGGTTGGGTATATCTGTCATATTTAAGAACACATATTGGTCGTATAATCAGCCACAAATGTGGTCTTAAACAAATGTAGTAATGTACATAAATGATCTGGTGTTGACATTGAGATTGTATGGCATGTTGAAATTTCACTTAATAATCAAAATAAGGGCATGCATATAAGCTTTCCAATAACAATTTCTGCAGGGCTGCCAGGCCATGAGAAGAAGGGGATCTATTACCATTTGAGAAAATTAAAATAGAGTGCTTACCTCTGGAGCATATATATAGATCACTGTGAAGGTTACCGTGATGCATATGCGTGCTCCAAACAAAAGCCCAGTTGTCACACTCTGGGGTTGTTCAAATGCCAAAGGTAATAGAAAAATGCAACACAGGAAGAACATGGATGCCATGGAAAGCTTACGCCCTACTTTATCCACTATGGTGGCAGATAAGAGGAGCCCAGGGAACTCTGTGAATAAATCAATGTTAAATGTTATGCAGGATTCCACGATGAAAAAAATTCAGCAAATGGGTTGAGATATATCGAGCAGAGATTAAAAAATATACCAGCAAAACTAGTGATGAAAACATCTCTGTAACTAACGCCCTGAGGCTTTTCTGACAGTGACTCTGCTGCCACACAATTGTTATGTCTATTACTCAACTCAGAGGTCAGCAGGACCAAGCCATAATATGAAAACGCATTTCCAAAAAATACAGCCCATAAGAGAAGGGTTGGCTTAACCAATTTTGGTGAAAAAAGAGTGAGCACTGACGAGCCTCCAATATCAGAATCTACAACCTTGGGATTTGAGTTTTCATTAGTTCTAGGTGAAAGCAACTGTTTCTCTTCTGACATTTCATCTTGTACAAGTTGGTTGTCAGAAACAAGAATTCCAGAAGGGAGTTCTGCTCCATTTGTGCTTGCTATTTTCTCCAAAACACTTAGGGCCTCAGCTGTTCTACCATTCAAGCACAGATATCTTGGAGACTCAGGTGTCATGGAATAAAATATAAGGAGAAATGATGACGGTAGAGAAGACAAAGCAAGTAGCCACCTCCAACCCAATGTTGGCATTACAAACTGCAAAAAAAAAATTAGAAAAAAAGCCTGAGATTAAAGGCTACCTTTTAAATGACTTGCTTCTTTCAACTATTAATACAAAGGGAATAAATAAACATGGCAGGGATAAATGACAGCCACATATTTTGAACCGCAAGCAAAAACCTAACTCCAAACGTGTTAGCCTCATTCTAATATGCTCAAGCTGTGGTAGAGTTAAAAAAATTTAATCTTCACACTACAAAGCATGCCATGAAAGCAGCTCAAATGATACATGCGTTTTGTACGGAGTAAATAGTGATCAAAGTACAACATCAAAAAACTCTGGCCATCAACAGTTTCTTTCTTCTTCTTCTTTTTTTAAGAAAATTTCAACAGCTACATGTTGAAGTGTTTTTGAGCGAAGTGAAGAATCAGGGTATGATCCAGGGAAGGGCAATTTCAAGAAAACAGCATGTAAACAAATATGGAAATCCCGTAACAGTTAACCTAAGCAGCAAAAGGAGATGCTAATTGTAGAGCATTGAGAACTGACTAATACGTGGATGAATATTTTTCGGGTAACACCGACAGTAATAATACTAATAAGGGACATGAGTGTACTTACCCACGCAAGCGAAGCCTCAAAAATGGTCCCAACAGTCCAAAAGGCAGAAAAAACAACCATCCAAAAGCCTCTGTTAGGAGCTGGAATGAACTCTAAAAACCAGGAAGAGAGTACATGGCCACCTCCAAGACCAAGACCAACCAAAGAGCGAAGTGTTATCAAGGAAATAAAATTTGGGGCCCAAGAACTCAAGAAGCCAGCTCCTGCTGTAACCATTGCGGTGATGAGGAACCCTTTCCTACAGATAAAATTCATTTCAGAGAGACCATTACTACTACTACTACAACTACTACTACTCAGGCCTTACCCAGATGGATAAAGGGTGGGGACTTACTTTCGTCCATAGTAGTCAGAGACAACGCCCCATGAATATGCTCCAATGAGCATGCCAACAAAAACAACGCTGGTAATTAGGCTCTCCTGGTGGGAAGAGAGGCCCCACTCGGACTGAACCGCTGGCCCGACAAAGGAGAGGAGCATCATTTCCATTGCTTCTGAAATCCAACCCATCCCCGCATAACCAAGCACCAGAATTTGGAATTTCCCGAAACCCACCGACCCAAGTGCCTCGTCGACCGTGTACCTCCTCCCATCCGGATCTCCCCCCATCTGCTTTGGCTGTTGGCGTACTTATTACCTACCCCCACCAATGTCGCCGCTGCTGTGTCGTCAAAACAACAGAGGTTAAAATTCACGTACCATATTAATGTTTGAGAGAGAGCCAGAGAGGGCAGGGGGGGACATGGATGGACGGGCGACAGATCTCAATCAAAAACAGATGGATCGCTCACCAATTCGCATGCGTTGTTGTTCTCCGTCTCGCCTTCTACGATTTGGATTATGGTCTTGTGGTCAAAGATTGACGTTCGTGGCACGCCCATTCTTCGGTCGCTGCTCCCTCGCTTGGGTTGTCGTAGCATGCGTGGCGGCGTCGTCGTTGTGTTTCCATTTTCCAACCTTGCGTTGTATGCATCTTGTATAAATAAACCCAAAAATATGATGATGAAGAAACTCTCCGTCGCCGCCGTCGTTGTTGCGGGTGTCACGCCACGGATGAAGCATCCAATCCACGCCTCTCGCTGACTCGCTGGTGCTGGTCTACTGCCCCTACCAAACCGATGCCTATTGGCCTATGATTATTTATTGATACACCATTCGACTTCGAAAATGTGTACGTGGGACACGCAAAAAAACGAGACCAATGTTATACTTTTTAAATGTGAAGAGCATCTTTGGTACTTATACTCGAGAGTTTTTTGTCCTTTAATGTAAAAAACACTTGGGGTATGTTTGGTATATATTTTTGGTTTTCGGTCCTTAAAATTTATATTTAAAAATATTGAGTATCAATATGTTTTCTGTAAAATTAAAAACACGTTTTTGTTTAGTGTGTGTTTTAGTAGAAAGTGTTTTCGGTTTTTTTTTCCACGTCGGGAGAAAGCAGCACGGCAGCAAGGAGATCTGGCAGTGGCAGTGGTGGTGGGTGGGGAGGTCACGTCGAGCCGAGCCGAGGGGGAGGTCGCGCGGTCGTAGCAGAGGGTTGTCACTCGGTTGGACGGGGGTCGCGCGTAGAGGGTTGCTCGCAGCAGGTGGCTGTTTTCTGGGGTGGCCTTGGAGAGTGGTGGGGGGAAGGGGTGGTGTTGCGGGGAGGGGGGGGGAGGGGGGGCGGTGGGCGGTGTTGGGCTCCGCGCAAGTGGCATTGGGCTTGGCACAGGCTGCGATGAGGCTTACCGAAAACACCCAAAACACTTTGAAAACATCGTAAAGATATTTTCGTTTTTCTGTTCCGAAAACATTTTGTTTCTGGAAACCAAAAACGAATACAGCAACCAAACAAAAAAATTAAGCCGTTTTTTGTATTAAAATACAGAAAATAACTTTTAAAAACGGGCACCAAACACGCTGTCGCTCTTTGTTGTTTGGTACCTATTTTCTATTTTAATTTGCAGAATCAACTTGTTCTCAAATGTAAAAAAATGAAAACATATTTTTTGTGTTTTTGTTTTTTTTAACTTGTTCTCAACCTATTTTTCGGTGACGCGACACCGTCTTCCCCTCCACTGGCGATGCAACCCCCCCCCGGTCTGTGATGCCCTCGCTGCCGACGCGACCCCCCTTCACCGGCGAGCTCCCACCAGCGCGACGGCTCCCCCCTAGGCCAGATCTCCCCCCGCGCGAGCTCCCCTCAGCGCGACGGTTCCCCCCATGCCAGATCTCCCTCCTGCGCGAGTTCCCCTCTGCGCGATGGCTCCTCCCAGGCCAGATCTCCCCCCTACGTGAGCTCCCACCGGCGCGATGGCTCCCCCCCCCCCCCCCCCCCCCAACGTGACGGCCACCCCCACCTCGTGATCTCACCTCTGCGCGATTTTAAAATATAATCTTTAAAAATGAATTTTGGAAACAAAAAACTGAATCCGTCGCCAAACATACCCTAAAAGCTTTAAATATTAAAACTAACTTTGAAAACTTGTCTCTTTGTTTTGGGTGATAAAAATTTATGAATAAATATTTTTAATTTAATGGTTTTATTGGATTTAGAGTCGGATTTATATGTCATTCCAGTAAGGTGGCCAATGTGGTTGAAAATTAATACACACTGCGTTATAATAATACATGATCGAATGATGAAAATAGAATAACATTTAAATCGATTCGGTTCAGAAATAGGTGCATTGCAAAAAATTGAAGTACTATTTTTCGCATTAAACACGTCATCTGTGATAAAATAGCATGTTATACGTTACTTGATGAAAATGTATTGCGTGCGAAAATCCCAAAGAGTTGATGTGCTAAAAAAATACAATAATCTGCTAAAAAATAGGATTTGAATGTGAAAAAGTACGTTTTTTAAAAATCTATAAGCGGAAAACCTCCTACGGGAGTTCGGACAATGTGCATCTCGTCGATACCTACAAATCAAAAAAATGAACTCAAATCGAACTATTCTGCGCAAAGTTATGACCGTTTGAAAATTTCACCTGAAATTACAATACACCGGAGATAGCTACAGTTCATAGAACTCAAAAACCCATAGGTAGGGGATGATTTAATTCTGTTTGATGATTCAGCTCAAGAAATAACAACTTTTCCCGAACTGAAATTCATATTTCTGGTACTGAAATCCACATTTTCAGAACCAAAATCCACATTTTCGAAACCGAAATCCTTATTTCTCAAACCGAAGCCCTTATTTCGCGAACCGAAGTCCTACCTCTCGGACTGAAGACCTATTTCCCGAACTAAAGTACCTGTTTCCCAAACCGAAATTCATATTTTTCAATTCGAAATTCTTATTTTTTCTAACCAAGTAAACATGTATCTTCTGTGAATACAACAATCGATAAAAACATAAATTAAACCAAAATTCATCAAATGGATTTAAATATGTCATCTGTCACGAATGCAATTAATAATTCCACGCACCCAAACAAATCAGCTGCCACATCAATCCAAATTATGAATCTGTTAGACAATTCCGGTCGAATATCAGAGCCCAAAATTGATCATCCAACCGATAAATTAAATCTAACTGAATCCAATGATATAAATTGAAATTATATGATTTTTAAAATTTATTTAATTTATTTTTTTTAAATAATAAATTACGATTTAATTAATTCATGAACCGATTAAATATAATATAATATATATTTAAAGACTTTGTATGTGTCTCTTCTTAACTAGCTAGCTGGCACACACAGTTGTATCACTTGTGAATTCAAATTTTTTAATGAAATTATACCAAAAAATCAATACTAATGTCTTTGTACAAGCATTAGTAAACAAATCAAAATGTTAATAGTTGATAGATTTACCATTATTAATGTCATATATATTTTCATAATATCTAGTCAACGTACTCTATAAAATTATTAGTATGTTATTTACTACTTAGGTGATTCTTCATTGAACATTAATAATGATAAAAAAATGATGAAACGAACCAAACGAAAAATTAATAAATTTTTTATCTTTAATTAATTAATTTTTTAATTGAAAATATTTTATTTAATTTAAAAATACTAGATCAAACCATCTAACACTCACCCCTAGTGTTTCTTATCCCACCCTTATTACTTATTTACTTTCAAAACATGACTTATCCCCATCAAAACCATGACCTAATACAAACCCAAAAAATTGCGTTTTAGTATGCTTGTCAGGGCTACTCGTAAAATAATAGAATTCAAGTAGCAGTAGGTGGTTAGTTTAAAACCCAACCGGAGCAGTTACCCTTTGTTTGAAAGGGGATTGAAGAATTTTAGATGAAAAAGAAAGAAAAAAAAAATAAAGAGAAAAAGGATAAAAGAAAAATATTATTTAGTTAAAGTGAAAAAGTGATGACACTTAAGGGCTCTCCTGTGGTCTTCGAATGCTTTATTTTGTCTGCGTTTTGAGAAGCCACCACCATTGTCGGCAAGAAAGAGAAAATCTAAAGGTGGCAATGGACTTATTGTGGCTCTGTTTTCTGTCACCAGGTGAGGGGGGGGGGTGACATTTTGATGAGTCTTGCAGATGAAGCCAATGTGTAAAGTTTTGAAGAAATCATCAAATTTATAAAAAAATAATTTACCTTCATCAAATTTTGGCATTGGCTTGATGAAGCCAATGCCAATGCTCTCTTATAAGACTGAAGATTATCCCTTTGCTTGGCAAAATAAAGAAAAGGGGTGGAAGAATTTGATATGGAAAAGGTATAGAAAGAAAATAGGTAGAAAAAAAAATGGTGGAAAAAATAGTTGTTTGGTTGGGGTGAAAAAGAGGTAGAAAATATATTTTTTATAATTTAATTAGAATTAAAGAAAAAAATAAAAAAGTAATATGATATGAAATATCAATTTTACCAATTTATAGGATTATTAATAGTGAGATATTAGGGGCAGTTTTGGAAATAAAATTTACTGTGCATTTTCTCCCTCTTTTCACGCCATTTTGAAGAGGAAAACAATATTATACATTTCAATGTGTCATCACATATTTCCATGCATTTTCCATGCTTTTTCCATATGTGCCAGGGAAAAAAAATTTTCTGCCTATTTTCTATATGCAAGCCTTTTTTCCATAGCAAACAAGCAAAGCCTATAGGTTGAAGATGCAGAATTCCCCGACAATTCTGTGGTTGCAGTTATAAATAAATAAAATGTTTGCTTTTTTGTTGAAAAACGTGTCAATGCAAATTAATAATTCAACATGCTAATATCTCACGAGAAGAAGCCACGTGTTACTTCGGTGCTAAATCTTTTAATGTAATATGTCCTCTTTATTTAACTAATTCGGGTTCGAATCCACTAAAACATGTAATATAAAAGTAGAGAGCAAACTGGAAAGTCTAACTAACAATAAAATTAGTGGTTTCTAATAAAGGTGATAATTTATTTATTTATTTATTTGGTCTGGCCTCTGAGTTTTCAAGAATAAACACCAGAGATTTGGAAGATAATATATATATATATATATATATATATATAAACTCAAGGGTCACAAATGATTATAAATATATAATCATACTAAAAATATACTAGGAGGGTAAAATATATATAGTGATTATAGTTTTATACTAGGAGTGTAAAATTATAAATATATATAATTCTAACCAAAATATAAATAAATAAGCTTAAAAGTGCAGTTTTTGGTTTCAAAAACCATAAACTTAAAAATGTTATCGAATGGGATCCCTCCCCCTTCTTTTGTTGACTAGGTGTGTTATCAAACTAGTAAGATGTTGATTGTTATGTTGTTTGTTTGTGTATTGAATTGTGAGTGTGATGTTGGTTGTATGTTATTTGTTAATTTAATATATTTGATCCCGTCAAAATAAAGTTTAATTTTAGATGTGTTTTCAAAATAAGTTATAATTTCATACACACAGTTGGAATTGAATTTAGGGTGCGTCTTGAAAATTAACTTGTTTAAGATGTACTTAGTTAATAAACATGCATTTTGAATTTGCTATTAGAATTGAACTTGTGGTGTGCTTTAAAATTTAACTTGTGACTTCGGATGCTCCTTTCATAACAAACATGTAATTTGGACATACATTTAGTTATTTATTTATTTTTTAGCGTTATTTCTTACTTAGCTTTTTTTGTTCATATACCCTGCCTCATTTAAGATGCATGAGCGTGCTTGGAGATTTGGACAAAGCTATGCTATGCCATCATTTAGTTTTAGTTTTTTTTCATCTTCTTTTTATAATCTTTTGGCTCTAACTAATACTAATTCATTTAGAATTAATTTTCCTTTTAAACAAAACAACAACAAAATCAAAGCATTTGTACATTTCGAAATATACCATTTAATGGCCAAGAGCATCATATTCATCTTATATTCTATTGATTAGTTAATTATTAGAGCAATTCCAACAAACTTTATATTATTTATATGTAGAGAGCAAAACTTCAAATTTATGCTCCAACATACTCTACGTATGGCTTTTCATATCTGAAAATTGCTACAGTAACTCTTAACAGACCAAAAGTTATTGTTTATTATGTATATATTATTATATTATTTTTTGTTATTTCTCCCTTTTCTCTCTCCTCTCTCCCATATTGGGTTTGCCTCCTCCCACTAGTCGCCACCGCTGTCGCTATCTCTTTCCTTCGGTCGCTGCCGTTGCCTCCTTTGTCATCACCTCAGCCCGTTGTTGCCTCCTCTGCCGTCGCTACTGCCCCCCTAGTTAAACATTGAAGAGAGAGGGAGAGAGAAGTAGCTGGCGAAGGAAGATCTCGAGTAGCCACCATTGTCCCTTAAACTATTCCCTCGAGTCGCTTCCCGACATAAGATCTCAATGCTACTTGCGCCTCTAGGAGATCACACCGCTGCTTTAAGCCTATCGCCAGAGAGGGCTGTTGGATCTGCAAAATGGGAGGGTTTGTGACGGCTGGCGGAGAGAGAGAGAGAGAGAGAGAGAGAGAGAGAGATGTGTTGGGGAATAAAGGGTGAAGATAGAATAATAATAAAATTATTATTTCAATAAAAATAAAAATAATTTAAAGTTTGTTGTTGGAGTTAAAGTTATAAAATAGTTCTTTCATGCATGAATTTTTTTTAGATGTAAATATAATTTAAAGACTAGTGTTGGAGATGCTCTTATATTATTATTATTATTTTTGAATTCAATATTTTAAGGGTTGTCAATCACATAATAATATAATATCTATTTATGTTATAAATTAAGCGACAACTTTTGTTTAATGTCAATTTTTTCTCACCAATACTCTTAAATATACTAAATATATTCAAGATAATGCACTCCATTGCCATAAATATTTTAATGAAATATTATAACTACCTTAAAATTACCATTTAAAAAATTTGACACAAATGTCTATGTGCGACGATAATTCATATTTAATTCCAGACTTTATCATTATAAAACCTAATTTAAACTTGTTATAATAGTTTTTTTGGGCTTTTTACATAACAACATTTTATATTTATCATGTAACTTAGTTTATATAATGAATAAAGAGTAATGTTACGTACATGTAGATTGTGCATATATTTCGCGCAGAAACATCTTTATTACCGTTAGATTGATATTATTATTTTTTAAAACTTTTTATTCATACCAATCCAAACAGCAGAGAAAGTGTTCCTGCATGGATTTTCTACATTACTTACATGCAAATAGATTTTTCCTTATATAATAACATCAGGGGTGAGTTTTAGTTCAATAGATTGTACCCATAATCTCATGAATTGAAATTAATACATTATTTGAGTTAGACCCTTTTAAAATATATTAATACCGCATATAATGAGTTCATATCTATTTTTATATATATTAATAAAGAAGATGAGATTATTAATATGAGACTAATAATATCTTATACTAATAACATTCTCTTGTTTTATCATGAACATTAACACAAATTATCGTTACTCCTTTACATTACTTGAATGATCTACTGTTTTTTTCATTATATTATTGTAACAATATAATATTTTGCATAAAACCACTTATAATATTGTAACAATATAAAATAGCAACATTTATAAGATTTGGACCCTTTCTAAAATTTATGTTTTATTTCTCTAATGGAATAAATAACCCTTCAAAAGAAAATACTTTCATTATTTAGCAGCCATATTACATTAATTATTATTATTTTATATCATATAAACTTGACTAGCATAATATTTTAATATTCTGAACAAAATTTTTGATAAATCATCTAAGAGCACTAGTAGCCGATTTCTTATATAGGCCTGTTTCCCTATATTTAAGAAAAAAAATTAAAAAGTTATAAAATCATTCCCACAGCAGATGCCTTATATTTAACTTTCTCTATAAGGTTTGTACAGTGTTTCCCAATGTATTGGGAAGCACTATTCATTCCCTATAATTATTAAATAAAATAAGTAGTATAAAAATATTATTTTAATAGTATAAAGGGTGATTTAGAGAATCTATTGTGATGTATATTTGTATAGGGAAGCAAAAAATAGTTTAAACCTGTAAATTTAGAAAAACTTGTTGGGAAGCTGCTGTTAATACTCTAACGACATGTGAACAAAGCACTACATGCATGTTACACATATATAAAAATATGACTTCAAAATGGATTTCCTATTAGTAAACACCTTCGTTGCCTTGCTTCTAAGCCAAAACACTTTTGTTGGCCAATTTTATACAATCCGTAATTCATCATATCAAAGCTAGAGAGTGAAAAAGAATATTAAAAGGATCCTCAATGGACTTTAATAAGTATAATTTTAACAGAAAATTATTAAATCTCATTCCTGGATGAGAGATCGTTATGACTTTATGAAAGTCACTAGCAAAATGACATTGAATTCCATAAAGAGGATTTAGGAGGATGTAGGGGTTTATCACTTGAGATCTTCCATAGTTGTCTCATATGTCATATCCATTTGTGAGTGAATATGTGAGGTCTTATTATTAAAGCACGTACAACATGCCCCTAATTGTTAACTTTGGGTTTGGGGGGTTAGTTCTACTTATTCCCTAACATAGAGTTGATATTTCCTGCTACAACTTGAATTTTCCACCTAGGTTTTAGTTATTACCACACCAACTTCTTTATTCTTCTCCTTCCTTTTTTGTTTAGGCTATTATTTGATATTTTAAATAATGTTATGCCAATCATATATGCCAGCATATAATTTAAACATTATTATTATAAACGCAAAAACCTTAACTTAAACATGTTATCTATTACTGTGAATTTAAGACTCGGTGTCATGTAAGTACACTCAAGAATTCATTACCATATAAAATTGGTCATGCCACGTATTGATTGTGTAACATTTATAGCATTAATTGTTATTGCTGCATCACATGAAATGCTTGTTACTTTTCCGATTATAATACTATACCAACGTTCTCACCCACAGTTTTTTTTTAATAATAAAACCGCACACGAAGATGTGAAAAAAACAAACAAACTTACATATGTTGCATTTGTCGTAATAAATCAAAAATAAAACTAAAAAAATGGGCTTTATGTAAGTTGATGCTTTCACCATTATTAGTCGCATTATTTTGCTAGCGAAATGATTGAAAACTTGGTTGGTTGTGACTTGATAGCTGAGCTCAAAGTTTTAAAATTTGTATTGACTGTTGACTTAACTCAATAACTTGAGTTGTTTATTATTATTTTAGGAGACTAATAATAAATTTATATATCATATTATTTTTATTTTTTAAATATATATTATTATTATTTATTTATTATAATCAATTTCAAAAAATATATAAAAAATTATTTAGAGAATAAATAATAATTTCTAAATATGAAAAATATTCTTTTTTCCTATTTTTAAATTATAGTTTAAAAAATCTAATCTAAACTCTATTTATCAAAACTCTAAAATTATTTTTAAATTATAAAAAAAATTATTATTGAAAACATTGTGTGCTCTAATACAACCTTATTGTTAAACTAATTATATTTTATCCTCCATTTTTTTAAATACTAATCATATATATCCCAATTTAATTTAATTTAACTAATTGTTTTCGTTATGGGTTTTAAGTAATACAAAAAATTGAACTAAAACTAGAAACCGAGATGATGAGACGGCCAATCCAATGATGTCGCAGGAGCGGTCCTCGGACGGGAAGCTAGAGTTGTGTGGTGGGCTGGTGGCGACTGATCATAAGCGCCGGGAGTGTGCGTGGGCTGGGGTTTGAGAGTTGTTTTGGAGAGCGGAGGGAGGAGAGAGGAGAAGAGAGTTGGTCGTCATCAGGGTTTGTCTGATTTGATACGGTGGGTAAGGAACGAGTATAAGAGGATCATAGCTTACTCGCTAGACATATGAGTGACATACCCACTCCCCACTAACCCACCAGTTTCAAATTTCAATACCTCATTTCATCTTCTTCAGAGACCCTCTTGTCCTCTGGACTCGTAATAGAGTAAACAAGGTACTTTTTTTTGGTTACCTTTTAAAGCTTTCTGATGATATGCTTGTTTAGAGTTGTAATGGGAATGTGTGGTTAAATCTTATTTATTTATTTAGTCTTGTTTTTTTTTTTGCTCCAAAGGATTTTTCCTTTCTGGTGCTGATAAGTTATTTTTGTTGTCCTTTGGTCTTTTATGTTAATTAAGTGTGATTGATTTTGCTGCCATTTGAACTGAATGGATGTGAATTGATGTTGAATGGGATGAAACTTCCATCCCACTAAAATGATGATTGTTAGGCCCAATCTTAACATTCAACTTCAGATTTTAAATGACTTTTTGAGAGATTTGAGCCCTTCATTCGGAACCAAGGTTAAAGCTCCATTAGTTTCATGGAAAATTTTTCCTTTTTTTTTATGTGTTTGCTTGGAGGAAAATATTTTCCTTTGTTGCATTATGTAAAATTGGTGTACAAATAATGTTTCCCTTAACTGAAAAATTAGCTTGATTTATTATTATTATTATTGAATTAATTTTTCCCCTACAAAATGATTCTGTCAAGTTGCCTCCATCCCTCTCCTTACCTCTTTTGCACCAACTCAAAATGAGTGGAAACATTTTATGCATGAAAATGATCTCTTCTTCCTGAAAATGATTTCTAAACAGAGCCTATCTTGATACCTTTGGTTTAAAGGATATTTAACTGATAATAAATTTATTAAAATAAATAATTGTTAAAGGGCCATTGGACAACAAATTTGGAGGAACAAGAAAAGTGTTTCTATGGGGTTTCTGTCTTTATTTATTTATTTTTATATATTTTTATTTTTTTATTACTACCTTTGCATGTCATAGAAACAGATTCAGATCCATTGAGATGATGAAATCTTTGGTATATAGTGCACAGATTCCTGAATCCTTAGTTAATAGATATGTTAGCTTTTCAACTTCCACAGAATTCCCAGATTCAGAATCCATAAGGCATGTGCAACTCTTCCAATTGAACATAGTTTATCCCTTTAGAAACAATTATAATTTCAAGTTTCATAATGGCAATTGATACTCTACATCAACATAGGGGTATTTGGAATATTGTTTTCCTTATTGGTGTCCTTTTCATGTTATATTTACCTATGTTTTGGTAGAAATATTACTTGTTTGCTATTGAGATTAGTGTGTGAATGGGTGTGATCCAGTTCTTAGTATTTGCCTGTTTCTCCTTATATTGCCTGATTCTCTTCATAAATCTGCATTTACTGGGCTTGCTTCTGGAAGAGGTGAGCTCACCGATTGGCCATTCTCAAAATTTTCAACTAGCTCAAGGAAGACGTATCGCCATTCTCCATCGCATTTGAGTTGTTGAATTCTTATACTTTTACTTGCTATTAAAATATATGGCTGCATCTACATCTGAGGTTTCCGTTGATGTCTATGATCATGGAAAGGCTCTAGACATAAAAAAGAGAAAAGTGAAATGCAATTATTGCGGTAAAGTAGTCAGTGGCTTCTTTCGGCTGAAGCAGCATATTGGCGGCATTCGCGGGAATGTGATTTCTTGTGAACAGGCTGCCCCACATATAAAGGAATTGATGTGTAACAGTCTACTTAAAAACAAAAAGGCAACAACGAGAAATGAAGTTGAGAACCTGCAAAACCCACATTCAAAGAATATCAAGTCTGCAAAGCTCGAAGTGCCTTCAAAAAATGTTTCACGGAGCAAAAGGCAAGTAGAGATGGGCTTTCTGTCAGAAGCAAATTCAATGGGAAGGCCTGCAGTTTCCCTCAGGAAAATAGGACTGCACACAGCTGTCCACAAGGATATTGGGAGGTTCTTTTTTATGATGGGTGCAGATTTTAGTGCTGTTGAGTCTCCTAGCTTCCAGATAATGATGAAAGGGCTTCAGCTTCCCAGCTTGAAGGATTTGAAGGGATGGATCCTTGAAGATGAAGTCAAGGAGATGCAGCTGTATGCGGAAGGTGTAAAACAGTCATGGAGAGACACTGGTTGCAGCATTCTGTTGGATGTATGGGTTGATGGGAAGGACCGAAACTTGATAAACTTTCTGGTGGATTGCCCAAAGGGTGCAGTTTATTTACGTTCAGCTGATATTTCAGCTTCCATTGGAGATGTTGATGCGTTGCTTTGCTTATTTGAAGGAGTTCTTCTGGAGGTTGGAGTAGAAAATGTACTTCAAATGGTTTCATACAGTTCTAAATTGGACTGCATTCATGTTGCGGGCAAGCAATTGCAAAAAAAGTACAAGTCTGTATTTTGGACTGTGAGTGCGTCTCATTGTATTGAACTTATGTTGCAGGAGATTGAAATGATGGGTTCTTTTAAAGATATATTAGATAAGGCTAAGAGCCTTACAAGGTTTATCTACAACCATGCCATGGTGTTAGAGCTCTTGAGAAACTACACTGATGGGAAAGACCTAGTTAAACCATCGAAAATTAGGTCAGCTTCCTCATTCTTGACCTTGGAGAATATTTTGTTGGAGGAGGAAAACTTAAAAAAGATGTTTTCGTCCTCCGAGTGGAGCCGCTCAATATGGGCTTCTAAAATGGAGGGAAAGAAGGCAGCTTATTTGATGGGGGACCATTCCTTCTGGACTGAGGCCTTGAAGCTCTCAAAAGTTGCTATTCCACTGGTGCGTGTTTTATGTTTAATTAATGAAGATGATAAGCACAGAGTAGATTACATATATGAAACATTTGATCAGGTGAAAGAAACAATCTGTGATGCGTTTGGATGTGATGAAGCTTTGTATATGCCGTTTTGGGATTTGATAGATAATGTTTGGGATAACCGTCTCCATAATCCCCTGCACTCTGCTGGCTATTTTTTTAACCCATCTCTCAAGTACTCAAGTGACTTCAGTTTTGATTCCGAGGTTGGAGGCGATGTTCTGTTCTGTATTATTAATATGGCAAGGGACCTGCAGACTGAAGACAAAGTGTATCAGTTTGATCATTATCGATTGGCAGATGGCATTTTTTGTGAGGGAGGTGATGCCATGGAAAATAGAAATAATTTTGCTCCAGGTTGAACAATGCACTAATATTTGTTTTTATGTTTCCTCTTGATTGTTTTCCATGTTTTGTTTATAACCAATGCTCTGATGACGAATTCAAATTTTGCTGCAGTGATGTGGTGGTCAAAATATGCTGGTCAACACCCCGAATTGCAAAGATTCGCGATACGGGTCCTAAGCCAGACATGCAATGGCGCTTCAAGGTACATGCTTAAGAGAAGCTTGGCTGAGAAACTACTAACAAAAGGCAGGAATCGCTTGGAGCAGCATAGGTTGAGGGATCTGACATTTGTCCACTACAATCTTCATCTGAAGAATTTTAAGTCAGGCACAATCTGTGATAGCGAGAGTGGAGAGATTGACCCAATGAATGACTGGATTGCCGATGAAACAAACTGTGATAATGTGGATGGTGAAACGGATCCAATGGATGAATGTGTGACAAATGAAGAGCAACAAAATGTCTGTGGCCCGCAGATGCAGAGTGGTGACTTGGAATGGATGGAGTTTTTCGGTGGAGAGGTAGCCATTGGTGGGGAAGGCCTTTTTGGAGCTGGACCTTCTGGCAGTACATTCAAGGTAGAATCCATGTAAAGAAAATAGTTAAATCATAAGTATTGTGGCAGTAGATCTTTAAGGGATCAGGAAACCCGCCTAGTAACCTATGTAGGACTGTTTCTGTACTCTCCTTCTCCTTTGGGGTTTTATATATGATGGTAAGCTTACTTTTGGTAGGCGCACCTGGTATATGTTGTTTTTCTCCCTTTACTGATGATCTTCTTGCCCTCATGGGTTGGTCTAGTGCGAGTATTGGGAGAGTGCCAGTAGCTGTCTTGCATTAATTTCATGTGTTATACATGGACGGGTGGGCGCCAAAAGAGGTTAGATGTCTTCACCATTAGTTTGACAGCAGGATCGATTGCTTCTTGGCCTAACGTTCTGAAAACATTGTCATCAGCTTTTGTGCCTGCTTGGTCAGACAGTTGCTGCTTTTGCCGGTGGCTATTGCCTGCTGCAATGGCCACATAATTGATGTTGAATTGTTGTTTTTAGGTTATTGCAATTATTGGAATCTCCATAAATGTTATTTTCACTTTTTTTTTAATAATTGAGTGCATGTTTTGTAGGCTGTAATCAATCGCGTTGGAACACAATTATCTGGTAAATCAAATTTAGGTGAGTATGAGAAATGAGAATGAAAATTTGTTATTACCTGAATAGGAAAGGGTTCACTAATATAAAACAATTTTATACTCAATTATTAAAATATTTTTATTATCATGTAATAAAAAAATTAAAGCAAAAACATATATAAAATGCCATCATGATCAATTGTGATCTATATCAATTAATAATAGTCAACATAATCAATATCTTTAGTTCATCATTTGTCTTCCTACATTTAAAAATATGATATATCAATTACCTTTACCAACATGGCAACATACTACCTATGTCAACATGGAGGATGATAGATACAAAAGTTGGAAGAGAAGATTTAAACCATGGTTAATGCTTGTCAACGATAAATGACACGATTGTAATTTGATTCTGGAGATCATTTAGATGACACAAATATCTTATATCACATAATTTGATTTCTAGTGAACTGTCTGAGGAATTCTCACATATTTAATGCACTAAACATAAAAATTTATAATTTAATTTCATTCATGTTTATAAGTGCACTCTGTTTTAATTTTGGTGTGAACATATGAGCGTGTAAGGAAAAAATTAAAATAATGTAATAAGTGAATTTGATACATATTTCATTCTGTTTATTATTATAAATTATTATTTGATAATGTTTGTAAATAAGATGGCATAAACCTTGATAAAATAAATCACTTTTTAACTTGTGTCGTGGCAATTCTTAAAATTTATATTTCAAATCCTAATTTAATATTTTATTATATATGTATATATTTTATTATATATGTATATATGAAATAAATCCAAACTTTGTGAATGTATTATAATTTTTTTAAATTAAAATTTTATTAAAATTAATTATCAAATAGTGTGATTTTAACACTCAAAACTATGTATTAGCTTCTAGTGTGTGTATGTTCATACATAATTTACTTTAATTTAATAAAGATATAATTTCAGTTCTTTAATAATATATAATAATAGTATAATAATTTATCATAGTTAAATATTAAATTAATATTATGATAATTAATATAAGAATTCATTTTCTTATTTACACAGATATACTAACCCAAATACACAAAACAAATGGTCTAAATTTATTATTATTGTTAT
Organism: Taxillus chinensis; assembly: GCA_023512835.1. Taxonomy (NCBI): domain Eukaryota; kingdom Viridiplantae; phylum Streptophyta; class Magnoliopsida; order Santalales; family Loranthaceae; genus Taxillus; species Taxillus chinensis. The sequence continues at coordinate 2,001,633 of CM042086.1, forward strand.
TTTTTTTAAATCCTTATGATTTATAAAAAGTTATTTTACAAATTTAAATACAATATATATATATATTGAAATGATAATTAAAAATAATCCGAAATATTTATTACCGTTTGAATTTTTTGTTAGGAGATATTTATTTTTCTTTTGAATTATCCATTATATTGATTTTATATTACGTGATATTTATTATTTGATTTTTTTATGAACCATTTTTTATTTAAAATTATCAATTATATTAATTTTGCATTATGATATATTTATTTACTTTATGAATTAAGGGGTAATATTTAAATTATCCATTATAAAATTTTAATATTAATTTATTAGTTTAATTTATAATTACACAAACACATATTTTGTTTTTTAAAATATGTATATAGCAGCATACTTTGATCATATATTAAAATCATAACTTAAAATTAACTTACGATAAAGTACAAATCGCAATAAACAACTTGACTTAAATAATAATTGTGGTATATATTTTAAAATCTTCTAAAATGGTTAATATTAGTTAATCAAAATTTCAAGATTCATGTTTATATGGTAAGATAAATGCTTATATATATAATTAAATATGTAAATTCATTTATATGGTTTTAAGAAAAAGACAAAAAAAAAATAGAAGTCTTGATGACCCAATCAGTAATAATAGAGAATCAATGCACGCGTTTTTAATCATATCAAATGACTCAATGCATATTTTTCTTATTAAATTTGTAGTGAAAAGGGAAGCAATTAAGTAGTTATGGGGAAAAGGGATGCAATTAACTAATTATTTATGGGGAATAACTTATACTCAATGTAATCAATGCCCACGTACGTGCGTAGAGACGATTATTGGAGACAAAAAGGTTAACTTTGCATGAGGATTTCAGTATTAATAATAATAATAATAATTTTAAAATCTATTTGCAGAAGCATCATAAATTAAATTAAAAGATTCCTGGGACGAGCAGTGTTCTCCCTTTCCTTAAATTAAATCTTTTAAGTTTTTTTGTTTTTAGTCAAATAAAGCATCTTCGTTTGCTGATGACTGTCTGCGACAGAGCCGCACTTGCCTCCGATTAATACCCGACAAATGGCTCCGTTTCGCTTGCAATTAAATTAGTTAAGTAAATCAATGAATTAATTAATCCACCAAGATTATATTTTGAAACCAAATCTCAAATCTCTGCTGTTGCGAGTGGAACAAGACAAAGACATGACCGGTGTTTTTTCAAAGAACGGGTCAGTTTTATTCTGTGTCTCACTGTCTGTGTTGTTGGGTCGCTCTCTTCGGTCTCTCCACTGCGAGATTGAAGATATTGAAAGACTAAAGCATACCCATCATGCCCATTCATATCTGCATTGGTTTAGAGCGTCTCGGAGATTCTTCTCGTGGTAAAGTTTCGATTTTTCTTCATTTATTCTCTATGCCGTGCTCGTGTTTGCGCGCGCGTGGGTGGGTCTTTGATGTTTCTATGTTGTTTTTGTTTGCCACGTTGTTTGAGGTGGGACAACAACAGGGTTCCATTGTTTTCATTATGTTCCAACTAACATCCCCGTGAAACGATTTGGGTGTCTTTTCAGTCACTACAGATTCGGGACCATTGAGATCTGTCCTTTCCCCTTCCCCTTTTCTTTTTATCTTCTATCACATGTGATGATTTGCTTATGTCTTCTTTATATGATAGGTATGATCAATCTGATGGAAACTTCATTTTTTTAGTTCGGGATGAAACCCATAAAACGATTGCATTATTACAACTCTATAGTCCATAATCTAAAGGAAAATAAAGCGTACTCACTACGTACTGATCACTGCTTCTCTGACTAATGTCCCCTTTTTAGCGGACTTTTGATAGTAAAAAAAAGCCAAAATGCCGTAAGCAGTTCTCTCTCTCTCTCTCTCTCTCTCTGTATAAGCGCGCGCGCGGTTGTGTGTGTGTGCGTGAATCAACGATCAGGGTCATGGAAAGACCCAAGGGTCGCAATCTTGAAAGCCCATTCTTCAATTTTTAATTTTGGCTTTGGAAAGACCTTTACTTTTTTTTTTTTTACTTTTGCTATTTTGTTTGTTTATGAATCATGATTCAATATCGCTTCATTATCATTATTCTGTACTTTTCCCATTTCTTCTTCTCTTCTCTATTGAGGAACCACTATAATTTGGCTCTGAAATCACCAACCGTTCTTATCTCTTTAGCAGCAAATTGCTTGTGCCCATTTCCCTCTTTTCTGGGGCCCCGCCTTGGCTGCCTCTTACGATCACCAACGCACGAGCTGACTTAATTGTAATCTGATGATTACCAGGATATTCAAACTGACTACTACTAACTACGCTTTCTCGACCCTTCATTTTCCTAATAATTTCATCACAGGCCGCACAGTGCTTTGGCCTTTTACGTTTTAAAAAAATTAAGCTAATTAATTGATTGATTTTTCTTTGACTTTTTTTTTTTTGCTTTTTAATGGCTGGGGTCCCTAGGAGTTCAAATTCTTTCAACCTGTTTCAGTTTATGAATCCACAATGCAGAAAAGGGACATCTGATTGGTGAAGTTTGTTGTTCAATTCAAGTGTGCAAGGTTAGGGGTATGCTATTTATCAACTGAAAAAATGTGTGACTATCCAGTTGCACTACCGGCCTTGAGCGTGTGAGTGTATATTCTTTCCATCGTCACTTCGAGATTCTTTTTATTTGTTGGCATTCCATATCATCTGAACATGGCTGACAAATGACAATAGTTTTTTTCCCCTTTTTCTATGCTTTTTGGTTTTGTCATCTTGAATTTTTGAAACAGAACTGAATCTCCCTCCAAATGTTCACATTTGAGCACAAGTCATTGTGATTCAGCAACTCATTTAGATCGCTTGGATGAACTCAGTTGCAATAACTCGTCCACTGAGGTCAGTATTAGTGGGAATTTCGTATCTAATTAATTATTTGTTCAGCTAGATTTTTTTTTACATGTATTTGATTGATTCAACTGCTCAAATACTTTTAACTATTTGAATTGTTTATTTCTCTGCTTCTACTTCATCCATGTAGATGAGTACGTGTGTTAAGATGAAAAAACAACCCGTCACTCAATACCTACGTGGAAACTCAGTGATTTAGATGTGTTGTTTTAGCTGCCCTATTATGGATTTTTCAGCTTGTTTAATTTTATGTTGCGTTGCCATTTGTCGGCACAAAGTTAATATCCTGTAAAGTACTAACTTTGAACAGTAAACGTTTAACTGAGGATTGGTTTTAAGTTTTCTTTCCTTGCCATTGCTGGAGCAATGAGAACTTGATCTTATAAAGGGGTGGTTTATCTTGGCTTTCACTTATTCTTTGTTTTATATAAGCAAATGTTCAATTGGTTTCCCTTTTTTAATTAAAATTTTAATTTAGGGATTGGGTGTAATACTAATTGCATTATTGGGTCAGAAATTTTTCATCCTTTTGTAAAATTTTGATCCCTTATCACCCTTCCAGTTGCTACTAATTCATTTGTTAATTAAAGTTTTAATTTAGGGATTGGGTGCAATACTAATTGCATTATTGGTACTACGTTTTACTTAGATTAAACGTAGACTTCATTCTGTTTTCCTTGACTTTGTACTGACAATGTGTTGATCAATTCTTTAAATCTTGAGGCAAACAACTTTAGAGAAGAAGTTGGTACTGCTGACTCATCTTCTACAAGGAACTCATATTACTTTCAACTTCAGAATGATGTAAGCTTCTCCCCTCTTTTGAAATCACAGTATGGTGTCGTAACTCTTTCTTATGTGGAATTTCCTTTCCCACTCTTAGTAGATGAGTTCAGTTGGTGACGTTGCATCTTTGCTCTACAATGCTGTAAAACTATTGTGGTTGGCAATACTTAATTTCCAAATTTCTGACAGGAAGTTCATTGTTTGTTTCTTTTGAGGATGACAACATTGATTTGATTAATGGCATGAAAAAATGAATTGAGTAATTGCGTTTAAGTTTAACTACAGTACACCAAAGTGTAGCTTGTAAGACTAGTTTCAAGAGTGGTGTCAAGACTATTTAGTTATCTGGGTCTTTTGATTCAATTATACATGTTATTTGATTCAGGTTCTGATTTAATTTGAGTGTGTGGTTGGAATTCAATAACCAATTATGGTTTTTATGTGTTGAGAGTTGAAGTTTTGGTGTCTAATCTAGCTACAAGTGACAATTTCGTGTTAATATTTTGATAGTAAGTTAAAAGCTTTTGATGAACAAGCCTGGGGATCAAACATTCTGCTGCTAGTTGAAAAATATGCTTACTAATGTCCTTTTGTTGCAGGTGAAAAGATTAGAGCAACAGTTACGAGAAGAGATGCAACTTCATAATGTCCTGGAAAGTGCTACTGAAAAAAAAGATTTTTCATTGACTAGTCTTTCTTGCATTCCTCAACATGTAAGTTTTATTTTCTATATTTATTAATTGCTATGCTTTGGGGTGGTTTGCTTTGATAAAGAATTATGTCATTTTTATTGCAATTATGATAAAAAAATAGTTATCAGAATTCATAACCTCGAAGAGGTCAATGAACTGTTTTATTCTTATACAGCTCTATAGGTCATCATTTTTTTTTAAAAGTACAAGTGTACAAACATGGATCTATTCCATGATTACAAAGCTTAATGACTTCTTAAAGCTAACGAAATGATAAACTAATCCTGCATGAATAATTTATGGTTTGAATTATTAGATTGATACCCTATGATGTCATTCACTCCTTCAGCTCTGAAGTGTTAGAACTTAGAATGCTTCCACTTTTATTTGATGCTATTGCATATTAATTCATTTTATGTTGTGTGTGGCTCTCCCACGTCAATTTTGTTAGCTAATTTGCTATCTTAGTTGTTGTCTAGCAACAAACTTCCAAAATAAGCAATGGCAGTTGAATTATTAATGGAATTCTGGTTTTCATAATTCTATACAAAGTTAATAAAATGTCTACTTAGTAATTTAAATAATTTTGAAGGATGGTCAATGATAAAATGTATGGTCATATTTTTTTTCTATGGATCTAGAATTTAATGATTTTCAAAAGTTATGAAAATTCAACAAAATGGAATTTAGGAATAGTTGTAGAAGTTTTTTAAAATTATTTATTTTAATTATTTTTTAATTATTACTTTTTTTTGACTTTTATACTCCATAATATTTCTAAATATATTGGGTTTTATCATTCTGAAAAGGAATGGAATGTCAATGACTTAGTGATACTCTAGTATGATTTAGAAATGATAATTAATATGAAAACAAATATTTGTTTTCTTGGGCTAAGTGGTTGGGCTACTGCTCTAATGGTTATATCAGGTACAGTAGTCATTAATGTACCCAATGAGTAGGAAGTGCCGTGTTAGTGGAGGTAGGCACTTCATGGTTTAGGGATGTGCCTGATTCTAAATTGGGAGACACCAAGTGAGCCATGAGACAAAGGCAGGTCTGAGCAAATGGGTTGAAGCAGGTCCTTGGCCTTGTTTGAGGTAGGCACTTGATGGTTTAAGGATCCACCTGACGCTAAATTGGGGCTCATCTAGTGAACTATGAGACTAAGGAAGGTCTGAGCAAAAATCTGGATTGAAGCGGTCCTTTGTCTTGTTTGGGGAGGCACTTGATTACTTATTTTCTCTTCCTTTACTTAATGAATTGTGTTTGCTGATGAGGAAACCCATCATGAACCTTGTGGCATTAATATTGAAAAGACATTATATGTGTTTGTAATCCGTTAAGCATCAAGCAATCATGTTATTGATAGATTATCGAAGCACGAGAGTGAAGTATATATTTTTCAATAAAAGGCTGATAGTTGAGGAATCAGGAGATGACAATATCAAAAATTACCAGTCATAAACTAATAGAATGCTACTATCATTAGTCTCTTTTGCTTTATATGGCAAATTGTCTCGACTCCGTGCCAACTTCACTCAATTGTCAATCTCATTGCCAGGTTTGAATTGCATTATAATAAAAATGGCGTAGTAATTTGCAATTTTGGCTCAATAGTTCTATCTTATTTTATTTTTATTGTTTCTTGTTGTTAAACAGGTTGAAGAGCTCCTATCAAATATTGCCCAGTTAGATGTTGCAGTATCTAAGCTAGAATATGAGACAATCTCTTTGCAATTTCTTCTCAGTCAAGAAAGAAATGAACGTAGAATTGCAGAATATCATTTGAGACATTCATCGTTGAAGTCATTGTTTCTTTCTTCCTCTAGTACTTGGAAGGCACAAGTTTGTATCTCTTCCCTCTCTCTTCAAAGTTATTATTGGTTATTTGTTTGCAGAATTCTCTAGTTGAATTGTGACGTGTCATACAAATTATTTTCTGTAAATGCTACTATAGTGAAGCAAGGGCCAAAATACAGAGAAGTCTAATTAATGAAAAAAATATAAATTTTGTAATTTGCTTGTGATTTTTTTAAAATGAAATGAAAGGACAATAAAATATAATAAATAAATATGTGGTAGGAAATGAAGTGGAATACTTTCTTGCTACTGAATCTCCTAAGTTGCTATTAACTGTTAATTTTATTGAATTTTAAATGGAACCAGTTATGAGCAGTCAAATCTAAGGTTGCTAGTTTGATGGTTGAAGGGCTGACAATTTTACTAGTCCATCTTGTTATAAAATAATTTATTAAATGAATTCATATTTAATCATGCAATTTTATATATCATAATCAAATATCCAAAATATTTAATTAATATACGACCTAGTTAACTAATACCATGGCACTTAGCAATAAACAAACTCTGATAAGTACTTAAAAGTTGTTCATAGAAAAATGTGCATCAAACCTTAAGATATTGTATTTCTTCCCTAACAATATTTTATGGTGTAGCAAAATTTGTACTATTTATCCGGCCTGATAGAGAGGATTTGCTGCTATACAATGTTTACAATGATATGAACATATATTTATTTATGTATTCACACATTCTTATATAGGAACATGATGTAGCATTCTAGCAAAACATAATTTGTCACAGAACAATATGATGTGTTGTTGAGCAACCATGATCATGTCATAGCCACATAATTGGAACTGTCATTTATGCCTTCTCGTACCTTTATTTTCTTCATGAAATTTAACATGCCTGCTACACATTTGCATGCTAAAAAATTTGGGTAAAATAGATGACAAACATTCTGTTTTCGCTTATGTGCTTTCAACTTACACTGTTAAGGACTAATAGTGTATTAAAATATCACCTTTTTTGTCTGCCAATAACATTATTCTTTCTTTATGCAGAAATCTCCTTTGATTTGTCTCACAAGTGAGATTTCTGAAACTGGTTCCACCTCCAAGGATAACGACTCTCAGGAGCAGAGTGATCAAACATCGAAAGTGAAAGGGGGATCTTCTTCTATGTACTCAACAATTAAGGTAGCTATATTCTTTTCTCAAAACCTGATTGGTTGTGTTAGTTATGAACATCGTTTGAAAATTTTAAATTTAAATGGCCTCTAAAAGTGATATTAATTCTCACTCTTTTTCTCTGCATACCTTATTTCTTTGAAAAATGAAAGCTTGTAATTATTTCATTTATTTATATATAAAAATTTAAATCTAAGTGAACATTTATAGCTTTTCGGTAAATGATATGTTACGTAAAAATAAATTAGTATTTCTATATGAATAAATAATGGATAAGATTTGTTTTCTGCTGGGCTACTAGATGTAGTGAGCTAGGGGTATTAGGTTATTATTTTTTGTATTATTAAGTTAGGTTTAAGTATGGGAATCTTCCTTTCAGGCGATACTGTCAAGAATTGTACTTTTTTTTACTTGATGACAACTATTTGTTTAAATTGGAGGCTCAGTTATTTTTTAGTTATATCTATTTATTGGTTTTCTGTTGGTGATGTTTTCCTCTTTTATTATCTTCAAATGCTGTAGTATGCAGCAGCAGATAAAAAGCGTGCACGCACCTGCACAGTTATATTTGGTGAACACTAACAAATTCTATTGTTTTATGTGTAAATCAGAATGTTGTGGACCGAAAAGAACTCGGGGAAATATGCATAAAGGAGGATACCAAATGTAATTCTGAGGATGGGAAGATTTCTAAGCGGTTGTCACCTAGGGGCCTCTGGGATTATCCTAACAGATTATCTGAAGAGATGGTGAGGTGCATGACAAATATTTTCGTGTCTCTGGCAGATTCTACCACATCATCTGACTCATCTGCATTGGAGCACCACTCCTCATTTTCTCCACGCGGCCATCTATCTAATTTGTCACTTTCGTCACTATCTGAACGCTCAGTGGTCTCCTCTGGGGTCCAGAGCCCTCAAGTTGATTTACAGTGTAGTTCTGAACTGGTGGCTGGGGATGATGTATGTGATCCATACAGGGTCCGTGAAAAATTAAGTTGGGTTGATATTGGAAACTATGGATCTGTAATTGAGGTTTCATGGATGTCAGTTAAAAAGAAGCAGCTTGATTATGCTGCAGGGGAACTACGAACATTCAGGTATGATGAGTAGGAGAGCCATTCTCCTGTTGGTTACAAGCATAGGAAGGATAGAACTTTGACCCCCATCTCGCATTTGATCTGGGGCGGGCTATTAGCTCATTTACAAAGACAGGCATAGTACATTTTCTAAGAATTTACTGTTTTATTTATCATAACTTCAGCCATAAAGAAGCACTTTATTTTTTTTCGTAGTTGGAGGCTACAAAAGAACTTCCACAAGAAGTTATTCCACTTGCTTTTTTTTTTTTTAAATAAATTTTTTTATCCAAGAACCTTAAATTTTTGGGATGTTGAGCCATTAATTAATTGCCAAATAGCATTAGTTTCAAGAAGACCAGCTTAGTTGGTGGCTATGAATTAGTGTCATATGAGAAGTTCCTTGTTTGATTTGCCTGATATCTAAACTCAAGCCTGAAAAAAATAATACCACAGTCTGTGTTTGAAATATGAAACATCTTAGTCACTACTTATTTTAATTAAGAACACATTTTAAAAAAAGGTTTCAGGGCATTGTTATTTTAAATAAGAAGAAATTATGTTTAATGCGTGGCTTGATATGATGTTCCTATCTAATATCTATTGAAGGATTTTTTGAAAAGTTTCTTTATATTTGAGAAAAAGATGAATTTAAAAAATCCTCTCAAAAGAGAGAATTAGTAAAAATCCCTTAAAGCACATGTTTTGCATTTGTGCTGTTGTGCATATCTCTATGGTTTTGTGGCATGCTTTTGAATTAGATTGTATTAAGCTTCAGTTTATAATGACGTTCCACTTGCTGTGTATCAGAGAAAGTAGACACACCTTTGAAACAATTTCGGAAATTGTTCTCCATGTTTCTACAGGTTCCTTGTCGAGCAACTGGCAAAAGTAAATCCTATCCACTTGAGCTTCAATGAAAAGCTGGCTTTCTGGATCAACTTGTACAATGCATTGATCATGCATGTGGGTTTCTATATTTTATGCCGTATTTGTTGCATTCTGCAGTTTATTAGAGTCCCATAATACTTACTGTTATATTTGTTACATATAAAACTTACTGTTGTATTGGTCAGGCTTACTTGGCGTATGGAGTCCCAAGAAACGACCTGAAGCTTTTCTCTTTGATGCAAAAGGTTTGTTTATTGAACATTTAGTTTCTTTTCACCCTTTTGCAGCTCACGTTGAAAGATTTTAGACAATTTCCCAATAATTTTCTTTAAAAAGGGACCGAGCATGGTTTAGAACCGTGGAGTGCATATATATATATATATATCATTGCTCCTGAGTCTTTTCCCTTTTGTTTCAGGCAGCATACACTGTTGGAGGGCATTCATTGAGTGCAGCTGCTATTGAGTATGTACTCCTGAAGATGAAACCACCAGTTCATAGACCACAAATTGTATGGGCTCACTGTTCTGCTATTGCACTGTGCTGTCCTTTGGTTTCTTCTGTTGATTTAGCCTCACCATAAATTTTGGAATTTTGTTAGGCTTTGCTTCTTGCCCTTCACAAGCTCAAGATTACAGAAGAGCAACGGAAGTTTGCAATTGATGCAAATGAACCGCTAGTGGCTTTTGCTCTGAGCTGTGGAATGTTCTCCTCACCTGCGGTAAGTTATTGGGGTTCACGCACTAATTGGATAATTTTATACCATTTTTCTCTGTTGGTTGTACTTTGTTACCTGTTAGGCTCTGTGTTGATTTATTTTAGAAATGCAGGTTAGAATCTACACCGCCGAGAATGTGAGAGATCAGCTTCAAGAAGCTCAGCGTGACTTTATCAGGGCCTCTGTTGGGGTAAGTATAAAGGGGAAGTTGTTGGTGCCGAAAATGTTGCACTGCTTTGCCAGGAACTCTGTTGATGATGCCAAGTTGGCAGTGTGGATATTGCATTACCTACCACCAAATCAAGCTGCATTTGTTGAAAAATGCATATCAAAGAGGCGACAAAGCCTCCTTGTTTCTCGAAACTGTGGGATTCTACCATTTGATTCTCGCTTCCGGTACCTATTCCTTCTTGACAAGTGACAATATGAATCTTCTTGACCAGTGATTTCTGGTCATCCCCAATGTATATCAGCTTTGATTCTAGATTAGCAGCTAATTGTAAAATTAGGTATTGTCGCTTTGAGGTGCCCAACTTCCTTTTTCTGTTTGTTTTTCGGGTGGGGGAAGGAGGGCGCCTAGGGATCCCTAGTAACCAGACGTGGTACGTGGTCATTGTTGAACCCATTTCCCAAAAATGCAGCTTGACGTGAACCTGGTCCATTTAATGTGAATTGCATTTCTCCGAATATGATAAGAAGTGTTTTGGGTTCATTTTGCACCGGCAAATCCCAGTGGAGATTATTGTGTTCAGTTCTCACAAGGAATATGCAGTGAGATATTTGCCCTGGTGTGGCGGTAGTGGTCGTAGCCTGAATGTCTTAAGCAGAAAGTTTAGCTGCTGTGGGTATGGGGCATGTCCGATCCCAAGACCTTTAGTACCATATAAATGCCCCATCAACAATGAAGGCTCCACTACTAATATGTTCTGTAACTCACATGTAATTTTGGACTGTGGTGGTATCAGTCAGTCATTCAGAGAAAAGTCTTGTAAATGTACAATTTATGGTATTAACATTCTGGGCATCTGAAAAAACCTGGTTTCATAGCTGTTGATACTGAAGTCCTTTGGACCAATGGTTTAATGGTGATGCTTGTTGTTTCCATTACCCGTGATAGTATTATCTATTCGCTTAGTTGTGGTTTGAATGCCGTGAAAGAGTGAAAGAACATAAGAGCGTGTTTGGCGTATGTAGTTTTATGATATTTTCTATGTTTAAAAACTGAAAATGCGGCCGTCACATTGTTCGGCAAAAAATTTTAAATTTTAAAAACAAAAAATAATACTGTTTAAATGATATTAAATGTCATTTTTTGGAAACAACAAATGACTGTTTTCTCCTTTTGTTTTATATTTTCTCCTCTCCTTTACTCTTCTCTCGGTGCCGTGCTGCTGCAATTTCCTTCCCCTCCTCTCCTGGGCGTCGCTGCTGCTGCGTGACCCTCGCCCCTGTTGCATCACCACGCCGTTGCACATCCCCACCCCTGTTGGTGCATCATCTCCCCCTGGTGCTGCACAATCTCCTCCACCGTTGCTCGATCCCCCCTTCCCCTGCCCCACTACACGACCTCCTCCTGCTGCGATGGCCAGCAACCCCTGCGTCGCCTAGATCTGCTCCCTTGCGACACTCGGCAACCTCTCCGATGACATCCAGCGAGCCCCCGATGAGTGGCGACTCCTCTTGCAACAGTCGGCACCCTCCCCCCGCGATCTATTCGCTGCATGCCAGCGATTCCCCTGCACAAGTCAATATAGTTTTTAAAAATCAGATTAAAATTATTGCCAAACAAATATTTTAACTTTTTAATTCTTACAAAAACAATTTTTGAATGTAGTTTTTAAATATAATTTAAAAAAACAGAAAATTGAGTTTCACACCAAACATAACCTAATCCTTTTATGTTGTTTTATGTTATGTTTGCTTGGTGTTTCCACCACTCTTGCTGTTGCGTCACTATATATATGTTGCCGTTGATCCCTCCGCCGCTACTGGATGGGGAAACGTGTGGAGAGTTTCAGCTGCACGAGCTTTCTGGTACAAGATCTTGGAGCTTCAACTCAAAATTGATAACAGAAGCCTCTAGATCTGCAACTCTAATAGCATCAGGTATATTTTCTTAGCTAAAGTTATATTTAGCTTATTAAATATAACTTTATCTAAGAGTAACTCCAAGGAACTCTAATAGGGTATTTTTTATTTTGAACTTAAACATAGTTTTTCTAATTTTTTGTGTGTGAGACTGCTAAAAATTTAGCTATATTTAGCTAAAATTATTGCTATATCTAAATTTGGTTGATGATATAACTATTTTATTGGAGTATATTTTTATTTAGTTTTAATCAAATTTAGCCACAGCTCTTCCTATTAGAGTTGCTCGTAGCCGCTATTAAATGTTTATGCATTTAACTAACAACAATTTCAATTGTCATAGTAATGGCAATAGGACAGGTTATACCAGATACCCGTCCCACCAGTTCCTAATGGAACAGATTTGAGATAAGTATAATCGGGTTCGGGGCGAATTTAGAACGAATATCTTTGACCTCGATAAGGATTTGGGGCGGGTGCCCAAATCCTTATAGTGAGATATTGTACCCGCGCCGACCCGACCTTAATCCTTATAGCGAGATATTGTGGCGGTAGTGAGATATTACTATATAAAGTAATATAGTGGGTTTAACGGATACCCGTCCCGTCCTGACCCTAATGGGATGGATTTCGGGTCAACATAAATGGATTCAAAATAGAGATGACCTGTCCAAAATAGAGATGACATGCTAAATTTAACCAAAATATAATTAAAAATATTAGTATTATAAAATTTAGCTATTTTTTTTTACAATTTCGTTCAACAATTTTTTAATTATTTTAATAAAATATCAATTTATTTTACATCCGAGGGGAAGAAGGCGGTGGATGGTAGATTCGGCGGAGATGTGCTCGGTGGTGGCGTGGCTGCGTCGGGCGGGGATGGGGAGCTGCTAGATCTGGCGGTGGCTGCTAGGGTGGCATTGTCAGCATGGTGAGGCTTGGACCGCCAGAGAAGGGGAGGGACCAGCTGAGGCTCTGTTCAGACTATCAGGGAAAGAAGGAGAATGGGGCGATCGGCGCCCTCTGTCGCTGCTTTACCTTGTGGGAGATTGGGAGAAAGGAAAACGATAGGGAGAGAGATGTTGAAAAGTAAATTAATAATAATAATAATAATAATAATAGTTAGTTAGCTCTTGGTTAATTTAATTATTTAAATTAAATTTCTTAATGTACTCTTAGAATATTTTCTTTCTGATGTTGTGTTTGACATAAAAAGTAAATTGAGATTTCAGAAAATAATTTGATAGTATTAACTAAAATTATAATTTTTTATTATAATTAAATATAATTTATGTTATATTAAAAAATAATTTTATAAATTTTAAATTAAATTTAACTTTATCGACTTTAATTAACTATTGAAAATATTCTAAGAAAAGATAATAAGTGTCCAGGCAAGAGATACCACAGAGACCACAGCAGCGGCCACGCATCCCCTTCCTCCTATAGTCCTTTTCAACGGCCTCTATCCCAAGCCAGTGGTCCTTTTTCCTTTGCGTCAATACCATGATAGCCATAACTCCATCTTGCCCATTCGGCTGACTATTGGTATTTTAATTTTTTAAAAAATAATATTTTAAAAATAATCATAAACTTATTTTATAAATATTTTTTTAAGGTTAACTTTTTCTGCTTACAAAAATGTTATTTAAAAGAGTCTACATACAAATTTAAAATATATAAATTTAAAAAAGGAGTGGTTTGGTATGTCCTTGCCGTTACTCTCCGTCCTCTGGTATGCGGTACATCTGTGAGCTGGGAAACTTTGACATATAGCTCTCCTATGCAGCCAAAAAAAAAGAGGCCATTGACACAAGAGTCTTTTAAGCTTTAATAGAAGCTACACCTTGACACTGCACGCGCTTTTAGAGGCCAATACACGAGGATAGAGAGACCCAACATCTTTGTGAGTAGATAAAAAGAGAGAAAAGAAAGAAAAATTTATCATATGTACTTTGTCATTGTTAGGATTTTCTTTGCTATCAACAAAGGTAATTTGTTGTTTTACGTGAAAATACTTGTTTTGAACGCTAAGGATTTTTTGATGTCTAGAGTAAAAGGCCTCATGAGATTTGAGAATATTGTTCTAAGATGACTTGCTGTTGGTAAATTTGTCATTCACTATTTTAGTTGGATAATATTATCTAAGAGTCCATAAATTGATCAATAATCTTATATTTCTCTTGTAAATTGTCTCTATAAGCTTCTTAGTTTGGCCCTTAAGTTATTCAAATAATATGTGAAACTTGTCGCACACTTTGGCTGTCTGTCGAGGAAGTGTTCTTCAAAAAATATTTTGATTAATGATTCGAGTTTTAGCATCCCATTGTCCCCAATCATTGTGGGAGTGGGAAACGCCTTGAGCAAAATATGAGGTGATCATGGATGATCAAGGTTTTAAACCTTGGCTTCCATTATATTCCTCAAATTGCTCACATGTGTATTTTGGTGGTTATCCAACAGTATACATTATGCATTGAATAACATTGTTGTTGGCATTATTATTGTTGGTGGTAGCAGTATTGTTGGTCACGTATATTTTGGGAGTGTGCTGATTTATTCCTCGCGTATGTTGAAAGGTCCTGAGGAGGATCTAGATTTTTTTTTTGGAGAGAGAGAAGATTTTATTTAAAATCTTTGGAGTTAAACAAACACAAATGATTCTTTGATTGCAATATCAATTCACACATAATTAAGAATTGCACAAATTTTAGCACTATTAATTCACAAGAGATTATCTATTAACAGTCCAAACACTTCTGAAAATTAAAACAACAAATACAGAGGGTAGGAAGCTATTACAATATCAAGGCACATAAAAAGTGAAGGTGTTCAGTGTTAAGGTCTATGTAAGTTTTTTGTTTTCCTCCTCTATCTGCTGTAATACATTTTTACTGTATGTGTGTGTAGAATAATACAATATACATTTGAATTGAAGTTTGAAGAGTAAATTATTTACAAATTTAAAAATCAGAGGCCATCATCATTGTCTCCGATCAAATTACATATATCAGTACACTCGACCAAGCTGCAAGTGCAAGCGATAGAGGTTATATAGGATGAATTTTTACCACTTAGTGTAATTTTATTTTATTTTTGCAAAAAGAAAAGCAGAAAAGGAAAAGAGCCCAAAAAAAAAAAAAGATTCAATTCCTGGGTTATATAGATTTAATTAACCTCCTCTAGCCTTCTGCCTTCATTGAATTTTGATTTAAATTGAAGATAAAATATAGAATGATGATAGCTAGTGATGACAAACATCACTAGCTAATCTGCGATGCATAAAACTAAACAGAAGTTACCAGTATTGGCGGCTTCGAAACCCTTGCTTGAAAACCACTAGAGGCCTACACAGAAATTGAGGAAAACAATGTTTCAGCATTAATATATATATATATATATATAATATAGACCTCAACCACATGCAATACCTCCTGACGTTGAAGGGGCCTTCACCATTGCTGCCGCGGATGCAAGTTGTGACGCACTTGACGGTGCAGGACTCGGCCTTGTTAGACCTCGGACGCTGGATCCGAATCCTAGGACTGCGAGGTTCCTTAATACTACTCTTGTTCCGGCAGTCCTCGTCGGGTGCGCAGCCGCCCCATAGCAGCTGCGGAATGTTGGAAAGAGTTTCCGATGAGTGTGACGGCGGAGGCGGGTTCCTCTTCCCGTCAACTACAGCGCCGCCCGCTGCGGATATGACCATCGCAGCCGCTGCTGCAGCCGCCGCTGAGAACAGGGCTTTGCTCATTCGTAATGTATGTACTCAAATTCGGATAAGACGGAGCGTTCTTTCGTTTAGGTTGAGTAAAGTGAGACGGTTGGAACTGCGGTGACCACGCGTAGGATCACTGCTCATGATTTGCCTCGGAACACGCGCTACTTGCCCGAATAGTTTTTTTTTATTATTATTATTTAAGATACTTGCGCAATTTATCTACCTTAATATTACATTAGAGCAACTCCAAGAGATTTTTTATTATCTACAAATAGAGAGTTAAAATGCAAAAAATAAGTTCCAACAAACTCTTTATTTAACTCTTTACATGTAGAAAAAGCTATAGTGACTCTTCATTTTTAAAGAGTCACTATTCATTCTTCACATATTATTTTAATATTTGTTATTTTCTCTTTCCTCTCTTCTCTCTCCAAATGAAAGTTTATTATATTAAAAATATAATAAAATTTATTTTTTTAATACAAATAAAGTTGAAATGAAGAGTGTTGTTGGAGTTAGAAGAAAAAAACACTCTTCACAAATAAAAAATTCTCTACATGTGAAGATAAAATACATATTATTGTTGGAGATGCTCTTACTCTCTAATCCTCTGTTTGGCAGCCATTGAAAATATGTGGAAAACTGAAAGCGCAAGGAAAAGCTACGGATTTTTTTTTCCGTGGTTGGTTAGTAGAGAAAAGACACAGTAGGTGTGAAAAACAGTATCCACAACGCAACGGATAGATTTTTCTTTTCATGAAAATGGTGAAATTATGTATGGAAAACTTTTTGCATCTTGCTTTTCCAAACTAATTCACCCCTTTCTTTATCTCTCCAAATGCCGCCCACCTAACAATGAGGATAAAATTGGTATTCTAATTTTTATACTTTCCATCACAATAACTTTAAATAATTTTTTCATCTCTTTTCTCTCCCTTCCAAACAACCTTCGTGGAAAAGTAGTTTTATCACTTTATGCTCATTTTCTTTCCTCAGCTTTTTTTCCCACCTCTTTTTCACCCTAATTTTTTCTACTCATTTTCCATACCTTACCAAACACAGGTAACGATTTTTTGTTCCACTGGAGTGGGCGGAGACGGGGCAATCTTGCTCCAGTAACTCATGGGACTTGGATTCGCTGGTGAGCACCGTTAGCTCACCACCGTAGTGAGCTGACTTATTTCGGGCTTTGTCGATATTTGTTTCAAAAATCAACCGTTAGATTGAATATTCATGTAATATATATCATGTTTGTAAAATTTAAAGGTGATCTAACGGTTAATTTTTGTGCAAATTCAATTAGAAAAAATCTGAAGATAAATAAATAAATTTTAATTTATTAAAATTCAAATTTTTTCTAATTGAATTTACACAAAAATTAACCGTTAGATCGCCTTTAAATTTTACAAGCATGATATATATTACATGAATATTCAATCTAACGGTTGAATTTTAAAACAATTATCGACAAAGCCCGAAATAAGTCAGCTCACCACAATGGTGAGCTGACAGTGCTCACCAGCGAATCCAAGTCCATGCCTGTTTAATTGCTAAATCATTCAGAATAACTCAATTTTATTATTTATATTTATATAAATGATATAAATAATAATAATTATAATTATTAATATTAATAAAGAGTATATATTTTATTTTAAAAATAAAAGTAATTATAAAGTATATATATGTATTATAATAAAATTTTAATATTTTGATATAAAATATAAATTAATTAAATTTAAATTTAGTTTAAAATTTATTAATAAGTTGATTTATGATTAGGTGATTCAATTAAATATTATTTAATTGAAAATGTATTAACATTTAAACTAATAATATCATTTACCTATTTTATTACTTTTAATTCAAATATGAAATACATATTATCAAATGTCAAAAAACTCAAAACTCACTCTTACCGTGAATGACTCATATCACACATAAAATAAAATATGGATACTAGTAATTTTATAGAAATGATGATATCAACTAATATGTTGAACCAGATGCAAAGGACAAAAAAGAAAAAAGAGAGAAAGGTACATTAATATTGGACGTATATAGCATAAATACTTGAAAGTCAAAATATTATCCAAAATTATGAGGAGCTAAAAAGAGTGAAAATGTTTGTTTGAAGAAAACTTACACAAGGAGGATGAAACAAACGCCAATCGAGGGGTAGTTTAGACCAATCACTCAAAGAGAAGAGTAGTTCTTGTTGCCGTCACTTTTTCTAGAAGCTGATGACTTGCTGTCACACTAGGGTTTTCTCTCCAACATATTTGCATGGGGATGACAAATGAAAGAGGGTGGGGCTCAATCTGTGCAGCGAGGAAGTGGTCACACTATTGTCAATGTTAAATCTAGAGAGAGAGAGAAAGAGAGAGAGATTGGTGGTATATTAAGGATGTGTAAGGGATCATTCCTACAAGCATTTATAGAAATTGTTGCCTAAGTTAAAGAAAATCTTATAGTGGTGGGATGATGATGGCCATGCTATAAAATAATGCACACAATAAATGGATTATATTTGACTAGCTATGAACTCACTTCATTCTTATGGAGTAATTGATACAATTTAGTGACCTCACAATTTGTTTTGAGCTATTTAGTTTTGTTTCAATTCCTAGTTAAAGCTTACCATCTGCCCATGTAATTTGATTATTGTGTAATTAATCACAATTCAATATATGCAATTTTTATTTAATCAACTTTATTACAAAGAGACCAGGTAGTACTATGTATTTTTAGTTCTAAGTATTGGAAAGTTGTCCCACATTAAAAGAATTGGGGAAGGCCAAGGGGGCTAATAAAGTAGAGCAGGTCTGGAAATGTTACAACGAATTTTAAAGTCGTCCGGGTCGATGTGGCGAGCCTAAAACGGATAATATTGTAATACGTAAGTAGGCCTGCGTCTTGGCCCGATCATAACAAGTGTTATCCAGGGCCGGCCCTGTAAAGACTCGTATTTGGGTAGTTTTGAGAGATAGTCATTCTATGGGAATGTAACTATCTGGACGGTAGTGTAGCCGTCGATGTGAGCATTTTGACTGTACTTGGGCCCGATTCCGAGTCGGGGCCCCGTTTGACCCGATTGTTGACTTTTCGGGGTCTATTGGTTGACTTTGCGTTTGAGCGATCATTTGGGTGTACTAATATCCTGTAGTATTGTGCTCGTCATTTCGAGCGTTTTGACCGTAGTTTGACTCAATTTGGAGTTCGGGACCTTGGAGGTTAATTATTGACTGGGTCAATGGTTGACTAGGTCAGTTGACTGGCAAAAATATAAATAGGGGAAAGAGAGCTTCCACGTTACGTTTGAGCATTTCTGAATTTGCGTTGGAGAGTTTAGAGAGAGAAAGAGAGAAGGAAGCTTGGAGGCCTTGGCGATTTGGGGCGTTTTGAGCTCGTTCGAACATCAAGAATCATTCCAAGTAGGTGTTCCATTGATTCTTCACCCTTTTCTTGCTGTTTTTTTGGATTAACATGTAAGAATTTGATGAAATCATGCAAATTCGTGTTGAACCCTAGAATTTGGGGAAAAACCAATTTTGGGTTGAATCTTGTATTTAAATGCGTTTCGAGGGGTAAGACGTGATTTAAAACCTAATATATAGTATTAGGTATGAGTTTTGTGAGATTCCGGGTTGAATCCAGACAGAAACAAGTGAAAAACGATGATGAACAAGAATCGTCGTGAATCAGGTAGAAAACGACCGATGAGATCGACTGGAAATTGAGAATTTCGAATGTGCAGTTTCGAAGGTTCGAAGGTTCGAAGGTAGGTTCGATGTAGTGTAATTTCGAGTGTCGAATGTGAAATTTTCGAGTGTCGTTTCGAAGGTTCGAAGGTACTTCGAAGGGAGTTTCGAAGGCAGTTCATGGGTACTTCGAAGGTAGTTTTCGAAGGTAGTTCGAGTGTAGGTTCGAGAGTCGAAGGCAGTCCGAAAAGAGATTCGAAAATACAGATTCGAAATGCAGATTCGAAAATGTAGTTTCACTGGCAGATTCGAAATACAGTTTGACTGGACTGGACCTATTTACATTGCAACCTATACAAGTATTTACTTAAGTTACAATGTAAATAACGAAATACCCCCCATTTGGATTCAAAGAAAAATACTAGAAAAATTAATTCCCACTATTTCAAAATGTGAAAATTGGGTTTTAGTGTAAAATTTCGGAAAAACCCAAAAGTTCGTAGTGGTGAATTTTTGGAAAGTGGGGTTAGACGTCTCGAAAAAATCCCCAAAAATCAGATTATCTTATTTATGCTATGGGAACCCAATGCCTGGGACTTTTGATTTCAAGAAAATAGTCTGCTATGGGTACTTCCTTCATAAATCAAGGATTGAGGATTTACTTGTGAAGACCGCTACGCTTCAAAGGAAATGTTGAGAATGACATGCCATACTAATGTTAGTATGTTGGTGTGAGGTATTGGGGCATGGACTCCGTGACTTGTTTGGGTTCTCACCGTGATGCACCGATGGTGCTATGTGGTTGATGTGGCGGCATATGCACCGATGGCAGGCCTGTGTGGCGACGTGGCCGGGCATATTGCGCCGTGGACAAAGCTAAGGCCTGAGTTGAGCCGTTGAGCTCGTGGAGCTAGGGCCGAGTGCCCTGAGTGGGATCCCATGGAGGATCGTGGACAAGTTGTCCTGATGTTTGTTGCGGTCGAGTCCTGATGATTGTGCACACTACACGGTGCACGAGTACACTAAGCATATAGTATAGACTTATATGTGTTGCATGATGTGGAGTGTTGGGGTCACCTACGGAGCTTGTCGCTCACCCCTACTTGTTGTTTACCTTTTTCAGGTGTGACCCGAGACTAGTGGAGGACTTTCTTCCAGGAGGACGCCCACTACTCGATGTATGATACGATTATATTCTCGTATTGTTTTATGTGATATCCCGGACATGGGTCCGTGGACAGTTGTATTTGCATACTATATGATGTGATGTCTGTATGACTGTTTGACTCTTTGTATGCATGATGGTATATGGGAAAGTACAGGATTACCCTTGGTGTATGACTGTACAGGGTTGCATATTTGAGACAGCACCCGCGGTGTAGTCTCTATTGGTGCTAGTCACCAACCCCTTGACCTTTCGGGTGCGGGCAAGGGGAAGTCATGTACCCGGTTCCGGGTTCCCTGGAATTCGGGGGCGTGACAGGCCCCGAGATTTAGAGGGCCCAATGTGAGTATTAAGTTGGGGGCCCTTATCGTCAGATGGTCGGAGTCACCGAATTAGACGGATCGCCGGTCGCTGGAGGCTTGAATCGAGACAGGGACGGTCGTTGAAGGCCTAGAAGTCATGGATCGCCATTGCTAGAGCAGCAGGCTAGTTGCACTGCGACAGGACTATGAGAGCTGGGAGGGAGGATTTACGAGCCTACAACAGGGCAATGGGCAAGAGGGCAACTTCGTGAAGCATGTTTCCGGTATTGAAAATTGGCTGGAGCGTGATGGAGATGGAGGTGTTCATGTCGTGTTAGGCATAGAGGCTGAAGCATAGGCTACATTAGAGGAAAATGAATGTTGTGTGTGTTAGCTGTCGAGTTATGTCAATAAATATAAAATAGGGTCTGATCAGCTAGGAACGCTAAATTTGATATATTAAAATATACTTGCGACATCAAATTCTAATTTAATTAAGAAAAACATAATTTATAAAGTACATAATTTTCAGCTAATCATTCAAAAATAAGAATCTCAAATTATTATTAACCAATCATTCATAATTCAATTTCTACAATAATAAATTAAAAATTATAACTAGACAAGCAGATGAATTAATTGCATTTTGTAAATTAAAAATACAATAAATTGTGTATTTGGCATGCTCGTCATATAATTAATTTAACAATTACACCAATTTTTTGGCATGATTTAGTATATATATAATTAATTTAGGGCCCTAATTTTTTTAACTATTTTGGGGGCCCCAAGGCACAGACATCCCTTACTTAGCCTTGGGGCCGGCCCTGGTGGTATTAGAGCCTGATTCTCTCTATTAGATATTCCATTATATTGAAAGTCTTATCATCGGTGTCGAACCGGTATGATCCAAATTAATGGGAGAGAGTGTTGGAAGTTGTCACACATTGAAAGAATTAGAGAAAACCAAATCAGTATAATAAGCCTGAAAATGTCACAACACATTTTAAAATTGTTCGGGCCAATATGATAAGTCTAGAGCGAACAATATTGTAACGCGGCAGACATAGCCTGATAAGCTAGGTAAAATTAATTGCTCTGGAATTATTTCTTATAATCAATTTCTTATATTTTCTCAATGGTATGGCAACAAACAAATAATCAATATCTTGATTTCAATTTTCCAGGTAGCTAGTAATCTAGTAAAATTTAGTACTCAATACGTTATTCCCTGTGGATCGATATTCGCATCTTAAAGATACACTATATTACTAACACGTTTCTATGCCCTTGCAGATATTTAATTCGATAAAAATAAAATCGTGAACACTATTGGAAAGTAAGCCGCAGACCTAATATGAATCAATAATGTAAAATGTCACGTCACAGAACAGAAGCTACTAGCTTTATTTTCATAAGTAATAGTCTAGAAAATAAGTTGTAAGCATTTTATAAATGACTCTACTAATCCATTTTGTATATCAACATGTGCCGCTTATTGTTTAATCAAAATCTCAATTGACATACAATATTCATGGAATAATGTTTTTGGTAAAATAATATGAGCTCTTTTAGAGCCTTTAATAATATTTCATGCACCAGATATATATTATATTAATATTACTTTATGATAATTTCAACATCAAAAAATATTTTTATCTTAATATTTTTCTTAACTGTATTTTTGTAAGTTTTGGTTGTTTTTTTAAAATCACACTCACGATATTGTTGTTGTATGAGGACATTTTAGGCATGGAACATGAAGATTTTCCCAGCATATCTTCAACCGTTATCTTTTTCCACACACAATATGTATCAATTTGAAAGATATTATAAACAATTCATAATTGTATTCACTTTAACTTTTCAAATCTTGCATACAGAGGCATCCACTGGGAGGACTATAATCAAATGCTTCAGTTAATTTTTTTCCAGAGGAAATGGATCTTTTTTATGAGATATTCACTTCAGCCTATCATGAAGTGTTTTTTCATGATGGTGCATGGATTCATTATTTTCTTCTTTGAAGGTGAATATTAACATTAAGCACCCATGACAATAATTATTTCCAAACATGCAAAGCCTAGCAAAGTTAATTTTTGTAATGTTGGTCATTTGAATAACCATATAATAATAATACAAATACAATTAGTTTTAAAGAATATAAAATAATATTAATACAAGTTATGTGTTTCCCATAAAAAAAATACGTATTAATTAAACATATATTCTTCAAAATATGTGCGACTTCGTGGACAATTTATATTTCACTATTATTCCTTTAAGAGTAACATATTAATATTCTTCTAGAATATTAAAAATCATAATTTATGGTTCATGCTCTTTGAGAGAAAATATTATTCTTCTAGAATAGTGATTTATTTTAGTTCTTAAATGTTCTTTATTTTCAAAAATAATAATTATAAAGTTGTGCTGCTTCAAAGCAATAACATGACAAAACTTAATTTTATATGTAAACAATTTAATAAAAAAATTAATATATCACCGACAAATTAAGAGGAAAAAAAAACAAGATTAGATTTTTTTCCTTTTTCTTTCTTCAACGTCTTCTCTCCCCTGGAGAACAAGGAACAAATCCAGTTAAGCTATTGGTGTGTGGTGGAATAGCAGTGGCCAATGTCAATAGTAGGCATTATGTAGGTGTTTACATAATGCATACTGTTGGAAAGAAGACAATTTTTTTTTTTTGCTTTTTCTCAACTATACCAAAGGCAAAGATTGCCCTTTCTCGCATCTGTTGGAAAGTGTTGATAATGTATTATAAAATAGATAAAAGTGAAAAAGAAAGTTTGATAACATAGCACCTGTTTTATTTTTCAAGTGAGCTTAGATTAATTTACATCACTCATAAACACTACAAAATTCATCAAGCCCATCGTTTTAAAAAATAATCATGTTTTCAAAAATAATACACCCAAACCAAACAGACTTATAATTTATGTGAATTATATTGATGAGCACACAATAGATACATAGTTTATAAATTTTAAACCTACACGATTGTTATTGAATTGTAAAAGCATAATATTTTTTTACAATAAATACATAAACTATATTTGACATAACTTTCTTTTTGCAATAAAATCATTTTTAATAAATTTTTATCATTCATAAATATTTTAAATTTATCAAACTCATTATTTTTAAAAATAATTTCATTCTTAAAAATAATATCTTACCAATCACCATCATAATATCATTAATTTATTTATTATTAGATTTGTTTTTTTGTTAACCTAAAACTACTTCAATTTCACGAACAAAATTGGAAATTGCCTCCAACTTTTGCAAAACAAAACAACACAAAAAAATTGTATTCTTTGATTGAATAGGCTAGTCATCATCATGTGGCATATCAACCTGCCATTGTAGTTGAACTCGATGCACAGATGGTGTTCTAGACGTTGGTGGGATCACTTAAAAACCAAAAACCACAAACTCATTTGGCTACTCCTACTCCAAACAATTCTCCTCCCAGTCCCAAACAATAGAAACACAACACGAACCTAACCCTAGCAATACCCGCCATTGTGAAGGAGGTTGAAGAAAAGAAAAGAAGGCATCTTTGAGGCCGGAGAAGCTAAAAGAAAATTGTTCCTTTCTATTTTTTATTAAAAGACACCCCTGGCTAAGTGTGTATTTATTCCACGCCAAGGTCATCTCCACTTATTCTGACCCAAACGCCCACCACAAGCACCTATCTTTCCTTTACCCGTTAATTAATTACATTTTGATTACCCTACTTTCAATTGTATTTCTCTACCTGCCATGACTAGCCCAATAATACATACAACTCCACAAATGCATTTTATAGTAAATAAAAATGCTTATCACTTGCATTGCATGTAAAATTAAACATTGGTGATTTAGTCAATCCACCAAAACAAAAATCCTCTAAAATCACGAGGCTTACGTTTGGCCCGTGGACCCTTCCTCTTCAGCCTTCTTCCGCATCTTGTATTGCAGAGTAGCAGGAGCACAGTCCACGGGAGTTTCCCCTAAAAACAAAACAGCAGTAAATTAATTTTATTGATTGTCACCAAAATTAAATACCATGTTACTGGCTAATGCTACTGCTTCTGCCAGCGGCAGAGCCAACAAACAGTCAACCCTTGACCCAGATATAAGCATAATTACAGCTTGCTGCTTCTTCTTTTTGTGCATAAAATCCGAAAACACAACTGGTAACCAATGAGTTGATTACAGCTTGCTTTTTAATTTTAAGATGGAAACTTCAGTATGGCTGTGCGAATGACTAATTACCTTGCACATTCTTGCAGTCCAGACTAGCACCACTGTCCATGAGCACAAAAGCAATCTCAGTTTTATTGAACAGAGCGGCCTACAGAAATTGGACAGTCATTAGGATGGGACCTTTACTTGAAGCAAATAAGATGGAAATTGGATGCGCCTGGCAGCAGTTCCCAAAAATTTTATTCAAAGGGGGAACTAGTATTATTATGATTGTAGATACCAAAACTTACTTTCCATAAAGTTAACTTTATTATAAGTTGTTTGCTATATTGAAGAAGCCATAGCATGCGGCCCATAGACAATATCTTAGAGGGGACTACATAAGAACGCTGTATCGTGTGCGTGCGTGTGTGTATGAGAGAGAGGGAGAGTGTGTGCGTGTGTGTGTGTATGAGAGAGAGGGAGAGTGTGTAGGATAACCACACACAAACCCCGAGAGAGAGGGAGAGGGAGAGTGTGTGCGTGTGCGTGTGTGAGAGAGACAGAGAGTGTACCAGATGTAACAATGATAGTCCCTGTTTATCACAATAATTTGCATCCACACCCTAAAAAAGTGATAATTTCAATTTTTTATCAATAACAGTGAAGCATTTAAACGGCTAAAACAATGAATAAATACCTTCCTAAGAAGTTCCTTGACTGCAGCTGTATCGCTGTTCTTTATAGCTTCTCTTAACCCCTATAGGGCAGGCCATACAGTCACCATCCAAACACAAGCACAGATAATTTTTTTCATAAATAAACATCTGAAAGATCATTTTGACTTTCTCTTTAACTTTTCATTAAAATGGGTTGTCTTTCGAACATAATACCTCCCCATTAACTTCATATTCCATCTGAGAACCATCTGAATTATTATTTGTCACTCGACCAAGACTGAATAACGAACTGCATGATTTGCAGAAATCAGTAGGGTGGAAAATTTTAAACAAAGCTATCTTCCCAGAGTCCAAAAAATATTTTAATAATAATTAAAGGATACCAGTGAATGAAGCACTATAAATTTTACATGGGTGCACAGAACCTGAAACCTACAGCCTATTAAAAGATTGCTTCCAGGCTTAGAATATTTTGAAGCCTTATCGCACTTTGATTGAAGAAGCTGTAAGAATTGAGCCATCGTGGGAAGATGGACGTGCTCGTATATAAAGAAATGAACTTGAAAACCAAATTATTTATAAAAAAAAGAAAGTTATGTTTCACAACTAAGCTCATGATAAATAATATATGGATTGCAATGTTATAACTTATAACCTAACTAATGCATACTAAATAGCATTATGATCATAGTACTTGTTCATATCACAGAAAGAAATTGTGTACATCCCAAATGTGAAGTAATCCATGTAACATTAGATGGACCAAATAAAAACCAAAAGACTTGACATACCTATTATGCTTGATGTTTGATGCGGATGCTCGATTTTTTGGACTTGTATCTTTCCTCTTTGGTTTTGTGCTCAAATTAGCAGTAGAGATAGGCCTACTAATCGTCTGATAAAATAATTAATTATGATCAAAAGCCAATGGAATAGGAGCATTATGAAGTGAAGCACTATAACTACCTGTGACGCTGCAACATCTTTGGATGGCTCTGGTGGTACACAAATGCATAAAGGCATCCCACACTTGCACTCTAACACAGGGTGGTGTTGCTCCACAGTTAAATCAGTTTTCATATCAGGATGTGCAGTAATGTCCAATCTCGAAACCTTATCAGTAGCCACATCAATTCTATCTTCAAAAGTTTGACCATCACCATTCCCATTAGCTGCATCTATAGAAGCCTGTTGATCAACCTTTCGGCCACTTCACCAAAAACAATCATCACAGCAGATAATTACATAATTTTCACGCCACATAATGATATGTTTCTTCAAATAAAGAAAAGGAAACAGAGACAAAGACTCCTTCAAGTCTCAAAACAGACAAAAGTTCATGCCTCTGCAACAAATGTAATTGAATGTAGCAACCCTATATCACATACCAGAAAAATAGAATGTAAGACTGCTCCAAATAAATAAAGGGAATGAAAACAATTTTCAAAATCTAGTCAATCCATTCAATATGCCATTCCATCTCTCTGCTCATAACTTTTGCCTCACTTCATCATCGTGGTTATTTTCATCAGATTTGAACAAAATAAACACAAAACTGCATGCACTATGGCTTCCTTATGTTTCCCACCCAAGTAAGGCATATGATACAGAAGGAAGGAGACCAAATGGTGAACCCTAACATCCCAAATTATACGAGCAAGTCATTTGGGCTTATTCAATCTGGTTGGGTTTGTCAGTTTACTAAATGGCCCTATGCAAGATAAAGCTTATCTCTCCCAAAAATAAACTAAAGGGTGAAGAAAACACTGCAAGCTGGCACATATCTTCTCACTTGAAATTTTGACAAGACTGAATGGCTTTAGATGGGTGGACCTTGACAGCTCATTTCCAGGTTTTCTAGAAGGACAAATGTAATCAATGGTCTTATATTACGGGATAAAAGAAACAAAAATGTAACGAGCAAACCGTAAGGGAGAGAGAGAGAGAAGAGACAGTTGATCACATACAAAAAAAAAATCACAAGGGACGCATAATAAAAACAGTAAGAACCCCAATCATTTGCATTATCTTGCAGGCAAGTCAGAAATTTCCCATGTCAGTTGTTTTTATGTCCTCTATAATAATATTAATGATATACATCAACATCGATCGAAAACTAAAAAGTTAAATTAGAAAAATAACAACCATATGAAACATAATTTTTCCAATAGTAGAATATTAGAGGCTTTCCTAATCTATTACAATTTTGAAATAAATACTATCTTTAATTATTCATCTTCTTCATGAGCATAATTTTTACCAACTTACCATCCTATAACAAGGCTGACAGATCTAAAATCAGTAAGACCAAATAAACCAGATTCAGTGATTTACCTAGAGGAGTTATTGAAACAATCCAAGCACACCCTAACATATGAGTGGAGACCGAATTGTGGCAAGACCTGAAATTAACAAAGAAAAAAGAAAACAAGGGAGTTATGTTTACAGAACCAGTCAAAATGTACTTTATTTGACATACAGTTTTGATGCATGAGCAAAGTATATTATAAATAGGGAGATTTGAATTGAAATAAAGAACATCCATCAAGTCCAATACCAAAAATTCAAAAAATTAAGGGCATAAGTATACAAAACCCCCCTTGAACACAGATAATTAGATTAGATAAGGTGGGTGATTAATTGTCAGATTGAATATAAATGTAAATAATTTATACACAAAACAATATATATTTATCGTACACAAACTATTGCTACTGATGCACCTACATGATATAAAGTATTTAAAGAAGAATTTAATCTATTGTCCCATAATTCAGAAAACGTTTTTTTCTTCTACTATGATGAAATACTTAATGTATTTTTACTACTATAGACATAGATTTACAGGTAGAATTCAAAATTTGAGACAAACTACGGAATTTAATAAACAGAGAAGTGAATACACAGCATCAGGTATTTATTTTTAAATATAGATTTAGGTACACTTGACAAAACAAACAATATCAAACAAAAAAAGCTGCATTCCATACCATTTGATTTGAAGAATGCTCACTGCACAATGTCCTTCCACAGCATCGACAGTGATGCTAAAAATAAAACAAGGAACAGCGAGCAAGGTAAATTCAAATACCATAGAGGAGCAGATGTGCATAACAAATAACAGAATCTGCAACAGTGAAGATGACCTAATATATTCACTTCTTTCATATTACATGTTTTACAATCATTGAAGTTAATAAATTCTAGCAATATCTGAAAGGAAAGTGCCAACATAATGTAACAAATACATTTATAGGTGATTGCAAACCATTGGACAAACAATAGTTTTTCTGGTCAATATATTTTTATCATTAAAATGAATTTTGAGGCAAGTCAAAAGCTTAATCATAAGTCAATAAGGTTTTAAAAGGAAAGGAAAGGATGATTTTGTCTAAATGAATATTGTATGCTATCCATATGATTGATTACATGCAAAATAAATAAATTATACACTCACAACCTTCAATTCTTAGTTTATGCCAATTCAATTCCCAAAACACAAAAATACTTATCTTTGTATTTTTCAGTTTATACAAAAAATTTATCTTTGTAAAAAATACATCTTCAATTCTCAGTTTATGCCAATTCGATAGGGAGCGGTCTTCTTAAGAGATCTCACTTATCTTTTTTTAGGATTTGAAAGAATGATTATTTGCTTCAGGCCGGTTAACCTTTTCTTTCATTTCTGATGTTGTTTATGACTGCTCATTTTGAGTTTTTATTTTTCGAGCATACATTGTGTGCGATCTTACTATTTTATAAAAAAAAAAAATTACTTATAAAAAAGCCCAAAACATAAAAATACTGAATTTGAAAAAATTAACTTCAGAGGAAGATGGAAAATAAACTTCAAAATATGAGATGAAAGAGAAGAGGAGGGGTGATAATAGTCTTAAAAATCTATTTTAAAAATCATGACAAACCCTCCCTCCAAATTCATGTAATCTGAATCTAGCCACAATGTAAAAAACCAAAAATAACCACCCACTTTGTTTATGTGGTGTAGATTGCTATCCAGGACCTTCTTTGTTCCCTTCATGTCACTGCCACCAAGGCACTAGTCCTCCTGTTGACTAACCACTTGAAGCTCTTCCTCAGCAAATCTGAACTCTCAGAACCACAATCATCCCACCCCATGTATAGGAATTAGGAGTGGCAATTTTGCCTTGCTCCATCCCGACCCAATTTTTCCTGCCCCGACATGCCATCGAGTCTTGCCCGACCCATTCCGACCTAGTATTTTTAAACAAAATTAAACTAAACAACCTTGTCCCGACCCGACCAAAGTGCTCGGAGGGTTTAGAATGGCCTATAAAATTTCGGGTCGGATTCAGGTCGGGCAATACCCGGATCCGACATGACCCGTTGCCATGCCTAATAAGAATTCCTCTTAGTTTCTAAAGTTCAGATATCACATATTATCTAAGCCTTTGTGCCATCAATAGTAAAGACATTTTCCAATCTTCAAAAATGTCAGTGCTTCCATTGCCTTCAAAATTTCATGAGAATCAGGGCCTTCATAGTTCTTTGGTTCATAGGACCTATTAGTTCTTCTTTTCTTTGAGCTCTATGAAAGCTCATCTTATACACCCTCATCTAAAAGAAAAGCTTTTCACATTGTTTTAAGCATCAGAGATTATTGTTGAATCCTGGAAAAACACAGTTGGCTATTTATTGGAAAAAATCGCCTGCCAATCATGGAATTATCCGTGCGCTGCTCTTCTTTTTCTTCTTTTATCTTTTTCTACAGATTTATCTTAAATTGAAAAAAATAACTACCTCACAGCCTCAACACATACATTATAGACCATGTGCAACATACCACCAGATGACAACAACAGCAACAAATTTCATCTCCTGTGATTTGCAAAGCAATAATGGCAATGACGACCTTCACTGAGAGCGTGGAAGTTGGATCTTTTCCTGCCTTGATTTGTATTCATTTTGTTCAATCTCCCCTTTCTCACAAACTTCAACACCATGTTAAAGTGTAAACTTACAAATTAGCTAAGATAGTAAGATGAAATGTATGACTCATGTTTCTTTTTGTTCTTTGATTTGAAACCTATGCTCTAAGCATATGTATTGTATTCACTTTCCTGAAGTAAATGTTTTTGAATTGATAATTGTTTATGCATGATTTGATTTTATGAATATGAATATGTTGCGATTAGAATTGAATTATGATTTATGTTTTATTTCAAAAAAATCTATTCAATTCGAGATGTTTATAATGTTTTAGTGTATTTATTTAAAAAACTAAACTAAACTAAACTCGTATTGATTAATCTAACTAGTCTCTAATCACCCATGCCTTTACGACTTTTAGAACCTTTGTTTTTCATCAGTAACCCTACCGACCAAACATTCTCTAAAAATTCAAATAATTGAATTTTCATTCAAGACCCTATTAATCATTGAAAACCCAATATCCAAAACCCCCAAATCAACATCCTTGTCATAAAAACAAATTGACTGCACAAAACTTGAAGAGCATAACATGAAAATAAAGGTCATTACTAATTGAAGACAATTGGTAAAGGGCACGCCCAACAGTAGGAGGCTTACTGAATTTAAAATGAATGACTACTCAGGGCAAATTTGGGACAGCCCTATCCTCGAGATATCCAAAGCTGTCACCTTCACTGAATCACTAGTCAGTCGCGGCCTAGGTATGTAGAGTTAGCGATTCCCATGTTGATTGGTGAAACAAAATTTAAGCCATTTGGAACAAATAAATAACTAATTAAAAAGGATTAGCGATGTTTTAACATATGCGGACGAAGAATTTTATCCCTCTCTCGTAAAAACTGAAGCTAAGAAGATGGAATAACAGATGGAAGGCGTGATCCGAGTACGATAGATGAAACACAGATATTAATGTTCTCGAGAAGCGCGCATGGATTAAAAGGGAGACAATGGATTACCCGTCGGCGGAAGGTATTGAAGCTACATTTGCAGACATCGCATCGCGCAGCTTCCTGGAAAGGCGGAGGCTCCTGCGACGACATCCTCGTCTCTGTCTCTGTCTCTCCCTAGATCTGAGTTCACCTGGACCGCCGACAAGTTATCGAACTTTTGACCCTGCACCAGCAGGTCCAGCGCTAGAACCAGATAGCGAGCCTAGATGTCACGCCCCAACGGGACGTCTCATGCTGGCACGACCTGGAAAGGCTGAATTGGCAGTAATGCTTATCGTACATGTGGCAGTGTGAATGCGTAACCAGTGCGTAATGCTCCAAAATAACCGGTGCTTATCGTACACGTGTTAACCCGGTCACCTTGACATTTGTCGAAAATTTGGCAATGAAGAAAGTATTCAGCTATTCTTATCCAAACTAATGGAAAACTAAATTCGTGAAAAAATTAGATAGACTTTGTACATGCGATGATTGTTGTTGTGATGTTTTATTTTATTATGTTGTTACAGAAGAGTATGTGATTATCCTAACACTCATGGTATAATTTTTTTGATATTTGTTACAAATTCTTTGATCTTACATGTACAAACATAAGAAATTTACATTTTTGATTTTGAGTTCCTCAAACTATAAGGACATATCACAAACAAAAAGAGTGAGCTTGGCATGTGTGGATTACTTGTGCAACCTTATATAGTATTGTCCTAATACAAAAAGAAAAAGTCTATATGCAAACTCTCTGGGCAAGCCTCCTCACGTAGACCTACCTTTCCAAATTCCATTAGCCTAGTAATTTGGTTAGGCCCCACCTATAATTTGATCAAAGTCATCAAGATACTGCCACGTCAAGTGTTTATGGAAAGGATGACGCAAACACAAGCCTATTACAAATAAAATATTCATATTATATATGCAGTAATAATTTTTTATATATGCACTATTCGCTATCCCCTCTGGATAACCTTGGAACCTAACAATGTTTTATAGAGCCTTATCATTTCACATGCATATCATTAACTAAAAGGTAGTAAAACTCACTCTTTTGCACCTTCAACCTCTAATCACTATAATCAAATAGTAAGCTCATTGTTTATCTCCCCCAAACCATGATTATTGCTATTAGAACCTTTGTGTAATGTTGTTTCACTCTATTGATTGCTATTTACTGTTATTTATAGTTTGTTATCGCTAACAAGAATCATAACTCTAAAATTCTAACTCTATATAATATTACGGGAATATGAGATTGACTTATGAAATAATAACCAATAAGGGTAACGATTTTAAGTTTTATAGTAGCTTTATGAGTACAACATACTTTTACTAAATTAAAATTTAACTTATTAGCCATAAACACTATCTCTTGTGCTTAGGGATGTAAATAAATAAAATATTTATGAATAAGCTCGCATTCAGCTCGATAAAAGATTATTTATATTTATTCATTAAGAAATAGAATCGTTCACGAACCGCTCGCGAATACTATTGTTATATTCGTGAACATATTCGCAAACAAGCGTTCACGAACAGTTCGTAAAATATCATTTGTGTTCATGAAAAATAATTGTAAATAAAAAATTAACAGTTAATTAATTATATTTTTTTTTTGGATAAGTTTACAGTATGAATTCTTTTTACAGATTTTTACAATTTTGTAATCGTGTTTGTAAACGTTTGTGGATAAGTTTGTACACATATGTTCGTGAGCGTTCATGAATAATATAGTAACATTCGTGGATATCATTAGTTTGTTTGCAGCCCTACTCGTGCTTATACCTTATAAATAATTTGTAACTTATAAAAATAAGTAAAAACTATAAAAAATTATCAAACTCTATAAAGAACAATTTGATTTATGAGCACTTTTGAGTGATTATGCGAATCTAATAAACTTAGCCAAACATATAAAATATTTGAATGCTATATTGAAACCTTGACTAGAGTTCTTTAATTTCATCCATATTTGTGAAATCAATGTTGTTCATCATCAATGTTAGTTGTTGTAAGTTGAGAATTGTTCTAGCAATACTTCAAGGATTGGGATAAATAATAAAAATGTGTAAAAGGTTCGAGTGAACACATGAAATAAATTGGATGATTATGGTACTTGACTCATTTTACTCTTTTCATAGCTAAATTAATGGAATTAAAATAATTTTAATGATTATGTTTACCTTGGTCATTTTATTCATTTTAAATTAATTGAATGTAAAGTTTAGTGGTGCAAATACTCCACAATAGGTATATTTGATTAAGGGTGTAAAATAGACCGATCCATCGCAGAACAAGCCTAAACGGATTTGCTCATTTAAGCCCACACTTTTAACGGATCAGAAATTATCTAAATATAATAAATTATTTTTTTTATTAAATATCTTTAAAACTTATACTTTTAAATCATATTTAAAAAAAATAAAATTTAATTTTAAAATTAATATATGTACACAAAACGTATGAAATAAAATAAATAATAATTTATTTTTTTAAAATAAAAATCAATCCATTGACCAGTTCATGTCCACACAAATTTGATCTGCACGAATCAAACCTAATCAAACTGATCCATTTAAGCTCCCAATTAAAATAAGTCAAAAATTTTCTAATCCAATCTACCTGATAGTCCATTTCACACCCCTATATATTTGAAGAGAATGTTTTCTATTTTTTTTAAAATATAATAACTATTTTTAATAAAAAATAAAACTAAAAATAATCAAATAATATGTTTATTTTAAAATTTCTCTAAGTTTTAAAAAAATTATATTATTCTCGAAAATAACTCAAAACATACTCTAAAATTTGATAGTCATAACATAATCCTATTCATTATACCACAAAGAGGTTCACTTTTAGGTGCGAATACTAGTTTTCTTCTGATTTCTATCTCGATTTAAACTCTCACTATCCAAACGCAGCACAATCATTCATTCTTTTCGTTGGCTAATCCACTATTAATCGGTTCGTATTAATATTTTCCTATTTGTAAGCAAACCCCATTATTTCTTTCCCCTTCTTGTGTATCCCATTTTGGGGCTTAAGCCGTGCGATTGGCCTATTCAATTTAAGGTACAGAATGGAACAAGAAAACGTCACCGAGCATCATTTTACAATCCAAACAATGCATAATTTTTGTAGTCCCACGCCGTAGAGAGGATGCCAGACCCATTAAATTTTTTTCCCCAGTTTTGGATGATTTGTTTATATGATCCTCTTGACTCAATCCCAAATGATGTACGATTACCCGCACAGCCGACCTACGTCCGTAAGGTCGCATGTGCGTTCGACTCTCCTCTCGTCATTTCATGCACTAGCGGAGATTTCTCGTGCACGAAGACCCTCATAAAACAATGGGCTCAAAAAACAACAGTTAAGTCCATGGAATATGGTCCAAACTGGATCATAATATGCCTTGTCTGCCGTTTTTATAATGCCCCCTGCGAGTGGTTCTGAGCTTTTAATACATGCTCGCTGCTGAACGAGGAAACTGCCACTAGGCACTTTGTTGCCTGCCCAAAACAGCAAACCTGTCAGTCCACAACACTATTGAAATGGAATTTTGAATATCTCAATACCAATTTTCCGTTTTTACCTATTAACCTTGATGAGTGCACATTGGTTACAAGATGCACATTCATTTGAAAATAAAATGGTGTACTGTTCACAGCGTGCATGATGAGATCAACAGGCCCAAACCCAAACATGACTTTAGTCTATAAGAACCTGACCTGGAAACCAAGCACATGGCATGGGATGCTCCAATTGCAACAGATAATACATTGTGGGGCAATGATGTATCATCGTCCATTAGAAAATTAACTTCAATGGGAAATGGCTGTATCTCTGGTAGGCCAGGAATCCCTAGTTGAGATTCCTTAGCATTCCCCCACATGTACAGCTTCCCTTTATCTGTCCACACAAACATACAACACAATGTTTAGCAGACACATGCATGTTATCTCCTACACATATCTTGACACCAACTTATCCAACTTACAATGCTAGAGTGAAGGATGACATGTTAGAAGGATGTGTTTTGCATCCTGGTGGAAACCTGTTTTTCACTAAGATATGTGCTTTTGATAGGGAATGCTGTCCCTTGCCCTTATCACACCGTAGATGCAACAAAATTTTACTAGATCAAAAAACTACTAATTTAGAAAAGATGTAAGTTCAAACCAATTCAACCCCCTTTTTAAGTAAATTAAGAAAAATAGACAATTTCAAAATGAATTAAGATATTTGGAATGGAAAACCAGAAACAGATACATAAAGGAAAACAACTTCAAAAGAAAATTCCTAGAACAAGAAATAAATTACAAATAATAATAATACGAACTGACAACCATTTTGTTTTAAGCACATGGTGAGTGGTGACTTACACATCCAACTTGTGTCTTGCATTCATCGGTGTTTCATGGAGTAAAACATCTCAACCATGCACATATAAGCTAATCACAGAAAATAAAATTCATGAAGTAAATCATAACATAAACTGACCTCTCATGGTATGTTTGGTATGCAAAAATGGGAGGGAATGGAATGAGGCCCATTCCCATTCCAATTCCCATGTTTAGTAGGCCAATTGAAAATTTTCATTCCCCCACAATCCCCTAGTAATAATTGATCCTAGAAGACGAAGACGGAGTTATCTCAGAGAGCTCCATGAGAGGGCGGAAAACTGTTCAGAGATCCTTCACGCAAAGTCTCCGAAGAGCACCTTCTCCAAACAAACTGGTGGCGGCGAATCTGCTGGTAGCAACATCTAGCTTTGAAAGCAATACCATCATGGTTGAAGACACAAATCCATGGTTGGTATCAAACCAGAACCATGCTTCGCCACTTGAGGGTGGAGAGAGAGAGAGGGGCGGTAAGAACTGGATCTTGAGGCTGGAGAGAGAGAGAGATGGGAGGGGGGCTGCTTAGGTTTTTTTTTTTAAAATTTATTATTAATTTTAATAAATTTATTAATATAATATTATTTAATTAATTATATAAAAATAATAAATTCATTGTCTTATCTACCAAACAAATGAATGCAAAGTTAAAATTTCATTCCAATTCACACCAATCCCATGTATTTAATAATTGTAATCCCCCCAAATTCATTCCCACAGACTAAACAATCACTTATTATTTAACTTTATGCATTCATTTAATAAATAAATAACATCTGAATCCTACTATTTCCTATCTACCCCATCATATTCTTTGCAACAATAAATAACCAATATATTCATCCTTATAGAAAAAATTAAGGTAAATTGCTGGGAATTGACACGAAAATGTTTAAAATTTAACAAATAATGTTTTACCTACAACTTATGGTAAAAAATATTTGCCAATGGATCTGCACAATCTGCAAAAATGGAGACAGGTATGGGAACTGTAGAACAAAAAAATTTGCAACACAAAGAACTATAAGGTGATTTTTTTTCCAGGATAAATACTGAAATCTGAATTCTGAAACCATATCTAAAATCTGAAATAATTTAAAATTGGGGTCGCTGAAACTGAATCATAAATTATTGATTATGTTTACTTTTATTTTTTTAAATTTTAAGAACATCTTAAAAGTTTGTTTTTCAATTTTACCCGATCACCCAAATTAAGTTTTATCAAATAACTCTCACTAATCATCTCAAACACTTGATCCAATGATTTGGGAATCACAGAAGTCATGGGATCGAAATCAATGACACCCAACCAGCCTTGGCCCATGAGTCCACCCAATTATCTGCTTTATTGTATTCAACATCAAGAACATGGACGACAAACTCCCAGAGGTCTTGAAGCACGCAAGCAACCACAATCCCAATTGCGTATCGGTCCCTCCTTGCCATCTTGATGAAGCCATAGGTGAAGAAGAATGTGAGCGCCATCAACCACCGGATCAGATCACCAAAGGCCGAAAGATCAGTGTTTTGGTGAGGACATAGGTGCCAAGAGGCCCAAGACCCATGAGCTTGACAGGCTCAGTGGGTAGTGGTTGTGTGATGATCCTGATGATCATAGAGGATGATGGTGAGCAGCTACCATGAGTTCCATGAGACCCCCATTGGCACCAACATGAACCAGATGACCACGCCGGTGGTTTGCGTTATGGGGATGGTGACAAGGTGAAGGAGAGAGAAGACAACCAGCTATCATTTATTGTTATTTTCTTTAAT
The DNA here is from genome assembly GCA_023512835.1 of Taxillus chinensis. Taxonomy (NCBI): domain Eukaryota; kingdom Viridiplantae; phylum Streptophyta; class Magnoliopsida; order Santalales; family Loranthaceae; genus Taxillus; species Taxillus chinensis. The sequence continues at coordinate 2,039,635 of CM042086.1, forward strand.
ATATAAAGGATAAAATTTAGCAAAAATAGGTCTGAAATTTTTGTTTCAAAAATTCAGCCAAGATTTATCGGCTGAAATTATAAGTGGGATTCAGCACTAAAATGGAAAGAAAAAAGAAACGTTCTTAAATTTTAGCTGACCTTACTGAATCAGTTTTGAGGTAAACGGCCCTAAATCAATTGGTGGCATTCATCTCTGAAGAAAACTAGATACAATCAAAAGTAGTGTGTTCATAAATCATGTTATGACCTATGTACAAGATTTGTTTATGGAAATGAAGATTGCAGATCTGTATTACCAAGCACTTAACAACACCAAATGTTCTTTTCAAACACAAGCATATATGTGCCCAAAACTCTTATTGTTTTTTTGAAGGCAGCTTCCCACAAACTTGTTCGCCAGTTTAAAATCAAATTAATCCTTCATATGCAGGCTATGAACATGCTTATCTTACCAGTTATGGCCGCAGAAGATGAACCTCCACAAGCAATATAAACAACTTTCTCATTAGCCAACGCTTCAATTGTAGCAGGGATTTTCTGATTTCGAGTATTACAATGTCCTAACTGACCATGTCCACCATGGCCCCAGGAAAGTACCTTCCCTTCTTCTGCAATAATGATACAATAATGATGACAAATGTTTTACAATAATATCAGTGGAAAAAATAAAATACAGAGTCCCTATACCAGTCAATGCAAGTGAATGATATCCACCACTTGCTATTTGGATGATACAAACATTCTCGAGGGTAGGAACTGGCTGTGGTTGCCACCCCCCAACCTTATTGCCTCTTCCAAGTTCATAATTGGAGTTTGCTGCATATAGTTACCAAAAAAAGTATTTAAATAAGTCATGGATCAATTGCCATATATATGCCAATAATCAAACATGGTGCAAACGGCTAAGCAACACTTGATCAAATTCACAAGTCACTTTCAAATTGTTAATTGAATTATAGTATGCTTTGTTGACATTCATGCATCATTTATCTTAATTTTTAGATATTAAAACCCCTTTGTTGAATGAAGCACTTGTTTTATGATTGAATGACATATGAACCTACCTACGTTAAATTTATTCGAACATGATAACTAGTATATTTGAGAATCATTTAGATTATTGACAAATGGAGTCCCAAATGAGCTGAGCTGATTACTGTCTTTCATGGCCCAACCTAGACTAGTGTCCTCGGCTGTCAGAGAGCAAGGTTGGCCACAACTATTTTTCCTATTATACCTCAAGGCTAAACCTCAACTAGTGTCCTCACTAGTCAGAGAGCCAGGTGGGTCGTCACAATTTTTTTTCTCCAATTATAGTCCTATTTATATTTCTAATTTGGCCACCGGACCTCAAAGTTCCAATCATCATTGTGAAATAAGTCAACTCCTAGAGGTTTTAATTTTACGATTTCTATTTCTAAAACATAGAAGCAGATATCTGCAATATAGGGGCCAACCCTTGAGAGTGCAGTGTTCAAATTGCAGAAAAATGGCAAGAAAGTTACAACACATTACCCAGTGGATTTCTAACTTCTACAATGGCAAGCTCCTGGATTTTATGTTATTTTTGATCAACAAAAGGGGAAAATTTATCAAGAATCTTAAGAAACAGGCCTCTACCTTTCTTCTTCTTCTTCTTCTGCTACTACTACTACTTCTATAGTTTTACTTCTTGAGAGAATATTGTACTTAGGGCTCATGGTTAATGAGCTACTTGGACTCAGTTCATTACACGTTGTAGGCCAGCCCGACCCATATATGTTCGGCTCACGAAAATATTCAGGTTCAGGCTTGTGAAACATTTATATATTTTACAGAAATTTAAAAGAAGCCTAGTTCATCAAAAAGCTCAATACAACTAAGGCTTTAATTTTAACCATTGTCTAATCTTCACCCCCCATCTCTCTTTACAGCTCTCTCCTCTCTCTCCTTCCCTTCGTTCATCAACTATTATTCTAGCATAACTTTGGCAATAAACATTCACTACATGCCTTTCTCAATCCATCATCCCCTATGGGGATACTAGGCCTATCCTTATAATTATTTTTCTCTCTCCAATAGAATTTTTCTCCACATGTTCATATGTTTATAATTTGAGAAAATATGTTAAGATTAAGTATGAGAGCATTAGTAGTAAATTCCTTATAAAAGTATGTTTTCATATATTTAAGAAAAAAAATTAAAGTCATAAAATCATTCTCACAATAGATATTTTATATTTAACTTTTTTCATGAGATTTATACAGTATTTTTTAATATATTGAGAAATACTATTCACTTCCTATAATTATTAAATTATATATAAAAATTTTCTTTTATATTTTCTTTTACGTTTCTCATAATATTTACTTTTATTTTATATTAAATTATAAAAAAATTATTATTAAATAAAAAAATAATATAAAATATTATTTTAATGATATAAAAAGTGATTTAAAAAATCTATTGAGATGTATATTTGTATTGGAAAGTAAAAAATAATTTAAATTTATAAAATTAAGAAAAATGTTTGAAAAGCTGGTATTAATACTTTAAGAGTAAAAGTATGCTAAGAATGTGAAAAATCAATTTGATTTCATACCTGAAAGATCTATGGAAGTAATTTATATATTAAGAAGATTTATTGAGAGATTTAGAATGACAAAGTATCTAGGGGAAAGCTCTGATAGGCTTTGAAAAAGAAGACAATTTCCCTTAATTATGTTAGTATAACAAATTCTATGTAAGAGGGAGTTGTAATAAACATTAGAACTGGTGACGAATTAATGAATAAAGTGCATCAAGGATTGACCTTGAGTGCTTTCCTCATTGCAATAGTAATGATGAAATAACAAAGAATATTTATGAGAATATTGTTTTGATCAACGAAAAAAGGGATTAATCAAAAATTATAGTTGAGGAGACAAATTTCGTCATGGATTTGGATTAAGCATATAAAAAACTTAATCTATGGAGTATAAGTTTTAAAAAAAAGAGACATATTAATGAAAGTATAATCACACATCATGACCAACAAATAACACCCACAAAATGTTTTAAATACTTAAAATCAATAATTCAAAGAAACAAAGAGATTAATGATGATATATGTTGAAAGTTAATTCAAATTCATTAATGTAGGCAACTAGAAAGTCTAGATTGTAGTTATTGAATTAACTCTATAATTTTATGACATTATATTTAATATTTATATTTATAATTCTTAGGTATCAATTATTATAAGATTTTTTAATTTTCTACGTACTAATTGTTGTAAAACTTTTTACTTTCCTAGGTATTAATTGTTATAAAACCAAAAGTCGGACTATGGTGTATATATGTGTATATCTAGTGTGATAGCAAGAGAATGAAACATTTTTATTTTTTTTTATAAGTAAAAGAATTTATTTATTCACGAGAACCAAAACGCACACAAGAAGTGCACGAAAAAACATTTCTATTTCTTACATGGTATCAAAGCTAGGTTACTAAGAAAACCTAAATTCTCTCCTTTTTGGCCTTAATTGCCGGTGGTCACTCCCTATCTCTTGGCCTTTATTGCCAGACCAATCTTCATTATTGGTATTTTTTATCATCCTTCATGATTGGTCTTTATTGCTAAAAGGATCACTATGTTAGACATTGAAGAGCAAGAAAAGGTATAATCCTTCCTTAATAGTTCGGAGAAAGCCCCAGGTTCTAGTTTAATGACCCATTCAGGTATGTTTCCATCCACTTATTCAGGAATGTTTCCATATACTTTTGGACTAAGTGCTTTGGGTAAGTATCCTACCACCTATAGGATCATGGACTTTAGTGCCACTGATCACATGACAAACTCTCCAAATGCCTTTACCAATATCTCTTATATCCCAACAATATGAAAACAACCACCGCAGATGGTATCAAAAATGTCATTATAAGTCCCTTACTTATTTTACATAATGTTCTCCATGTCCCAAGATTATCCACCAACCTTATCTCTATTCAAAAGCTTGTCTCAGATTTATCTTGTCAAGTAATATATTCTCATAACTATAATCTATTTTAGGACAAGGATTTGAGGAGGACGATTGGACATGTTAGAGAACAGCGTAGATTCCACTATCTTGAAGCACCGCACTAGTCAAACATTATCAGAAGCAACTTTTCCTATTCTCTAGTGTCATAACATGTGTCTTCGAATAAGGGCAAAGTTTAGTCATACCATCACCAACTCAGATACTCTTCTTTTAGTGTTTTGAAAATTATATTTCCATTGTTATTCAAAGACTTAAATGTTGAAAATTTCCACTATGATACTTGTGAGCTTGCCAAACACAAACATGCCTCTTTCCCAACAAATCATACAAGGAGTTCTTTTCCATTTTTTCTTATTCATAGTGATGCCTGGAGACCCTCTAATATTTCCAATATCTCCAGAACCTGATGGTTTTTTTCCTTTATTGATGATTGCTCGTGTTACCTGAATTTTTGCTTAAACAAAAATCTTATGTTAGTATCTATGGTCAAAAATCAATTTGGGGTTAATATCAAAAGATTAAGGTTTGACAATGCTAGAGATTACTTTAATTAAATCCTATCCCCTATTTAAAAAATGAAAGAATCATATATGAAGTCTCTTGTATTTATACTTCTCAACAAAATAATCTCGCTAAACGAAAGAATGATCTCTTCTTAAGTCTATTCGGGCTATTGTTTTCTAGAATCACGTTCCTAAATCCTTTTGTAGGGAAGCTATCCTTACTACCACTCATATCATAAATCGACTTTCCTCCAAAGTCTTGAAAACTTATAGCCTAATAAAGGTACTCTCAACCTTTTATTCTAATCTAAGCACTACCAACAATCTTGTTCTTTGCATCTTTGGGTGTGTTGCTTTTGTTCACATTCGTAGTCAAAATCGAGACAAACTTGATTCAAGGGCACTGAAATGCATGTTTGTGGGGTACTCTCCCAGACAAAAGAAAAATAATTGTTATCACCCTCTATCTTGCAAAGCTTTTTTTCTACAAATGTTACTTTCAATGAAAGAGAGTTATATTACACCCCTCCTGCCCAGGGGGAGAATTCATACTCATTTTTAGAAGAGAAGGATGGGAACTTCCTTCTTGACGAATTGCCTCTGCTTACATCTCCTATATCTATTCCCAAACAAACAACACCTCCAATCTCTCAAGCTTCATCTGCACTAGCTCCTGCATCTGAACCTGTTCCTATTCTAGAACAGACAACACGTCCAACCTCTCAAGCTCCTATTCCTGATTCTTCTCTTGATAATGAGTGATATGACAAGGTGTTTTCAAGGAAGCAGGAGACAACCCCCGCATTTGTGCATGTTCAAGACTTATCTTTGAGTCCTACACTTAGGTAACAATCCTTAATTTTCTTGTTCCAATTTCTGTTTCTGACCATGATATTCTCATCTCATTGACCTCAGGATATTCTTTTTCACATTAATTATCATTCCATAAATTCTCATTCTCTCACAAATCCTTTTTGGTTAGCTTAAACACCATTTCTATTGCTACCAATTTGTTTGAGGCTTTATCTAAAAGAGAATGGATACAAGCTATGGATGTAGAAATGAAGAGTCTCAAAAAGAATAAAACTTGGGAGCCTGTGTAATTGCCTCCCAATAAGAAACTTGTGGGATGTAAATGAGTATACATCGTGCAGTACAAAGTAGATGATTCAATCGAGAGATACAAAACAAGATTAGTAACCAAAAGCTACACTCAAACCTATTGGATTAATTAGTTAGAAACTTTTGCTCTAGTTATAAAAATAAATACTGTTAGATTATTTTTGTCTTTTGCAGCTAATTATGAGTGGAATATGTAACAGTTTGATGTGAAAAATGCCTTTTTATATCTATACGGTGTGCTAGTGGAGGAAATCTAAATGGAAGTTCTACCAAGTTATGATGGAAAATTGACTTTTAACAATACTGTGTAGATTGAAAAAGGCCTTATATGGTCTTAAAAAATCATTGGGCCTCGATTTGACAGATTTGTGAAAACTATGTGGACCTTGAGATATAAACAAACCAAAGGGATCATATATTGTTTATAAAACACTTATCTGCAGGGAGAGTTCCAACTCTTTTAATATATATGAATGATATAATTGTAACTAGGAATGGTAACAAAGAGCAAGCAAGGTTTGAAAATACGAACTAAGGTGCCGCCATGTAACCCACTTAGAGGTGTTGCTCCATAGCCCGCCTCTGCTGATGCCCCCTTCAAGTGAGGCAGGTTAAGGCGGCCTATTGGGAAGAGGTTTTTGTGTCTACGCAAATGCATTTAAATAGGTTTTAAAAAATAGGGCTAACCTATCTCAAAACCTCCTCTTTCTCGTCAAAGCTTCCTCTTTCAGTCTTAATCGGCCTCCTCCTCCTCCCTCATCATCAATCGTCAACAAGAAGCAGAAGTGAGTCAGTGACATTGATTGTCGAAGTCGAAATAGCAGCGACATTGAATGCTGATCCTTCTCCTTTCTCTGTGGTCGAAGTTGTTGTCGATCCTCCTCCTACTCTATCGTGGTCGAAGCCTCTCTTGCCACTTCATCTCCTCGATTGTCAATCCACTGCTCCATTGTCGATCGTCCTCTCTCTCTTGTCTGCTCCAGCAGCTTTGTCATGGTCGTCTGTCGTCACTCTCTCATTAATGGCGTCATACAAGCTAAGCTTGAACAAACCTAAATAGAGCTTAGATTATCCAACCTTAAACAAACTCAAATAAGCGTGCAGGCTTGAATCGAGCTTAAAAAAACCTGAGTATGAGTTCATATTAAAACTCGTTTCAAGGTTTGGCTCGGTCTTAAGCTTGCTTAATTTTAAACAAGCTTGGCTGAGCTCATTAATTGTCCTAATTGTGATGTGCCCATATTTGCAGTCCTACTCATAGAGGGACATTACTATGACAGTAAATAACTCATTTTCTTACACAAGCTTGAAAAAAAGATCGTGACCCAAAAAAGTGAATTAGAATGCTTTATGAAATGGAGGATGAAGATCACATGAAAAAGGTAAAGTGTACAGTCCTCTAATCTACAGTGAGGATGAAAAAGGGTTGTGGTATTACTCTCAGACAAGGATTAAGATTTAACCTAAGAGCATGAATAATCACCACCAATGGAGTGGCACAACTTGTATATAAAAAAGATATTACCCCATAAATATGAAGAAAAAAACATAAATGTAGTCACAAGTAAAAGCCATTGAACCTCATTCTAAATCTCTAAAAGAACTGATTATAGAAGCCCCAAGCAAACTATCCACCTCAAGAGGAAAACAAACTTATTAGATGAAAATTGCACATAAAAGCGCGTGACATGCATAATTACAACAAAGGAACAATAAACAACTTCAAAGGAACAGCCCTTGACAATCTCCTAAAGGGGAAAATAATGGAGACCACCCAAAGCATACATCAAATTCTTCAAACAACGTAAAAAAATATAAGACAATTCAGCTACAGACCTCTCCCGATTATCAAACACATGCGCATTCCGCTTACGCCAAAGACTCCACAGGAGGCAATGAGGAACAATCTATCACATCTCTGAGCACTGCCCCACAGCCCAAGCCAACACGCAAACAACGTGCGAAGAGATGAAGTAATCACCCACTGGAAACCGAACAAGCCTAGGACCATATCCCATAGCTCCCTCATTGCTAGTGAAGTCAAGCGAAAACAATTTATTGTAATCACACCAGCATTTTAAATGTGGTTGCACCCTTTATGTTTTCTTCCTTCCTCAATGTACTAATTTTTATTTCCTTTTTTTCAAACAAAATGAAACAAACAAGAAAAGGAGAATATAAAACAACGAGATAACTAGAAATAAGCACTGCATTTAAATTTTACTACCTGGTCACTTGAATAACAAAAGCAGTACAACAGCGAAGCTGGTAAGGAAAATAAATTAAGAATTTCAATTATTATTATGATTTTTAAGTATTAGAAGCAGAAAATGGGGGGAAAAGTGAACGGAATTAATGCTGTCCTCACCTCCCCAATTCCAAAGTTGACCTTCTTCAGTTAATGCAGTAGTGAAAAAACCACCACAGCAAACAGATGCCACGTGAACAGGTAGAGCTTTTACTTTTGAAGGAATGCTAAGACCACCTCCTTCATTTGGACCCCTGTTAGGACCAAGGCCCAATCTCCCATCTCCTTCATCTCGACCCCATGTATAAAGTTTGCCTGCGTTAATATCAAAATCAAGCAAACAACATGAGTTAAATAAATTCTAAATTAACTGACTAATAATATTTTATTTTAACACTAGTGCTAAAGATTGCCACGTATAAGAGTAGGAACTCGGGAACACAAGTATCACATAAGGAAAAAAAAGGACCTAAAAAGGCAGTTCAAGCAGCATACCTGAATCAGTAGTTGCAGCAGTATGTGCCCCACTGGTGGCAATATGACATATCTTTTCATTAGAGATGCCTTCCACCAATCTGGGAAGCAGTTCTCTATGATAAACAGAATGCCCAAGAGCTCCAAAGCCACCGTAACCCCTGCAAACTTCAATCTCAACTGGGGTAATCATCAAACAGTAAAACTAAAATATGAAGAAATAGAAGACATCAGACTGTAGTGTGTTAACAATGCCTATGTTAATTCACATTAAACGGCGATCAAGATTACACATGAATAAGGAATTTCAATCTCAGCGGTTGGGATTTTTGAGCCATCCCCGAGCTCCAATTCCACTAAGATCGTACAGTAAAGTAACCATATGATTTTCACAGTACTGAGTGCAATCTTTATACCCCTATCCCCCCCCCCCCCCCCCCCCCCCCCACCACAACCCTCTAATCGTTACAACAGATACAACAGATTAACAATTAACAGCAGAGGATGCATAAAAGGGATGCAAGGGGCTTGACCTCAAGGCCAGTGCACTATAATCCCTTGTCATAGTAGGGTGCTGACGAGTATAAAGCTGCTGTAATTTCCACAAATTTTCCCAAGAATCAACGTCCTAAATTGTTCTAACCCAACAAACTAGTATCTCTGTGACAGCATGGTTGCCTTGCTGGTGTAGTCTTCTGTCAAGGATTTGTTGCGCTTCTGGTTGTAATTGTTCAGAAGAATCCGTTGGTGGTAGGGTAGGAAGAGGGGTGATATGCTGGAAAGACACATGGAAAACTGGGTGAATGCTGGGGGTGGCAGGCAAATCCAATCTATATGCAACAGCTCCAAGTTTTTGTATAATTTGAAAAGGACCATTGAAACATGGGGCTAACTTCATATTGTGCCGCAAAGCTACTAACTTTTGTTTGTACGGCTGGAGGCTCAAGTAAACCCAATCTCCAACCTCAAATGACCTGTCACTCCTGTTCTTATCAGCAAAGTATTTCATCTGGTGTTGAGCCTTAAGTATGTTCTCCTTTAACATGCTCCACAATTCCCCCCGTGACTTGAGTTGGTTATCCACAGTTGCAATTGAAGAAGTTTCAAAACATAAGACAACAGTTTAGGAGGGTACCACCACTCAGCCTGTGTCAACCATGAACACCTTAAATAGCCTTCGACACACTTGTTTAGGGCCTCTGTTTGACCATCAGTCTGGGGGTGGTAGGATGAGCTAAAATCCAATGATACTCCCTGGAGCTGAAACAATGTCTCCAAAATGCACTTGTGAAAATAGTGTCTTCATATGACACAATGGAATGGGGAAGGTAATGTAGCTTAAACACACTAGTAAAGAATACTTCTGCAACCTTACAATGCATTTGGTACAAACTAGATTTAGGCTTATTTTTAAAAATGATAGACTCGGTGTGTGTATACTCTAATTTAATAATAATATAGATTTCATAATAATTTTGATAAATGGTGGGCCACATAACTATTTTTTAAAACTATTTCTAATTATTTTTTATTTTTAAATTTAAATTCAATTCTGTCGTAAGACTATTTTTTAACTTTTCTTTATGTTATTATTTGAGTCCATGAAATATTATTTTTTTAAAATGTTTTGGGACTCGATTTTAAAAATTATATTTTTTTAAAGCACATTATCTTTCCTATCAAACAAAAAATATTTTCAAATAAAAATTCAATACGAACTCATACCAAACAAGCCCTTAGTTGTTGTGTAAGGGTATGAAAAGGAAAATAAATGAGTGGATTTTGTTAGACGGTCAATGATTAAAAAATAATAAAAACACCATGAGAGTCAGGCAATCCATTGATGAAGTCAATGGAAATGTCTAGCCAATGCAGCGTTGGTATGGGTAGAGGCTCCAATAACCCGAGACACAATATATTTTCATGGCTGTTAACTTGGCAAACTTTACACTCTCTGACTAGCTTTTGAATGTCCTTTTGCATTCCTTCCCACCAAAAACATCTCCTTGCATGATGCAGTGTTTTATGATACCACGTATGTCCAGCCTGTGGGTTGTTAAGGATGCATTCCAAAATTTTTGATTGAATGGAAGATGTAGGAACTAGCACTATACTTCCCTTCCTCAATAACAACCCTTGTTGCATGGGAAAATTTTTAGGCCCTTGTTCTCCTTGCTATAACTTGGTGATAATATCTAGTTTCTTTGGGCACAATGAATAAATCCTTTAAGCTCATCTATCCACAAGGAGGTAGGGAAAAAATAACGGCTAAGACAACTTGCTCCTCCTCATTCTTTCTCGAGAGAGAGCATCAGCCACCAAATTTTCCATTTCTTCCTTCTACCGCGAAATCATAGCCTATGAGTCTGGAAACCCATTTTTGTTGAGTCTCAGTTCCAATCTTTTGTTCTACTAAAAGCTTGAGTGCCTGATGATCGGTTTTTATTTGGAAGGGGCGCCCAAGGAGACATGGTCTCCATCTCTGCACTACAGGACTAATGCCAAGAGTACTTTTTCATGTGGACAAAAGCAATGCCTTACCTCTCAGTGTCTTGCTACGGAATGCTATGGGTGGAGCTTCCAGTATGAGGAGTACCACCCCAAGGCCCACACTAGATGCATCACACTCAATGGTAAATGGCCTATTGAAATCTGGCAATCGTAGGACAGGTGGGTGGCTGACTGCTGTTTTCAACCTTTCAAAGGCAGCCTCAGTCCTTGGTTTATGTTCTAAAAATGTGTATCCTTCCCCTTTCCCCAATCACCTTACATAGACATCAGCAAACACAAACTAAAACAGAGAGAGAGAGGGGAGTTACCAGGTGAAGACTTGGCCAAGAGAGGTGAGACAAACGGAATGTAGACCACCAAGCGCGACGCTTCGAACGGAATCCAAGCAAGGGTTTAGGGTTGGAATGAAGGTGGAGTTCTCGTGCCCCAATCCGAGGCGACCACCATCGCCTTTGCCCCAAATCCAAAACTTGCCGTCGACCAGCAACGAGGAGTGGAAGAGACCGCAGGAAATGTCCACCTCCAGCTGCCGAGAAGGGGCGCCTGAGAAGCGGGAGAGGCGGCCGGAGACGTAGCGGGAGAGGCGGAAGGAAGGAGGGAGGAGGAGGGAGGCAACGGGGGTGGGGTAGAGGCTAATTTCTTCGATTCCACCGCCAAGTTGGCCGGAGGCGCCTCGGCCCCAGGAGAGGAGCTGGACTGTGACCGGCGATTTCTCCGATTCATCTTCTGTTTTCCAGAGAAGAGGGACCCTGTTGTTCCCAGAGGCTGCCCCTGCCGCCGTGGAAGTGGACATCAGGCGGCCGTAGAATCCGCAGCGTCGCCTCCCAAGGGCCATCCGGCCGTACAACGATAGGTCTATGACACTGTTAACTGTTCTGTTTCATGGGTTTTAGGGCAGGGTTTTGTTATTGCGGGAATGATTCATTCCGTACGTCGCTGTGGATTCATGACACGTGCCCCTCCCGGATTTTAATTTATTGCCCTCCAAATTCCAAAGCCCTGCACGGCACGCTTTTTTGATTTTGCCGCGTTGGTCGCGTCTTGACTGGGACCATGCGTTGTTGACCCAAACCCCCAACCCCCAACCCATCTCCCTCTCTCCACCACCACCACCACCACCACCACCACCACCACACTCTCTGTATCAATCGATTCGTTGCTTCTCCTTCAATTCAAGCAAACGCCTTCACTGATCGCTCCACCCGAGAGAATTTCTCGATCGACCTCAAGTAACAACAGAAAATTTTGGCCCCTATGCACTCTTCCAAATTGAAATTGGGGATTTGGAAGAATTAGGGTTCGGGGAGATCCAATTCAAATGGCGAGGAACAGATCGTCGTCGTCGAGTGTATGGAGGTATCTCCACCCTTCGTATTACTTGAAGCGCCCGAAGCGCCTGGCTCTGCTCTTCGTGGCCTTTGTATTCGTTTCCTTCCTCTTCTGGGATCGCCAGACCATGCTTCGAGAACACGAGGTATTCAAACGTTGTTGGTGGTATGTTATGGCATGGTAATTAACTCATTGCATAGCCAATTTTTGATGGTCTCTACCAGTGATCTGATCGCAGAGTTGATTCAACTCAGAGCCTCAAACCGCGTTTCGGAAAACACTTTCAAGTTGGTTTCTTTGATATAACAAGTTTTGTTGACTGTAGCGTTGACCATGGAGTTTTGTTCTATAGCGCCAGGAGAAACTGTTTCCTTTGATCTTATGTGTCTGATGAACTGAGAATCACTTTGCAGGCTGAGGTTTCCAAGTTAAATGAAGAAGTAACGAGATTGCAAAATTTGGTAAATTATGTCCCAACACTCTCATTCAAAATTTCTTCTTATTGTCTTCTGTGTTTTTGAGGCTTATTACTTTTGTTATCAGTAGTACTTGTTTTTAATTTTCTCTTCCGTTTGTTAATTGGGACTGGACATATTGTGCCTTCAGTTGGATGAGTCAAATGGTATGCAAGTTGATGCAGGCGAGAACACTCAATTTGGCAGAAGAACTAGTCAGCCCTTAAAGACAAAGGTGGTTAAAGATGACCCCATTGATATTCAGCGCCAGGGACAAGTGAAGGAAGCTATGCGTCATGCTTGGGGTGCATACGAGAAGTTTGCATGGGGCCAAGATGAACTTCAAGTATTTTTATTATTATTATTATTTTATGATTTAACCAAGAGAAATCTCAGATTTTAACATCTTAGAAGTTTTGCTTCAATAGTCTCCTCTGTCCATAAAATGCTTGTGTGAATATTAAAGAGCTATATCTAGAACACCAATGCATTAAGCTTAACTCAAATACTCTTTAAAAAATAAATAAATTCACCAACTCGTGTGGTTAACATTTTATCCAGTTGAGTATTCATTTAATCACTCACCTGCAAATATCTGGTGTAGATTTTGTTATTATTAAGTTCAGGACTTGGGCTCAGCAATTAATCACTTCTTTTACGGGGCATGCTGCTGTTCATGCATACTATTTTCTACGTTTTTATTTTATTTTATTTATGCATTCGAAAGCTTGTTTTTCTCTCCAGTGAATGTTATGGATTTTTTTTGACATCCTTGACTCTGGAGCTCATATGTAATGGTTCATGTGTATTTGGTATGAGTTCTTTTGAGATATTACCATCATTTTAAAGAAACTATAGGAAATTATTGTGAACATAGAAAGCTAAAGGTTACTCCATCCCTAGTTGTTGGATTCCAAGCTGGGAGAACATCATATTCAATCTAGGTTAGATTTCTACCTACATAGTAGTGAAATGGAATGAAATTTAGAATTCTTGACCTGTGAAATAATTATTCATTACATGTTTTGCAACTGACTTGATAGTTTTCTCCTGCCTACCAGCCACAGTCAAAGAATGGTGTTGATAGCTTTGGTGGTCTTGGAGCAACTTTAATAGATTCTCTTGATACATTATATATAATGGGTCTTGATGAGGAGTTCCAAAGAGCCCGAGAGTGAGTTTGGTTTTTAATTTTCTCCAGTTCTATCAACTACTTGTCCATTTTTTTGTTTTAGGAAATTTTATATAATAAAATTCTAATTGAGTTGACCTTGATAAAGTCATGTACTATAAGATGCAGAACACCCCAGAATCATGATTAATGACAGAATGTAATGCATGAGAACCCTATTTATAGTGGAATCTGAAGTTGTTACTATTTGTCTCTGTAATTGTATTCTTGTTGACTCCTTAAAATGAATGTGAGGACACTATATGCCACGACAAATTAGAGACTATATGATGCCATTTTCATTCATCTACGGGAATGATGCCTCAAGATTTAATGGATATTGCTAAGGGGCCAATTATTTCACAATATAATCCTTCTATACTACTATTTGGCTGTGTAAGTAACAGTCAGAGAGAAAATGGTAAAAAGAAAAAGGAGAAAGCTAGAAAAGTGAGAGGGTTGTAAAGGGAACATAGAATACAAATACCTTTTCCGGGGGGCCTGAAAGCCTTTCAAAGGGGAGGGTTAATTGCTTCTGAGGAGTTGTCTTCAATCAAACAATGTCATAAGAGACGTGTAGCTGATGCTGCAGGGATGCTCTTTAGTTATCTAGTCAATTGAGAAATCTACCCCTGATGTGTTCTACTGGGCCCATCACTGCTAGCGTAATATCTTCTTGACTTGTTGAGCATCCAGGCTGCTGCTTTAGGAAGGTTCCTACAATGACTTCTTGGCATTGCTTCTCACATTCAGTTAGATGAGTTTAGTGGAGGGTTTTTTAGTGAAAACATTCCTTAACAAGCCAACATGCCTATTTTGATTAATATGTCACAAATGCTGGTAGTAATTTTAATAGATCCTAAATTTGAAATCCAAATAAGGCTACTCCCAAAGCCAGTCAAGTTAAAATATTATGTAAACTAGAGTATGAAAAATGAAAAACAAATTTATCTTAAATAATTTTAGACAAAGATACTCCTACAAGTGGTGTGCAAAAAAAAAAACAGAGGCATTCACTGTATGTTTTTTCCTTTTCGTTTTCTTCATTGAATATTTAGACCTTATATGAGAACAGGTGTTCTTTTGGACAGGTGGGTTGCTAACACATTGGATTTCAACAAGAATTACGACGCAAGTGTTTTTGAGACAACCATAAGGTTGCATTATAAGGTTTAACGTAGAGTTTGTTTTCATGTCTTCTATCCTCATTAGTGCAATTGTTTGACTTATGACTGTGTTGTCATCTTAAATTCTAGAATATGGCAAGTGTTCTGTTGAGGAAGTTTCTTTTTCAGTTTTACTAATGTATAGTTTCTTTCTTCATTTAAACCAGAGTTGTTGGTGGACTTCTTAGTGCATACGATCTGTCAGAGGACAAAATTTTCCTTGAAAAGGCTAGAGATATTGCGGATAGATTGCTACCTGCCTGGAATACACCATCTGGAATTCCTTATAACATCATTAACTTGGCGCATGGAAATGCTCATAACCATGGATGGACTGGGGTAAGTTCTTAACTTTCATTTGCATTTAGTGTTTCCAAAAATTACATGAACAAGCACCTCAATCATTGAGGCTCAATGGAAAATGAAACCTTAATGTCAGCTTGCAGTTGACCCTTTTTTTCTTCCCTCTTTCTTTTTAAATAAGAAAAGAGAAATTATAAAATAAGATAGTAAATAAAAAAACTCAGGTCCCCAATTAGCCTCTCCTATAAAATGGCCCTTGGCCCATACTGGAGGTATCTAATGTGAAGCTACCCCCCTCCCCCATCCCTCAGAAGGTCCTGCATTGACCCGGTGGAGGTTTTAGTGGATCTGTTGATCAAATTGAATTTATAACCATTTCTAATTTTCTATCTAGTAAATACTAACCCTCATGGTAGCCTTGTTTTATTAAATTTATAAACATGGGAAAAGTGAACTCTCCCTTTCTAGGCATACATTTAAATTTCATGCTTATATATACCGTCAAATTACGGAGTTGGGGTACGGAAGAGCTTAGGGATGCCAACACTGTTGAAATAAAGCTTAGGGATCCATCCAGACCGAAGGCTTTATTCCATTCACAGCATCGGACCACCTGCTCAATCTCCTCCTCCTCAAAAGGCCGATCAAGCCACAAAACATCCCCATTAGAAATAGCAGCAAACTGGACTCCATCTAAGGTAGGACAGAAGTGACCTTCCTCCCTATAAAGAGCCTCATAAAAAGTGAACAACATGTTCCCTAATAGCGGCCTGATTCATTGAAATTTTACCATAAATACGTAAACAGCTGATGGTATTAGAGTTTCAGTGCGAGCTATCCGTGCTGTGAAAATATTTGGAATTTTTATCCACCTCTTTAAGCCATAAAGCTCTAGACATCTGCATCCAAGATATCTCATCCATGAAAAGTAGCTTTTCCAGAGTGGTGTTGAGAGTCTCTCTTCTGTCCAGTTTTGCACTAGAAAGCGGGTGACGCTCCACCACACCATCAAGCTCACGCAACCCTGCTAACAAAGATTGCTTCTGTGCAGCAACAAGCCCAAATACATTGGCATTCCAGTGCTTTAGATTAGCCTTCAGTAACTTTAACTTGACGCAAGCACAAAGCTAGGACACCCAATCACATAATACGACTCCCACCACTCCCGAACTTGATCCACAAAGCCCTCGGCTGACAGCCACATGTTCTTGAAACAGAAGGGTCACAGGCAAGAAGATGCAAGACCACATTCCAATGTAATCGGAAAATTATCAATGCCCCAGCCCCGATTGAAGAACAGACAGCAACCAGTCAGTCCACTCTATAAAAAACAAAAATCAATCAATCTGGGAAAACGAGAGCACCTTCCGATCAATGGATTAAAAACTGATGATCCCACCTTTTCAGATGGGAACCGAACCACATTGAAGTCACCTTCTAGATACCAAGGCACCGCCCACCAAGCATGAATGCTCGAAAGCTCATCCCACATAAGAGCCTTGTCCCTAGCATCATTAGGGCCATACACCCCTGAAAACATTCAAATCTGTTGATCGCTCATGTTCTTGAATTTACATGACACTGAGAACACCCCACCCCCACTGCCTCATCCACCTTCTCCACAACCCGACAGTCTCACATCAAAAGAATACCTCCTGACACACCAGCCGACCCAAAGAACAACCAATCCACACACCTGCATCGCCAAAGGCTACGAACCACAGATGCAAAAATCACACCCACTTTTGTTTCCTGCAAACAGATGACATTAGCATGCCACCCCTGAATCAAGTTTCCTAATGCAGAACCTTTTGTCCCGATCATTAAGACCCTGCACATTCCAAGAAATAATTTTGAGTCTCATCCCTCCTCCCCCCCCCCCCCCCCCCCCCCAGCAGCACCAAACTTTTATCTTTTGCCACCCGAGCATTATAGCTAATGGATGCAAGAGATGTCACGCTTCATCTCTGCCCATGCACCTTTCTTGCCCGTGCCCAATACCTTGTTGGCCCCAACAAGGGAGGCTGACCACTAAGTCTCTGACCATGCCACACTTTATTATTCGAAGCAACTCTAAGATGTCAACATCATGACCATCATATGATACACCCAAGACCTTATCAATGGCTTTATATCGCCTCAACACCCAAGTGAAACACTGCCCCAAAAAAGGATCACCACCACCAAGCTGACCAGGCTCACCATTAGCTTGACAGAAAGCAGCCAGCAGCTCCACGTGAAGATGAACCAAATCCCTTAACTGGAGCTGTAGAAGACTCTGAGTAATCTGCCCGAAGTCCTCCCCAAATTTCCTGGAAAGCATCTCCTACAGAGACTGAATCAACAGTATCATCCTAGTACAGCGTAGAAGAACAAGACCCAGCCCAGAATCTTCCCCAGACCCCACCTTTCCCTCAGCATGATGAGGTACAGGGCCCGCCACCACTTGATCTTGACCTATAGCTACCACCGAGGATTCATCCCAAACTATAGCCAAGACAACGTCTCACCCTAGAGATACTGTTTTGAACATTAATCATTAGTTGACCATTTATTGTGATTTTGGCATAACTTTTTCATTTATTGTCAAAATTGCACATGGTCAAGGATGTGATCCTCAAATTTGATTTTTTTATCAATTGAAACTGGCTCTTTGGAAAAAATTATCAAAAATTGCACACGCTTGGATCGGTTGTCATGACTCCTTATTGAACTATTAAATTATGCGGCAAACTAGAGTGACATGAAATAAATCAATATTGAGAATGTGTTTTTAACGCAGATAAAATGAGATTCAACACTCGTGCCCACCAATATTTTTTAAAATAAATTTTATCATTTATCCATTATTGTTGGCCACATATGTAAGTTTCATTGATAGCTCATTAGTCATTGTCGGTCACACATCTATCCATTATTGTTGGTCACACAAAATGAGGTCCAACACCCGTGGGTACTCCCGGGAGGGATCCATCTATAATTAAATCTATCTTTTTACAGGCTGACAACATCCAATTCTGAGATATATTATTTTGATGGTTTTTTCTGGGTGAGGTTTTATAGGATTTTGTTTGGTAACCTTGAGCCTTCCTCTCCAATGATTAAGAAGAAAACCACAATACCAACACAACCCTGGGTGGTGCCTACTGCAACAATGATTCCTCTGTGAGCCCCCAATTTGAACCCAAATCCTCTTTCTCAATCTCAGTCTCAATGATCCTTAAATTAGGCCATCTGTCTCATCTCCATCTATCACTGGTAATCGGTGTCCTCTTCTTTGGAAGCTTTAGATTTGTGTTGATAAATTGAGTTTGATGTTTTACTGACATAAACAACCACACGTAGTAGCTCAGCCATCTTTTTCTCTTCTCTATCTACAAGAACCTGCCACCTGAGCCTCAACATCACAGCCGAACGTCCTTCTACCACCCATGAGGCCACAACCAGCTTTGCCAAACAACCATCCACAATCTCACCCCTGGTCGTTGTCCACCACTCCCTCTGCCACCATCGCCATCCATCAATTCATCCTCTATGCGGCTTAAACCTCTACTGCAGCTCCACCACTCCTCAACCCAACCGCACAGGAGATCCAAACCTGTAATTCCAGTGACACCAAGTCTCTTTCCATGCCCTCTTCCACTGTTCCCTCCCTATACTCAGTCAATGAGCCTTCAATTGAGCTTGGTACGCCCAGGCCATTCACATGTGAACATGGACTTGGAATTCATTTGCTCATTTAAAAATGGGCAAATCTTCCTTTTCCCAATTTGCCCGTGTCTGGAAATTTTGCCCATGAGCAGCCGCGGACGCCTGTTTGCTGGGTCTAGCAATGTTGGGCTACTTGAGCTATCCATATTTTAGTTTTTTGGGCTTTATGGTGGATTGGTGGGAGAGTGTAATAGGATGGTTTTTGAGGGTGCAATTAGTGCACTCCAAAGGGTGAAGAAGAAGTTGTGGGTCCTGTTGTTTGATGGACCTTATCCGTACCTTTGGTTAGCTACATTTGGTTATATGGATGCATATATGTTATGGATTTACTGCTTTCTAGCGCTACTCATCAAATGCTTTTACATGATGTATCAAACCGTCAGTATATAAAAAACTGTCAGTGCTTCTATTCTGCAATTTGGTGATCTGGTCACCATCATTATTTCTATGCTTATATGTATGTATATGGCGATGTCGAATATTCTGTTGCATCTGGTGGAAGTTTATCATATTCTGTGTCCCAAATATTCATTTATGATTATATCATTTCTCTGGTTCCAAGGGTGAAAGTATCCTAGCAGATTCAGGCACAGAGCAACTGGAATTCATAGCTCTATCTCAAAGAACAGGAGACCCAAAGTATCAGCTGAAGGTATATAATTCACATGCTTGTATGTGCACATCTAATTTATGATGGTTATATTCAAATTTTAATCTGTATTCCAATCTTTTTGGAATGCAAAATTTTACCAGATAATACTGATTATCAATGTTAATCAGTGCCTGCATCCTTGGTTACTTCATCATCCTCCTTATGCTCATGTTGAACAATTGGGCATTTCTTATTAAAAATTATTTTCAAGTTTTACACTTTGAGGCATCTGTGTGTGGATTATGATTCTTATAATGTTATATTAATAAACATTGTGCTCATGTTGATGTTGGGCAATTGGGTATTTCTCATTAAAAATTATTTTTGAGTTCGACACTTTGATGCATGTGTGTCATGGTTCGCAGTATCATCCGAGTCGGAGGAATCTCGGACGATTCATCTAGGTGTTGGAGGGTTCCGATTCGAGATTCAGGGACAATACGCTAACCTTCTCTATCCCGTCGATCTCGTCCGAGGAGCAACAAAACGTCCGAGATCTGGGCTGAGAAGCAACGATATGCATGCATCGAGTAGCGTTGTTGTTGTCCTGAGGTAGTGTCGTCATCGTCGAGGTTGCATCGTCGTCACCGCTGAAATAGCGACATCGTCGTCGATGTTCTGTCGTCGTCAAGGTAGCGGCGTCGTCATCGAGGTAGTGGCGTCTCTGCGTTGTCGTCGTTCGTAGCGTCAACGTTGAAGTCGCAGTAATGTTAATAGAAGAAAAGGAAATAATAAAATAATAAATATAAGTATAGCTTATTTATAAAGATAACATTAATTTGTATATTAATTTATAATTAATAATTAATTGTATATTAATCGATAAAAATAGCATGAATTAATATATTTATTGATAACTAAAAATTAAAGTTTAATTTATAATTAAAATAGTTTAATATGTTTTATGTCTATTAATTTATATTTTATATCTTATTTTTATATAAAAATATTATTAACATAAATTAATTATTATAAAAATGATATTACTTATTAAATTATTATATTTGTATAAATTATTTTAATCAATAATTATAATGTTTTTATTTTACGATGTCAAATAAAATAAGTGCACTATAAATTATAATTTTTAATGCATTTAATTAATTTAAGTAAATAGATATTATTAAATTAATATTAAGAGTTATTTTTATTTATAATTATAGTTTCAATTAATAATTACCTATTCTATTATTAAATAAATATTATAAAAGTTAAATGTCAATCAAAATTTCATGTGTTATATTATAAATCATAAAAATGTAATAATATATTTATTTTAATGCTTCAATAATGTGCTAGCGCTTTTTTTAATATAATAACTTATATTATATTATCTAAATAATATATTTATATTATTTAATGATTCAAATGTGATTCTTTTATTTTTTTATTATTTTTCTATAATTTTTTAAAAAATAATTAAATATTATTTCATGCGAAAAGTTGCATCTCACTCGAGATGCAATGCGACGTCCGCGACTGCGACGGAATGACTGCCGCGACCGCAACCGCGACTGAGAACCATGCTGTGTGTGGATAATGATTTTTATAATGTTAAATTAATAAACTTTATGCTCATGTTGAACAATTGGGTATTTCTTATTACAAAATATTTTCAAGTTTGACACACTTTGATGCATCAGTGTGTGAATGATGATTCTTATAATGTTATATTAATAAACTTTGTCCACGTACAAAGTTTGCACTGTGTGATTAACATAAAGACCCTTATCCCAAGGAACAATCATAGGCTTCTTTGGGTGCCAGTGTGCGTATTGTTGTGGGTTTATTTTGGCAGTGAATTGATTGGTCTCTGGACTGATGTTACAGGTGGAGAATGTTATAGCAGCATTAAACAAAACTTTCCCTGCTGATGGTTTACTTCCCATATATATTAACCCTAACACTGGAGCGTCACATTCAACCATAACCTTTGGTGCAATGGGTGACAGGTAATGTGTAAAAACAATTATATAGTGTAATGTATATTCAATAGCTTGAGATCTTGTTGGTTAGTATGGTTATGGTAATCAGCAGTTTATATAGTGTAATGTATATTCAATAGCTTGAGTTCTGGTTTAGTTGACTCATAAACTTCATCGCAGTTTCTATGAATATTTACTAAAAGCCTGGATACAAGGGAATAAAACTTCAGCAGTTAAACCTTATAGGTAAGTAAGTGTTCTTACATTTCCACCTCTTGTTTCTCCTTTTTGTCTCCCTCTCCTCTCCCTCTATTTTGATCAATTTGGAATAAATGTAATTAGTCAGTTCAATGACATGTAACTGATGTAAGTCCCAAGTTTTCATTGATAAAATATAAATTTTATATAATAATTAAAAATTACTATAAACATGTATGGGAACAAACATAACTCGATAATTTTCACTTTAATATGCTCAATTATCAGAAACCTATATCTCAATCAATATTAAAAAGGAAACTGACATGAACAAAAGTATCTCTCACTCCCTCCCTCATATATTATATTCAAATATATATATATGTAAGTATTCATTATTTAATTATTCTGATTTATTTTTATTTATAACTTATTTACATTATGTACTTATTCTTTAAATTTTGAATTTTTAATATAACTATGAGCGGGTGGATCTCCTTTTTTCTAAAATGATGTGATACGGTTCTACTACTTCTTATTTAGTCTTGGGGGAAAAAGAAAATTTAATTTAATATTCATGTCATTTATATTGTCAAGTTATTGTGTTATGGTATTAATGGGTAATTACTTGGGTAATGGAGATAGTGGGATAGTTTTGGGAAGTTAATTAATTAGTAAAATAATAGAAGTTGTTTAGTGGATTAATGGGTAGTTTATTTAAAATGCGAGAGTCATGGGTTAGTAAGATTGAGTACTTGTTAGGCTATATATAGCCCTATCTTTTTCATTGTAAAGTGTGTTTTATTAATTAATCAAAGAGTCTGTAAGAGTGTTTCCTGTTATTTCCTCTTTGCTAGATGTGATTTCTATCATGATGAAAGCTTTTGTAGTGCAAATTAATTTATTAAAAAATAGCCTGCTTTTCCATTCATTGTATTTTTCATGATGCAGAATGCTAGAAAATGTTATATTTAGAATCTTGCCATGCTTACTTGTTTTTTAAGATGAAAGTAGAACAGGAAAACAATTAAACAAATAACTGCACTCACGAGTGCAAAATGCAGTCAAGGGATGAAGCATACACATTCTTGATACTTATGTGTTGATTTTCACTTATTATAAAGGATATGAACTTATGTGTGCTTGCTCGTACACACTCTTTATTGCACACCCGGTGTCTTCTTTTCCACCTCAAAATGTAAAAATAAAGACCAAAAGTTTAGTATGTAAAGAGATTCATCTATTGATTTTCTTATGTATGGTTTCTTCTTCAATTGAGTATGCAATCAGAGATATGTGGGAGACTTCAATGGTAGGGTTGTTAAACTTGGTAAAGAGAACAACACCATCAACCTTTGCGTATCTCTGTGAGAAGATTGGAGATTCTCTAATGGACAAGGTACCATGTCTTAAACTCTGAAAATTTATGTTGACTTTCTACTACTATCAATTTTCAGCCTGACATTTTTGTATTCTCTTCCCATATGTAGATGGATGAACTAGCATGTTTTGCTCCAGGAATGTTGGCTTTAGGCTCATCTGGTTATGGTCCTGACGAGGCTCAGAAATTCTTCTCTCTAGCTGAAGAGGTTATTTCTATTCTTATTCAATTCTCAATGCCTTAGTTTTAAAACCAATCGTGTATGTTTTTCAATTTGGTGATGGTTGAGCAGAAATTGTATTTTGGAACTTACCGTAAGTAGCATATTCTCAATCCTGCATGCATCTTGTGGGACATCTACGGAAACAAATGAACCCGCATTGGGAAGTTAATTAAAAACTAGCTCACTTAAGCTCTTTCACAAACATATTCCGAGTTGAGCTTAATCACATAACAGTTTCGTTAAATCAAAAGTTGATTAAAAATTTTATTACTTTATTATTTCTAAACACCATGTAGGTTCTAGTTTGGGAAAGTGAATTAATTATTAATTTTTACTAGCAAAAAAAAAAAAACGCCCTACAACCCTACAATTTTATTTGCCTAATTTATTTCTTTTGATTATTAATCATTATATATGACTGCATACTAATTTAAAATTTTAAACTTAATATCCGTATGGATTCTTTTCTTTTAATCTAGGCCTAAGATTTTGAAAATTACTGTAAACCTTGATCCTTTTTTTCTTAACTGATATAATATAATCACTAATGTAATTTATTTGCAGATGAACACTAACAACTTTTCAGCTTAAAGCTTGCAGCCATTCTTTTGTTACCAGGCTTCTTTGTTTCTATAGTCTTGTAATGATCAATTGGGTTGTATTTTAGTAGATTAGAAGAAAGAATAATGTTAGACTTAGAAGTCATTAGCTATTGTTTTGTTTTATCTTTCTGCTCCCTTTTATAACTTTACATTGTATATTTACAACAATTTGTTGTCACACCTCAACAAATGTCATATTAGTTTGATGATGTAATCTTTGTTTAGTTCATCTCATGCAACCTGCCTCCCTTCCTTAGCTATATCAACATAACTTTGCATAAGAAGATGTCTATGAGCTCAACGTGGTTCCAGGAATACTCGGCATAGCACGTCTTTCTGATGAGCAATTGTGGTCCTTAAACACTTGCCAGGGGATGTCTGTTTCATGTGTTGTATAGAATGGACTACAAGTGTAGGTGACCCATACTAGAATATTATTTATTGCCAGAAGTCTGTGAGGATATTTTTAACCAGTGCTAGTACGTCCGTATGATACATACATCACATGGCCTTAGGGTTGGAGTTGGACCCATTTTTATTTGGCTGTCTGATATTCCCAAACCTGAGGAAGTAGTTAAAGGAAGGGTAACAAACTAATGCAGGGATAGCCCACTGGACTTTACCCCAATTTAATGAAACGTATAGTTGCATTCTGCCTGCTATTGATATATTCTTGTTTTTATGCAGCTTGCTTGGACATGTTATAACTTCTACCAGTTAACACCAACAAAGTTGGCTGGGGAAAATTATTTCTTTAATGCTGGGCAGGTCAGTTACTAATTGTTGTGGATATTATTATCATGTTGTTGTCTGACTGTGCTTCCTTATTATCATTCCAGGATATGAGTGTGGGTACATCATGGAGCATAATGAGGCCAGAGACCATTGAATCACTTTTTTATCTTTGGCGTTTAACTGGTAACAAAACATACCAAGAGTGGGGTTGGAACATTTTTCAGGCTTTTGAAAAGAATTCTCGCACAGAGTCTGGATATGTTGGATTAAAGGATGTAAGGCTTCTCAAATTCTTTACTGTGATTTCTGATCTGCATCCATGTTAGATGATTATTTGTTCACTTAATCTTTCTTTATAGAAATACGAGAATATAGAGGCTTGAGTTTGCTTTTGGCTACAATTATGAAGTTAAAAAGTTATATAAATTCTGAAACCCTTGGTTCTCTTTTTTATTTTAGGCACCACCTTCCTAAGAAGGTAGTAGGTCTTCTAAACAACCATCAAGTTAGTGCCCAAATATAATGATAGTCTATATATAACTATATTAAAGTCGCCAGACATGATTCGTTACGTCTGAATGTGGATAATGTATGAGGGCAAGAAGTTGGTGTCAGGAGTGTGTTATGAGAAGAAACTAACTGACATAGCCGACAAGGAGATGTAGAAAAGTTAACTTATTTTTGTCATTTAGACCAATATTTCTAAGGTTTACAGAAAAAATAAAATAAGTTGCCAACTGCCTTTATATATGTGTGTGCCAACTGCTGGGAATTATATACGCATATGCAACTGCTTCCCCCCCCCCCCCCCCCCCACACACACACACACACACCTCAGCTACTGGCGTGTATATATTTCTCTCCGTAAAATTGAATTGCAGTCCCTTTATTTGTTGACTTATTGCTAGAGGTGATAGATTTTTTTGGAGGGTTTTAGAAGAATTAAGGACAGATGAAAAAAAACCCTGTTTTTGAATGATTTATCTCTAGAGCCCTTAGATTTTGAAAGGAATTTCAACAATATATTGAGCCACCAAAGGTCATTTAGAGTCTTGTGGCGTAACAGAAATTAGTAACTTCTGATGTAAACATCCCTACCTGGAATATTCATATTGGTTTTCCATGTTTTAAATTTTTTGTATTTTTGTTCTTCCATAAATCAATAGTACACCTTAAAATATTGTACGTTAATAAAAAATCTGGACTTACAACTATGGCTGTGTACGGTAGAATAGTGGGGAAGTTTTATCGATTCTATATAATGTGTTTATGGCCATTTGCCTTAGATTTGAGCCTTTTAAAACATTCATAGTTGCTGCAGTGGCTTTGTCCAATTATTGTTCAATTTTATAGTTTATACTGGATGCCCATTAATGTAAGCTTTATTGTTTTATTAATCTAAAGGGTTTAATAACTCTTAGTACTTCAAATCTACCATCGCTGACTCCACCTTTTGTTCTTTCTTCGAGTCATATTATTGGGACCCCAACTTATCTGAAAACTCATTATTGCTTTTGCTTTCCTGCCCGCATTTTCGGAAGAGTTGAGAATAATGTTAGGCCATCTAGAGCAAAAAATATTAGTGTGGAGTGGCAATGGTCCACAGCCCCAAATGCTTTTACATTCAACTGTATTTGTTTTAGCAGGAGATCCATGCATGGGTGCACATGGAAAATATAAATAAAACTTCTGTTTCACAACAATTGCTTTCCATTTTTTTTTTTTACATTCACTAAAATCTATTTTTGAATTCCCGATTGTTGTGTTCAGGTCCATACTGGTGACAAAGACAATATGATGCAGAGTTTCTTTCTTGCTGAGACACTCAAGTACCTCTATCTCTTATTCTCACCTTCTTCAGTAATCTCATTAGATGAATGGGTTTTCAATACAGAAGCTCACCCCCTAAAAATTGTGGCTCGTAATGATGAAAGAGAAAGCAATTCAGGAGAATCGGAGAAGCAACATAAACATGTTAGGCTGGGTGGCAGGAAAGGCCAATTTGGTGATAATTAGCATTTCACTCTTATCTAAAATAAATTTTCCAAGATAATTGAAGAGCTTGATAAAATATAGTGGGTTGCACATATGGTTTATTATTCCAATTTTGGCTCAGCCCGGGGCAGCAGGGATGTATGATAATACCGACATGAGCATACGTGCCCATTGCTTGTAAGTTGGCTAAAATCTGGGATGTGACCTGTTGTAGTTTGTTAGTGGGTCGGGCATGTTACTTTCCTTTTCCAAACTTGCTATTTTAATTGTCCGTGCACTTCGATGCACCTTTTCGGGATTCCTGATCTCTGCAGCTTGCCTATTTATTTTCATTGATATTAGTGATGTTTTATGTGCTCCCCTTTTAACTGTTTATTTGGTAGGGTTGGTTTTTCAGTTTTTACAAATCTTTCGTATTCACCAGCAATGAAAACGAAACTTCCTGCCTTCCAGATTTCACATTTTGGTTTGTGCCTAGCCCAGCTTTGGGCTTTCATCGTAAAATTAATATTGAGGGATAGGATCGTTTCTCGCCGTCGTACTTTCCTGTCTAATTTGCCATAAATTGCAACATTGTTTGAGAACATTGCTTTACCTCAAGGTTTTGGCTCGAATAGGAGACATTGCTCAAATTTTCTACCAAAAAATAACTTTACCTTTTATTCAGAAAGGTTTAGGCTCAAATAAAATAAAAATAATTAGTAAATGGTCTTGAATGAGAACGACAAGAGCCGAGTAAATTTTTTTATTAATATTATTTAAAAATAGCAACGTCTTCTTGTGTAGTAGGCAATGCATAGATCCGTGCTAGCCCTTCAGCACGCTTCGGCGTCGCGGCGGGTTTTTTTAAAATGTAATATAAAGATATATTGGGCAGGTAAATTATATTTAAATATTTTTATTATTGTTGCTTGTTTAATTGATGTTAATTTATTTTTAATTTTTTTTATTATATAAAAGATATTATCGCTTGAATTAATTACGTAATATACTTACGAATAAAAAATTTTTAAATAGCATCTTAACTTTTATGTTTGGGGCAGACCATTGAAGCAAATATTTTTTTTAGCACAAGGAATTCTAGAAATTTGAAGAGCTTGATTTCACCGGTGAGGACTTCATGCCATAATGGATTTGCTAAATGATTTGAATTTTAATTTATATGTTATAATTTTTATATCTTACTGGAGAATTTATATTAAATTTTAATGTATTTATGGAATAATTGATTAATTAAATATTTTAATAAATTTATCTATATAAAACTACATTGATTACAAATTGTACTCTTTACCAACTAAAATCAAATAAAATTAACGAATCGGTCTGATCTAAAAGAATCATACTAGTTCATCGAATAAGTGAAACTAGGGGTGCTATCCGACATAACGGGGGCGGGATCTATCAATTATCATATCCCGCGCCCGCCTAAGTGGATAGTAAAATTTTAAAACTATACCCCACTTCATGTGTAGGCAGGGCGGGATACCCCATCCTATAAGGGTTAGCGGGAGATGGCTTCATCCGCCCGCACCCCGCTACTAGTTTTTATTAATCTCCCTTAAGATAACTTTGCCTTTTAGAGGCTCCACAAATTAGTTGATAGGGGTGATTTAGGTCCTATCGGAGGCGGAATCTGTAAGATTATTATTTATTTTTAATAATCTATTATGTGACCCATGTAATTAAAAGGCCTACATGCTATTAATGGACCGCATGTAATTAAAAGACTGCTTCTATATTAATGAAGGCCCAATATGATGGTTGTTGGACCGAATAGAAATTGGAAACAGTAGGGTTATATATATAGGTGTATCCCTTCACTTTCGCTTCAATTAGGTTTTAACGCAACACGGACGCTGCGTGTGGCGGTAGTTCTTCTCCATCACAGAACGCCATTAGAGAGAAGCAGAAAGGTGATAAAATCAATTCCTTTAATTCGTTCATGGATCCAGGTACGCTTCCGATTAAGGTTATAATTTCTATTAAATAATTCTAGGCATGAACGATCCTGCATTAAATTTCTTACAATTGGTATCAGAGCGGGTTTGCCCTAGAATCGTTACCGAACGTAATTGCTGTTTGCGTTTTGCTGTTCGTGGTCCGAATTGTTGCAATTATTTGCTTGTTCCAATTGCATGTGAATTTCTTTATTTAATTTGCACGTTCCTGCTCGGCAATTGCATGTTCGGCTATTGCATGCTATTAAAGAACTTGTTTTGCCGTTTATGGTTGCACGAATTAAATTCGAATTGTCATGGATACAGAATTTTCTCGCCTTGGTTGTCGATACATATATATTCATGTTTTGAATATTGTCATAAAGCATGGCCCGCAAGAATTATTATTTTTTTGGTCATAAACCTCACCTGGGCATTTTGATTCGGCATGCCCATAAGAAATTCATTTTTTTTGGTACATGTTTTTTGGAAGAATTAATGTATATTGATTAATTTCAAGTTATTATTATTACTATTGGTTAAAGTATGTCATGTTGAATTTATTAAGTGATCCTGATCATGGGCAAACATTATTATTATTATAATATAATTATTTAAATTAAAGTTTGCATTTATGCTTAATTAGGGATTATAATTGTATAAAATTAAATTGTATTATATTTTTGTCAATTTAATTTGCTAAAAGACCAAGCATGACATAAAAGAAAATTTTAATATATTGTCTATTTGGCTTGAGATTGTAAAGTATATCTCAAATAATGATACGTATAATTAAATATCTATAGCATGGAAGCTTGTTAATCACCAAAGTGGCCTAGCTTATTAAGATATTTAGATATTTAATTATATATATATATATATATATATATATATATATATATTTGTTTGAGATTTTAGGAATATCTCATTAAAGATTTATATAATTAAATGTTTATTGTATAGAAAGCTTGTTAGTCACCAAAGTGGCCTGACTTATTAAGATATTAAACATTTAATTATATGTTTTATTTATTCGTGTTATGTGATGCAATTAAATTCCGAATAATTAAGTTCATTAATTATTTTGCTCGGAGGTGACCCAAAGGTAGACCATTGCTTATAATTAATGACATTATAGTGACTTATCAGTATATTAAGTTAATATAATTGTATATCCAAAGATGACATGAGTATTGACTTTAGTATAACTGATAGTCTATTAAAGTGTTTATTATTTGCATCATTATTGTTTAATGTTATGTATTTAGGGATCACCCAAAGGTGAACTTGAATATGTAATTAAAGTTTATTATTTGTCTGAATCTGATTAAAGTTTTCTCAAAGCATTAATGTGTGCGCATGTATAATGATTTGCGGTTTACGCTAATATATTTGCCATGGGCAATGGGATGATCAAGTTCAATGGGTTGAACTATGTGGATTGGTCTGAGCAAATTCGGTTTCAACTAGGTGTTCGGATTTAGATTTTGCAATAGTGTCTGACAAACCTGAAGCCATTACTGAGACCAGTACAGGAGCTGAAAGATCTGAATATGAGATCTGGGAGCGGTCTAACAGGATGAGTTTGAACTTGATGAGGATGTCAATGGCTGAAAATGTGAAGCCATCAATGCCCAAAACCGACAATGCAAAGGAGTTCATGTTAAAGATTAAAGAATACTCCCAATCAGACATAACTGACAAGTCTATTGTGGGAACCATAATGAGTGAGCTGACTACTAAAAGGTTTGATTGGTCACACCTATTCATGATCATGTGACTCACATGGTAAATCGGCGACAAAAATTGAAATCAAAGGGGATGGATGTGAATGAATCTTTCTTAGTACAGTTTATTATTAACTCAGTTCCTCATGAGTTTGGCCAGTTCCAGGTGAATTACAACACCATTAAGGAAAAATGGAACCTTCAAGAAATTAAAGCCATGTTGATTCAAGAGGAAGGGAGATTAAAGACAATGAAGGATCATTCTGTTCATCTCACACTTCATAATGGAGCCGATGGCGACAAGGGAAAGAAGGATAAAAGGAAGGATAAAGCCCCACTAAAGGTTAAAGAGGGTCAAATCCATAAGAAGGTCAAGTGCTACTTCTGTAAGAAGGATGGTCATATCAAGAAAGACTGCCCGAAAAGAAAAATTTGGTTTGAAAAGAAAGGTAAGTACTATATTTCAGTATGTTTTGAATCAAATCTTATTGAGGTGTCTAATAATACTTGGTGGTTAGATTCTGGTGCAACTACTCATGTATCACATGTCATACAGGGATTCGTTACGATCCAACCTATAAACGAGCTGAAAAGTTTTTGTATATGGGTAACGAGAATGAAGGCATGCATAGAAGGAATTGGAACATATAGATTGATCTTGGATACTGGACACCACCTGGATCTAGAAAAGTGTCTTTATGTTCCTGATTGTGCTAGAAATTTGGTTTCTGTTGGAAAGTTGGATCATGAGAGTTTTAATTTTAAGATTGGAAATAATGATTTTTCTTTGTATAAACAAAAGTACTATTATGGTTCTGGTACTTTAATTGATGGTTTATATCGTTTCAATCTTGATATTAATTTTGTTGAATCCCTATTTCATGTTGATCATAATATTGGAAATAAACGTAGTGCACATAATGAAAACTCAGCCTTTCTATGGCATCAAAGGTTAGGTCACATATCCAAGGAAAGAGTATTGAGGTTAGTAAAGAATGAAATATTACCTCAATTGGATTTTGTTGATTGGGATGTATGTATAGATTGCATTAAAGGTAAGCAAACTAGACATATATCAAAGAATCCAACCACAAGAAGTAATGCACTTTTAGAGTTAATACACACTGATATTTGTGGTCCTTTTGATATTCCGTCTTGGGGCGGTGAAAAGTATTTTCTCACTTTTATTGATGACTACTCACGGTATGGCTATTTGTACTTGCTGCATGAAAAGTCTGAGTCAGTGGACATCCTAGAGGTGGTGAATATTATGGTAAGTTTAATGAAAAGGGACAATGTCCAGGTCCATTTGCAAAGTTCCTTGAAAGTCGAGGCATATGTGCACAGTACACAATGCCTGGTACACCTCAACAAAATGGTGTAGCAGAAAGGCGAAATCGTACTCTTATAGATATGGTTAGGAGCATGTTAAATTACAGTACTGTACCTTTATCTTTGTGGATGCATGCATTAAAGACTGCTGCATATCTGCTTAATAGGGTTCCTAGTAAAGTAATTCCTGAAACACCTTATGAATTGTGGACAGGAAGGAAACCCAGTTTAAGGCATCTACATATTTGGGGATGCCCAGCAGAAGTAAGGATATATAATCCACATGAAAAGAAGCTTGATGCAAGAACCATTAGTGGCTATTTCATCGGCTACCCTGAAAAGTCAAAAGGTTACAAATTTTATTGTCCTAACCATAGTACGAGAATAGTTGAGGCTGGTAATGCTAGGTTCATTGAGTATGGTCAATCTAGTGGGAGTGATGAATCACGTAAAGTGAATATTCAAGAAACTAGGGTGGAAAGTTCTATACCCACTGTTTCTTCTTCAGTTGTTGTTCCTCTTGTTGTATCACGGTCTCACAACATGTTAGAACATCAAAATAATATCTTGAATCCACTAGAAGAACAAATTAATAATGAACTAGTTAACAATGACCAAGTTATAAATGAGCAAGTGATACCACAAGAAATAGATTTAAGGAGGTCTCAGAAGGCAAAGAAGACCAGCTATTTCGAATGATTACGTGGTCTATTCACTGAGCATGAGTGTGACTTGAGTCTTGATAAGGATCCAGTCTCATTTATCCAAGCCATGGAATGTAACAATTCGAAAAGTGGTTTAATGCTATGAAAGAAGAGTTAACATCAATGTATGACAATAAAGTCCGGGATTTAGTTGAGTTGCCTAAAGGTTTAAAACAAGTGGGTTGCAAGTGGGTCTTTAAGACCAAGCGTGACTCAAAAGGCAACATTGAAAGGTATAAGGCCAGACTTGTTGCTAAAGGTTATACTCAAAAGGATGACATTGACTATAAAGAAACCTTCTCTCCAGGTTTCAAAGAAGGATTCTTTGAGGATTGTTATGGCTTTGGTGGCTCATTATGATTTAGAGCTTCATCAAATGGATGTTAAAACTGCCTTTCTTAATGGTGACTTAGAGGAGGAAGTTTATATGGATCAACCAGAAGGTTTTATAACCACAGGAAAGGAACATTTGGTGTGTAAATTAAAGAAATCAATATATGGACTAAAACAAGCTTCCCGACAATGGTACCTTAAGTTTAATGATACCATTATGTCATATGGTTTTATAGAAAATACTGTTGATCGGTGTATCTATATGAAGGTTAGTGGGAGTAAGTTTATTATATTAGTCCTATATGTTGATGATATCCTTCTTGCTGCAAATGATATTGGTTTGTTACATGATATTAAAAGGTATCTCTCTAACAACTTTGCAATGAAAGATATGGGTGAGGCATCTTATGTGATAGGAATAGAAATATTCCGTGATAGATCACAGGGATTGTTAGGATTGTCTCAAAAGGCTTACATTGATAAAGTATTAGAAAGATTTAAAATGGAAAAGTGCTCTGCAGGGATAGTTCCAATTCAAAAAGGGGACAAATTTAGTGAGATGCAATGTCCAAAAAATGATTTGGAACGAAAGGAAATGGAGTCTATTCCATATTTGTCAGTTGTTGGGAGCCTATTGTATATCCAGACATGTACTCGACCAGACATCAGTTTTGCTGTTGGAATGTTAGGCTGATATCAAAGTAATCCTGGAATAGATCATTGGAAGGCTGCGAAGAAAGTGCTTAGGTATTTACAAGGCACTAAGAATCACATGCTCATATACAGGAAATCCAACCACCTTGAGGTGATTGGGTATTCAGATTCAGACTATGCAGGTTGTGTAGATTCAAAAAAGTCTACATTTGGTTATATGTTCCTATTAGCTGGAGGAGCAGTTTCATGGAAAAGTGGAAAGCAATCTACTATTGCTACTTCCACTATGGAGGCTGAATTCGTGGCATGCTTTGAGGCCACTATTCATGCGTTGTGGTTGCGGAAATTTGTTTCAGGTCTAAACATTGTTGACAGTATAGCTAGACCATTGAGACTTTATTGTGATAATTCTGCAGCTGTTTTCTTTTCAAAGAATGACAAGTATTCTAAAGGTGCAAAACACATGGATTTGAAGTACTTGTCAGTTAAAGAAGAAGTGCAAAAACATAGAGTGTCAATTGAGCATATTGGTACTGATCTGATGATAGCGGATCCGTTAACTAAAGGATTACCACCCAAAACATTCATTGGCCATGTTGGAAGTATGGGTGTGATAGATAAATCCTTGTTGACATGATATTCAGATGTGTATATTTGATTATTAGCTTTTGACATTTGTGAATTCAATTAAAGTTATGTTTTTGGTTATTTATTTCTTACTCACATTATGTCGTATACATTATTGTTCTAGTGAGATAACAGTGAAAGTAATGATTAAAGTTTATCCCAATTAAAGTTTCTAAATTGAGTTGGTTTTGTGATACATGGAAGGAATCATGTTGTTTGATGACTTGTGATCGCCATGATCCAATCATTTCAATTTAATTATGATGTCTTGATTGATTCAATGAAAGGTGCGCACTTAAAGTTGTTGAATCACCAAGTCTTGACATGGGCCAAGTGGGAGATTGTAAGATTATTATTTATTTTTAATAATCTATTATGTGACCCATGTAATTAAAAGGCCTACATGATATTAATGGACCGCATGTAATTAAAAGACTGCTTCTATATTAATGAAGGCCCAATATGATTGTTGTTGGACCGAATAGAAATTGGAAACAGTAGGGTTATATATATAGGTGTATCCCTTCACTTTCGCTTCAATTAGGTTTTAACGCAACACAGGACGTGCGTGTGGCGGTAGTTCTTCTCCATCACGTAGCGCCATTAGAGAGAAGCAGAAAGGTGATAAAATCAATTCCTTTAATTCGTTCATGGATCCAGGTACGCTTCCGATTAAGGTTATAATTTCTATTAAATAATTCTAGGCATGAACGATCCTGCATTAAATTTCTTACAGAATCAACCTATTACCGCATTCTATCCTCGCTTTGGTAGTATATCAAATTTTAAAATTGTATTTTGTTTCATATGTAAGCGGGACAAGATATACTGTTCTTTAATGTGTCTGCAAATGAGATTTCATCTGCCCACATCTTGTTATCAATTTTTATTGGATCTTTCCATATCAACAATTTTAGATTAAATCAAATTTTACATCAAAAAATTATCAAAAATAATTTTATTTTATAATAATAAATAATATTCAAAAATATCAAAAATCATAAACAATAGTTAATAATAATATTTAAAATATTATAAAATTATAAAAAAATTATTAAAATTAGGCAGAGTATCCCGTTACCTATTACCGCTCCCCATCTTTACTTAGAATTGGGTGTCAAGTTTAAAAACCATACCTTACTCTTGCCTTGGTAGGGTAACCTGCCCCGCATAGTAGGGGCGGAACGGATAGCAAGCGAGATAGTGAGTGTGAATATCCATTGCTCACTCCTAAGTGAAACAATACATTTAATTCATATATTAATCCTCAATCCTAGGCTAATAATCCTAACCAAGCATGATTACAATTTTGATAATGATAATTCAAAAAAGAAATTTATATTTTGACTAACAAATTTATTAAAATTTTGAAAACTAACTAAATTTGTAAAATTTTAATTACTTCAAATAAAAATATGAATAATATTAATTGATGTGGGTTTATTAAAACTTTGGTTATTTTATTAATAATACTCTTATTACATATATTATATATTTTTGAACAGATTTTTAGTTAGCCGAATCAGCTGATTTACAGTTGAATGGTAATATGAATTTAAAAAACACTTCACATTATATTGCATCACGTCCTTATCCAATCCAACTGATATATTAAAATTGTTTTTGTGCTAATTTTCAGATTAATTAATTTTCTAGCTCATACAAAATCTCTCATATCTTTATCTGCTATAATATTCCACTCTACCTTTACAAAATACGAATTATCTGTATTGCTAAGGGTATCTGCATTTAAAATAAAGGCTAAAGTACGAAATATGAATATTATTATCGAATTATGCCTCCGGGGCCAATTTTGGCCTTCAACTTTTTGGGTCCATTTTAATCCTGTTCTCTCTTTGTAAAATCAATTGATACTTTTACTTAAAATAAAATATTTAAATAAAACTGTAATTATTATGATTTTTTAAAAAAGAAAGAGTATAAGATGTAATTTTAATATATCTGAAAGTCATTTTACCAAAAGGAAAAGATTTCTAAGAAAGTTACATTGAAAACTATTTTTCATGTTTAAAGAACAAAACCACCATGATAGGAAATTGGGTTTCACATTAGAATGACATAGTATTAACATGTCAATTCATTTTTTCACTCAACATATGAAATAGTTTTTTATATTCACCTCCCCTAAAAAATAGTTATTAAAGTTGTTGAGAAATTAGTTGATTTTTTTTACCCTCATATATTTATGTAAATATAAATAATTATATATAGTAATAATTTAAAAAAATAAATAAATAAAGCAAATATAAATTTCAGGGAAAATTTGATATATATATATATATATATATATATATATATATATATATATATCAGAGGAATCAATTAATTTTTATGCTAAATTAAAATTTTGGGTATTATTATATTTTTGGGAATCAACATGGTTTTGTTGGAGGACCATTTTGCAGAAGCATCAGAGACCCAAAGGAAGATGCAACAAGCCTAAGCGGCTGCAATCATCATAGACCGCAATGCGAGTGATCCGCCATGAAAGCTCTCCTCAGTGCTCACTCCTTCACTCAGCTGATCCTTCAATTCATTGGCTCAGCTCCTCCCTCACAACCCGAACGCACACCCCCACCCTCACCCCCACCCCCACCCCCAGTCTCTGAACGTGAAACACTAAAACCCTAATTGAGTCGAGTCTCAATTGATGCCAACCTCTCGCCTCCTCTCTCGCTGCATCCGCCGCCACCCCCACAATCCCCTCTTCTCCAAACTCCCAATAACCCTGACCTCGTCCTCCCCCACAACTCCATTCTCAATCTCTCCTCCTACCCAGGTCCAGGGTAGCCTCTTCTGCTTCCATACCTTTACCCATTTCAGGCAACCTCAACCAGCTTCCTTGCGTCGCCAGTTTCCAACTTGTTTCCTTTTGGGTTTCTCACCACCATCAATCGTTTCTCTGGGTTTTGTTTCATTCCACCCCCGCCACCAATACTCCTTCCGCCACCGTGAGTTGCATCCTCTTCGTTTGAGTTTTTTTTTCTTCCCCTTTTTTGAATTTTAAAAACGATTCATATATTGGTTTCGATGTGATTTGAATGCTGCTGCTGTGTTTGTTTTGATAATATCTAGATTTCTTTACTAGAGCTAAGGGGGTTAGGAAGATTGAAATCGATGATCACAGGTACTACTTAAAAGTTATGCTCGCAATGTTTAATTTAAAAAAAAAGCAGTTTCATCAATGCAATTTATTTAATTATCTAACAGTGTCGTTGCATTGTAGCCATCGAGCTGTTATAACTGCCTTGTGGTGCAATTTCCTTGTCTTTTCTCTCAAGCTTGGTGTTTGGCTTGTGACTGGTAGCCATGTTATGCTAGCTGAAGTTGTCCACTCGGTTGCTGATTTTGCAAATCAGGTAGCTAGCTACTTTCCATGACAACAATTTCACTCTTCATAGCTTGCTCATTTTTATTTTAATAATAATTATATATTAAAGTGAAGTGTTGTTATATGTGTATATATATATATATATATATATATTCAGAAAAAAACTAAATAAATTATGTTGCCATTGTAGGGGCTTCTTGCCTATGGCCTTAATAGCTCAAAGCGTGCCCCGGATTCTCTCCACCCGTGAGTGCTTCTGTTTCACACTGTAGACTAGAGGAAGCCATCTTTGTTTATTCTCACAGCAATATGTCTATCCCACGTCGTTGTCTTTTGTTTCAGGTTTTCAGCATCCATTATCTGGTTTTCAACTATACAAACTTAGATGTGATTTTAAATTTTCTGGGTCATCAAATGAATAAAAAAACAGGATATTCCTTTAGAAGTTTTTCATGCATTTATTTTTCACCCCCAATAACTAACTTGAACAGTCTTCACTAAAGGACTTTTTGGAGTACTGGGAGGAGTGTATTTCTGTCAACAAATCCAGTACTGGTTTTTGATTTGAGTAGGCAAGAACAGTTGAATTTTGTTCATCAGTGTCATTTTACTTCTAGGTTTCACACCTTTGGTTGGACCAGAATTGCTGTTCTGGGACTTCCCCGACTGCTTCTTTAACTGTGAATAGACACTGCTCGTGCAAATTCCTATCTGTAAATCTGTCTCTTATTGCTAGTGCTGTTCAGATGTTCTGAAATGATTTGTTTTTATAATATTATAATTCTATGATGTGTCCAGTTATGGCTACTTGAAGGAAAGATTTGTTTGGTCTTTGATATCTGCTGTTGGTATTTTCTGTCTTGGTTCTGGTGCTACAATTGTTCATGGGGTTCAAAACTTGTGGACTTCACAGGTAGTCATCTAATTATCTTCAATTAAATATCCTTTGTCTTCTTTCTATTGCCTTCATGTATGTTAACATGGTTTATTGAGTTTTAAGCTGTTCTGTTTAGCCCCCAGTAAATATCCATTTGGCAGCTTTGGTCATTGGTGGTTCATTCATAATTGAAGGTATCGTCACACTTCGCCTTGCAATTTTGCTTATAAGTTATTGTAAGGATTTCTCTATATTTATTTTTTACTTTGTTGTTCCTTTACTGGCGCCTGCTTATTTTGTGTAGGTGTTTCTCTTGTTGTTGCCATACAAGCTGTCAGGAAGAATGCAGCTATGGAGGGAATGAAAGTTAGCGACTATATCTGGCGTGGTCATGATCCCAC
Organism: Taxillus chinensis; assembly: GCA_023512835.1. Taxonomy (NCBI): domain Eukaryota; kingdom Viridiplantae; phylum Streptophyta; class Magnoliopsida; order Santalales; family Loranthaceae; genus Taxillus; species Taxillus chinensis. Next base: position 2,078,289 of record CM042086.1, read on the forward strand.
ATCTGTTGCAGTCATGACAGAGGTGATTGCTTGGGGTTTGTTCCCTCTTCCCTCTTCCCTCATCACCCTGAGGGCCAAAATGAGTGTCACTCATTCTTTATAAGATGTGTGCTAGTGCTAGCTAGAAATTACATCTTACCTGTTTGGCATATGTGAGTGCCTGTTTATAAAATTGCTGGGCTGATGTTGGTAAATTAAATTCCTGTGATCTTGAGTCTAAAATGTTTCAAAGATGAAGAAATAATCATCAGCCTGCAGGGAAGACTACAGCACTCTTTATAATTCCTGCCCGAATTGAAACTTTTATGGTTATGATGTGCCTTGTCATCCCAAAATGCTTTGTTGGATGCTTACATTTTCTATTTGAAGATAAATAAAACAATTCTGCTAACATTATTAGAAAGGATGGACATGGAAACCTCTGGACCTATTAGCCCCATTTCACCCTAGAGGACATCCTTCACAGCTCCTGGAAGTGATGTTTTTACTGGATGTCTAACATATCTCAAGCATTTGAGGAACACTTAATAAATAAATAAAATTGTAGCTAAACGTTCTGTGAGGTGTGAGGGCATGAAAATGATATTTTTTTGTCCTTTATATGTTCCTTTAAATATAAAACAAATATGCAGGATGGTGCTGCAGTTGCTGGACTTATTATCGCTGCTGGGTCATTGGTTGCAGTTAATGCTACTGGCAATGTAATATATGACTCAATTGGCTCAATTGTGGTGGGAAACCTACTTGGCATGGTATGCATTTGTTGTTCCTGCCAGAATTTACCCCGGATATAGTATAGTTTTTTCAACATATATTCGAACCAGTGTAAGTTCTCTATTTTCAATACTTCACTGTCATGAAGCCTTTGCTCTTTTATAGGAAGAGGAAAGTTGTTTATTTGAATCGAAAAAACTGAAAAAATACCACCAGTGAGACAGCTATAATTTTCTGGCCTTAATCAGCCAAACCCATTTTCATCCCTTGTATAACTGTATGCGGCTAGTTGGATCATTATTAGTGGAATAATAGTTGGGACAATCACATGGATCCACTATTAAATATAACTTGCTTGTCTTGATATTTATGATAAAGATTCCATGTTAAAGTGTGGGAGTTGAGAGTGAGAAATGGGACTTCGTTTAAAATAAACATATTTCTCTTCTGCTGCTATTGACTTGAGAAAACCATTTTAGCGTAACTACTTCAAATTTAAGATAAAGATTATGTAATGAACTGCTATGATTCCATCCATTCCAAAATCACACAAGAATCTAATGGCGAAAAGCGACAAGGCTCTAATGGAACCAAAGAAACTCTGAAGCCTAAGCTCAACCTTGTTTTTTTTTTTTAAATTAAATAAAACATTCCTAAATTTCTTTGAATCTTAAGTTTGCTGTTGAGCTTATATATAGCTGTCTATATTTAAATTGTTTGATCTAGGCCAGCATTCATTACAAAATTACAGGGTGAAAAAAATCATATTTTAGTATCATATATGGGGCTTGAGGGAGAGTATTAGATGAAAGGGAGGACCAATTCATCGACAATACCATTTTTGAGACTGGAGAGGTGTTTCATTAATTCCATTTTATCAATTTTGGTATCTTTTTTTGATCTGAAACATAATAAATATGCTATTGCTGCCTAAATTTTCCTAGAGTTTAATCAGGAACGCATCAACCTTGTCATCCATTTAAGTCTGTTAAAAACAATAAACCTCAGTTGTGATTTGTTTATTTTCTGTTAATGATTTGCTTAGAAGTTGATTTTTTTGGATTCAAACCAATTGTTTGACATATTATGAGGCTTTCATAATTGAACTATGTTTTCAATCTAGGTGGCTATATTTCTAATCCAAAGGAACCGCCATGCCCTTATAGGTAGAGCAATTGATGATCATGATATGAAGAAGGTTCTTTTATTTTTAAAAAGGGATCCGGTAAATTCTGCAATTTGAATCTAATTTATTGTTTAATTATGTTTGTTTTGCCTAATCTGTCTCCATTAGGCCTTTATGAAGTTCTTGATGCAGGTTGTAGACGCCATATATGATTGTAAAAGTGAAGTTATTGGACCGGGAATTTTCAGATTCAAGGCTGAAATAGGTACTATTTTACTCATGCAGTTTCCTAACTAGGGTTTGAGTAGGCTCTTAATGTCAAATTGTGGTGTGTTGTCACTTTTAAAAATTGAGAATGTTAATTTTGTATGTTTTGAAAGTTATTTTGTGCAATGGGGATTCATTGGATGCCAATGCTATGTCATTTGTTTCCTTCAGACATAATATACGTATGTGTTTTCTTTTAATTTCCTAATTATAAGACAGTATTTAATCACTTACCATTCAATATATAATAAAAATATCCGTTCATCAGGCAGGATGTACTGTATAGTTATAGTTAACATTAAATCACACCAATCCTTAATTCCAATAGTTTGGAGCCTGTTATAGCCTCTACAATACCAAGGTGTTAAGTGAGTGTTTTTTTGTCTATTTGAATAACATTATTATTAGGTCAAAGTGCTAGCGGGTAAAGTGATAGGCTTTGAACCACAATTAGGTAAAAGAATAAATTAAAACAAGTGGCTGAATTGCTTTCTCATGTTCCACCTTTGGCTAATGAATATACTGTTTTACTTTTCATGGATCTTTTAATTGTATAATTTTTGGTATTCTACAATTCCTCTGACACCTGTGCCGGATTTTAAATATGATTAAAATATTAAACTATTAATATGCACATGAATTCTTCAAATTTGTGATATCAGGGATTTCATAGAAAAGGTTAATTAGTTTTCTTAATAATTGATTAATATGTGCATGAAGATTTTTTAGTGAAATCTTCGGCCTTAATTTTGCATTTTGGATTGTTGGATGTACACGGTATCTAAAGCTAGCAATTTAATGTTAGATTTTGATGGCGTGATGCTGGTACAAAATTATTTAGAAAGGACTAGGCGCGAAGCATGGGCTCGAGAGGTTAGTATTTATTATTATGCTTCATAGTTTAATATTAACATGTATTCTGTAATAACTACATATATCTTATAAAGTAATGATATGGACAGGTAGATTGTACAGGTAATTCGCATAGGGTCATCTTTATTACTGTTGGATTAATATTATTGTTTTTAAGAAAAATTATTCATACCAATCCAACGGCATAGAGAATATTCCTGTACGAATTTCCTACATAACCTATTGCAAATAGACTTTTCTTATCTTATAAGTAATATTGAAAAGTCGTCTCCTTCAATTTTTGTTGTGAGTGCAAAGGCCTTTTCTTTCCATTTACTTCCACTAGGATTTAAACTTAACCTGTTGTGCACACCCTAGTTATGTAGCTTCCAATTATAGACGTGGTGATGATATCATTAAAAATGTCCGAATGCATAACTAATCAAGCACTCTCTCTAAATATCAAAATAATGTTTTCGGGTTGAGTTTGCACGGAAAATCAATGTAGGGCAAAGTTTCTTTTATAGAAGTATGCTATTGTTCCTTTATGTTGCCACATTTTATTATTATCTGGCAAGGGAAGAAGTGAAATGATGGAACCAATGAGAGGGCTATGGTACTTTTGAAATGCCAGGGTCCCTGGAATTATTATATATCAGGTGGGCGTGTAGCTTTTACATAAAAAAATTTAAGTATATATATATTTTTGCTTGCATGAGAAAGTATTAGCAGGGAGGAAGTAATATATCATTGGTGTCTGACATTTAAGTATTGTTACTTGTACAGTTTCGAAAAGCCGCAATAGAGAAGGATGATGCCGCAATACTAAAGATCATGTCAATATATGGTATTCACTGAGGAGCACTTATTCTGAGTGTGTTATGCTAATAAAACTTAGTTTGCTTTAAAATCCAAGCTTGCCCATGCAGGTGAAGAAGTGGTTACAGCATTAGGGAGCGAGGTTGATAGGCTTGAAAAGGAGATCCAAGAGATTGTTCCGGGTATTCGGCATGTTGATATCGAGGCCCACAACCCAATAGGCCCTCCTTCAACTTGATGATTCAAAGGTTTTTGTTGTGCTTTTGAAGCATTCTTAATTGACCTTACTAATGATTTGATGGCAAATGGTGTAAGCAATAATGACGTTGGGAGCCTAGAGTGTCATCCATATGGGAAAGCAAAATCAAGAATAGCTCGACACAAAGGCTTAGCTGCTGCCATTTCTGCAAGCAAATATCTAAGCCTTCTTATTTGTACGATCGTCAAATTTAACGAGGAAATGGGGAAATGTGGGAGAGAAGAGTCAAATCTTATATTTCATTCCACAATATACATGTAACACATCAGCACAAGCTAAGAATGTATGTCCAATTGAGCATTTATTAGAGGTACTTATAAAATGCTCAATAAATTTTGGAAAATCAGTTTGTTGCTCCCAATATGTTCCTGTGCATTTATTCTCTTTTATATTAGGACATTTCATGCCTTTTGTTTAAAATTTTTAGTAATTGTTACTATTATTTGGACTTAATTTTTGAATTGGAAGTGGCTCCCCTCTAATACAAATAATCTCTGGTAGTAGACTCTGTCAGGTTTCATAATAAAATCATTAAGCACAAAAACAATAAAAGTTTAAACTAGTAATACTTTTTCATGCCTAATTGTTAATTTTCTTTCGTGAATGTTACATCTAGTAACATTACAGCAAATTATCAAGTAATGGAACCATTTAAGAGGTCAATTGCCGCTGACATAATTGAAACATGATCATTTGGAAAGGCTTTAAAATATCTCTGTTTCTATGCTACAGGCTAGAATCTCAACAATAACATGAGTAGGCAATGTGGTTTTTCTTTGATACATAATGGGAGACAAAATCATGAGCTGAAGCAGATCTACCCGGAATGTTGGCTGGAACAAGAATCTGGGTCTTGCCAGAAACAATTCTTTTACCTGCTACATTAGCATAGAACATACCTGATATAGCTGGCACAAAGACATTGCTACGAGAGCAGATGTAGAAGTCTATGGCTTCTTCAAATTCTGGGGCCATTGATTTTAAGAATTTTTCCTTTAAATGCGTCGGCATTATGCCTCCCTGAAACAAATACGGAACGCATTCCCCATTATGAAGAAAAATCGCCCAAATGGCCAAATTTTTTTATGACTATCCAGACAGTGCATTTGCAGCTTCAGGACACAACACAGCATTTCAAGTTCAGTGGGATGTCAATTCACATTCCTCTTTCTTAAAGCCATTTATTGCATCATCATCTATGATTTGGTTCAGGGAAAATTTTCAATGGTTCTTCAATTAAGTGACATTCAAAAAAACAAATTAAACGATTCTAAAATTAGTTGGACTGTGTGTGTAAACAATCAATTCGTGCTATTTTTTCGTCCAAGTCATAATGAACAGGATAATTACGAAAAAGGAATTGGAAAAACCACTCACCTTAGTGTAAGTTTTTGGGAAATAGTTCTTCAGAGCATCAAGGCTGCTGTCCCATGTTGATTGAGTCAGGTATATGGTGGTATCCCTAGGAAATCCAATTTTCTTTAGAAACAGAGCAATCTCTTGTGCATTGTAACAACTCTTCATTTCAGTTGCGTCATTTCCATGGCATCCACTGCCTTCCAACATATCAACCCTCAGATCCACTGCAATGAATTTCCCATGTGATTTTCGACTCAAAACATGTAAGCTCTCAACCATGGAGTCAACAACTTCACGCATCTCAGGCTGCAACTCCAATGTTCCAAACATTCCCAAGCATGCAAGTGAATCAACATTACTCTTTTCCCCAGCCATCCCTATATTTACTGAGGGAAAATAAGTTGCCAACCTTATGCTGCCTGCACTTATAAAAACTGGTTCAATTTGTTCTGCAATGTGTTCTTTTGTAACGCCATTTGGAACCCTCACGACTGCTAGATTTTTTAATGGTATCTCTGCAGGCTGATGTTTTGCGACCGGGACCACCCCATCCAGGCTTTCAACAAACTTCTCTCTATCATAAATATCTTCGAACTTCCTGAGGATGTAATCCATTTAAAATTGACCGCGGGAGATTGTGAATTCTAATCTTTATGAAGACAATTAATTATTCATCCATCTCTTGGCCCTTTACATTTTTTTTGCAAAATATTAAAAGAATGATCTTAAAACCTTGAAATCCTTGCCTGAGATATGGAATTGATGAACATGAAAATAAATGGAATAAGATAATTAACACACACAAGATCAGGAACAAATCACAAACTTGCTAAAAATAGTTATTTTATCATCAATTCTCATCAATAGTAAACAAGATAGAAGTTTGTGCATGGCCTTCGGTATGTTCTGAGTATTACTCGATTTACACTTACATAAATCTTCAGTCAAAAGTTAATTTTGATTCTCACAATTGTACGTGGTGCGGAGTACAGCACCGGAAAGAATAGCAGCATGTGTAAAGCATATACCAGTGTATGCAAAGTGGAAAGAAAAGAAAAGAACCAAGGATATCCAAACTTCTACTCAGACTGACCTCATGTGACCTGGTTTGCTTCCCCTAATGTCAGGGATCACAAGGGTTGCTCCAAGATATCTTGCGACTACCACAGCATCAGCAATCTGAAGAAGTAATTAAGCACCAGGGGAATGGGAGACAAGACATGAGAATGCTGTAATTGATCTCCCTTGAAGTGGAGGATTATTATTTACAGGAAAGCTGCTACTCTAGAGAGCCTCATGAAAAAAGTCAAAATGATTCTGTAAAACACCTGAGATACATGGTGTTCAGGGCCATTAGTTAATGAGAAAATGACAAACCCTCTCGACTGCTCCGAATCTTGTAACAGACATGTGCCATACAATGGACATGCAAGGCAAAGTAGGGATAAGTCAAAAATTGAAATTCATTAATGTTTCATGGAGTTTAGATGGTCGGCTATATGTACCCAAAATTGGCTTAGTCCAACATGGTTGTAGCTTTTCCTCATTGTCCTTCCATGGCCCAGTGTGACCACCGGAAAGCCCACCTAGGCCGTGTTCTATACCATTGGCATCGTCGAAGCTGACATCTGTTGTTCCTGGAAGTTCAATCTTTGAAACCACAAAAGGAAGGGGGCCACATAAGCTAGCAGAAAGCGTGTATTATTTAAGAAATGCATGGTTTGTTATGCCTAGAGAAGGAAAAAAAAACCATAACTACTACAGTGACCTCAGCCTTCCGAATCCGTTATAATAAATAGTCATTAGAATTTTCCCTCTTTCAAGTTCCTACATATTCGTCATCATTCATCAACAGAACCAAGGATAAGGGAAGCGATTAGATTAAGGTAACAATCAAGCAACTCTGCCATGTACTTACAGTAGATATTAGATTAATTAGAGGATGAAGACATATTATAGGTGGCTACACACACATGCATGCATGAAGCTTACCTCAATGGAATCAAAATGGTCTCTTTTGATCATGTTGAAAAGCATGAGGAACATGGACAGCGTCAAGATTCCAGCCACTATCTGTCGTGGATCGACGACAACCATCTCGACTCCCGAGCGAACAGTTTTCTTTATTGTTTGTCTGTTTGTTTGTTGCAATATATAATTGAGATCAAACTGAATGAATCGTATAATATTGATACAGAGCAATGACGCACAGAGCTCGCGGGCCGCGAGAGAGAGAGAGAGACTAATAATTGAGCAGGTAACGTGGATGGATGGATTTGGCGATTTGGGTTGGTGGGCAGTGTTTGTGTGGGGTTCTTCAAACATGGATCACCGACAGTAGGGTAAGGTCAGAAGTCAGAAGTCAACAACAACGTTTACCAGTTCGTGTCTAAAAAATGCGAGCGAGAACAATTAGATTCTGGGTGTCCAGCCAGAAATAACGGACGGACGGACAGACATACAGACAAGGGTGGGTGTCTATTTGTGTTGTCTCTTGTTTGTTAGTTTGTTGACGAATTTCATTGCCAGGAGCAATTCCCGCTAATAGACGTGACATATATTGGAAACGAAAGTCATCTGTAAAAGATTCATTTAATATTTTATTGGTTTTTTCGGAAAATAATTTCTGAAAAACGGATTATGCCTATTTTAAGATATGTGCTTATTAAGAAAAATCACATGCTCTTCGTTTGTTTTTTTTTTCAAATTTTAAATTTCCCTGCAATACTCCCGTGGTTGCATTTGGGTTAACAACATCACATGCAATGGCAGAAGTAGAAACATTTCCGTTCATTTATGAAAGCACTTCTTAAAGATCTTTGCAGTTGGATGTTGCAGTATACAATGAAAACCATTTTCCTTTTTCATTGTTCAATCGATGTACATACATACATACACATATATATAAAGTCATACTACATAAAATCTTTAACTTCAACCATTAGACTTTCGTTTAATTATAGTGAAATTATTATAATAGAAATACAGTTAAATAAAAATCTAATTTAGACTACAGATTATTCACATTAAAGTATTTACCTTTTCATTCTAGCAAAACTATAATATATATATATATGTGTGTGTGTATGTATATATATTGGCTGCTGTTTTTTCTTGGTGGTTGAGACTGCCGGATCATTGCTCTTCTGTTGCTGTAAACTGCAAGCGATGTTTGGTTTGAACACCGTACCCCTTTTGCTTCTATGATTATTTTCTGGTGAGTTTGGTCACCTCCAGCATCCAATAACAATTATCATCCACGTTTCGTCTCCATCTCCCCAATGTTTAATGCTGCATTATGCTTCGTATACATTAGTAGTACTAGTATATACCAGTACCAGTACTTCTACTACACTCGAATCGGTCCATCCTGAGAAGTCCTTGGTAATTTATAACAACGTCCAAATCAAACCAATAATGGTAGCCACAGAAGACAGCCACAGCCTGGACAACCTCGTCGCCGCAAGGAATCTGCTAAAGACAACCTTAGACGAATCAAAAGCGCTCTCTTCTGCCCTCCAAAAATCTACACCGTCTATGGTACTTGCCTTCCAACAACCCAACTCCACCTCCCCCGCCAAAACTCGTGCTGCCCTTCTACAGCTCCAAGCCCACATTGACTGTGCCGTAGCACCCGCCGCCGCCGTTGTCGAGGTCTTCGTTGCCGTGCGCGGCCTGGAGAGGTCGCTCGCTTCTGACCCCTGTTCAGACCTGGCAACCTACCTCGGCCTCATGAACCGATACGAGGAGGGCCTGCGGTTCCTAGCCAGCAGCTGCAGCCTCGCAATCCGGTGGCTGGAGGACACCCCCGAGTTTCTCACCCACAAAAAGGCTAACGAGCCATGGTTGGAGAGCCTGAGCAAGTCGGTGGAGATTCTCCAGGAGCTGGTGGCAAGGAAGGAGCGCGCTTGGCTCCAAGGAGGCCCTCTCAGAACCGCAACGGACAGGCTCGAATTCGAATTCCGGCGAATAGTGGCCGAAATTGAAAACGACTCTCCCCTTCTTCTTCCACCCGCCATTGATCCGTCTGTAATCAACAAATTGGAAGCAATTCTCGAGAGACTAGCCATGTCAAAATGCGGTAGGTGCAGGGTCCCAAACTGCGTAGCCGCCTATGTGGGGTCGAGAGTTGGGAACGCGAGAGCAATGCTGAGAGCTCTCGATTTGGACTACTTGCAAAAACCGGCATCAGAACCATCCCACCATGTGGAGTGCTCGGAGCTGGACATGGACCGGTGGTGCGAGCATTTGGAGTTCGCCGTGAAGCGAGTGTTGGAACCGGAGCTCAACCTCTGCCGACAGCTCTTCAGAAACAAAAACAACGCAGGATCATCGGGCCACCAGCAGGAGGACGTTGGGTCGGTCTGTTTTGACAAGATAGTCACGGAGTCGGGTATTCTCCAAGATCTTCTCCGATTCGGGAACGATATGATCATCAGCGGAACCAGAGACAGCCCAATCAAGCTGTTGAAGCTGGTAGACATATTCGCTGTCGTCGACCGGCTGAGACCCGATCTGGACAAGCTCTTCGGAGCCGGAGGAGGAAGCGCGTGCCTCCTCCGGATCCAAACACTGGCCAGTAATTTCATCGAACAGTTGGTGTGCGCTGCTCGCGGGATATTCTGGCAACTCTCGGCACAGGTGGCGTCGCAGCGGCAGACTCCTCCGCCTGGGGACGGCAGCGTTCCGAGGGTGGTGAGCTTCGTCGCCGACTACTGCAACCTCCTCCTGGGAGAACATTACAAGCCAGCGCTGACGCAGATTCTAAGGATGGGTTCAACCTCGTCCTCATTGGACGAAGACGTTGTGGGGGACGAGATCCGGAACGTCATGAAGGAACTGGATCTCAGCTTGAAGGAATGGGGAAACGCGTACGAGGAGGACAACGCCGCCGTCCTCAGCAGCATGTTCGCGATGAACACCCGCCGGCATTTGTGGGCGGCGGCGTCGGGTGGGACGGAGGTGGGACGTCTGATGGGGGAGAGGTGGGTCGGAAGGAACGCACAGCTGGTCGATTACCACCTCGATTTGTACATTCAACAGAGTTGGGGAAGTCAAGTCACGGCTGCGTTGAAGAATCACTCGTCGTCGGAGGAGGTTGGCGGTGTGGCCCTGAAGAAGAAGAAGAAGCGAGCGAGAGCGTTCTGCAAAATGGTACACCAAACGGTGAAAAGACAATCTGGGTATGTGGTTTGGGACAAGGGGTTGAGGGAGGAGATTCGGAAGCGGGCGGTGAAGGCGGTGGTGCCGGCGTACAGAAACTACGCGGTGGATCTTGATGGGGGCGGCGGCGACGGTGCCGGGAAGGGGATTTACAGCGCAGAGGGTTTGGAGAAGATGGTGAGGTCTCTGTTCTGCCCAAACCCAAACCCAAATCAAGGGACTAGGAGGTGTAGTCTCGTCGGTGAAGAAGAAGAAGAGGTATTAGATTTCGATAGTCATAGTGGTAGCAGTAGCGGTAGTCCAATGTCACCCTCACGCCATTCATTTTCTTCATCATCCATCACTCCTGCTCGCGTGGGATTTGGAACCCCCAACGATAACTGACATATTTATTTATCTTGAGCCTCCATGTAATATGTATTAGTCTCAGTATTAGGGCCGTAATTAATGGAGTGAAAAGCACCACAAACCACCATTGTTTAGTCATTGTTTGTTGTTTGATTAAAAGGAAAAAAAAAAAACAATCAAATGAACAAGCTCGCTCAATAAATTTATTAAAAAATAATATCATTTATGAACAGTTTACGAATATTATTATTATATTTGTGAACATGTTCACAAATGTTCATAAATATATTATCGTTCGTGTTCGTAAAAATTTTTTATGAAAAAAAAATAATAAAATAATTAATATGTATAAAATTTATTTTTATTAAATATAAATATATTTTTTATTAAATATAATTTAATAAATATATACTTTGATATTATTATTAAATAAAAAATATATATATATTTTGATTTTTTTTGTTTATTATTACTATTATTATAATATTTTTATGAACTATATATAGTAACTATTTAAACATATTAAACAAAGATAACACAACCTAAAAATTAATTAATTATACTTTTTTAAATAAGTTTACGATATCGATTCTTTTTATAGATTTTTATAATTTTATAATTGTGTTCGTAAGTATTTGTGAACAAGTTTGTAAACACATATTCGTGAATCGTTCGTGAACAAGCAGAGTAATGTTTATGAACAGTTCATGAATATCATAGTTTAAGGCTTGTGTTCGGTTCGATTCATTAAAGAATAGTGATGAATATGTTCGAATATCTTACTACTCGATTCAACTCGATTCGTCTGTGACCCTACTTACACCCACACATGCGCACACTCCCTCCAAACAATAACCAGAGTTTTAAGTAAACTATAATAAACATAATTATCTTTAATTCCAAAGCAAGAGTTTAAAGATTAAATTAATAATAATAACATATATTAAAAAAATGGTCAAAGGGTAGTTATTTTTGCTGATATATTAATCATTTGTATCTATACTAAGAGTCATTTTGGATCGACGGCGCGTACGTTACGCAACGAGTCAACAACGTCCCATGATCCCATCCCATGTCATCGATTCCAGCACGATGTGATTGTGTCCGTGTGAGCGAGCGTCCGGATGTTTCCAGGTGTCAGAACATGAATGGTCATGGGGTCAACGACCCTTTCTTTTTCACAGGCTCACTCATCTCCCTCCCGGATTCCCTGCTTGGCTTTAAAGCCTTGGAGCGAGCGATGCGGATGCGTATGTCTCCTCATGTCGTTAAATAATATGCAGTGTGAGTGTACGCTACACACTCATTACTCGTATTGTATTGTATTGTAGTGAGTCATTCAGAATCAGTCACAGTGAAATGAAGAAAGAAAGCAGACAGTCTCTCACTCTCACCCTCCCCAAGTCCAACACAACAAGTCAAATGTATGGCAACTGAGTGAGAAACCCAAGTACCGAACCCTCTTTCCCACCTTTCTTTCGTTCTTACTTTCATGTTTCTTTCTCTCTCTCTTTTTCTTTTTCCTTTTTTCGTGAGTGTGTGCGTGTGTGTGTGTGACTGTCTGTGATCGCTTCAAAAGTGATTCGGTAGCAAATCCAGCGCTCATACAGACACACACACACAGTGATTTCCTGCTGTCAAATTCATGCCATACTGATATGGTATTTATTTGTGTGTTGATTTTGGTCTTTAGCCTGCTTTTGCTCTGAATCCAATTTGTTTGTGTTCATACTTCATAGTAATCAATTGGGCACTAGGGTTTCGTAGGCCGTGTTATAGCATCTTTGTGGTGACGGTGTGGTGTGTTGTGGTGTGGTGTGGTGTGTGTGTGTGTGAGAGAGAGAGAGAGAGAGGATGGAGTCTGGTTTGGGAAAGTCCAGGACAGCCTCGGTAAGAAGCGCCGACAAGAGTAAGAGGGACGAGTGGAGTGAAGGTGGCGTTTCGAGCTTACTAGATGTGTATGAATCCAAGTGGCTGCTTCGAAATAGGTCCAAACTCAAGGGCACCGATTGGGAAGAGATTGCCCAGAAGGTGTCCGTCCGCGATGGAGGGGCGAAGCCCGGGAAAACCCCTAACCAGTGCAAGAACAAAATCGAGTCCATGAAGAAAAGGTACCGGGCTGAGTCTTCCCTTCATAACGACTCCAGTACGTGGCAATATTATCCCAGGATTGATGGTTTGGTCAAAGGAACAGACCAACCGCGCCCCGCCGCCCCCAAGGTTGAATGTAATATTGCAAATAGGTCCGGTGTTGCCGAATTGGAATCCCTCCATGTTCCAGGCAGTGGCCTTGAAAGGGTGAGTGATAATGGCGCCACTCCACCTCCAGTGATGGAGAAAACCCCAAATTGCGAGGCCACTGTGGAAGATGGAAGAAGAGGTCACAGTCGAGGGGAGCCTCTTAATCTAAATATCAGCACCACTTTTCAGGCTCCATTGATGGGAAAAACCCAAAATTGCGAGGCTACTGTCGCAGATGGTGGGAGGGTTCACAATCAGGAGGAGACCAACCTACCGATTCGTAATGGTGCTGCCCAACAAGCCCCATCGATGGAGGATGCTCGAAATTGTGAAACACATGTTGCAGAAGGGAGAAGGGGTCAGAATCAGGAGGAGGCCAATTTAGATGATGGCTCAAGCACGATTCCTGATAATGGTGGAGGATTTTGTAGCCTGAGCAAGGTAGTAGCCAATTTAGGGGATGGGTCTGGGGAGATAAATCCTTTCAAGCGACGGAAGAAGGCCGGGACTGGGAGTGCGGTTGCAGATAGTATACGGCTGTTAGCTCATTCAGTTTTGAAGATTGAGCAGTCACGGATGGAAATGTACAAGGACTCGGAGCGGTTGCGAGCAGAGGCTGAGGTTAGGAGGGCAGAGTTGGATCTTAAGAGGACAGAGATAATTGCGAAAACGCAGTTGCAGATTGCCAAGATTTTTGTTAGGACACAATTTGGTCAGTGTAATGGAAGCGGTAGTTCATCTTCAGGTGCTGAACCAGTTGTCACACCAGAAACTGAGGACAAAAATGGTAAGTTCTATTCTTGATCTATTCACTTGTTATTTATCATGTCTCATATGTTTGATTCATGCAATCAAATGCTGCACTGACTGCTATCTGTCAACAGTATATATGCACGGCATTCGATTCCTGACAGTTGCATGACCCCTGTCCTCATGTGGCCATGCTTCAGCTTCTGTTTCTTTTTGCTAAGGTGTCAATATTTTTGTATTATTGAGTTTGTTGTGTTTTGATCAAAATTTGACAAGATTATAGAAAGCAATGGAGGGGGCTAATTTAGTAGTTCAAACTGTGAAACTTGGCCAACTTGATCATCTTGCCCTGTATATGCATGCATGCATCATCTTTTTGGGAGTTTTTTTTTTTACTCATCCCCACCCTCCCCTCTACTTCCCCTCCCATGCGCTACTGTTATCTTGATAAAGGCTCGAGTCGCATTATTATCCAATGATATAGCCTTTCCAGAGGTCACCTATTCTAAAATTTCTTTGGCTTTTACCTCTTTAACCCTATGGTTCTTTGTTGTCCTTCACGGCACTCCAAGGGGTCTTTTTGGGAGCATTTAGATAGTTGAAATAGTGTGCAAAAAATTATTGGTTCATTTGGTATGAGTTTGACTTTTATATTATATTTTTTGTATTTTTTTAAAGTCTGTATTGAATTCTAATTTGAAAATAATTTTTATTCGGTAAAAACGAATGTGTTTTAAAAAAAGTAGTTTTTAAAAATTGAACTAATAATTAAAAATATGAATTTAGATTTAAAAATAAAAAATAATTAAAAACAGTTTTTTAAAACAACTGCAGAATCTAATGTTTTAAAAATAAAATTTTAAATTAAATAATTTTAAATTCATCTAGGCCTGCGATTTTTAAAAAGGATCGTCGAATTGCAGTGTACTAATCACAGCCTATACTTCAATTATGGAGCAAAAGTAGCTTGGAAATTTCCCCAAAAGCTATGTAGGATTTAGAAAAATAAAAACAAAAACAAAATCTTAGAAATGAACGGCCACACTTTGTCCTGTTTGTAAATCACCCCTTTTATGCATGGAAAACGATTGATTCTATGCATCATTTACATGGAAACAGGCTTTTGACTTTTCATACCCTATTAAACATGAAGAGTGAACTGAAATTCTGAAAACTCATCTAAAACTTTTTATCCACTGTTAACTGTGTAGCTCTCCAAGTGGGAAAGCAAAGACCTGTAAGGGCACTCTTGGGCCTTTTGAGTAAGCATATGAAATCATTTGCTACAGCCTACAAGAACAAAATTCAGTACTTTTTGCTGCTGAAAACGTGTTGAATTTTATTTAATTTAATTTTTTATTTGAATTAAACGTTTAGCTCTAAAGTTCGGTCCTTTGCTTCCTAATAGTTTAGCTCTAATAGTTTGAACTGTCATGTGAGGATCACACTTGCTGAAACAGAAATTCACATTGTTTATCTATAATGCTTACTTCCTCTGTGCTGCAACATTAATTTGTTGTTAGTAGCTGCTGCTTCTTTTTTTCTTCAAAATATTAGCTAAAATCTATGATTTATAAGTCTAGTTTCCGTGCTAACACTGCCCATTGGTTTGTTTCAGGGTAGAATTTGTTACAATATGTAAAGGCTTCAACGCAGCACCCCACTTAACAACGCTAGAGGGTGTCTGCCTTTTGATTGTGTCTTTTACCCATGACAGTATGATATAATCTCCCATACGCATTCTTTCTGATGTATGTATATTCTAACTAATGTAAAATTCGTACGAATGAATACCTGTTTTATGTGACTACTTAATGTCTGGTGGGGCTATTTTTATTAAATTAGTCATTACTTTTGGAAGTTCTTAAATCTTAATACAAGTACAGCAGTGGCAAATGCATCCGTGCTGACTGGCTGAGCGAGCATTATACGTATGCATGTAGAAGGAAAATTAATGCAGCAATCGCCATCAATTTGACGGTTCCATTACTTGAGATCAGCTTATTATTAGCTACTTTATTAGATGGTTCTGGTGACACCAGTTAGTGTGAGTATATGGGAAAAGTTCTGCTACTTCAATCCCTCAAATCTGTCACTCGAGGGCCAATACACGAAGAAAACGTCACTGCTCTGGCCTCTGAGGATCGATTTGTGGGCGAGGTAGATTTGGAGACAGGTGGAATGGGCTAAGCACGATGAAAAATGGGTACTGATTTGCGGCAATATCTCTTCCATTATAAAAGTATACAATCTTTCATGAGACATCTGATAAGGTTGGAAATTTCAACAAATGTATAGTACAATTAACTAAAATAACGGAGAAGATTCAACGTGTAAGCTCGAGGAACACGCGAGACAGTGAGTCATAGACTCAGTGCACACAAGGACCGATTACCATTCGCCTCCTAGCTGCTCATCGTGACCCCAATATGCCAATACACGTAGAAGAACCGCTTTAGTGTCGACTCAATCGCCTACAATCCCTACAGCAAGTAAATGGGATGGCACATGGCAGCAATGCGGGTTGAGAAATCACTCCCATCTCAATCTGTCCTATCTAAAAAAATTCTCTTTTAAATTTTCCTTGAAATCCGTTCTATTAAGGGCAGAGCAGACATGATTCATGATATTACCATCACATGGCAGGTTTCTCCTGTCTCATCTAAAATTTATGATGAGTCGGACAAACTCATTTTAAACCTGTCTCAAAAAATATTTTGGATAATTGATTAAAATTAATTTTTGTCTCATGGTTATTTTTTAAAATTATTTTTGATTATTTTTAGTTTTTAAATTTAAATTTAATTATGACTCAAATAATTTTTTATTTTTTATTTTTTACTTTTCACTATTTCATTACATTAGCTCATAATATTATATATATATATATATATATTATTTTTATGAGACCTGATTTTTAAAAAATATTTTTTAAAAAACACATCTTTCTTCTTATTTAACGAAAAATTATTTTCAAATTATAATTCAATCCAAAATTTAATAGAACACAGAAAATAAATACATAAATCAAAACTTATACTAAATAGACCCTTTATTACTTGTTTTCTAAATCCTCGACCCTCTTTTTAGATCCACATCCATTACCTCCAGAATGTGCTTTAGCTCCATGGAAGCCTTGGTGATCCCCATTGCCCTTCGGACCCAAAACAAAACACTTAGTTGTAATGGCTTATTTGGTACATAGAAATAAATTTGAGAGAATGAAATTAACATGAGAATAAAATGTAATGAGAATGATTTATTACCTTACCTATGAATGGTATACAAAATCATGAATATAATATTATTTTGATAATTACAAATATATCCATTATATTCGTAAATATATCGCCAATGCAGATGTAGGTGGAGGCAATGAAACATCTCTCTCTAACACACACATAGAGGTTAAACATCACAACAGAAAAAAGGATCGTCTCTATTCTCGCGGCCACCTTCATGCTAGTGCAATTGTAGGTGGTGACTAAGTAATTATAATGCAAAGGTGAAACATCACACACACACACACGCCACTGAAACGTTCGCCTCTGTTCCTGTGGGCACCACTGCCACCTCTAAAGGACTTGTTATTGCCAGCAACTAGATCTGAAGGATCAACACCAAGCGCTCAACAAGTGATTTGCCTGTTGACTTGCCTCCACTAGTCCTAATACTCCATCTGGATTTGAAGGACCCACTACCACCTGTGGACTGCTCTAACGATGACTGGATCCACTGCCTCTATCTATGGACTGCTCTAATGACGACTGGAAGTTCTCTAGTTGCTGCCTTTGGTTTGCCCGCGAGTGCTTGATGGCAACCATGAGCGAGTTGGACACAAGCAAAAATAGATAATTAGATTGATGAATGAAGGGGCACAATTGAAAAATTGGTTACCTTACCAAGGTAATCGCTCAATATCAGGGGGTAGGAGTAATAAAGATTACCTTATTCATAATAATTTAAATCTCAAGGTAATTGACTATTACCTCCTCTTGTGTATACCAAATGCGAAAATGTGAATGAATTTCATTTTATTGCATTCTATTCTCGCTTACTAAACATGCCACAAGGATTAACGAAGCATATGTTAACAAGGATCAAGATCATACAAGAATAAGGAAACATCAATCTCAGTTTGGTATATTCGAGCCATCCCTAAGCTCCAATTACAATAAGGTTCTTACAGTATATTCTTTATCTCCCCCCAATAAAATGTATCCTTTATAACCCCCAAACATAGAAATACAATTTCATGAAAATATACCCATAGTAGGATCATGGGTCTGGCATGGAATGAGAACAAGGACACAATAGAAGAGAATATGTGGTGTCTCTTTGATATTATTGGTGGAGTGGTTGTCAAGAGTTGGCAACACAAAGATTCGTTGTCATTATTTTGCACCATGAGGACATGTGGTACGCTTGGCAACAAGATGACAAAAATTTACTTAATATTTTTGTTAAGAAATTAGCAATGATATGGTATGTGGAATCCATATCTTTAGTGATCCAAGCACTAGTTCTGTTCAAGCAATTCTAACTAGGACAATGCACAATTGAGATAGATAACTCAATCATAGATGCTACAAAATACATCCCCAACATGTAGTTGCAAGGTGGATCCAGGTAAGCCAAAATGACATATATGCCTATGCAGCTTGCTACTATTTGGAAGCCTCCCAATGACTTTATATATTTTTTTTAAATTCTAAGAGATGTGCAAGAATTTATTGTAAGATCATTTTTTGTCTAGAATTATTTGATAGGGACGAAAACATAAATTGAAAGTGTACCTTAATCCATGAGTGCAATTACTTGATTTATTTCATCACCTTTCTGTTTCGTTTTTATAATGTTCTTTAATGGAGAAAAACTACTGACATACCCATGTTATGTATTGCGTTAACTCTCAATGAAGTGAAAAGGAAAGATACACACATATAAACCTAATGTTACCAAATTTATATTAAGCTCAATAATCATCATATTATGTCTTTATTAATTTAGAACCGGTCCTTTAATTACATGTGGCCCATTAATAGTTTGTGATTCTTTTAATTATATAGGCTACTTTATTAAAAACAAAAATAATAATCTAATAATCTCTCACTTGAATCATACCATGACTTGGTGATTCAACAACGTGTACTTTCATTGAACCAATCAATACATCTGTAATTAAATCGAAATGATTGGATCATAATGATCACAAGTTATTAAATGACGCGATTCCTTTAATGTATCATAAAACAAATTCAATTTAGAATCTTTAATTAGGATATACTTTAACCATTACGTTATCTCACTAAAACAATATAGTATACAACATTAAGTGAGTAACAAATTATTACTATAATTAGAATGATATTATATAATTAGTGGGATATTGTGGATACTATATAATGAAGTTTGATACCTCAATATCTATATTACCCTATATAGCTTTTTATATATATATATAGTCATATATTGTATGAAGAGATATCAATGAAATAATACTATTTTCATTTGTTTGTATCATGGTATCAAAGCCAAAGTAGTCCAAATGAAGTTTTTCGAATCAAGTTGAGGAATAATAGGACCCAAAATATCACAACACGTATAGAGCAATCATATCATGTCCTCTCTAATTAGGTTTTCTCTATAATTTAGGGATGAGTTTTAAAGTTTTTATAAAAAAAGTGTCTACATCATGTTCTTCAAAATAGAGTTTAGGAATAGAAATAGGAAAAAAAATCTATATATAAATTTTTTTATTCTTTATCTAATTTATTTTTTAATATTTTTTGATATATGTGTTTTTTTGATTGATTATAATAAATAACAAACAAAAAAAACTAGTAAATATAAAATAAAAAATAATAGAGATTAAAATTAAGAATGAGATATAGACCGAAAATCTTCAAAATAATATACTTGAAAATATATATGTAGTGTTAAAGATTAAAAAAAGTCAAATGTATAGTTATAACTAAGCACTTTTCTAATAGATTTCTTTTATTAGAGCATCCACATCAATTTTGGTATTTTTATCCCTATTTTGGGGATGAATAGTATTTAATTTGTTTATTTTTCAAAAACATCAAACATCCCATTCCCTATTTCTATCTACATTTATTACTTAATTTATTTTATATTATTTTCTCTATCATTTTTTCATTTATTATCACCAATAAAAATATTACAAGTATAATAATACATATTAAAAAATTATAAAAAAAATATTTAGGGATGAATAGTAAATCCCTAAATATAGGGATTTACTATTCATTTCCTGTCCCTATACCTTATTTTAGGAAAACCTGATGTGAATGTAATTTTGATAAATCTATATTTTTTTTCCTAAATTATAGAAAAAATTTAATTATACCAAACCTACTGATGCTCTTTTATATATATATACATATATATATATACATATATATATGCGCGCGCGCGCGGCATTGATTAAAATGAAATACACAAACAATAATCTTGACACGGTTTCAAACAAAACGTTTTTATTTTAAAAGTAAAAAAGAAAATAACTCTTCGAAAAGGGTATTACTATTGCAGTAGGAATATTCAAGATTGGGCTGCTAAAGATAATAGTGTCACCCAACAACCTCTGGTCTCGAAAGCATTTATGGGAATTGTATGAGAACTCTACCAAACCGAACTCCACGGAAAATGCATATTTAATGATTTAATCGCTCTAGCTAGAGAACTCCGGCGTGAATAGCTGCTACCCACACAATAATCATACGCGCGCAATTGAGAAAAGACAAGGGATACATTTGGATTATTAATGACAACATCAATGACTGATTGACATGTCTCGTAGTGTGGTCCGCCATCTCCTCCAATAGGACAGCAGGACATGCACAATAATGATGTTCGTGGGATCCAAATGCGACCCTTTTATTTTGCTTTTACATAACCCACCGGGGGCAGCCGGGCTGAAGCCAAAATAAAATTATTTTTAATAATTATAATTACAGATTAATTTATATTATTAATAAATATTTTAAAATTTATCAAATTTATTGTTTTTAAAAATAATTATATTTTTAAAAATAATACTCTCAAACCAAAAATAATACCCTCATATTTATACCATGCTGGTTTGTTTTTAAAAATACTGATTTGTAACTTGTTAGTGGATTCAATTTAAAAGACGGTGTCAACAATATACGGATCGTAAGATGAAAAGCAATTGACATGCAGCTAGGGAATCAATTGTCCAAAGTCATTCAATTATTTTAAGATGGAGGATATACACTCATAATTAATACACGGACCAATATATTCACAGAAGATGAAAAAACCTTTATCGCTGACATGATTCGGCAATGCTACATTACTGTAGGTTATTTAAAGTTATTTTAAAAACTAAAATATAAAAAACAAGACTTGAACTGATTATCCTATATAAATAATAAAATTTTTTAATGATTTATGAAATTAATATCAATTATATATATATATATATATCCTGGATTATTAATAAAAAATTTAATATAAAACTTCTACGAGAACACATATATAATGTTATAATTAAATTTATAAATTAATTATAAACTTTCAATTATAATTCATAATTAATTTTATGAATAAATTTACTAAATTAAACTTTCAATTAATATTTATAATTTATAATTAAGTATTCAATTAACATTTAAAATTAAAATTTCAATCAAAATTTATAATTGAATTTATAATTATAAATTATAAAATTAATTTAATTATACTTTATGAATTTTAATTATAAATTAATTCATGGGTCTTTATATAAGTTTTGAATTAAAATGTTCATTAATGATACAATGTATACACATATACTTTAGTTTTACAACTTATTCTAGTTTGGTGGCTTTTATTATTTATATAATGTCCTCGGTTTAAGTTTTTTCGTTCACATTTAAACTTTTTAAAATAATTTCTAATAACCTTTGTTGACCTGACATTATCAAGTTACCATACTCATTGTCAACTTAGTACAACATTAGATTATAGTATATTTTCATTTGGGATCTTTAAGAGCTTCCTAAAAATAACTAAAAATAGGTACAGAAGATGAAGATAATAGATGAAAAAACAAAGAGACAGTAAGATTTAGATATATGATGATAAGATATGAAGTCATAAATATGATAAACAATATTCAAAGATGATTTTGAAAATTCCAATCTAACTTGCAAGATTGTTTAAACTTATAGGATTAAAAAAATCATTTGAATTTAGAGTCAAGAACCTATATTCTCTTTTAATAAGGTCTCTGTTTATCTCTCTCATCGTTGAGACAGTCTAGATCCGTCGACGGTTTCATCAACAATCGCTACTTATCTTATAACAGTCTTTGATTTGTTCGTTGACAAAAGGTGAACCATCTTTTCCCTCAGGCTGCTCTCATAGGGGTGTTAAACGGGCCAGCGGCCCGTGGGCCATGCGGACTGGCCCGTAAAACGGGCCGAGCTGGGCCTGTAAATTTTGGCCCGTTTATACGCAGGCCCAAACGGGCTTTGGCCCGCGGGCCGCGGGCTAAAGCGGGCTGAGCCCGCGGGTTCACGAGCTGGCCCGCGGGCTAGTACTTTTATTTTTATTTTTATTTTTTTTGATATTTTTTAGTTTATTTTATTAAAAATTTACATATATTATTAATATTTTATAAGTTTTATCATATTTATAGTTATTTTTAGGTTGTGTTTGATCTATGGAGGCTAAAATTATTATTTATTTTTAAAAAAAATAAGATATTTTAAGTAAAAAAAATATTTAAAAAATATATAATAATAAACGGGCTGGCCCGCGGGCCAACCCGCCCCGCACACGGGCTGGGCCGGGCCAGATATTTCTAGCCCGTTTAAAAGCGTCTCACCTTGAATCCTTAATATGTCATCCCTCTCCCCACTACCTCGCCTTTGCCTTGATATCAATCAGTGGTGTTGGGCATGGATTTAGGTGTCTCCTTCATGACCAGCAGATCATGCATAATTGCTCCCTCTTTACCCTCACAAGACTGCATGACCGCCCCTCTCTATCCAACAGATCTGTAGGAACTCCATAGACAACGTGGAGCTTCAAGCCAGGTGAGTCTATTGTCTATGTCTCCTTATGCCCTGTGAACAAGAAGAAACAAAAGAAGAAAATATATAAAGGGGGTCCACAATCTCAAATCACATCTCAATCTCTATCTCTCGATCTACTTGCATCTTCACCACTTAGTGGCTCTCGGTTAGCATTTGAATGCAATTTTTGAGTATCAATTCATGAAACAAGCCAAACAAAAAAAATCATGCATTTAATTCCATTGAAAATAATTTTTGAGCACAAAAAATAAATACAGTTTTCAGTGCAGAAAACATAGTACCACACCATACATAGTTTAATACATTACATTGTTTAAAGAAATATTATTATTACGTAATTGCACCCGTAGAATTAAGAGCATGTTTAGTACACAGGAAAGGAAACAAAAGGAATCAAATTGTATTTCTTTCTCGCATTTCGTACAAAAATAAGAAAGGAATTAAGATTCTTGTGGGAATCTTATACCATTATGTAGGGGGAAATCGATCCCCCCCCTCCACACTCCCAAGTTTACTAAAGTTCCCTTGCATAAAAGAATCTTATTTTATTTTTATACCCCTATTTTTATTTGTTTTTTTCTCTCCCTTTCTTTCTCCCTCCCCTCGTTGCCCTACCTCCCCCTCCCCCTCCCTGCCCCCACCTCGTCGCTGCGCCCCTCTCCCCCTTCCCGTCGTTGCACCCCCTCTCCCTCGCCGTTGCAAACCCCTCTGCCTGATCTGCCCCCACCGCCCGCCACCCCCTTGCAATGCCACTTGATCTCCCCCACCGCGCGCAAGCCCCCATTACAATGCCGCCCGATCATGCAAACCTTACTTGTTTAATAAAAAAATTATTTAATAAATTTTAATTGATGATATTTCAGTAATTGTATGAGTATATTATCTTACTTGTTTTTGCATACTAAACACAGAAAAGGTAATTAAAAAATTCATGTCAATTTTATTCATTTAATGATTTCATTCCCGTTTACCAAACGAGTACTAAGTTCAATTTTTCTCATTTTGTTGGGTAAGGTAATCAATCTATCACAAATAGAAATTTAATATAGGTCCAAATCAAAATTTAATTACACTAGATAAATGGTAAAAACATTCCAATATAATTTAATATGGAAGTTGATAATATGTTTAATAGAGACAACTAATTTTCGTGAATTCATACATTAATATTAATCTGGTATGTATCTTAATAGTGTGCTAATAAGAAGGTACCATGTAATTTGAGGAGTAAACAATTTAAATTTAGGACACGTAAATGACATATTTGGTATGCAGGCATGAAATGCAATGGAATGAAATCCATTCTCATTCTCGCGTTTGGTAGAGCCAAAGGAATGCAATCTTTCATTACATTGGGATAAATATTACTTTCAATAAGGTAATGTTGATTATCTTCACTTCCTATTAAATCATTACCTTGCATGGGATAATGAACTTTACAAAATTGTCCTTGTCCTTCATCTATTCTTCTCTCGTTTATCCATTTCTTCGTTCATCCGTGGGGGGGGGGGGGGGGTGACCAGCTAGGAGGTGGGGGGGGTTATGCGACAGGAGAGAGGGGTAGGGTGGTTGTGCTCGATAAGGGAGTGTGATGGCAAGTGGTTGATATTGTAATTTATCAAAAAATACTCTATATAAGGTATTATATACCATTTATGGGTAAGGTAATGAATCATTTCCATTATCATTCTATTCCATTTCCATGTTAATTCTATTCATTCTAATTTTATTTCCGCATACTAAATGGACCCTAAGTTGCTTCCGAAATAAATGCAGAATTTTAAACTTTAAAGGCATGCAAGCACTTTTATAGTGGTTTAGTTGTTCTCAGTAATGCCTACATCCACTTTCTTTCACAACCTGTGGAAGGTTTTACTAACTCGTAACAGAGTACACTATATGCCTAGTATTTCGGGCTAGAGCCTTAGTCACAACTAAGGGTATCGAGAGAAGGCTCACAATTTGAGGGCCCTCTTTGATAGTTTGAGGAGGTTCACACAAGGTCCTCAAATTCTACAACCTTTTATTGAGGAAAATCACACAAAAAAAACCTCAAGCACAACAAAAACAAATATAAACAATAAAATGCTTTTTCTCTACAAACTAAGCAATGAGGGGCAACTTTGATAATATTACATAGGTTTGGCTTGTTGAAGATAATTTCTTTATTTACATGAGAACTTTGGCACTGAAATATAAATAGTAATTTTTTTTCTTGATATCACACTTTGAAATCGACGATGATGCCTTGTATAAATAGAGACCGAATCAGTTTTTCCAAAAGTCATCGGATGCGCCATTTACGAATCATCACAACTTTTGCTGATGTGCTATTTGCTGATACATTGTGAAAACTATCATCAATCTAGATGTATCATTTATCATTTCTGAAGTAACACAACTATTTGATGTGTCATTTGCTAATAGGTTGTGAAAACCATCACCAATTGTAACAAGCCGATCCACTGCCTTGCTTCAAATTCATATATCTAAGAGGTAATCTTTTATCCGGATTAAGAAGATTATCAATAACTACTTTGACCAAGTCATCATGAGACTCTTATCCTAATCTGCAATGGTTTCTTATCTGGATTTCTAATAGTCTCATCCAAATATTCTCCAATGATCTCATCATTTGGAGCTCTCCAATTTTTGGGTATGTACAACACATCTTTGAGTCTTAACAACACATATCTTTGAGGAAACAAGGCTCCTTTATCTGACACTCCTTAAGTCTCATTCTGATACTTAATAAGTCTTGGTTTAACGTATCTGATACTCGACAAGTCTCAATTTAAGGTTTTGATGCTTATCGAGTCTCGATTTAATGTTTTCGACACTCATAAAGGCTCAGTTTAAGGTTTCAGTATAAATGAAAATAAGTTTTGTGTAAACTCAGTGAATGATTCCCTTTACAACTTCAGTAATGGATCAATGTATAAGGTGACCATTCAAATAGGCTCGCAACGTTCAAAACTTTTGCTTTAATTAATGAGTTAGCTTAAGAGCACTAATATTAGATTCCTTATAAAAAGTCTATTTTTATATATTTAGGGAAAAAAGATAAAAAGTCATAAAATTATCTCTACAACAAATACCATATATTTAACTTTCTTCATAGGATTTGTACATTGTTTTCCAATGTATTAAGAAGTACTATTCACCCTCTATAATTATTAAATTATATATAAAAAATTTCTATTACCTCTATCTTTCACGTTCTTATAACATTTATTTTTATTTTATGTTAAATTATAAAAAATTATTATTAAATAAAAAAGTAATATAAAATATTATTTTAATGATATAAAGAGTAATTTAAAAAATTTATTATGGTGTATATTTATATAAGAAAGTAAAAAATTATTTAAATTTATAAATTTAAAAAAAAATAATAAGTATCTGATGTTAGTGCTCTAAAAACATATTTAAACATATCTGGTCAATGTTTGTTTTATCCTTTCACAAACTAATCATTAAAAAATAAAAAATTTGATCAAGATGTATGTTATTTTATTAACTGACTTAATAATATTTAAAAAAAAAAACTCGTCAAAATTTTGAAAATCACTCACAAATGCGCTGCTTCCGCGAACGTTCGCTTTTCCACTTTGTCCGCCACCGCACGCCAATCTCCTCCCAAACGCGCGACTCTTCCTTCATCTCCCTGTTTCCGCAAGACATTGCACCGAGCAAATAGTCAAATGAAACAAAGAAAAAAGAAAAAAAAAACACGTACACAAAAGAAAATAAATATCAAATGAAACGTACAAATGCAGGTACAAGAATTTAAGAATTATTTTTCAGATTGTTACAGCGGGTATATATACTGTCTCTATGACTATTTATGTTGTCTCTGCTCTTCCGAAATTGATACCATTAGTTCTTTTTATTTTTGTTTCTTCTCTAATTGTTGTACTTACTAGTTATTAGAGGCTTTCGGTGATTTGATCGGTTGGTTGCTCTTTATCTGAGCTCGATTGGCTCACTTGATTTGGTTTATGTATACTGGGTAAGTCCCTGTTATGGCTGATCTGAAGTGGGTTTGGATTTTTATGTCCTGCAGTTATGGGTTTACTGGCCTCTTGAAGCTCATGTGTTGACATCCATCTGGTTAGTCTTAATTAGAAGCGTTCTTGTATTGCTTTTGAGCTCAGAAGGTGTTCATTTGTCTCTGCTTGAATCTGTATATGATTCCTTTTTCTGTAATCAATATCTTGTCTGAGAAATGAGAGCTTAGCTTTGATGACGATCACATATTTTAAACGAATAAATGCGCTTTTCCCCATCTTTGTTTCTCCTTCATTTTCCCCCTATCGTGAAGGAAATGTTTTTTTAAAAAATAAAATGAATTTACTGATATGCATTTTCTCTAGAAACATTGCAATCATTTGAAACTTCTATCCTGAAAGATTTCAATGCCTCATGTAATTTTGGATTCGAAAATCCCACATGTGGGGAACTTGCCACTGCTTTGTGGCAGTTCTTTTAGTGGAAAACTGAAATTATTGTTGGTATCAGATGGGATCTATAATGGAGAAAATTGACCTTGAAGCTTCCGAGGAAACCTCACCTTTGAGTAGTACATCACGGCCCTTGAGTACAGCAAAAGTGGCTCCTTTGGATTTGGAGACATTTCACAGTATCTCACATGCAGATACTTCCAAGTCATGGATTGCGAAGCGCATAATGCTCAACCTTCCTCGGAGTATTTACATTATCTTAATTAGAGCAAAGATTAATGTGTTGCTACCTTTTGGTCCCCTGGCTATACTGCTGCATTACCTAACTGGAAAGCATGTAAGCATTTTATTAATGAAACAGTTTTGACTTGACTTTGTTCCCATCTGGAAAAGAAAATACATATGGTGAAGGAAATAATTGAAGGGAGAGTTTCATCTACTTCTCATTGACGTCCCTTTATTTGTTCATTTTTGTTTTGAACTTCCAAAGTTGATCTTTGATTTATTTTTATCATATGATTAAAATATTTTATTGTTGTCCCTTGTTTTTTTAACTTTATATTAGGGATGGGTCTTTTTCTTCAGTTTATTGGGTATTACACCCTTAGCAGAGCGTTTGGGCTTCGCTACTGAGTAAGCATTCATTTCTCAAATAAACAATTTGTGTTTGTTGGTTTCCTTAATGACTTGCTTCATTTCATTGTCATAGAGACTAATATGATATTTGTGCTGTTGTGTTGCAGGCAGCTTGCACTTTACACAGGCCCCACAGGTATTTTTATTGCCTTTTCTAGTTATACTACATCCAAACATGCAATCATTGCTCCAGCAAGTAAAATGCACTATCAAAAGCCCACCTGGATGCAACCTATATAATATATATGTTTGGAGGATGCATCTGATCAAGAGAAGACCAGACACGTCTAATAGGTTTTTAAAAAGACTGGCTGAGAATGGTGATCAAAAACATTCATCTTTCAGCCAATAGTGTAATAAATTAGTCAAATTGCAAACAACCATTCGCTGGCGCAGATATCTTTTTTCATTTTTAATTGATTTGCAGTTGGTAGTATTCTTCTTGATGCAATCTTTGGCAATGCAACAGATATGATAATCCCATTCACACCTGTTGACTTTATTTTTTATTGATCTGCAGTTGGAGGTCTTCTTAATGCAACCTTTGGCAATGCAACAGAAATGATAATTTCAGTGTATGCACTGGAGCATGGGATGATTAGGGTTGTTCAGCAGTCATTGCTTGGTTCGATCTTGTCAAACATGTTGTTAGTTCTTGGATTTGCCTTCTTCACAGGCGGGATTGTTCACCATGATAAAGTTCAGGAGTTCAATAAGGTTGATCACTTATTTCTAAAATCTGTTGTCAAGCGAGCTATATCTGATTATATTTGTCTAATGTTGCAGCACTAACTCTGAAATGGGGTTATCATGTAATAGGCAGCGGCCCTGGTGAATTCGGGATTGTTGTTGATGGCTGTTATGGGTATAACATTTCCAGCTGTGCTTCACTTTACGCACTCGGAGGTGCATGATGGGACATCAGAATTATCTCTTTCAAGGTTCAGTAGTGGCATAATGCTGGTGGCATATGCAAGCTACTTATACTTTCAGCTCAAGAGTCATCCGGGTATTTACAGTCCAATCAATGAGGTGGGTATTCCTTAATCTTGTCTTTCTGCTGAGCATGATGCTTCCTTTCTATTGCAAATATTTGGGTAGGTCCACCTCCTCATTGAGCTATTTGTAGTGATGTGGAGTGTATTTAGTTCTATCTCAAAATGAGATGAATAGCTTCCTCCCCATTCCACAGTGATAAGGGGAGAGAGAGAGAGAGAGAGAGAGAGAGAGAGAGAGAGAGAGAGAGAGAGAGAGAGAGAGAGAGAGGTATACTAGTTTATCACTTGTATGACTGTACCTGCTGGTGGCCCTGATGGTACATTTTTGTTTTTTAATAAAAAAAGATTATTCAAGGATAGAATACCATGTTAAAAATCTTGTTACAGCATGAAGTCTTCCGGTACACTAGGTTCTGATATGTATGTGTGTGAGTCTGTCTGTAAGAAACATACCGAAGGGATGCTGCTATAGAATATCTGTGTTATTATTTTATCTTTTTATGGCATCATTTTTGTATGGAGGATTCGCTTCACATTGCAATCCTTCAATCTTTTAAGTTTGCTGGTACATTAGGTTCCAATATGTGTGTGTAAGAAAGATATTGAGGGGATGCTGCTGTAGAGTATCTGTGTTATTGTTTTATCTTTTGTTTGGGGGATTCAGCTTTGAATTTGGCTTCAGATTGCAATCCCTCAATCTTATAAAAAAATAAATAAATGAACTGTATAAATTAGAACCATCTTTTCCACTGATACACGTGCCTGGAGAAACATCAACAATTTGACTGGCATGGGAACTTTCTTAGGATCATTGTCTTGAATTTCAGATGATAGTATATTTGTTTTCTTTGTTATGAAAATTGAATCACAACAAGCACAAAACAGTGAGAATCCAAGCAATTTAACGTTGAAAACCTTTGTGGAAGAAAACCATACAAGAAATTAAAAACCTACTATTGGATAATAGTATTATTTGTTTTGAAAATTTAAATCAAAATAAACACAATTCAAGGAGAACACAAACAATTTAAGGTGGAAAACCCTTGCAAAAAGCAAAAAAAAAAAAAAAAAAAGAGAAATCAAAAATCAATGATGAATCAAGGATAGTATATACTCTACAATGCCCTCACAATAATCCAACTATCTTTAGACCCTCAATTAATCATAACTAGGGCTTTACATCTGCATGATGCAGCCCTCCACTCTGCTAAAGGCAATTGGCCACTTGGAGACTTATTAGTAGTGTTATCAAAATGATATGATTTACGATTCAATTCGGGGGTAAAGCTATTCAAACCGGTTAATATAATCATTTTTAATGAAATTATTAGATTCAATTTTAGAATTAAATATATATTTCAAATATATTTAAATTTAAGTCTAATTTTTTACCTTTTAAAATGACTAATAGCTTGTACTTCTATGAAAGCTATATCGGGCCCTTTATTTGTATAATAAATCGTAAATTAGAATATACTTTGTTATATATACAAAATAATAACATTATAAAAGTTCTAGATATCAAAACTTTAGATCTAAACCACTCACACTTTTATCTTGCCTAAATAGTTTGACGATTCAATTTATGATTTGACAATTATGCTTATTAATACAATTGGGCCAATTCACAAAATTCCGAAAGGTATTCTTGAAATCAATGGTTTGAAAGGATTTTAATTTTCCGAATTACTTTTTCTGTGATTATAGGTAGAGAAGATTATAACATAATGGAGGGAATTTAAGTTGGTTTTTGTAAGTGGAATAATTATAATTTAACAATTAAATTATGGTTCTTTTGAGTTAAGATGCAGTAGAAGAGAGGCAGACTTTGAGTGTTTTATAGTGAAGGATTTTATTGCCTTTTTGTATGGTGGTTACATTTATTCTTGTTTTTACACTTTGTTTTGTTTGTTTATAGTGTTATACATGGCATCATATTATAATACTGTTGAGATGGCATGGTCGAAACAACTGTTTCGAGTAGCAGCTTGAGATGAAAAAACATGGTCAAAACATTGCTCTAATCATCTGTTTCGGATGAGATCATAATCGAAACAATTGTTGAATTGACAATTTGAAGCAGTAGTTGGATCATTTCAACTAGTGTTTCATCCAAGTCGAATATGCTAGCATCATTTTTATTTATTTTTTGGGTTTATTTATTTATTTTAATTATTAGCATTAAGGTTACCGTTGTAATCGACTTCTGCCTATATAAAGGCATTAAGTTCATGTTTTTATACATTATGGAGATTAATAAACTTATTCTCAGGGTTTTTTCCTTAACTTTCAGCTTATTCTAGCACTAGGGTTTGGATAAAATTTGTTATCCATCTCTGGAGGATTGATCGTCCAATTCTGTGGGTGATTTGATTCAAATTAGTTTGACTTTTTATTAGATTTTAATCAAGCTCCTCAACAAATATACAATATAGTCATTTAGTCTCAGCATTTTGCAAATGATAAGTAATTTAGCAAGAATTGGGTCTCAAAATAATGTATGTAATGATTTTAATATTTTCACCATTAAAAATGTGTAGGAAAGAGACAAGGATGAGGAAGATCTTGATGGAGAGGCCCCTGAGATAACTTACTGGGAAGCAATTTCATGGCTAGCTATTTTGACTCTTTGGGTTTCTGTACTTTCGGGATATCTTGTCAATGCCATTGGGGTAAAATTTATTACAGTAGTTGTATGTTTCAGAATTGTCTTAGATACATTTCTGAGTCAATTACCTTGGCCCCTCATTTTCATGTGTGCCAAAATGTTTATATCTTTAATCTTGGCCTGTAAAGTACATTTGTTAATTTTGATACTGATCATTTCCACAATAATTATGCTGTGCTGAATTATTTTGTTCCATGTCTTAACAGCATTTTAAAGTACAAAGAATAGTAGTA
Source organism: Taxillus chinensis (assembly GCA_023512835.1). Classification (NCBI taxonomy): domain Eukaryota; kingdom Viridiplantae; phylum Streptophyta; class Magnoliopsida; order Santalales; family Loranthaceae; genus Taxillus; species Taxillus chinensis. The sequence continues at coordinate 2,110,256 of CM042086.1, forward strand.
AGATTGGAAAATCATTAAATTAGGTAGACTAAAGTGTTCATGGTACCTGGATCTCTTTAGTCATTTTGTAACTGCTAGTTGTTATTAGTATAATGATGCGCTGTGCATTTACATCCTTATTACGATTCTAAACTCGTGTAGACTATGGAGATAGGTCAAGTGTTGAAAATCATTCAACGCCCAATCTAGCTTCCTTGTTATGATTTATTGATTGGATTTTCTGACCTTGTCTGGATGCTTGTTTGTATGCAATTTCAGGACCAAGTTGTACCTTAAAAACGTGTGAGTATATGAGTGGGTGGGTGTTAGATTAAGTGTATATGTAAGCATGCGCAATTCAAATTAAGGCGTGATTTTATGTACATCCTTTCACTGTCTATCTTAATCAACAAGCAATCCTTGCACTTTTGAGGTAGTCAGTTTTGTGGGTATAAGTGCAAGGGTCAACTTGGGTCTTAGAATTAGGAAGTAATGTGTCAATGCTCGAATAAACAATTGCAAATGCCCATACATGTATGTAATCTATTGATTATTCTTTAGATAAATTTATTTTTATTCTTTTGAGAAGTTCCTTTGATGTTGAACTAGTCCGTTGCTTGTCAGAAATTGTTTTATGAAATAATTGGATGAGTGAGCATCACACAAAAGCAAAATTTTACTATAACAGAAAAATAAATAAAAACATCAATAGACAAGTTTTTTTTTTTATGCAATTTATCAAATTAGATATGGTTTGTTTGGGCTAATATACCTTCTCCTTTGCATTACGATTTTTTTTCCCGCTGCAGTCTTGACCTCATTGAAGTAAAAAATGAATGTTCTGATGATTGTATTCTGTTTGCATTTCAGGGGGCATCTGACGCATGGAACTTGCCTGTTTCTTTTATCAGTGTCATCTTGCTTCCAATTGTAGGGAATGCTGCGGAACATGCAAGTGCAATTATGTTTGCTATGAAGGATAAGCTTGTAAGTGGTGTTTTGAGTGTGCTTTTATGTATGCATCTTCTTGTGATTCGGTTGAGGCTTACCTATTCCCTTGGGCAGGACATCACAATTGGAGTTGCAATAGGGTCATCTACTCAGATATCAATGTTTGTAGTATGGCCTTGAAACCTGTTTGATTTGCTACTGTTGATTTATGGAAGCACTTAAATAGTTAGTGCCAGGATCTCTAACTTTGCTATGTTATTTGTATTTTCAGATTCCTTTCTGTGTAGTTGTTGGTTGGTTTATGGGGCAACCAATGGATTTAAATTTTCAACTCTTTGAGACTGCTACGCTCGTTATAGCAGTGTTAGTGGTGACATTCATGCTACAGGTTTGTAGTGTTTCTTCTTCAACTCTTTTGCTTCTCTTGGTTGATAAGAAATATATTACATGTTATTGCTTGTCATAAACATTTAATTCATTGATATCTAATCGTGCATGAAAGCAGCCAATTACATGTCTTGTATTTGAGTGTGCATTTCTTCCATTATGGCAGCTGAAAAGTTGTTAAAGAGTGACTTGAGCGCACAGAAAAAATCATGTCATACATTAAATTTGACTGTGAATGTGTTTTATCCATGTTATATTATTAAAGCATTAACAAATGATTTTGCCATATCCTTGGGAAGAATCGGTCAAGCTTGAGAATAGTTGATGTAGCTTCTTGTCGTAGCTTGGATTATTAAATAATTGCTACTGGGCTTGGGAACCATCACTCTTATATTCCTTTATCATATTTAATCCAATCTCTAACAAATAATTGCTTTCATCTTTTGTACCTAGAATGAACCCAATACTAAACACTTAAAGCTTCACTATACAGGGAACTATAAATTATTTAAGAATATGATTCCGTTTGCTTATACTGGCCGTGTCTTTCTAATGAATTTTAATTGCTTTCATTACAACAGGAAGGTACCTCCAACTATTTCAAGGGTTTCATGCTTATTTTGTGCTATCTCATAGTTGCAGCCAGCTTTTTTGTACATGTCGACCCTAGGAAAGGTATTTCCTTGATTATGACTAGATGATGAATAACTGAACGTCACATATTATTTTATGAATCATTTTTTGAATTCTCCCCATATGCCAATGCCCCGTACAAATTCCATCAAAACTTTTGGAGTGAGATGTTGTCAGCCGTTAAGAATCCAATGATCAAATAGCTTATATAATTTCATGTCCTTGGATTGGTTATTCACATTTGCCCATGTATCATTGCATCATGAAGGCTGCCACAAGGATATTGGTAGTCAGTTCACAATTTTAAACACTAAAAGAACGTCACACATGTATTGGTTGAAATTTTAGCACAAGCATGACAAGTTTTTGCTCCGATTGAAATTTAGCACAATTTTGTTGTTAAGATTATGCATTCAATAAATAAATATTGCACTTGATTTTTTTTTTCATGGGTAATTGGCACAGTTACCGATGAATGGGGCTCTTATCTTTCTGCCATTCTAACCGGTTTAAGTTATACGTTGTCAACTAATGTGCTGTAAATTTATAAACAGAATAAACACTTCAGAACAATGGAGGTTTGGTCCCATGTGATTTCAGATGCTGGCTAGGCATGTTGAGCCACGTGTATGATTAGCTCAAATCTTCTGTTTGTTTTCCCCTAGTGGAGGCACTCAAAAAATAAGCAAATGTAGGGAATCATTTTCTTTAGGAGCTTGGGAAAAACTAGCTTCTAAACCATTCTATAATTAAAACAGCCATCCATGTAATCCTTGTTCTTCTCTGTACACCAAAATCTCTTCCATCATGCCTTTTAATTTTTTCTTTTTCCTTTTTCCTTTTTTTTTTTGTTTGGTTTTGTACAAATTATAATTTGCAATTAGTGCGCAACTGGTTGAGTTCACGGGTTAGAAATAAGATGCAGCAGATGAGGAAATTTTGGTTTTTGTATTAGTCAGTGGTGTATATATGTTAAATTCTCTATTTCATAAAATCAAGGGCTCGAAAAAGTGATCTATGTTTTACCTGTTTGAGATTTTCTACTTCAATTGCCTGATGTAATTTGTACAAGGCTGTTTGCACAATGGTAAAGGCTCTCTTTCTCTGCCTTGTGTGCGCCAATCTCCTCCTCTACCCTATGCTAGAGTATTTTTGCAATACACATACTGTGTACTCAGTGTATTGTAAATTTTGTAGTGCCAAAATCACAACTTTCTTGTGCTTCTCATTGGTTTGAATCACGTGATCTCTATCGGGAAAAATTAGCATTACCCATGTCATGTAATTTCCTGGGCGTAGTCTAAATCTTCCCAACTTTCTCTTCTAGTTGTCCTTCAATTGAATTATATAATCTCTTGTATTACATGATTCAATCCAAGAACAACGAGAAGCAGGGGAGCAGGAACTTTTGAATGGCAAGATATAGAATATATCCCGATAATTACAAGAGGTGGGTATTGCAAAAAAAATTGAAGTATAAAAGATTAGGTAAGGACCCCTAGAGAATCAGTCGCATAGTTCAATAGAATCAGTTGCACAGTTTATTAGCATGCCCAAAATCTCCTAGAGAAGCTGGAAAATCAAAAATCAGCTGTCCTAAGTTGAAAATCAGTTGCACAGATCATTAAAATCACAAAATGGTGTATAAATTAGGAGTATAACTTTAAACCACCAAACTTCGAAATCGGTTCAAATTAATCCACCGAAATTGATCTAAATCAACCCGTCGAAATTACCAATTTATCTATCCATAGAAACCAAATAAAATTTAATTTAGTTTGATTTGAAATCAAATAATATATCGGTTTGGTTTGATTTGAGATTTTAATATTGCGGTTTAAATTGAACCAAATCGAATAATATTATTATTTATTTATTTTTTATTTTCATTTTATGTTTTAAAACTTATTTATTTAAAATTATTTTCTAATATTGATGAGTTGTGTTTATGAATTATATTATCCAAATTTTGAGACTTATAATTATAAATTTAACATATATTAGTATTGATATACTTACACTATTTTTTTACATCATTTTAACTTTCACGAACTCAAAAAGTGATAAATCAAACCGACTCAAATAGATTTAAACTGATAATCTTTTAAACCGCCAGTTTAAACCAAACCGAATCAGTTTGGTCCGGTTTGGTTTGGTCTAAGCAACAGATTTGGTTTGGTTTGATTTTGTTCAAACTAAAACACATCAAATTGGTTTGAAAAACAGTTTAAATCAACCAAAATCGAACCGATTTCACCCTTAGTAGAAATTGTGTTTAACCATTGGAGGGTACAGGATAAATCACCCAAAAGTACATTGATCATTTATGTTAACCAAAAATATGCATTGACCAAGCCACAAGTCAATCAACGATTTGTAATCCTCAAGCTGCTCCAAACTATCAACTAGGCCATTCGAACAGCCTTTCAGAGTTTTAAACTCCAAATTAGCCTCAATTATAATGAAAACACTCGTATATCCTCATCCTCAAATAAGGGCAGACGCAACAAATTTCCCAAAATGCCAAAAAAAACCTTTTTGTGGCCTTAGCTCTAAATCAGACACAAGTACTGTCAAAATACTTTTATCCACAACTACATTATCATTTAGATATTTCCATCCTCAAATAATGACTATCTTAAAAGCATACCTAAAACATGGATCCTTACATCCTTTTCACTTTATAACTTTTCATCCCCGAAATGACAAACCATCCTCACGCTACCATAAACACAATCACAAAGAAATAACCCAATAAGGACCAAATTGTTGAGGACCTTTATTAGGATCCAACAACGATCTAGAGATGGATAACAGAATTTACCCAAACCCTAGCCCAAACGATTCAAGTATTAAACTGGAAAAGCCGAAATAAGAATAAACCTCTAATATGAGAGTTTATAATTGTCAATAGCCAATAATCTGAATACATAAATTATCATAGACAAGGCCTATTTATAGGCAAGCTAGTAACTAGGAATTGAAAACCTATTACAATTAGGAAACTAAGATAAAATACTAAAATAACCATAATACGAATTAAATAAAGGAAAGTAAATAAAAGGAAATACTAATGCAAATTAAATAAAAATAAGTAAATAAATGGAAAGACTTCTAGACGAAGCAAGAGACTTTTTCATCGAGGCAAGACACGTCGCGAGCTTTATCTTCAATATTGTTTCCCGTGTGTCACGGACCGAGGCTTATCCTAGCACACTTAGGCTATTTTGGGGTATTTATCCCTTGTAAAGTGTTGTACTTAGCTTATAGAGTAAGTTGTAGAGATTTTAGATTTCGATCATATATGTAGGGGAGTGATGTTGTAAAGCTTTCAAGCAATCAATACAATCGTTTGTTGCTTTCGTTTAAATCGATCTTCCACTAAGCGCTTCCCTACACAATTGCTTTACAACGGATCGATGGGTTCCGATCCAAATGTGACGAGTTAGGCTAACCTAGCGTTCCTTCGTACGGGTGGGAACTAGGTGCCGCACGGGTTAAGCTGCTATAAAGGCTGACCCCGTGACAAGTGGTATCGGAGCACGGTTGGTGCTAAGTTTGGTGGAACAATAAAAAACTTCGAGACGGTATAAAAATGACAAACGGAGGATCTGTTGTCATTAGTGGTGGCGACCACGAAGGCCGCGACAAGGAGCACCACGCTAAGGAACGGAGGAGAGATAAGTTCGTTTCGAGGGAAACATGTCCGCTGGAGAGTCGGCTAGCCAAATTGGAATTGGCGTTAGCCGAACAGATGGAGGTGGTCGAAGAGCACACTGAAAGCATCGAAAAGCTGGACTCAGAGGGTGAGGAAAGCTTTGGGAGGATGCAAGGGCTTCTCAATTCCGTCATGGATGACATGAACTCTCGGTTCGACGGCCTAAAGAACACTCTCACGTCCCAAATCCTGGCGATGCAAGACAAAATCAATGAGATCAAGGCGGATTGGTCTCTCTGCAAGATGGCGGTCACCCAAGGTGGCATTGGCGGCCATTCCAGCTCCAAAATTGACGTGCCGAAACCTAAGACCTATGCTGGGTCAAGGAATGCGAGGGAGTTAGACAACTTCCTCTGGACCATGGAGCAATACTTCGATGCCTTGAACATTGTGGACGAGGCAAAAAAGGTGAAGACCGCCCCACTATACTTAGTTGATTCGGCTATGGTGTGGTGGAGGCGACGATATGCTGACAAGGAGTGCGGCCTATGCGTCATCGACAATTGGGCGGATTTCAAGCGGGAGATCAAGGCCCAATTCTATCCCCAGAACGCGGAGGACGAGTCCCGGGCGAAACTTCGGCGCCTTACTCACAAAGGCACAGTGCGGGAGTACGTCCGCGAGTTTTCAAAGCTCATCTTGGAGATCCCGGACATGTCCGCGAAGGATTCATTATTTTCCTTCATGGACGGATTGCAACAATGGGCGAAATTGGAGCTGCAGCGGAGAAATGTGCAGGACCTGGCGTCGGCCATGGCAGTGGCCGAATCACTCATTGAATACAAGAAGCCTGAGAAAACACTAGTTCTTCATCGACTTCCAAGGCGAACAGGTTCCACAAGGAGAAACGTGGGGGAGACAACCGGAGTGAAGGAAAAGGGAGACCCTTCCAACCGTCTAAGGACTTTCTCCCAAAACACTTCGCGAATGGTTCCAAGGACGGGGAGAAGTCAAGGATCTCCTGTTTCCTTTGTGAAGGCCCTCACAAGGCGTTCGAGTGCCCAAAGCACTCCAAGCTCTCCGCGATGATCAATGAAGACGAAGAGAGGAATGCGAGGGATCCACGACTTGGTTCCTTGCAACTCCTCAATGCAATCAAGGCGAAGGTGGAGGTGCCACCATCCGGACGACAGAAGGGGCGCATGTACGTGCTCGCTAAGGCTAACAACCTTGAAACTAAGGCCTTAGTGGACACGGGTGCGATCAACAACTTCATCAAGGTCAAAGAAGCTTGTAGACTGGGGATAGTCTACAAGGAAGAGAAGGGCTGGCTGAAGGCGGTGAACTCTAGTGCCAGTCCGATCCATGGCGTGGCTCGAGGGGTCGAGCTAAGTATTGGCGAGTGGAGAGGCAAGGTGAATCTCTCCGTGGTGTTGATGGACGACTATCCCATGGTGTTGGGGATGGAGTTCGTTGACCAGGTGTGGGCAATTCCAATTCCTAGCACCAACACAATGTGCATCATGGACGAGAGGAAAACGTGCATGGTGAAGGTAATGCGGGAGGAAGAGCTCAAGGCGAAGTCTCTTTCGGCGCTCCAACTGTCTAAAGGAGTTAGACGACAGGAGCCAACCTTCATTGCCATGGTGAAGGAAGAAGGCCCAAGTGTTGGGGAGGAGCCCCCAACCGAAGTGAAGATGGTCCTTGAAGAGTTTGGGGACGTTATGCCACCCGAACTCCCCAAACAACTTCCGCCGAAGCGGGAGGTGGACCATGAGATCGAGTTAGAGGCCGGTACAAGGCCTACTGCTGCGGTGCCCTATCGGATGGCACCACCGGAGTTGAAGGAACTTCAGAAACAATTGAAGGACTTGTTGGAGGCCGGGTTCATTCGGCCATCCAAAGCGCCATTTGGAGCACCGGTGTTGTTCCAAAAGAAGCACAATGGGTCGATGCGGCTATGCATTGACTATAGGGCGCTAAACAAGATTACGGTGAAGAACAGCTACCCCATCCCACTCATATCTGACCTGTTTGATCAACTTGGTGCTGCGAGATGGTTCTCAAAGCTAGACTTGCGGTTGGGATATTGGCAAGTGCGGATAGCCAAGGTGATGAGGCAAAGACGACGTCGTCACAAGATACGGCTCTTACGAGTTCTTGGTGATGCCCTTCGGCCTCACAAACGCCCCTGCCACATTCTGTACGTTGATGAACCGGATCTTCCAACCATACTTGGACAGATTCGTCGTAGTGTACCTTGATGACATTGTCGTCTATAGCAAAACATTGGAGGAACACAAGGCACACCTACGACGGGTTTTCCAAATCTTAAGGGAGAACCAACTCTTTGTGAAGAAGGAGAAATGCGACTTTGCAAAGAAGGAGGTGCCCTTCTTGGGTCACATCATTGGCGGCGGCAAACTAAAGATGGATAACAAGAAAGTGTTAGCCATCAAGGAATAGGTGACGCCAAGAAAGTCCCTGAGATGCGTTCCTTCCTTGGCTTGGTTAACTACTACAGAAGATTCATCCGCAGTTATTCCCACATTGCCACACCCTTGACGGAACTATTAAAGAAGAACAAGACTTGGGTGTGGGATGATGCTTGCCGAGAGGCGTTTGAGAAGTTGAAGCAAGCGGTGACAAACGGACCGGTGATGGCACTTCCGGATCATGCGAAACCTTATGAAGTTCACACCGATGCTTCAGACTTTGCCATTGGTGGAGTTCTCATGCAGGAGGGGCATCCTGTAGCATATGAAAGCCGGAAACTCAATGGCACCGAACGGAGGTACGCGGTGCATGAAAAGGAGATGACGGCAGTTATGCATTGCCTTCGGGTGTGGAGGCATTACTTGCTAGGGTCCAAGTTCGTGGTGAAGACGGACAATATTGCTACTAGTTATTTTCTAACTCAAAGGAACTTAACTCCGAAGCAAGCACGGTGACAAGGACTCCTAGCAGAATTCGACTTTGTGCTCGAGTACAAACCGGGCACAAATAATGTAGTGGCCGATGCACTAAGTCGGAAGGCGGAACTTGCAGCCATTAGCCAACCACAATTCCCCCTGGTGGACAAACTAAAGGAAGGAATGGAGCACGATCCATTAGCCAAGTCCTTGGTGGAATGCGTCAAAGCTGGGAAGACGCGCATTTTGGCTAAGGGATGACTTGCTCCATACTCGAGGGAACGGGTGTACGTTCCTAAATGGGGAAGTTTGAGGAGAGATATCCTCAAAGAATGTCACGACTCGCGGTGGGCTGGCCATCCCGGAGTCGATCGTACCTTGGCGTTGGTCGAACGGAGCTACTACTGGCCTCAACTTTATGAGGACGTCCAAGTGTACGTGCGGACTTGTCTTGTGTGCCAACAAGACAAGATAGAGAATCGGCAATCAGCGGGACTGTTAGAACCATTGCACACTCCGGAAAGACCTTGGGAAAGTGTTTCGATGGACTTCATTGTTTGTCTCTCAAGATCCGAAGGATGAGGTACGATCATTGTGGTGGTCGACCGATTCTCTAAGTATGGAGTTTTCATTCCAGCTCCGAAGGACTACACGGAAGACGACACGGCCCCGACTATTCTTCAAGTACGTAGTGAAGTACTGGGGCATTCCAAAGACAATCATGAGCGATCGGGACTCACGATTCACTGGGAGGTTTTGGACCGAGCTGTTCCGGATAATGGGTTCGGACTTAAACTTTTCACTAAGTTTCCACCCACAGACAGACGGCCAAACAGAACGTGTCAATGGCTTACTGGAGTTGTATCTGAGGCACTACGTGAGTGCCAATCAAAGAGATTGGGCCAAGTTGCTGGACATAGCCCAATTCTCATATAATTTGCAGAAGAGCGAGTCCACGAACGAGAGCCCGTTCGAAATCGCAACTGGGCAACAACCATTGACGCCCACTTCCATCACTCGGGGGTATACTGGAAAGAGCCCCGCGGCGTTCAAGTTTGCAAAAGGATGGCATGAACAGACGGATCTGGCCAGGGCATACTTGCACAAAGCTGCGAAGAAGATGAAGAAGTGGGCGGATCAACAAAGGAGGCCCTTAGAATTTCAAGAAGGAGGCATGGTGATGCTCAAACTCCTTCCGTGCCAAACCAAAGCACTCAGACAATTGCATAAGGGTTTGGTGCGCCGATATGAGGGGCCTTTCAAAGTACTTAAGAGAGTTGGAAAGGTCTCATATAAACTGGACCTCCCGACTAGCTTCCAAAGGCATCCGGTGTTCCACGTTAGTTTGCTCAAGCCTTACCACGAAGACTTGGAAGATACGAGCGGACAACGGGCGGTGCGGACACCAACAGCATTGTAAAGGCCCGTACTTGTGTGAGGTTGGGTGGTAGGCCCGAATAGGGTTTGGAATGTTTTCTCCGACAGCGTGGCCTTAGTGTGAGCGTTGGGTTATTACTAATATTATTTTAATATTTGGGTTTATTAATATGCGTTATTATCATTATAATTATTTTAATATTATTAAAATTATTACTAATTGTATTATTATTATTATTATTATTATTATTATTATTATTATTATTATTATTATTATTATTATTATTATTATTATTATTAAATCTGGTAATTTGATGGTAGTATAAAAGGAGGGGTTAGGGTAGAAACCCTACGCTATGTTGTGCACAGAACTTGACAAGCGAAGAGCCGAGGGTTTGAAACAGTACTACAGATCCTTTGAAACTGAATCCAGGTAGGTGATTCTAGATTATTGATTATTGATTATTAGTTTCTAAATCGTTGTTGTTTGGGTTTCACGAATGCGGGTCTAGAAATTGGAGGTCAGATTTGTGCAGGTTTCGAGTCATATATTTATATTTATATTTCTTTTTCCCCCACGCCGTTTCCCTTTTTTCCCTGCGCTGTTGGTTCGTGCGCCACCGTGGAAGTGGTAGGGGATGGTGATCTGGAGTTGCGCCACGGTGAGGGAGGAGCGACGGCGGCAGCTGCTATGCCCGTGAGGAGGAGGCAGAGAAGGGGAGAGGCTGCGACCGTGCGTCTGTGGAGCGACCTGCTCGTTGCTGAGGCGGCACCGTGGGCCCATGCGACTGCGCGTCTGCACACCCTGTGCGCCCTACCTGGCCGGAGGCGATGGGAGATGCGGCGGCGACTGTGACGTTGTCTTGAACCAGGGGCGCCGTGCGCGTCGAGTGGAGAAGATGAAGGGGGACACGGTGCCTAAGCCGTCCCCACACGCGTCTTCACCAGCCCAAACGGGCTGGTGTAATGGACCGGTCCTCTTGGACCGGGCCAAAACGTTGCGCTATAAAAAAAAAATAATAATAATAATAATTGCATATCTGTATAATACACTTAAATAGATATTTATGTTAATCTAATTATATAAGAATGTATAATGGCAAGTGTTGTAGAGTTTTGATATAGTTGATTTAATGTTAAAGTTATATAGATTTTAATCATATGGCTGTTGTTTGGACTCGATACTATTATTATAATTTAATTATAGATATGGGCCTGCTATTACTTGTTAGTATTGGAATTTGTCACGTTAGTATCGGCTATAAAATGTTTGTATGATAGATGTAATTAATACTGACTATAGGGCATTTCGTAATTAAATTTTGTGAATGGATTTCGGTGATGGTATTAGTTGGGATGGCCACGGGTCCCACACAGGGCTGGCAAGAGGCCGCAGATCCCCTATGTGGCTGGTAACCCAGGTCTCATATGTGGCAGGTTGTCGTTAGGGACACCAAAGGTCCCACATATGGCTATTTGGTAGTAATCTAAATTCCTGGAGTTGATAGCGGGAATTCTATGGATGGTCAGGTTATCCATGTGAGGCCCTTGACGGTTAAAGATATGATGTGGTCTTGTTGTGATTTAATGAAATTTCTTGGTAAGAGAGTGTGACACTACACTGGCACAAGCGTGCACTAATCATATAGACTCAGGTGTTTATATGACGGAATAGTGGAGATGGGAGTCACCTACTGGGCATATGTGCTCACCCTACTTTATCTTTATTTCCCAGAGGTTGTAGGGGTTAGCCGTTGGAGCCATAGCGGAGCAAAGTCGGGTCTTCATCATGTAGGACTCCTTTATGGATTTATTTATTGGTTTATTTATTTTCCGGACTTGGGTCCGTGGCAGTTGTATTAACTTGGATAGCTGGACCTTTTAATTTATGTTTATGGGTGTTAATTGAATTCAGTAACATTGATTGCACTGATAGCTATTGGTTGATTGCATGTATTTGAGTCATTGGGATGTACAATGCTCCCCCGTTGTAGTACTGTATAGGAATGGATCAGTCTCCAATTCCCCGACCTCCGGAGTGGGCGTGGGAAAGTCGCGTTCCTGGTTCTGTGGGTCTCAGAATTTGGGGGCGTGACAAGTTGGTATCAGAGCATGGTTTAGTGGACCTAGGTTAGTGAGGGGTGGTTGATAGACACTTAGTAGCGTGGAAGACTATAGGGAGGGCGCCTGATCAACGCAATCCTTATATGTGTTCTGGGTTGACTGAGGGTTCATCAGATCATCCTAGGAAGCATTAGGGTTGGGTGCATACATGCTGCGTGACTGTGTGCATATCTAGGCACTAGAAATCATCTGCTAATGCTCTTTAATGATGTGTTTGTACTGATTTTACTATTGGCTGTTTGTGGTTTATTCTTCCTTGATAATTGATTGTGGTTAACTGAAAATGTCAGTATGCTAATTCCAACCTAGGAGGTCGAAGTAAATAACCACATAATTTGGTAAATAGAACAAGGGGCTTAGAGACCTCATTATTTGTGCGGCGGACTTGGTTCTGCCTATTGGCTTAAATAATTTAGTTGTTTGACTAGTGCGTAGTAGTTAATAAATATTGTTGATATGTGTTAGTGCAGAATGGCACCCAAGACTAGGGCTCAAGGTCCAGCAGAGGAGCTATCTATTCAGTCTGAATCGCAAGGAGAGCAGAGTTCACCAGTACCTGCCTTGGGTTCCGAGATAGCTGCCCAGATTGGGGCTCAAATATTGAGCCAAATCCAAGGTGCCATGCAGGGTACCATGAGAGAGGTGGCCAGAGAAGTGATACAGGAGGAACTGAGGAAGCAGCAACAGCCTCAATAGGAGCAGCAGCAGGAGGTTTTGGAGGAGAGCCAGCCACAGGTCATGGCAGCTCCGCCCGCTGTACCGATCGACTAGGTGAGTCGGTTCCTGAAGCAGAAACCGACAAAGTTTAAGGCGAATACGAGACCCGATGAGGCCGAGGAATGGGTCAAATGGACTGAGGACATCTTCGAGCTGATCTAGGTGCCCGAGGAGGCTAAGGTCCGCTTAGCCACGCATTTCCTAGTAGGTGGGGCCCGCAGGTGGTGGGACGCTGTGAAGCATGTTCACGAGAGCTCGATGGCATGGGAGGACTTCGTGGAGCTCTTTTACACAGAGTATTTTCCTCGCTCTGTGCAGAAGACGAGGTGACGGGAGTACTACACTTTGGAGCAGGGCAGTCGGACTGTGATAGAGTATGTCACTGCTTTCACTGAGCTAGGGAGATTTGCCCCAGAGTCATGGAGGGTTGAGGCTAATAAGACCCAAGATTTCATTGATGGGCTGAGACAATCACTTAGGAGGGGATTGAACATGATGGAGTTGACCACTTACAGTGACGCGGTCAACAAGGCACTTATTGGAGAGCGAGACTTAAACCAGATCAGGACTCAGAAACTAGGGAGCTCATCGGGGCCTAGCCAGAAGAGGCCAAGAGAGGAACAGTCTGAGGGACAGGGGGACAAGAGGCCGGTGCCCAAATTCTCACATCCGGGGAACTCAGGCGGCGCTACCTCACGGTTTTCAGGGACGTGTCGATCCTGCGGACTTCGGGGACACAAGGAGGCGGATTGTAGGCGGAAAAGTGGCAACCCACTCAAGTGTTTTCGATGTGGGGGACTGGGACACAGGATAGGAGAGTATCCTTCTGCCAGCTCAGCTAGTGTTGCGGGACCATAGCGACCTCGTGACCAGGGCCAGAGGAGCGGTGCTCCATACCAGAGACCAGCTCAGTCAGGACAGTCAGTACAGGGACGACCTGCTACACAACAGCCTCAGCGGGAGGCCCAGGCTCAAAAGGGATAGAATGAACGAGCTACGACGAGTTAGGCCAGAGGTAATGTGCAAAAGGGGAGGAACTATGCTATCACTGACAGAGAGGCAAAAGTTCCACCAGTTGACGAGGCGAGTCAGGGGCCAGCTGCTGTGAGAGGTACGATCTTGGTTTCACGCACTATTTGTATTGTCTTGATTGACACTGGTGCTACACATTCTTTTATCGCACACTCCACTGTTGAGGGATTAGAGTTGGATTGTACTTTTGTTGATCAGCCCCTTGTGGTTGATACACCCGTAGGGGGCCTGGTGGTGATAGATAGGGTCTGTTCGGAATGTGAGGTTACTCTCAGAGGTGTTGACCTCTGGTGTAACCTATTTGTGATGCACTTTGATGCTTTTGATGTGATATTGGGTATGGACTGGTTGACCCGTGTAGAGGCAGTGATTGAGTGTTATAGGCAACGAGTGACCTTCCTCACACCTGAGGGCACTCGAGGCACCTTCGTGGGTGAGTGGTCTGATGATGCATGCAAATTGGGGCCTTTGAGGCAAGGATGGGGTGATGTAACCCATCAGTTAGCCAATCTGACTCTAGTTAATCCTCAGCATGAGGGTAAGGTGGTGTTACCCAAGGTGGTGGATCAGTTTCCCGACGTATTTCCCGAGGACTTGGTTGATTTACCACCAGCGAGAGAAGTGGACTTCTCGATAGAGTTGCTACCCGGGACAGCAACAATCAGATTGGCAGCTTATAGGATGGCACCAGTTGAGCTTCGAGAGCTTAAGAGGCAAATTGATGATCTTTTGGTGCGTGGCTTTATTAGACGGAGTAGTTCGCCTTGGAGTGCTCCAATATTATTCGCCAAAAAGGCGGATGGTTCGCTTCGGTTGTGTATCGACTACCGGCGGTTGAACCAGGTGACAGTGAAGAACAGATATCCCCTACCGAGGATCGATGATTTGTTTGACCAGTTCAGGGGTGCCTGCTGGTTTTCCAAGATTAATTTGAGGTCTAGGTACCATCAGCTTCGTGTGCAAGAGACAGATATCCCGAAGACAGCCTTCAGTTGCATATATGGCCATTATGAGTGGCTAGTGATGCCCTTTGGGCTCACAAATGCCCCAGCAGTGTTCATGGGGTTGATGAACCAGATCTTCACACCTTATCTTGATCAGTTCGTGGTAGTCTTTATTGATGATATCTTGATTTATTCCCGAACAGAGATCGAACATGAGGAGCATTTACTTGTGGTGTTGCAAACGTTGAGGGACCATAGACTATACGCAAAATTCACGAAGTGTGACTTTTGGTTGCAGAGGGTGAAGTTCTTAGGGCACGTGGTATCATCGGAGGGTATCACAGTGGATCCTGGCAAGATTGAGGCAGTGATGTCATGGAAGCGCCCAACGAATGTCTTTGAGATTCGGAGCTTTCTGGGGTTGGCCGGTTATTACAGGAGGTTTGTAAAGGACTTCTCCCGTTTAGCTGCACCGATGACTAGCTTAACCCGAATGGGGGTATGATTTGTCTAGTCGAATGCTTGTGAGGATGCTTTCAGTCAGTTGAAGGCTAGATTGACTTCAGTACCAATCCTAGTCCTGCCACAGGAGGGTGTACCCTATGAGGTTTATTGTGATGCCTCTAATGTTGGATTGGGTTGTGTGCTCATGCAGGAAGGACGGGTAATTACTTATGGTTCCCGCCAGTTGAGGACCCATGAGAAGAACTACCCTACGCATGATTTAGAGCTGCCTGCAATGATCTTTGCGTTAAAGAGCTGGCAGCACTATCTTTTAGGGGAGAAGTTTGTGGTATATACTGACCATAAGAGTTTGCAGTACATATTTTCTCAGCGGGATTTGAATCTCCGACAGAGGCGTTGGGTGGAGTACATGCAGCAGTTCCAGTTTGATCTTCAGTATACACCCGGGAAGGGGAATGTAGTAGCTGATGCCTTAAGCCGGAAGTGTAAGGACCCGTACCTTGAGTTAGTCAGTTTTGCCTCCTGAGTAGAGTTTTTCTAGATTTTGACCTAGTAAATGGACTCCAATGAATTCACGTGCAAAAGGAAAGATGCTTAGAATGATGTCCTCTATCTACCACAGAAGTTTCAGGCCAAATGGACATGTATGTGAGGTGCACGTGATATGGGTCCAATTCACGTGCAAGTGTGGTTGTCTTCTAAATGATGCAAGGAGGCTATGGGTGAAGTTTGAGAGCATTTGGAGTGCATATGGAGTTGCACGTGAATTGGGGAATTCACGTGCAAATTGGCGTGCAGGCATATTTTTGCATGGTTCCCTTGGTTTTGACATTCTAAGGAACTTTCTCCAAAGGACCATGTTGAAATTCTGAGTATTTTGGCCTATATGGGTGCGGAAAGGTGCTAACTTGTGTGATCAAAACTACGTCGTTTTGATCCTGGGTTTCACTTAATCAAAACTACGTCGTTTTGATAGTGGAAGGCCTATATAAGGATGAGGAGACTCCTTGTTCTAGGGTTAGGGGTTTTTCGGCCACTGCACCGTCGTGGAGAGAGAGAGAGCTAGAGAGAGGGAAAGGGGGAGAAGCGGCGGTTCTGCCGGAGCATCTTGCGTGGGGAGGACGGCATCTAACGCGGGAGCAAGGAGGATCTTCATTAAGGTAGGGGTTTGTTTTCTTATACCTGATCCGGGGTTAGGCCTGTGGTGAATTACCCGTTGGATATTGTCCTTGTTATCATACTATTTATATGTAAATTCATATAGGTGTGATCTCCTATATGAATGTTGGCCTTCAATGGCGTGTTGTTTGGATATATGTATATATGCCCGCCAAGTGTTTGACATTATGCCAGTGAGGCTGCATGTTATGTGTTTGAGGTAATGCCGTGAGGGTGCATGTTATGTGTTTGAGGTAATGCCTGTGAAGCCGTGCATGATATGTGTTTGAGGTAATGCCTGTGAGGCCACGCACGTCCAGTGTGTTAGATTATGTCTTGTGGTGGGTTTATGAGCTTGTGGATATATGCATGCTAAGTGTTCGATGTTATTCCTGTGTGACTAAGCATACTAAGTGTTTGATGTTATGCCGTATGGCCATGTGTCTGCGTGTTTGCTTGTACACCCGTGGGTGGAAGCCCGGGACCGTTTTGTGGAACCCGGTGGCTGAGGCCCGGGATGTTTTGTGGAACCCGGTGGCTGTGGAAGCCCGGGGCTGTTTTGTGGAACCCGGTGGCTGTGGAAGCCCGGGACCGTTTTTGGAACCCGGTGGTGTGGAAGCCCGGGATGTTCTTGAAACCCGGTGGTGGAAGCCCGGGAGTGTTTATGTACCAGCCATGTATGATTGTGTTTCTTGTTATAGCTGTAACTATATCTGGTGGAATAATTGTATCACGACACGGCACTTGTACACAAGGCATGTAGATATTAGGTGCATGGGATGGGTTGGGGAGACATGATCCCTACCGAGCGTGGTTGCTCACCCCTCCTACCATGTTGTTTTCTTTACGGGACCTACGGGCGTTAGGTGGGACCCCAAGGTGGAAGACCTTATTTATTTTATTGTTTATGTTATTTTATTATGGGAACTGATGTAACCCCAATGGGGATGGATTGAAAAGAAGACTTTGTATTAAAGACTGATTTGGTTTGTGGACTGCTTGATGGACTTTATTTTTCTTGAATGTGTTGTGAATGTTTAAAATGTTCAATTCTTGGTTTGTATCCTAACCCCTTTGCCTCCGTGTGGGTAAAAAGGGGAGTCACGTACCGGTTTCCTCGGGTTGGAAATCCGGGGCGTGACAGGAAGAGCCAAGCCATGGAGGCTCTTTGTGCTGTCAAGGAATGGGAGATGATGGGGCAACTAGCTGTTCTGAGGTCACAGCCAGTGCAAGGAGTAGAGCAGGGCATGCTGAGCATGGTTTTAGCAGTACCTGAGTTGCAGCGTCAAGTTATTAAAGGTCAGTTGGGGGATGTTGAGTGTGAGGTCATCCGGGATCAGATTCAGACTGCCGTACTCCCCACGGATTGGACAGAGGATTCTGACCATGTTTTGTGCTATCGAGGTCGGTTGTTTGTTCCATCTCCTCTTCGGGAGGCAGTTTTACGAGAATTTCATCATTCTCGTTTGGTTGTTCATCCTGGAGGAACGAAGATGTATCATACTGTTTGGCAACAGTTCTGGTGGTCGGGCCTTAAGAAAGCCATTGCAGAGTTTGTTCGACGATGCTTGACATGCCAGCAGGTCAAGGCCGAGCATTTGCGGTCTCCCGGTGAGTTGCAGTCATTACCTGTGCCAGAGTGGAAGTGGGATCATGTGACTATGGACTTCGTCACAGGGCTTCCTCGTTCTAGAGGTCATGATACTATTTGGGTTGTTGTGGACCGTTTAACGAAATCTGCCCACTTTATTCCGATTCGTGAGACCGATCCAGTCCGGACCTTGGGACAGCGTTATGTCAACGTGGTGGTACGATTGCATGGTGTGCCATTATCGATCGTCTCTGATAGGGATGCACGGTTCACTTCGCAGTTCTGGCGGCAGTTATAGCGTGCTTTGGGCACCCGAGTGAATTTGAGTACAGCTTATCACCCACAGACAGATGGCCAGTCCGAGCGCACTATTCAGATTCTCGAGGATATGCTCCGTGCTTGTGTTTTGGATTTTGGAGGTTGTTGGGAGGCTCACCTTCCCTTAGTGGAGTTTTCCTACAACAACAGCTATCAGTCTACGATAGGGATGGCGCCATATGAGGCATTGTACGGGCGACCGTGTCGCTCCCCTTTGTGTTGGGCCTAGGCAGGAGAGGCGGTAATTTTGGGTCCCGATATGATTCAGGAGACTACCGAGTTGGTTCAGTTGATCCGACAGCGGATGTTGACAACCCAGAGCCGACAGAAATCATATGCTGACAGACGGCGGCGACCGCTACAGTTTGTCGTAGGGGATCGCGTCTTCTTACGAGTCTCGCCACGACGGGGGCACAGACGGTTTGGGCGAGGTTCCAAACTCTCACCTCGATTTGTAGGTCCTTTTCCTGTCATTGCAGTAGTGGGACCGGTTGCCTACCGATTGGAGTTACCACCAGAGCTAGCTCGTGTTCATGATGTTTTCCATGTCTCCCAGTTACGGAAATATTACCCGGATCCTACCCATGTGCTTGATTGGCGTGAGATAGAGCTAGATGATGATGGTTCTGTTGGAGAGGCACCAGTTCAGATTTTGGACCGGCGGGAGCAGGTCTTGCGAGGCAAGACGATTCCGTTGGTCCGAGTTTTGTGGCACCACCGTAATATGGAGGAGCAGACCTGGGAGCGGGAGAGTCAGATGCGTGCTCTTCACCCTGAGCTGTTTGAGGACGAACAGTCCTAAGGTGGGGAGGATGTCAAAATCTTCTTTATGCATAGAGGTAGTTAACCTTGTTGTTTGTTTGTTGTGCTTATGGTTGTTAATATCTGTGGGTTGCGTGTGAATTGCTGTGTTGTTGGTTACCTTGTTTGTGGGCGTTGTTTTGTTAGCCGGGGTAGTGCTACATCGTAGTGGATGACCTGTCTTTTCGGGGACGAAAAGTCCTAAGGTGGGGAGGATGTAAAGGCCCGTACCTGTGTGAGGTTGAGTAGTAGGCCCGAATAGGGTTTGGAATGTTTTCTCTGACAGCGTGGCCTTAGTGTAAGCATTGGGTTATTACTAATATTATTTTAATATTCGGGTTTATTAATATCCGTTATTATCATTATAATTATTTTAATATTATTAAAATTATTACTAATTGTATTATTACTATTATCATTATTATTATTATTATTAAATCTGGTAATTTGATGGTAGTATAAAAGGAGGGGTTAGGGTAGAAACCCTACGCTACGTTGTGCACAGAACTTGACAAGCGAAGAGCCGAGGGTTTGAAACAGTACTACAGATCCTTTGAAACTGAATCCAGGTAGGTGATTCTAGATTATTGATTCTTGATTATTAGTTTCTAAATCGTTGTTGTTTGGGTTTCACGAACGTGGGTCTAGAAATTGGAGGTCAGATTTGTGCAGGTTTCGAGTCATATATTTATATTTATATTTCTTTTTCCCCCACGTCGTTTTCCCTTTTTTCCCTACGCCGTTGGTTCGTGCGCCACCGTGGAAGTGGTAGGGGATGGCGATCTGGAGTTGCGCCACGGTGAGGGAGGAGCGACGGCGGCAGCTGCTATGCCCGTGAGGAGGAGGCAGAGAAGGGGAGAGGTTGCGACCGTGCGTCTGTGGAGCGACCCGCTCGTTGCTGAGGCGGCACCGTGGGCCCGTGCAACTGCGCGTCTGCACACCCTGTGCGCCCTACCTAGCCGGAGGCGATGGGAGATGCGGCGGCGACTGTGACGTCATCTTGAACCAGGGGCGCCGTGCGCGCCGTGCGCGTCGAGTGGAGAAGATGAAGGGGGACGCGGCGCCTAAGCCGTTCCCACACGCGTCTTCACCATCCCAAACGGGCTGGTGTAATGGACTGGTCCTCTTGGACCGGGCCAAAACGTTGCGTTATAATAATAATAATAATAATTGCATATCCGTATAATACACTTAAATAGATATTTATGTTAATCTAATTATATAAGAATGTATAATGGCAAGTGTTGTAGAGTTTTGATATAGTTGATTTAATGTTAAAGTTATATAGATTTTAATCATATGGCTGTTGTTTGGATTCGATACTATTATTATAATTTAATTATAGATATAGGCCTGCTATTACTTGTTAGTATTGGAATTTGTCACGTTAGTATCGGCTATAAAATGTTTGTATGATAGAAGTAATTAATACTGACTATAGGGCATTTCGTAATTAAATTTTGTGAATGGATTTCGGTGATGGTATTAGTTGGGATGGCCACGGGTCCCATACAGGGCTGGCAAGAGGCCGCAGATCCCCTATGTGGCTGGTAACCCAGGTCCCATATGTGGCAGGTTGTCGTTAGGGACACCAAAGGTCCCACATATGGTTATTTGGTAGTGATCTAAATTCCTGGAGTTTATAGCGGGAATTCTATGGATGGTCAGGTTATCCATGTGAGGCCCTTGACGGTTAAAGATATGATGTGGTCTTGTTGTGATTTAATGAAATTTCTTGGTAAGAGAGTGTGACACTACACTGGCACAAGCATGCACTAATCATATAGACTCAGGTGTTTATGTGACGGAATAGTGGAGATGGGAGTCACCTACTGGGCATACGTGCTCACCCTACTTTATCTTTATTTCCTACAGGTTGTAGGGGTTAGCCGTTGGAGCCATAGCGGAGCAAGTCGGGTCTTCATCATGTAGGACTCCTTTATGGATTTATTTATTGGTTTATTTATTTTCCGGACTTGGGTCCGTGACAGTTGTATTAACTTGGATACCTGGACCTTTTAATTTATGTTTATGAGTGTTAATTGAATTCAGTAACATTGATTGCACTGATAGCTATTGGTTGATTGCATGTATTTGAGTCATTGGGATGTACAATGCTCCCCCGTTGTAGTACTGTATAGGAATGGATCAGTCTCTAATTCCCCGACCTCCGGAGTGGGCGTGGGAAAGTCGCGTTCCTGGTTCTGTGGGTCTCAGAATTTGGGGGCGTGACAAGCATCACCAGGGCATAGTCTAAATCTTCCCAACTTTCTCTTCTAGTTGTCCTTCAATTGAATTATATAATCTCTTGTATTACATGATTCAATCCAAGAACAACGAGAAGCAGGGGAGCAGGAACTTTTGAATGGCAAGATATAGAATATATCCCGAAAATTACAAGAGGTGGGTATTGCAAAAAAAAATTTGAAGTATAAAAGATTAGGTAAGGACCCCTAGAGAATCAGTCGCATAGTTCAATAGAATCAGTTGCACGGTTTATTAGCATGCCCAAAATCTCCTAGAGAAGCTGGAAAATCAAAAATCAGCTGTCCTAAGTTAAAAATCAGTTGCACAGATCATTAAAATCACAAAATGGTGTATAAATTAGGAGTATAACTTTAAACCACCAAACTGTCGAAATCGGTTCAAATTAATCCACCGAAATTGATCTAAGACAAAGAGATAGAGAAAATTCATTCTCATAGAGTCGTGCCAAGAATAGGCGTAGATCCAAGCCGGGTGGAGTACTACGTCCAATGGACGAACAAGCTGGTTGAAGAGGCAAGCTGGGAGAAGGAAGAGGATCTAGGGCAATTCTCCAAGGAGATTGAAGAGTACCGGGAAGGAGTCGAACGCTACATCAGGCAGTTTGACGAGCTCGAGGAAGCCGAAGATGCAACGAGGACGCTGCGAAATCGGGTGGGGGAGAATGTCACGGACCGAGGCTTATCCTAGCACACTTAGGCTATTTTGGGGTATTTCACCCTTGTAAAGTGTTGTACTTAGCTTATAGAGTAAGTTGTAGAGATTTTAGATTTCGATCATATATGTAGGGGAGTGATGTTGTAAAGCTTTCAAGCAATCAATACAATCGTTTGTTGCCTTCGTTTAAATCGATCTTCCGCTAAGCGCTTCCTTACACAATTGCTTTACAACGGATCGATGGGTTCCGATCCAAATGTGACGAGTTAGGCTGACCTAGCGTTCCTTCGTACGGGTGGGAACTAGGTGTCGCACGGGTTAAGCTGCTATAAAGGCTGACCCCGTGACACGTGGATAGTGCATGCATTAAATCTCAACAATCCTCCGCCCTTCAAAACTTCCCTTGCCCTCAAGGGAAAATTTGGAAAATTGTTCTACATCTAAAGTACAACGTCCCATTAATCCTAGATACCCATAATCCTTTACAAATTCCTTAACTTCCTCCCTTGTGTGAATCTCCTGCCGCACTGTCACAAAATTAGGCTACTGCAAAAACAAAAAACGGAGCAGATCTCGGGTCTATCATGAATTCTGCATACATCTCTGACTTGTGGAATACTTTTGCACATAGAGATAGTATAGAGTGATAATAGAAAGTCGTAGCCTGGGGGGGTTGAGCGTCAGTCGGTCCAATTATGAAGGCCACGTTGTTGGGAACAATTATAAATTGGGTGCTCCTTGTGTCGAGGGCACCGCCTAACTGGGCATCATCAAGGACAAGGATCATGTTATCGAGAGAGTCTTCAACGATGACGGCCTTGTTGACTTCGCTTTGGGCATCATCCACCACAGTCGGTTGAGCAAAAGAAGTCAGAGTGATCAAAAACTCTGAATTTACGTTTAGGTCGCCAATCCCTTTAGACGAGTCACCAGATAGGAACTTAGCCTCACAACATGATCCAGGCGAGCTCTGATAACATGGTATGTCTTCAACGCTAGAAGTATCTTCAACCTCTTGCAAAATTTGTCGTGACCCACGGTCGTCGCCTTGAGTTCGTCTGCATCCTATAGGATCTTTTCCCTTGTATGTGAATAATTGATCAATTTTCTTATTAATTCTGTCTTGGAATCGAACCATCTTTGCCAAAGTTGTCAAAAGCTCTATCATAGAATTTTCTAGGGCTTCGAATCGTTGCCTGTTCGTCCTTGCTGCCTCCTCCGTCATTGTTGATGAAGAACGCGAGATAAAATTGAGAAATCTTAATTAGGATCTCTCAATGAAAGCACCAAATTGTTGAGGACCTTGATTAGGATCCAACAACAATCTAGAGAATGATAACCAAATACTCAAACTCTAGCCCAAGCAATTCAAATAATTAACTGAAAAAGCCGAAATAAGAATAAATCTCTAATATGAGAGTTTATAATTGTCAATAGTCAATAATCTGAATACATAAATTGTCATAGACAAGGCCTATTTATAGGCAAGCTAGTAACTATGAATTAGAAACCTATTACAGTTAGGAAACTAAGATAAAATACTAAAATAACCATAATACGAATTAAATAAAGGAAAAGAAATAAAAGGAAATACTAATGCAAATTAAATAAAGGAAAGTAAATAAATGGAAAAACTTCTAGATGAAGCAAGAGACTTGTTCATCAAGGCAAGACACGTCGCGGGCTTTATCTTAATTACTGCTTCCCGTGGATAGTGCATGCATTAAATCTCAACACATTGTCACAATGTAACTAGCACAACCCTCAAACCAAATCATAATGCAGAACTAGTCTTATACCAATCAAACTAAAACCAAATCACTCTAGCTCAAAACCAATATGTTATGAGCAAACCTCAATCATAACCAACTATTAGAACCACAACCAAACAACTTGTCACAAATGATTAGTATCCATAAATTACCAGTATCCAATATAACTAATAACCCACACTAAAAAAAAAACCAACAACTATTGTTTCCCTTAACCAACAGTAACCACAAATAGGTAAAACTATAAAGACCCATGTTTTGACGTAGTATTGTGAGATAGTCATTCTATGAGAATGAAACTATCTGGATGATAATGTAATCGTCAATATGAGTGTTTTGACAGCACTTGATTCTAAGTTGGGGGCCCCGATGGGCTTAATTGTGAATAGGGATGTAAAGCAGATTGGTCTGGTCTGGTCCGATTCGTTATGAAGTGGGCCTAAACGGACCAATCCATTTAGGCTCACAGTTTTAATGAACCAATAATTATCCGGTCTAGCTTATCAATTAATTAAAATCCATCATTACAATAGAAAGCTCTAAAAATAAAAATAAAATACATAAATTGTATTTTTCTCCAAAATATTACATTCATAACTAATTTCTTAGTCTTCAACAATACATTACAAAACAAAAGTAAATAATACAAAAGTCATAAGTTATGACAGGCCCATTCAATTTATTTCTTGAAGAATCATCTGAATATATGGAGTGCTTGCAAAAAACTACCTCAACTTGGCTATTTTATTAGCTCTCAAAACTTCTTTTGCCTCCATAAATGCACGCAAATGCCTTTTAAATTTTATTTAAAGAGCATGTGCGACAAACGTCCTTTTCAATAAACAAAAATATAAAAAAAAACTAATAATAATGAACAACAAAATAAACATCAAGATTGTTATAAAATCGTAAAGGAGATGGAAGTAGTCCTTATCACATGTGTTATGTTGTCTTTCCTATATGCTTGTCTTAGTCAGAAGCAATTGTAGTTATAGGTATTCTTAACAAGTCACAAGCCATGTTAGTTAAGATAGGAAATTTACTATTGTGATCCTTCTACCAATTCAAGATATCCAAGTATTTATTAGCATCATAATCAAGTTTTGGCATATCCATATATTGTTCTAATTTAGACTTGGAGCTTGAATAAACATCTTCTATATTTTTTTGCCATATCCATCCACATATGTTCATACATTTAAGGCAAACAAAAAAATCAAGAATCAATAAAAAAAACATCAATAATCATAAAATGTATAAGAAATTTAGATGTATCTACATACATTTGAAACACATCTGATGGTATTTGATGAGGAGGGGGGCATTTCACTCCATTGTTCTTGATTATATGAAGATGTAATAATATTACTCTTTGTATATTGTTAAGCATTGTTGTAGCGCTCATAAAAATATTTATAATTACTCTTGACTCAAATAATAGGGTAAGCTTGGCATAATAACAAAAATAATAAAAGTATAATTATTTAAACTATGTTGATGCTAGCTAACTTACTCTATTCTAATGGATTAGAGCTATTGGTGAAAGGTGTTGTAATGAGTTGTATCTAAAGTATGGAGATTTGACCTATGTGATGATTCTTTGATTTAATATTACTTAAATGAATTATGTTACCCTGTTATGATTAAAATCCCAACTTTACTGCATTGACTATCCTCTTTCAAGCTCTAGCTAATGTGTACACCCTAGCGTAAGAGACGGATGACCATTTAGATTTAGGAGTTGTTTAGTCTAGAGTTAGCATCACACTCACTTTTGACTTAGATTCCTAGAATACTCGGGCTCTCGCAATGTAAGCATTGCCTAGTTAGATTATATGGGTTTTCTAGGTATTTACTTCACCTTTTAGGCCTTCATGTTTTACCCTTATACTAGAATAGAGTGATCACTTCAATCCTAGAGTTATGAGCATCCACACAATCTATTAATCCAATAAGAATTCATAAAATAATAATTAAACAAATATTTATAATAGGGAATCAAATTACATCCAATTAATATATTAAATTCATACAATTCTAATACAATAACAAGCTAAGGTTCCAGAATACAAAATGGAAAGAATGAGAATTAAATCAAATACATGAACCTCGGTTGTCAATCCAAGTGTAGTACTATCCTCTTTAGCCTCTAGTCTTCTTTCCTGCTCTTTCCCCTAAAGCATGGATGAAGAACCTTGAACAACTCTCACATCTCCTCTCTAGCTCTTTGGAAATGGTCTCTCAATGTATATATATTAAATGGCAGTTTCCAGATCTTCTCAAATAATGTTTCTCCTCTGTTTATATAGCATCCGAAATTAGGACAACAAATATTACTAATTTCATTTGTAATATCTCAGCCACATGTGTGTAAACTCTTAAGAATCTATAGAAGACACGTTAGTCTTGGAACTTGTGCTAGTCGGGTTGGAATCAGTGCCGGACCATCAAAAATGAGTTGGTTAGATAAAGGGAGTTTCATCCGACCACCTCGAAATTCACTCGATTATAAGGAATTTCTTTGATTCAAGATCTGAATCGGTGTCAAATATGTAATTTCTAGCTTGGTCGGGTGAAGGTCAGGTAAAATCTCTTCATCTGACCAACCTCAAAATTCACCCGATTGTGCTGGCGTCATGCTCCGACAGTTGGTTTTAGTGTGCATTCCTTATATTCTCTTCTTACCTTGGACGCCCCTCATTGCTTTCTGTGGAAGTTGGTTTGGAAGGTTCTAGTCCCTCCTCATGTGAGTTTTTTTGTTTGGCCTGCGGTGCTTGGGAGGATCTTTACGACGAACAACTTGCGCCGTCATGGTCTGGTGGTGGTTAGCCATTATTTCTTGTGTC
This sequence comes from Taxillus chinensis, assembly GCA_023512835.1. Lineage (NCBI taxonomy): Eukaryota > Viridiplantae > Streptophyta > Magnoliopsida > Santalales > Loranthaceae > Taxillus > Taxillus chinensis. The sequence continues at coordinate 2,136,843 of CM042086.1, forward strand.
AAGTGGCCGTTGAGTCTATTGATCACATTTTTCTTCATTGTCCGTTTGCCCAGGAGCTTTGAGACATGTTTTTTGATTTGTTTGGGCTTCCTTGGGTAATCTCTTTTCCTGTTGGACTTGTTGTGTGGGTCGCCGGTCGCCACTTTGACGTGTTATTTCCCATTGTATCTTGTAGTGTCTTTGGCGTGAGCAAAATGTTAGGCTGTTTGAGAATCGCATGCTTCACATGGTGGAGCTTAAGGCCTTTGTATTACGTTTTCTTCTCGGGTGGCTCTCTTCCTCGATTATTCTCGTTTTTATTATATTGTAAATATTATTAATGAGTATTTCTTTTGGGCTGGATATTACTCTTTTATTATTTCTTATTCTTATGTTATCTCTTTTACGTTTTTACTTTTTTGGGCTGAGTGTCTTGTATACTTCGTTTTTAATAAAAATTTTATTAAAAAAAAACATATGAAAAGCCCGTTTAACAACTAAACGCCTTCTACGCATAAAAATGTATGGCATAACTACGCCCACTCATGAAGACATCCACCATATTTTTTTCAATTTTTATGCAAACAGTAGCGCACTATGGAGAGCACGTCACATGATAAAAAGGGGTACAAAATGACACGAAATAAATGAACCCCAAATCTCATAAGCTGAGCAGGCCGTAAAAAACAGGAAAGGGATCATAATTCAAAAAGAATAAACAAAGCCTATGGACCAAAATTGGGAAGGCAAAGCTCCAGGAGAAATTAAGATGCTAGTTTAATTGCTAAACCAAATGAAATAAATTCAATAAAACGAAAACAATAAAATATTATTTTCATTCTTTAGGGCATAAAAAATGAAAATAAGATTTTGTTGTTTTCAATTTTTAATTTTTTTATCCGAAAACAGCTATTACATTACAGCATTCCCTAAGATGCTAAAGAGCTAAACCAAGTAAATTCTTAAAACGAGTTTCAACCTTTAATATAATAACAAAATGAAGGAAGTATTAGTTTAAGAGGGGATCAAAGACCAAAAGTGCCCAGTCATCACTTGGGTCAGTGAAAAGGGGTTAAAAGTTGCGGTGAGCGGGAGTGTTCCACATGGTAAACACTAACTCAACTCACTAGAAACAGAATAATGCAAATAACAATCACATTGCAAAAAAAATGTTACTTTTCTTCGTCATTGTGGAATGCCCTTTCCACAAAGGGCACATATAATAATATAACATGTCCTCTCCGAATTCCCGTGAAGCTTATGGATATCTGTTTTCTAAATTTTGTTTCCATATCCTCTACACAATCCAATCCAGCTTGGTTCACGTGCGTTTGGAACCATGAATTGTGCAGTTGAAATTAGCTTTTCCTTTATCAATCATACAAACATAAGTTCCCCACAATTTTTCTTTCTTGATTAGGGCATTGAAAACTAAGCGCAGGACAAATAAGAGAGACGATGGCAACTCGCAACCCAAAAATTCAACTCATCAGTACAATGACAATAAGAGAACATACAGCGGGTAAGCATAGCAATAGAGGAAATGATGCATTGATAGGAATTTCATCAGCTATATATATATATATATATGTATGGGCGGCTCCCAAATTCATTTTTCCATTAGGAAAAACGGGCGCTACCATATTAACTGGATGGAATTCAATACCCAGAAAGCACATATCCAATCACCAAGCTGAAATTGAAACACAACAAATTTCTTTTCCTTTCTAAAACAAAAAACAAAGACACATTGATTTATCCATAGACCAAATTGATTTGACTGCAGAGTTCATTCTAGCATATTCAAAATCCGATCCCAAATATGGCACCAAAATTACACAGAAAGAACAACAAACCAAAAAAAAAAAAAACACAGTTGGAAACATGAAATAAGGATGATAATCAACAAGAAGCGGGGTGGTGATGATGAGCGAGGCGCGGAGGCGTGAGTGGGTAAGGAACCTGGACCTGATTGGGGCCTCCAGCATTCTGCACTATAAAGGGATGCTGCAGCAGTCTGGCGGCAGTCCATCTGCTGGTGGGCGCGATCTGCAGGCACCTCGAGACGAAGTCCCGGAACTCCCTGGACGCTGTGGGCGGGGCTTCAGGCGGCTGGGACATGCAGATGGCACACATGAGGCTGGCCCAGTCCCCTTGGCGGCCGACGGCGAAGGGGAAACGACCCAGATAGAACTCGAGAATGCTGACTCCGAAGCTCCAAATGTCGCCGGCGTAGCCATCGTACTTGCCGTGGTTGAGATCGGTGTTGATTCTCTCGGGGCTCATGTAAGCGATGGTGCCGACGGAGGAGTTGCAGGGATCCATGGTCTGGGCGAGAATTCGACTGACCCCAAAATCAGCGATTTTGACCTGGTTGCGAGTGTTCACGAGGAGGTTGGAGGGTTTGATGTCGCGGTGGACGATCCTGCGGCTGTGGAGGTAGGCGAGGCCGACGAGAATCTGTCGGGAGAGATGGGCGAGGGCGCGCTCGTCGCCGATGCGGGTGCCTTCCAGGGACCCCCGATCCATGTGCTCCAGCAACACCTGGATCTCGCCGTTGTGATCGAACATGTCAAAGCACTTGACGATGTTGGGGTTGTCGACGCCCCGGAGGATCTCGATCTCGCGGCAGATCTGGAGGCGGACGGAATCGTCGTGGTTGCCGTAGATGACCTTGAGGGCGTAGAATCCGCCGGAGGGACGGTGGCGGACCTTGTAGACGGTCCCGCCGGCGCCGCTTCCGATGCGGTTGAGGCGCTCCAGCTCCGAGAAGTTCATGAGGCTGTTGGAGGCAGCGACGGCGGAGGCGGTGGTGGAGGATGAGGTGAGACCCGGCGCGGAGGAGGGCGCCGGTGGTAGAGGGAGAGGGACGGCCAAGGACGTGTCGCGCTGGGGCAGGGGTAGGGTTAGGTCTGGGCGGCGACGCGTCTTGCTCCGATTGGCCGCGGCGGCGGCGGCGGACGGCGAAGGTTGTAGCGGCCTCATGGCGATGACGAGCCGACGTGGATTCACCAGAGATCTCCAATCCGAACACGATCGGGTTCTCTATTAAAGCTTCTTCTTCTTCTTCTTTCTTCTTCTTCTTCTTATTGCTATTGCTCTCAAATCTATAGAAACCTAATACCCACACACACATATATATACATGTGTCTGTGAGCGTGTGTGCACTATCTATCTATCTATCTATCTTATCAGGTGGTGGACTCCATGGACGTAGATGACACGGTAGTGGGTGTTTGATTTCTTCAATACAGCTTCGCCATGGAACGATTCTTCAATTCACACGCGCAGCGAGAGAAATATAGAAGAGAGAGAGAGAGAGAGACCAAGAGGGGGGAGAGAGAGAGAGAGAACCAACCCCAAAAACAAACCCAAACCCAAACCCAAACCAGTGAAAGAATGGTCTTCTAAAAGGGGGGCTGTGTGGTTATCTTGTTATTGTTTTTGTTATATATATGCCAGGGAAATGGACATCATCAATCTCTATTACATCATACATACAATACAACAAGCACCCATACAACATATCATCCATGTCTGACACGTGTCCGTTTTATGGTACATTTGTGCCTCACTTTTTTCTTTTTCTTTAACTCCTCCCCAAATTGTCAGTGTCAATTGTCATTGCATTTAAGAAGATTTAAAAAAAAAACACAAACAAAACAAATCTCCCAATTGTAATGTAAAATTTTTAAATAATAATAATAGTAATAATCAATAAACCAAACAATGGAAAAAGAAAAAATAATGAATGGACATAAAGCATGAAGCTTTAACTGTATGGATGAATCGCTGACACACACCAGGAAAAGATGATTGATGTGAAACATGAGCACACAGACACAGTATGTGTACAAAAATAAATGTTTATGTTTTTATCATTAAAAAGAGGCACAGATAACGATTTTAAACCCCGAAAGTTTTTTTTTAAAAAAAATGTTCATTTTAAAAAAGAAACATTCATATATGCGCATATATTTTTTAAATATATATATATATATATATAGTAATGATATAATTTGCTGTGAGCGCCTGTGTAGAGTTTAATTTTGACGGTGATGGATCAGGTTTGGTCCTGTCTGGTATATCCCACTCATCTCTCCTGCAATATTTGATTGAGTCTAGTTATATTAAAGTGTAATTGTAATTATTTAATACAAGTTCAATTACTTAAATTTAAGGCATTATCAATTTATCAAATTTATATATGCATAATAATATATATTTTTCATCTCTATTTCAAAAAAAAACGTAATATAATATTTAAAAAAAATCATACACCTCATTCTTTATCTTTACCTATATATAATAATATAATACTTTTCAATAATTATTTATTATTATTATTATTTTTTATAAACTATTCTTTTTTATTTAAAATAATTATTTGAATATACAAATAAATAAGCTATAAATATATAGATTTAAAGAATCTGGTGTAAATTTTAATCAAACTTTAATATATATATATATATATATTTAAAAAAATGTGTGAATATTGTAAGGGTGAAATTCGTTTGAAATGTGCTGAAAGAGTCTTAACCCTATGCATAGCACGTCAAAATTGATCGAATAAGGTTACAAATTCAAAAGAAGTGAATTAGTGGGTATGATTGTTACTTCTTTAAGAAAAATAAATAAATAATTGCTGAGTATGTGTGTCTGCGCTTCCTGCTAGCTCTATAGAGAATCAGAGATGAGAGGTGGTGGGCTTCATTTGACATGGGCTGAAAAGGTCAAATTCCAGTATGACAACTTTCACTGTCCCGAATACTTTTCTTTCCTCCTCCTCCTCCTCTTCTTCTTCTTCTTTTCCTTTTCCTTTTTTTTTTTTTGATAAAAAATAAAAACTGTCTTTTTCAGAATTCTGGGAATTGAAACCCCATTGGAGGGGCAGATACATTGCAGCAAAGTAATTCACGCTAATCCAAACCCCATGTTTGGTGAGAGTAGAAGTCAAACCAAGGAATGTATTGTGTCACTTAACCTATTCATTTCCAATCGTACGTGTGTACGCACACCCCCACGATTAATACTTTGCATTGCATGGATCGCGTGTGTTTGTTTTCCCCCCTTTTACCGAGAGAACAACCCTGCCTTCTTCTTTTACCGAGGAATGCACATATTTTTATTTAAAAATAAAATATTAGAAAAAAAAATATTAATATTCATTATGTTTTGAACCACGAACATTTAACCTTGATAAGCCCCCGCATATATGAGTTTTACTTTGAGAATCAAATTCAAATGTGACATTTTTCATTCATTTCAAAAGATTTAAATAATGCTATTATCCATAAAAATCATATTACTCTTAGATGTTGTTTGGTTTTTAGGAGACAAGTCTTGGTTTTGATTCTCATGTTTGTTGGGTAACTTTTATGATTGTGGATTTGGTTGGTTAGACGCTTCAGGATATGTTCAGGGACCAAACCAGAATTTTAGATAAGGAGGATTAATATTTTTTTTGTGAAATTTCAAAATAATATTCATATAATATTAATAAAAAAATTTTATTAATGCAGTATGTCATCACCGAATTTCGTCCGGGAAGGGTGGAACCGCTTTTGGGGTGCAGTTCCCCCCAACCTTCATCCGAATGATGATGAAAATACGGAGTCGCCACCAACCGTTTTTGGGGTGCGGTCGGTCACCTAAAAGAAAGTTATCTATGCCGCTAGGGATGAGCTCGGGAGTTGGTTACACGTAGGAAAAGACTAGCACCCCCACGATACCTTTTCAGTACCTATCTTAAGAGTGAGAGGTTTTTAACTTGTTTTAACTGCTTAATTAGTATAAAGGTGATGTTGAAGTTACATGTAGCCTAAGGGTCTACCCTTTTTATTTTCCTAAATCATTGGTTGAAATAAAATTAAATTCAATTTATTCTAAGTGTCTAAAGGAGTCCTAGTAATTCAATTTGTCCAATTTTATTTCTGCGTCCTTTATTAAAGTTGAAAATTAAATTCAATTTAGTCCTAAACATTTAAAAGAGGTCTAACAATTTGATTTTTCACTTTTATTTCTACATTTTTTGTCAAAGTTAAAATTAAATCCAATTTAATCCTAGATCTCTGATGACGTTAATTTATATAGATTTTTCACATGTTTCTTTCCCCTATTTGTATTCATTTTTCATAGTGTTTTGAGTGTTTTTATTATGATTGAGTGTTAAATCATGTTGTTTGTTATGTTTTAGTGTTTTGTAGAGTTGCGTTGTGTTTTGGGTGTATTTTGCAGGCAAACGGGAAAGAACCGGGCGAATGGAAATATAATACGAATTTGGACAAAGAATCTCATTGCGCCAGGACTTTTTGCCTTCGTCATAACACAGAAAGAAATACATTTCGTTGCGATATAGAAGAAAATATATTTCGTCGCGATAAGGTCTTTAGCCTTCGTCGTGACAGGCGTCGACTTTTGCCTCATTTTATATTTGTTTCTATTTTATTTTTAATGTAATATTTAGGGAGGCTATATAAGGAACAAGTATAGGATGTTGTTAGGGATTCTGGACCCTAGGGGAGCCCTCCTTGACGGCTAAGAACCCTAGGTTTGGTTTCTTAGATTTCTCTTTGGTTTTGGGTGATTTTCATGTAATCTTGATTCAAGAACACCTTGGTATTAGATGGGGGATTGATTGTATGCCCTCGTGACAGGTTGATTGTTGTTTCTTCTCCCCACTTAATCTCAAATTTCTAATTTAATTGATATAAATATGTTTTTTCATTATTTCATGGAATAATCCCTTTTTCCTAGGGATTGGGAGTAGCCCAATCTCAATATCTTGATTGTATGAATTTGCGTGATTATTTCTTATCTCTATCTCATAAATGATTTTATTTTACCGATTGAATACATGTTGTGGGCGTCGCGAACCTATTGCATGTTTTAGATAATTGAATGAAGAATTGAAAAATAAAATTTAATTATCAGAACTCGTAAAATGAAACCTAAGACTTGCGAGTCACGAGAGTAGTCTGTGATCCTAGGAGGATCCATGGTTGATTATCCCTTAATGGGTTTGGTTTTAATTCAGCGAATCACGAGAGTAGGCCGTTGCTAAGGCTAAGCACACCGTTATTCACGTGAAAGCGATTAGTGGTTACCTTAGGATTAATCACCCTCAGATGATTAGAAACCATAAGAATAATCAATCAAACCATATGATAAGGAATTGGAAATTGTGGTAAATCTCAACCCTAGAATTTTATTATCTTATTTTCTATTTTTTTATAGGATTTCTTTTATTTTATTTATTTATTTTATTTTAATTTATTTTATTTCATCACATTGTTTGCTTAGACAATAGGAACACAACTAGGTTAGAGATTTCCAATCGTGTCTCTGTGGGATCGACCCTTACTTCCCTTCTACAGGTTAGTTAGGTTTTATAAATATTATTTTGATAGCGTGAGCGCGACAAAATGTTGTATCAATCTCTAAGGGAACTTTAAGTGTTGGAAAAGTGCATAAAAATTTAAGGGTTGGAAAAGCTTTAAGTACATATTAAACCAAGATGAAAAAAAAAGTTTTTTTCTCTTTTTTTTTTTATTTTAACAGTAAAAGAAAACAAAAGGCCAAGTGTTAACAAATATTTGAAAATTCTAAATAATTGAATGCGAAAGGTTTTTTTGTTTGTTTCTTTTGTTTGTTTTTTTTTGTTTTTTGAAAACGTTTTATGTTTATTTGTCTAAAAGATTTTTTCTTTTAAACAAATTTTTTCTCTTTTAAAAAAAAAAGAAAAGGAAAAGAAAATGCAAAAATAAAAATAAGTGATACAAGGCCCAAGCTAACAAAGAGTCCTATAGACTTAGAACCAACCCCCCCTTAGAAATGATAAGGTATTAACCAAAGCAAAACATATTAGCCCAAACACAATCCCTAAATTAACTGAACTGGAAATAAAATTGATGCAGGCAGCGAGAAGAAACGGCCTCCACGCCATGCACTCGCCCAACCGACGCCCAATGGAGATAGCCCAGGGAAAACAACAAATCAAGACAACAGAAACAAGAGGAAACAAAGAAAAACTCAGCAACCACAAACAAAGACGGAAAATGCAGAATTATGGAGTAAACCACAACCGGAAACAGACCCATGCAGGTAGGGACTAGTGTCACAAACATAGAAAGGATAAACCAGAGACCATAATAAGATAACATATTAACCAGTGAGTTAAAGCCATGACTAAATCAAAACTATACAACCTGTCATCACCCAGTGTCGTCCGGGCTCGTGACTGGCTTGAGATTGCTCCTTTGGATGGAGATTTGGTCATTGAGCCATCATTGCCATAGCTCACGCAAAACCAAAAGAGAGATAGAAGAAACAGAGTCGCCACCAAACAAAAATAAAGGTGCGTTTGGCCACCTAGGAGGGTCTACGGTTTCCAGAGGATAGGTTTGGGAGTCGGTTACGTGCGGGGAAGGAAGAAAAGCTCTTGCACCACCACAACGCCCAAAATTGGTACCTAGTCTTTGTCTATAGGTGCTTGCTTATTTTAATTTCCCCTTTGTTATCTCATTGTAAAAACTATGGTTGGTTTATTTAAAAGAGAATGTTATTCTTTTGTTTTATCGAGGAAAACAAAAAGAAAACCCATAACATGAAGAGCACAGTGTGGAGCTCATATTCATTACTACAGTTGATGTTGGCCGGATGACGGAGACATAAGCAATAAGACTTGGTCTCGCAGTTACAAGGGCCTGAGTTTGTTTAAAAAGAATTTGGGTTTTTTTCTTAAAAAAACGAAAAAGTAGGGTCTGTGTCGTGAAGAGCATACTGTGAAGCTTAGATTCACTTATCAGACCCAATGTTGGCCAAGTGGCGAGGATATGAGCATGAGAGCTCAATCCCACGACCACCAGGCCTTTGAAAACGTTTTGTATTTTTGGATAAATGAAAGTGAGATTGATATATTTTATGATGATGAATGCAAGATAAGAGGGGAGTAAAACCTGGAAATCAAGCTTGATGTTCCCGCTAGCTTCACTCCTCTTTCACTGTTTGATAGGCGTGGAGACAAAATCCAGCAAGGTGATGGAGGACGTCTCCTTCAGTCCCAGCCAGTGAGTCCACCGAATTTCTTGAATTTCTCTTCAATTCTTTTTTAAACTCTCTGTATTGCCAAGCGCTTTTTCTTTCAGAAATCCAATCCCCCTCCTCAGAAATGGGTAATGCCTCCTTTTTATAGATTTTGCAAAGGGAACAGCGCCCACCTTGGAATTTGGTGAATTAAATATCATGACTTTTGGAGTTCCCAGGCGTCAACAGCAAGTTTCAAGATGACAAATGCATTTACGAGATTTAGAATGAGTTCCCAGGTATTAATTGATGCATTTCCGAGAGTCCCAACATTTAAATGTGGGATTAGAGTCGTTTAACTGCATTTCCAAGAAAAACCACGCTTATTTCACTGTGCACTTAAAGGAGGGGTGAAACGGCGCCATTTTGGAGTCTCTAACCGAAGCCTGTAGAGTCGAAGGTCCCCTGGTGGTCTCGCGGGGTCGAAGGTCGTAGCTGGTGCAGGGCCAAAGGCTGAGGTGCCTCGCAGAGTCGAAGACTGGAAATTGCCTCGAAGGGTCGAAGGCTGGAGGTTGCTTTGAAGGATCGGAGGTTGCAGGTGAGGGTCGCTTCGAAGACTTGAAGGTCGCTGAAGGTTGCCCTGAAGGGTTTGGACACTGTAGCCTGCCTCGAAGGGTCGAAGGTCATAGGCTGTCTTGCAGGGTCGAGGACTGTAGCTTGCCTCGAAGGGTCGAAGGTCGCCTTGCAGGGTTGAAGGATTGGAGGATGCCTCGAAGGTCACAGGGTCGTAGCGGAAGCCGCCTCGAAGGGTCGAAGGTCGTAGCTGAAGTTGCTTCGAAGGGTCGAAGGTCGCCTTGCAGGGTTGAAGGCTTAGAGGATGCCTCGAAGGTCACAGGGTCGTAGCGGAAGTTACTTCGAAGGGTCGAAGGTCGCCTTGCAGGGTTGAAGGCTTGGAGGATGCCTCGAAGGTCACAGGGTCGTAGCGGAAGCCGCCTCGAAGGGTCGAAGGTCGTAGCTGAAGTTGCTTCGAAGGGTCGAAGGCTGAGAGCTGCGAGTACGAGGCTGCTGTGACGAAGCTACGCTGCGCGGCTGTCGCTACGAGGCTGTGAGTCTGCCTAGCTTCGAGGCTGAGCTGGACTACGAGGCAAGGCTGGGTGTTGCGGGTGTAGGCTGTGACCTTTGAAGCTGAGCTGAACTACGGGGCTTCGAGGCTAGGTGAGGCTTCGAGGCAGGGCTGCACTACGAGGCTGAGCTGGACTACGAGGCAGGCTGCTTCAAGGCAAGGCTGACCGCGAGGCTGACTGCGCTACGAGGCTACGAGTCTGTTGAGCTTCGAGGCAGGATGAGCTACGAGGCTTCGACTATGACTACGAGGCTTCGACTGGGAGTGCTGCAAGTCTGCGAGACTGAGCTGGACTACGAGGCAGGCTGAGCTACGAGTCTTCGAGGGTGACTGCTGGGCTTCGAGGCAGGCTGTGGGTCTGTGTCTGCGAGTGCAGGCCTGGCTACGAGGCTACAAGGGTAAGCGCTACAAACCTTCAAGGCAATGACCATGAATTCGCCTGAACCATCTCTGTGAGGTTTTTACAATCATACTTTCGGCCGGTTTGACCGAGGGCGTTGACCGTTCTTTCGCAAGTTTGACTTTTTACGCCGAAAGCTATTTTAGTCATAACTTCTTCGTTTTAAATCGGATTTGGGCACGGTCAAGTGCGTCGGTTTCCAAATTTCGTCCTCTATCCTTCGGTGTTGACCTTGGGGCATTTTAAGATCCCTTAGAAGTGACTCTTATTTTGGATTTCTTTGGCTGTGATCTGGCCTGGTCAAAATGGGATCCAACACAACCCTTGAAAATAACCCAAAGAAATAGACTGGAAACAGTCTTTCTTGAAAACCAAACAAAAAAAAAACTAGCACGGATCCAAGGACAAAACCCAGCAAGTCACTATTTTGGAAACAGACCCAAGCCTCCACACGTTTTGAAAACCACCAGAGTATTCACACATTTGGACAGCCAGATCAAAGCATTCATTGTTATGGAAATCAGATTAAACATAACCCAAATCACATGCTTGCATATACATATGCATTCACATCAAATAGACAAAACCCAAACACAAATCCGGGGCAGAGAACGTCAACAAAAACAAGGTGTGATTCTATCAATCATTTAGGCAATATTACAGAATCGAACTCCTGCAGCACTTTAGTTAGGTCCACAGGGATTCGGGCAGCATCGATCGACAGTCATGAAATCCATACAATACATGATTAAGCCATCCCAGATGAGAACTCAGTAAACAAAACAAGAGAAACCTGAGAAAACCCAACATAATATTAGAAAGTGAGCAATTACCGACGATGTATCCCCTCTCTGGTTTGAGGCACCCGTCCTCTCGTGCGCAAGCTGGATACCCCCTATTTGTCCTCCACTTTTGACCGTGCGAAGGCAGGAATGGTGGTTACGGACTGTGGGCCTTTTGGATGTATTCGGCACGCCTCCTTTAGCTCCTTCGTCTTCCCCGTGAAGGCTTCAGGACGTCTGGCGATAGGTGTACCAGTGACAACGGCGACCGGGAATGCTCATGAGATGAGTAAGAGGATGGATAAGGTTGCGTGTTCCATAGTGGCCGACGTGTGGAGTACCGTCCAAAGGGAACTAGGGGGTTGTTTGGTTTCAACGATGGAGGAAAGGAAAGATTTGGAGATGGAGGTCGATAGGGAAGGGTCGATGGCCGGCGGTGAATTCTGACCAGGGGGTGGATGGTTTTGGGTGAGATTTTTCATACAAAGAGGGGATGGGATTTTTGTGGTGCGTTCTTCTTTTCCGCTTTCGAATTTCCCAAAAAAAAAATTACAGACCCTATGGACGATTTGTGCTTGCGTTTATATAGGCGATAGGAGTTAGGGTTGGGTCGGGGATTGAGGCAGCGGCGCTGAATCAACCATGGGTTAATGGTATGGTTTGGTTTGAGAGAAGGGGGCGAACCATGGTTGAGGCTTGAGGGCTTGAGTTGGGTTTGGTGCACTGGAGGGCTGGCGCTGGTATGGGGCTCCAGTGGGAACGGCGTGGAGGCAAGGAAGACGACGCGGAGGAGACGGATCTAGGAGGAAGAAGACGAGGCAGTCGTGGGACAGAGAGAGAGAGAGAGAGAGAGAGAGAGAGAGAGAGAGAGAGGGGGGGGGGGGGGGGGGAGAAGACGAAGCGCATGTGGGAATGGATAAGATCGGATTTTTTAAGTGGCTGTAAATAAATTTGGTTTTTATGTTTTTTTTATTTTATTTTTATTTTGTTTTTGAGTTGGTTTTATTTTCTTCTGGCCAATGAGAGGTTGACATCTGGCCTGAGGTGGGCGGGAAAAGAAAAGAAAAAGCAGAAAATTATTGTTTTTGGTTTTTTTAACTGACTCCTTTCGATTTTTGGGATTGGTAGGACGACTCGGACTTCAAAACATCTTGAAAAAAATATTTTTGGACTTGGGGCGTCGTGACGAGCGATCCCGTGTCAATTTTATTTGAAAACGATCCCATTTTTATGGCAAGCCCGTACTGAGATTATTTATTATCGAAAAATGTATTAATTTTTATTTTTTGTCGAAAAATCCCTGGGAGCGAATATATATAATATATACGTCAAAATTCTAAGAACGACGAGTAGGATGAGATTATGAGGTTCGTGACCTGATCTGGAGTTCCATTTGGAAGTTAATTACCGTTTTAACTACCGTTGGCGGCTCGAACGTCATTTTGACTATATCTTCTTCGTTTGACCTCAGAATTGAGGGCGGTCGATTACATTTATCCTCGAATTGGATTTTTTATTGTCTAGGACTGATTCTTTGGCATTTGGAGGCCGTTCAAATAATTTCTTGAAATCGGGCATTTGCTGCTCAATGGTCACGACTTCGTCGTTCTGCGAAATTTTAACAGATCGAGGCGGTATCAAAGAAAATTGAATTTGATAAAATATGTTCAACCTGGACAAATTAGGGTCTAACACAGTACATACCTTTAATTTGTTTTTTGAAAAACAAATCAACAATTAGAATATCGGTATGCATGTATATCGACTTGCACATAGCACATTTGTAAATTAAATTTAAAACATTAATAACTAAAAAGATGAAAAATATTGGATCATAGAAAAAATATAAAATAATTATTCTTAATTTATTATAATATATTTTTTAACGAAAATAAAAGCTGGTACGTCTTTATATTATTAAAATTATCTATAGTTAAATATGTATTAAATAACTAAAGAAAGCAATCTCGGTGGACTACCTTAAAAAAAGAAAATTTCATACTATAAAAGAAAATAACCCGATAGATTGGGGGCCATGTGTCACGCCCCGAGGATTCGTGACGTTTTTCGGTGGCATGATCCAAAAATGTATTCGTGCTACTTGTAGGAGAGGGGTAGGTTGAAGCGTAGATGGTGTGCAGCAGAAGGCTTCAGGCAGTTCGTGGAGAAGAATGGATGGAGCCCCTTCGGAGTTCAGACGTGTCGACCCGGTTGAATGCGTGGAGCACGCCGCTAGTCAATGACTTGACGTTAAAGAAGAGATTTGGCCATCCTAATACAAACTAGTCGGGAACTAGAGCCGTTCTCCTGATGAGCCCGATGGCAAGGCGAAACCAGTCTACTCACGCTTTAACCCTTAAAGGCCAAACTTAGCGGGCAGTGTAGAGAGAAGCTAAGTGCTGTAATGGGTTGAGTGGCGCAAAAAATCTGACCCCGTGATAAGTGGTATCAAAGCTAAATTAGCCTATATCCTGAAGACTCGCCGAGCACTCTCGCGAGTAGCGTGATCCCAAGGTGGGAGCTCACAGAAGTGAGTCGACCGGTAGTGTCTTGCATGCCTCGCGTCCACAGAGGTGAAGTATCCTAGAGTGTGATATAAAGTTTGGCAAGAGAGTACGAAGGAGCGCGGCGGAGTGATCTTGAAAGCCTCTTACTCGTTGGACATTGGGCGAGCGGGGAACATCTTGGTAAAGGTATTGCAGCCTGTGGGGAAGCGATGTCCAATCAGTTGTCATTGGGCAAGCGGGAGGGCGTCAAGGTGAAGATGTCGTTGCCTGCGGGAAAGCGATGTCAACAACCGCAATGAGGGCATTGCGAGGATTGGGTGGAGGAGAATGTCACGCCCCGAGGATTCGGGACGTTTCTCGGTGACACGATCTATAGATGTATTCGTGCTACTTGTATGAGAGGGGCAGGTTGAAGCGTAGATAGTGCGTAGCGGAAGGGTCCAGGTAGTTCGTGGAGGAGAATGGATGAAGCTCCTTCGGAGTTCAAACACGCCGGCCCGGTTGAATACGGGGAGCATGCCGCTAGTCAAGGACTTGACGTTGAAAAAGGAATTTGGCCATTCTTACACAAACTAGTCAGGAACTAGTGTCGTTCTCCTGATGAGCCCGATGGCAGGGCGAAACCAGTGTACGTGCGCTTTAACCCTCAAAGGCCAAACTTAGTGGACTGTGTAGAGAGAAGCTAAGTGTCATAGGAAATCTGACCCCGTGACACATGGCCACCCATGGTCCCATGTAGCTTTGTCCTTGAAGCTAAGTGTCGCAATGTAGTAAATATTTTTAAATATAAAAAAATAAAAAAATAAAAAAATATTTTTATTTTAGGAAATTTATATAATAAAATTAATATTTTTTGTTTTTAAATTTATATTTTGTGTCCAAAAACAATTAATTATTATTTTAAAAAATAACAAAAAACAAAATAATCAGACTTTCCTACGTTTAAAAATAATAAAAAATTCTCAAGAAAATGTATGCAAATCTTAAAATCATTATTTGGAAAACTTAAAGTAATAAAATGGGTGAAATTTTAATTTCAGATAAACATGAATCAAATGGAATCAAAATCAAATGCATAATATACCCTTATTTCATTATATTGGTTTAACATTAAACGTAAAAAAAAAAAAGACAAATACTATGTTGTCATGTCTCTTTTGCACTGTATCTGTTTTTTCACCACTAGACATTATATTATATTTCTTTTTCACTCATAATACATCATACCAGAGTAATACCCACTTCTCTATCCCTAGCTCTCCCTTGCAGGCCCAGCTCCCAATCCCCTCCTATCATCTCATACACACACGTGACACATAATAAGGCTTCCAATTTTGCAATATTTTTTGTAATGAATTATTCAATTTTAAAATTTTGCAATCAATTTTAAAACTCATGTCCCCTCTCTAACTCACCGCCCTTCACCTAATACAACCTCATGATGCGCATCCTTAACAACATTGCAAACTACATCTATAGTGGCAGGCCTCAGACATTAGCTTCAACACCACCTTACCAGCATCATTAGTGTCCCACCTACGAAGGAACAACCCAACCCCTTTGTATCCCCCCTCCCTCTCGTCTTTGAATTGTGCCAATGAGTCAACCGTATGACGATGTTCCCTTCTACTGGTACTATCTGGCCCCATTTACCCACAATTAGATTTATGTTTAATCTGTATTTGATTCACGTGATTTAATTCGACAACCAAACTATGCTTTAAAGTGCAATATCAAATTTGTAAGCACCTTCGAGGGCCACATTCATTATACATCCGAAGCTCTATGCTCCTATATATAACTATAAGGTGGTCACTGACATCAATGTGTTAATATTCATAAAGAATCACAAAGATTTGAAGAAATTCTCCAAAGTATCATATGCTTTATAATTACTTGACATTTTATTAAAGTCTGTGATTAATGTGGCTTTATCTAAGTCGGTTGTGTGTGAAAGTAAAGTTGTAAGAATAATGGTGTCAAAAATGATAGGGAAATTTGACAACTGGAGTGTGTGTCACATGGTTATGTTAGTAGTAATTGTCGTAGATGTATAAAATGAAGATCATGGAGTATTATTATAATTTGATTTATGGTTTTGAATCTTTAAATGAAATTGAGAAGATCAAATGAAATTATTATGATTTACTTTATAAGTATCAAACAAGGTCTACGTTAAATGAAGATTTTTTTACACACCTATAATAGAGTCTCACACAAATGTTAATAGGGCGGGTTTTTAAATCATGCTTGTCACCATTTTTTTATTTGGAGTGTGTAAGGATTTATATATGTGTTAGCGTAACTTATAATCTATATTTGATGTTAATAATATTATTTTGGAAAATGTGGCCATTAATACTATCGTATTGATTATATTTAGGCCTAATTTGAGGTCGAAAAGCATTCAGGAGTTATTCAGTAATTTTTGGGAGTTAAATTAAAAGATAATTATTGAAAAATAAAATAATATAGGGGTTTTTGGAAACATAAAGAGGGGAAGACGAATTTTAATTACAAAATAGGCTTTAGGGTTTTTATTATTTTATTATAATTCTTTTCAGGAGAAATCCTAACCATCAAGGGAGAGTCTTGGTGTTATTCGCATTCTTCATCGTTCTTCACCGATTCTAAATCATTCTTGCAGGTTTAATCTCTCCGAAAGACTAGAGGTAGGTGGTTCTATCTCTACTCATCTTCTATTCGTTAATTAGAATTAGAAAATAACACTTGATGCATGAAACTTAGATAGTTTGTGGGAAAATAGCGTTTAGGTCCGAAAAATGAGTTATTGTTGGTGTTTGACTGTTCTCTCTTCAAAAACAAGTATAATATGTCCATATAAGATTTAGTGGGTTGTTTTAAAGCCTAAAAGTTGAATCTTAAGAGTTAGGAGTCTTAAGGTTACATTGCAGGTCGAGAGGCAAGTTGTAGACGCGAAGGTTTGAATTCAGTTGACATCCGACCATGATCATACTTCTTTCCGCCACGGTCAACGGGAGGAACGTGATGAAGCCAAGTGGATCAGCCGTGACTTGCTTTATGGTCCATCGCGACTTATAAAAAGTAGTTTTTGTAAGGACTCGTATTTGGGTAGTTCTGAGAGATAGTTATTCTATGGGAATGTAACTATCTGGACGGTAGTGTAGTCATCGATGTGAGCATTTTGATTGTACTTGGGCCCGATTCCGAGTCGGGGTCCCGTTTGACCCGATTGTTGACTTTTCGAGGTTTATTGGTTGACTTTGCATTTGGGCGGTCATTTGGGTGTAATAATATCTGTTTAGTGTTGTGCTCGTCATTTCGAGCGTTTTGACTGTAGTTTGACTCAATTTGGAGTTCGGGGCCTTGGAGGTCAATTTTTGTGTTGGGAGGTCAATTATTGACTAGGTCAATGGTTGACTAGGTCAGTTGCCTGGCAGAAATATAAATAGCAGAAAAAAAAAGAAGCTTTCACTTTACGTTTCACGTTTGTGCGTATGAGAGAGAGAGCTTGAGAGAGCTTGGAGGCCTTGGCGATTTGGGCGATTTGGGTTCGTGGAGCTCAAAGATTCACTTCAAGTAGGTGTCCTTGAACTTCTTATCTCTCTCTTGTTTTGGATCTGCACGAATTTATCATGATTTATGAAATTGAGCATGAACCCTAGAATTTGGGGAAAACCAATTTTGGGTTAGATCTAATGGTTTAGCATAAGATCTGTGGTTAAGAACTGTTTTATATCATTGTGAATATATGTTTCTGTGATTTTGGGGTTGATTAACTGTGTTTTTCATGAGGGTTGATAAGTCAACCATGGAAATCTGGGTTTAGATCTAGATTTCTGGAATTTTATACGTATTTCTGTTATTTCTGCGCGATTTAGAGGCGTTCTAGACGCGTTTTGAGGTAGATATGGTAGTTTGTTGTGAAACAGGGGTGTTAGTGAGCATCTGGGAGTTTCTGGCGTGTTCCAGACGAAGAACAGGCAAAAACGACGATAAACAGTGCCCTGGGCGTGTTACTGAGTCGAACTAACGAAAATCCGAAGTTTTGGGTCATAGTTCGTATACCCGTAGTTCGTAAGTCGAAGGTTCGTAGTTCGAAGGTTCAAAGTTCGTAGTTCGTAGGGTCGTAGTCCGAAGGTCGAAGATCGTAGCCTCGCTTCGAGTCTTCGAGGCGCGCTGCAGCTCCACACTCCGCAACTACGAGTCGCAGGTTCTGAGCTACGAGTCGCAGCTCCTGCAGTGTAACTGGACACTGTACAGCACTGGACTGGACCTATTTACATTGCAACCTATACCTATCTACACATTTAAGTATTATGTTACAATGTAAATAATGAAATACCCCCCATTTGGATTCAAAGAAAAATACTAGAAAAATTAATTCTCACTCTTTCAAAATGTGAAAATTGGGATTTAGTGTAAAATCTCGGAAAAACCCAAAAGTTCATAGTGGTGAATTTTTGGAAAGTGGGGTTAGATATCTCAGAAAAATCCCCAAAAATCAGATTATCGTATTTATGATATGGGAACCCAATGCCGGGACTTTTGATTTCAAGAAAATAGCTGTTGTGGGTACTTCCTTCATAAATCAAGGATTGATGATTTACTTGTGAAGACTGGCTACAATTCTAAAGGAAAAGTTGAGAATGACATGCCATACCAATGTTAGTATGTTGGTGTGAGGTATTGGGGCATGGACTCCGTGACTTGTTTGGGTTCTCACCGTGATGCACCGATGGTGCTATGTGGTTGACGTGGCAGGCATATGCACTGATGGCAGGCCTGTGTGGCGACTGTGGCCGGGCATATTGCGCTGTGGACAGGCTAAGGCTTAAGTTGAGCTGTTGAGCTCGTGGAGCTAGGGCTGAGTGCCCTGAGCTGGGATCCTGATAACGTGCATTTATGCCGTTATTCTAGACCTTATATAGGGTGTTTTAGCGTATGTTTTGTACCTATTTGCATGTTATGTTACACATATTTACTCTAATCCCTGGAAGCCTGTTGGTGTTAGTGGTACTTTTTGAGTGTTTTTGGCAGATTTTGGAGCAACCTTTTCCCACACACCTTCTGATCCTCCATACACTCAAGAGGGGAAGCTATAGGGAGAAGATTTTGGAAGCAAAATGAAGGCAAAATCAAGGTGCACATGGAAAGGCTTTCTCACGTGCATTCCCGTGCAAGGATTTTTTGCATGGCGCCTTCTACAACTCAAGAGGAAGCTTTGGAACAAATTTGAGTCGGATTGGGGCGGGGGGGGGGGGGGTCTTCTCACGTGCATTCTCACGTGCGAGGCATTTTTGTGCTCCAAATGCTTGTGTTTTGTTGTTTTAATCATTTTCCTCTAAAGAACTGGGGTCAAATTTGGTGTAGTTTGAGTTTTATTGCGCCTAGAGCGTCGAATAGTGTCACTAACCAAAACGACGTCGTTTTGGATGCGACCACATTTATAATTAGGGCACACCTTTTGTAACCCTAATTTGGCCCACTAAAACCTATAAATAGGGGTCTTTGGAGGCATTGTAAATCATCTTGAGTGGGAGAATCTGATCTGAGTTCTGAAAAGAGCTATAGCCATTGCTAAAAGATCGGATTGTCCTTGGCAAGGAGTGATTTTGGGCAGCAGACGCCGGAGTCGTTGGAGGCTGGACTCTTGCTTCATCTTGGGGTCTTCCTTTATTGTCCTGGTACTGTAATCATGTTCTTTCTTGTAATTGTTATTACTTTTGTCATGATTATGGAGTAGTTTTATTAGTCTAGGGGAGCAATGTAGCCCCCAATAAATTGTATTCAGTTTGGTTATGGTTGTTCAATAAAATAAAATTCAGTTCTTGTTTAATTCATTTGCTTGAATGGAAATGCCTAGTTTATGCATAATTAGGTAATCTTAGCCCTTGTCTAGGGTGGAACACTAGTGAATTAGATTTAATATTGCATGATGGACCAAGTCTGCAACTATTAGATTGTTTATCTACCTTGATCACTTTTATTCACATGGACCAAATGGGATAAAAGCCTTAAATCTATCTTAGCATGGACCAAATGTAAGATAGGTAGGAGATAATCAACATGAACTAGAACATAAATCAAGAACAAGAGCCATAACCAGACTATTACAATCGATTGGGTGGTAAACATTGTGACCCTAAATCCTTAATCACTGAAATTTCTATACCAATAGCTTGCCAACTTTCTGATTTAATCACCTTTCGTTCACATTATTTGTCCAACAAAAATCAATTGTCCAGACATAAAATCAACTTGTTAGCTTAGTGCTTGTTGCTTAACAGCATTAGCTACCTCCCTGTGGGTTCGACAACCGGAGTCTTAATACTCCATTTTACTACTTGACCAGTGCACTTGCTGCAAAACCTTCAGACATAATTTATGCGGGTCATGGATGAGTTGATCAAGACCCGAAGACTTGAAGGGTCAGAGTAAAAGACCCGCAGAGTCCTGGATATAGTTAATGAGACTTAAACTAGATTAAATAAAAGCTCTCACACTCAAAAAAACACTCTCAAAGGTCGTAAAGTACAATTTTAATCTAATTAATAGTGAGCTTCACCCAAGTCCCACATCATGAGACTCAGAGACCTCAACACTCGAAGACTCGTATGGATCAGAATGTATTGTCGAAGCCAGCATTACCACAATAATTAATAGTAGGCTTCGAGGCTTGAGAACTTTGAAGGAATGTGATAACTATAAAGTGGTTATCATATTTATTAGGCATAAATCTTCGAGGCATTGCCGAGAAGACCTTAACATTACTGACCAACTGAATCCTTCGAAGAAGATCTTCGAGGCACCGACCGTCGAAGCAACCATCTCCAATATATACATACAATGCTTTCTGTTGTTACCTTCGAGTCAAACCTTATCTTTGCGGAAAATGTCATTACTGGATTTTATTCGGGCCCGCTTGGGATGGGCTCAATCGAAACCAATGGTGAGAAATGGAATCGCCACCAACTGTTTTTGGGGTACAGTTAGATACCCTTTACCTTGAGTAGTAAAGATGTTGTCTACATTACCAGATAAGGGTTCGGGAGTTGGTTACATGTAGGGAAGGATTAGCACCCCTATAACGCCCTTTCGGTACCTATCTTAGGAGGTTTCTTTTTCTTTTCTTTTTTTTTTTGTTTTTTTGTTTTTGTTTTTTATTATTTATCTATCTAAGTTATTTGTGAAGGTTTGACATGAAATTCAATTTCCTAATCTAAAGTGAAACTATGGGCGGGTAATTCTAAAGGATGCATACAAGTGTGGGAAAATTTAATTTTTGTGTTATCGTGGTTGTAAGAAAACACAAAAGGACATGTTTATCCATTTTCTTTTATTTCCTTTTAACTAAACTTTTTGGTGATTACTATTTTTTTGTTTTTGTTCTTATTTGTTTGTTTTATTTTTGGTGTTGGAAAACATACCCAAGAAAACTATTTTTATCATCGTCTCTTTTTTACTTTTTTATTGCAAAAATAATAATAGTAATAACCATAATAAATAATAGCTTAATAATAATAATACAAATGTTTTTTTGTTTTCTTTTGTTTTCTCGTGTTTTTGTTTTTTTCGAAAGCATGCCTAAAAAAAATATATTTATTACCATAATGTTTTGTAATGCTCTTTTTTTTTTGTTTGGAAAACTAATCTTAATAACACCAAAAAAATCTATATACTATATTATATTTATGTGAATTAAAAAAACATTTTTTTACATTTTTATTGTTTTTTCTTTTTCTTTTTTGAAAACTAACCTATAACACCAAGAAAAATATATATATCACTATATTCTATTTATGTGAATTAAAAAAAAATATTTTTTACATCTTTTATTTTTTCTCTTTTTGTTTTTTTGGAAAACTAATCTCATAATACCAAGAAAAATATTTATATCACTATATTCTATTTATGTGAATTAAAAGAAACGTTTTTACATCTTTTGTTTTTGTTTATTGGAAAACATACCTAATAAAACAAAAAAAATATTATACAAAAAAACGTTTTTTACACCTTCTATTTTTGTTTTGTTTTGTTTAAAAATATTTTTATATCACTACATTCTTATTATATGAATTAAAAAAACGTTTTTACACTTTTTTTGCTTTTTTGTGGAAAATATGCCTAATAAAACCATATCACTATATTATTCTATTTATATTGATTTGAGTTTTAAAAAAACATTTTTTTCTTTACACATCTTTTGTTGATCACAATAAAAAAACAAAAAAAACATGTAACATAAATAAATAATTAATCACAAAAATTAAACTACTGTATGGTGTGTGTTTAGAATACAAAATATAATCTCTCTAGTTCTCTTTTTTTGTTTTTTTGTTTTTTTTTTTGTTTTTGCTTTTTACATATTACAATTACATACAACAAAATAAACAAAAAATAAAAAAATTACATCGCTTAAACAAAAAAAAAAAGAAACACAAATAATAGAAATGAAAATTAGTAATATAACATAAAACAAATAATAATAAAGGTAACGAAACGGACTTTATCGATCTTGGCAGTAGCACCATGTCCGAGCTATCTTATTGGCGTCGATAGTGTTGAAAAAACCTCTGAGTCCGGTGGAAAACTGTGAACTCGCCTTGTGTAACGTGCCAGAGTTTGTTTGGAATTTGAAATCGATACCGAAGATGGACTGGAACGTGGGAGAGGTTGTAGATGATATGTAATGATTGTTTTTGGTTTTTTGATTTGAAGATTGAAAAATGAGAGAGAAAGGAGGTTGTAGATGGACTGGAACGTGGGAGAGGTTGTAGAAGATTGTAGGATTTTTGTGGATGAAAAATGAGGTTTTTTATTTGTGTTTTGGGAAAGGAGAGTGAAGAAGAAAAAGAGATAACGGGTTTTTTTTTAAATTTTTGTGGGATTTTTGAGATGGAAAATAGGGTTTTTTATTTGTTTTTTTGGAAGGAAAGTGAGGAGAGAGGAAGAGAAAAATGGGGTGTTTTTTTGGGTTTTTTTAATAAGAGAAGGGGTATATATAGTTTTGGAAAAAAAAACTATCGGTGGGTACTGTTCATGAACAGTACTCATGTGATAACAAAAAAACAAAATAAATCAATTCTCTAATAAATAACAAAAAAACAAAAATTAATACTAAAAAAGTAAACATTTGAGATTTTTTTGTCTTTTTTCATTTTATTATTATTATTTTTTTATTTTTTATTTTTGTCAAGATTCTTTTATTTTTATTAGTTTTTATTTTATTGGGGCCTGTAAACAGTACCCGGGTACTGTTCACACATGTGTTTTTTATTTGTTTATTTTGTTAAAAGAATCTGTCAATTTTTCTAATCAATGTTTATAATAATAATAATATATAAAAATACAATAAACTAAAAATAACTTAATAAATAAATTAATTAATTAAAATTTAAAATAAATAAATAAAACCATCGGCGGGTGAGCAGTTCCCATTGTTTTTTTAACATCACATGGGGGGCCAACATGCGCCCCTCTTTTAATAATGTGGGGGGTTTGCCCCCACCTATTTATTTTGTTTTTTTGTTTTGTTTTGTTTTTAATTCTTTTTTAATTCTTTTTTTATTTTTATTTTTTTCTTTTTTAGGTCGAATATTGTGCACAAACAGTCTCGGATACTATTCATGAAATAGGTACTATTTTAAAACCTTTTTTATTTTTGTTATGCCTAGGTCGGCCTGTTCATGTTTTTAAAACCTTTTTTTATTTATTATTATAAGCCCTAGGATACGGATGCAAAACGCAATTTATTCAGGTCGTGGTGGGATTTCATGATTAATAAAATATTTGTTTATTTATTATACAAGATATATAGGGGGGTATGAGGGGGGGGGGGGGGGGGGGGGGGGGGGGGGGGGGGGGGGGGGAGCCCCCCCCTGTTGGGGAGGGCGGGCCTTTTTGGGGGGCATTTTTGCGGGAGGGGGGGGAAAACGTGGAGAATTGAAGAAGCGAGTTGAAAGTGGTAGAGTGAAAGTCGTGTGATGAAGTTCACGGGAGGCATATTTCATGGGTTGTTTGTGTTTTTAAAACCTTTTTTTTTTTGTTAAGCTGGGGCGGGCCGTGCGTTGGACGATTTTTTTTATTTATTATATATATATATGTGTGTGTGTGTGTGTATATATATATATATATATATATATATATATATATATATATATATATAGATACACACATATAAAAACACAAACATGCAAACTGCAATTTATTTAGGACTCCGTGGTGGAGATATTACATGATTCAACCTAAAATATATTCTGTGCCCATTGCTACTGCATACAAGAGGATGATAAAAGCAAGGACGGGTATGAAAGCGCCGCCCAACATGGGATATACAATGGTGCAAGCCAACACCAGCACTGTCAGCATGCACGTCATCTAGTCAGCCATTTTTGCAGATGAGGAGGCAAAAACGTGGAGAATTGAAGAAGCGAGTTTGAAAAGTGGTAGAGTGAAAGTCGTGTGAGTGAAGTAGAAGAATATGGGTGTATTTATAGGGTGGAAAAGTGGTCGTTGGTGGAGAATATAGGCGTTGGAAATAGTGTCGTGACCGTTGAGATTTTTTATTGTGATGCAGAAAATACTGTTTGAAAAATAAAAAATGTAGACGCACATCCAGTCCTAAAAATGTTTTTATCATTGTTTTTAAAATTCTAGTTTTATGCTTTTTTATTGTTTCGTTTTTTTGTTTTTGTTTTTTTTAATAATTAATGTCACATTCTTTAAATTAACGGTCACACCTTTTTATTTTTCTATACAAAGTCAATGATAGATATGAAATAATATAAAGTTAAAAATGAATATGTATGTCCAATCCGGACAAAATGGAATCCAACAGCAAACATACCTGAGAGCCAATAGAGTATGACTTAGTTAAATTGTCATGTAAGGTTTGTGTATCTTTGCTCCACTTTTTGCCGTAGTTAAACGCATTTATTGTTGCATTTAAGGTTGTATTAGTGACTGTCATCTACCAACAACAGATGAACAAATGAGATTCAAAGAACTGGTATGTGCATGAGATATGTAGTATGGGCAGTAAATCTGTAAAATATGAGCAGATCTGTACATCTCTCTTCAAAATTCAGATCGAAGTCAGGAGTGGAGTGTGCGGTTTGCCCAAAGTTTCTTCAATTGTCCCTAGTAGTTTTAAAAAATTATATAGTTGTGATGCATATAATTATAATTGCCGAAAAGAAAATAATGAAACAAGTAACACAAATATAACTAATCTACCTCATAATAAAATTTAGAATTATATAAAAAATCACTATTATAATAATAACTTTTTAATATACTTCTAGTTAAATACACACACTCACAAGCTACACACACAAATTTTATCATTAGTTTTAAATTTTAAAAACTAGTTTATCTAATTAATATTAATTTATATTTTGATGATTTTCCCTATTATATTATTATATTTGAATTAAAAAAATACATAAATTATAATGTCGTGCTTTCTAAAAATATTTACTTTTTATTCTTATTCAATTTACATTCATTTATTCAATCCCGTGTTTGAATAAAGCAAGCCTCAACTCATACTTTTATCATGTTTTATAATTATTGATCAACTAGCTTTATATTTTTAATACTTTAATTGATGACTTAAGCTAAATATTCATTTGTTAATTAAAATTAAGTTAATTTTAAATATCTGAAACAACTTAAATATTTAAATAAAGATAAAACTAAATTTGGTAATGAGTTATCTAGCCATGTATTTGTGGTTAGCTAACTTACTATTGTTGATTGATATAAGTATAATTCATTGAAGTTAAATTAAGTTAAGTATTGTAAGTTGTTCTTATATCTAACACTAATTTTATTTTATTTCACATGTGGAGAGTTTTTCACATATGACGAGTCATTGTTGTAACTTTAATTCCAATAATATTGTTCATTTTGTCTTTATTTTTATTAAAATAATATTTTTATTATTTTAATTTAATTTTTCTCTCTACTTATTTCTATTTTCATCATTGTGTTCAAAATTAATAAATATTATAATAATTTAAAGAGTGAATAGTGATTATTTAAAAATAAAAAGTAAATTAATGAAACATTCTTTAAAACTAAAGGGGAGAATAAAGAGTGTGCTAAAACTTATTTTTGAGATTTAGCTCTCTATTTGTAGAGATATAAAGTCATATTCACTAAAAAGTTAGATCCAAATATTGAGAATAATAACTAATTTCATTTTTTTTGAATTTCATTATGAACCATTTGACATTATATTTTCTAATGGTATAGGCAAGTTAATTATAATACTCATTAAGTTCTAATTCTAATTAATATATAGCTAATGAAATTATTTCCAAAATAATATTTAAAACTTTAAAAGCCACAAAATGATAAACTAAACTACTAATTTATTTTGACATAGTTATAAATAAACAATCATCTAATTATTCTTCACTAGAAATCTTAATATATCTATGATTATTTATGTGCCTCTAATATATATATATAGCCATTCCAACGAGAAAATAAATGCAACGAGTGTAATTACTATCATAGATCATAGTCGTTTCATCATGATCGAATGACTCAGAACGTAGTTTCATATTTAATTATTTGTTTATTGTATTATCCCACTACAGTTAATTGAAATTGTGAACTGAGTTGTTCGATCATGATTGCAGTTGCGCTCATTGCATTTATTTTCTTTATATTATATTTATGTATGTATATATATAATTTGTCTCACATGCCTTACTCAACTATAGGGCATGCGTAGAATATATGCATTTGTAATAATAAAAAATCTAGATCACATTCACTCTCAATTGAAGTTTATTATGTATATGATGCAGATTGTATATAACTATTTAAACACTACTATATATCATTTGCATTTACATGATTGTGAAAAGAGGAGATACATACGCTCACCAAATTAATTAACACACCTACTTAATATTTTAAAATTCTGAATTTAACAATTTTTTTTTATAATCTAGTATTTGAAAAGACACAAATAAAGATGATAACTCGAACTTGTAATCTTATAAAAACAATGAAAGCCTTTAATTACTAAATGGTTTCTGAATTTAAAGTTATATATACACACACCATGTATCATTAATGAAAAATTTAATACAAAACTTATATGAAGACTCTGAAAAATATATAATTAAATTTACTAAATTAAATTTACAATTAATATTTACAATTAATTTTTAAATTCAAATTTATAATTTAGAATTAAAATTTCTATATTAAATTTTCAATTAAAATTTCTAATTAAGTATTAAATTTCTGTTTTATTTAAATTAAAATTTTAATTAACATTTATAATTATAAATTATACATTTAATTTAATTATACTTTAAAATATTAATTAAATATTAAATTTATGAAATTATAATTATAAATTTATAATTAATTTAATAATTTTAATTATAAAATTATTCATAGGTCTCCATATAAGTTCTATACTAAAGTTTTCATTAATGATATAGAGTACATATATATGTAATTGGTTTTAAATTCAAAAATCAATCTACTTCCATGCTTTTATTACTTTTTTAAGGTTTAGGTCATATCATTTTCATTTGATTTTATTTAAATAAATAAATAAATCAATCAATCAAATAACTTGTACTCATGTGGCATTACATATCACCATGTCACCGTGTCCTCGCCAACTCAATGCCACATCAGATTCAAAAAAGATAGGAATGGCAAAGAGAAGGGGTGTGGGTTATCGTTATCTCGATCCCGTTCCATCTAAGAAAAGCCATTCCAAACTGCCCAATTAAAGAGTCTCATCCCAAAACCAC
The DNA here is from genome assembly GCA_023512835.1 of Taxillus chinensis. Taxonomy (NCBI): domain Eukaryota; kingdom Viridiplantae; phylum Streptophyta; class Magnoliopsida; order Santalales; family Loranthaceae; genus Taxillus; species Taxillus chinensis. Next base: position 2,164,436 of record CM042086.1, read on the forward strand.
CCCACCCTATTTAATATATTGGTAAAGTCGGGTTAGGATGAAAACTCTTCCTGTTACGTCCCAATGATAGGTACATAACAATAAATGTCTCTAAATTCAAACATGTCATAAACAAATAGATGTTATCGCATACAAGGTTCACAAACTCATGTCCGAAAAATAAACTAAAATCAACACTAAACAAGACAGAAACCAAGTCTTCCCATCAAAACATAAACTGCAAATACCCTCGAGCTTCATTCAACTATTCCTAATCAATACCTGTAAAACAGTTCAACAGTGTAGGGGTGAGCTGTAAAACCCGTAAATTTTAATAAAATAATATTTACTATAATAAAAACAAAAAAAATTATGAAGCACCTTATAAAAAATAAAAAAAATAAAGAAGAGAAAAATAGTTATTGAAGTAAACTAGTCGATAAAATATTAACTAACCATTAAGAAGAAATAATTGTTGGAATAGTCCCATTGGATAAATATCAAATGAATGGTGTGATGAAGTTTATAGAAAGGAAGAGGATTATAAGTACAGAAAGTAGTGAGAATATGGGATCAAGCCCTTGGGTAAATATACAATCCAAAATGACTACTATACGAGACAAAGGTTGTGTTAAATATTTTAATTAATTATGGTATTTATTAATTATTTTAAATAAATTATTTTATGGATAAATACTGATTTAGTAAAAATATATCATCTATTTAAATTTAGAATGTCAAAGAAAAGTAGCAAAAACGTTTTTATTTAAATTTAAAAAGGATGGACTAGCGCAATTCTGGAAGTCATTTTTAAAAATTTATAACTTTGTTTATGTAGCTTCAAGTAACTTGAAAATTTTTCAATGTGTTCAAAATTAGTTATCTAACTTTGGTAAAAATTTCAGCCTTATTGGATTAGTCCATCAGGAGAAACAATTTAAAAACCACATAAGGGTCTAGTAGCACGCCTATAATTTCCAGTCTCATTTCAAAAACCATTAACTTTTGATATACACGTCCAATAAACTTGCAATTGGTCTCAAAATGTATATAATTAAATTAGGAATCCAACCTAATTGACCTTATTGAATTTAATTAAGAATCTAGAAAATTATAGTTAAAATAGTAGGAAATACACCCATGTGACTTTTGTGATCAAAAGAACCTTCAAAGTCAAACAAATCCTAAAAATTCAAAAATGGGAGGAACAAAGGGCCCATGTGGTAGATAATAATGGGATAAGAATCAAATGATTTGAATATGAGAAATTTAGGGAAGAAAATAAGGTATTAAGGACAAAAAAATTCACCTACCACACCTACCACTTATCATCCTTGCCTTATATAAGGAGTGTCTTGCCTCTCCTCTTAATGGACAAGGTCCCTCAAGCCATAGCACGAAATTCTCTCTATAAACACTCCCTAAACACTCTACTCAAATCCTCTTTGTTTTTGGTACTTACTAAGTGTCGAGGTTCAACGAAAGATAATACTTAAGATTATGAAGTTATTTATTATTGATATAAAATCTATATGGTTTGTTTTACCACCTAATACATATTATTTACAATGTTGTTTTTACCAAATCATATATATTATTTATATGGTTGGTTTTACTACCTCACATATGTCATTTATACGGTTGGTTATATCACATAATATGTATTTATTACTATATAGTTGCCATTTATACCTAGAAATATATACATATATAATTATTTTATTTATGATATTATAATGGAAAGACAAGAAGATTAATTTAATGTTTTAATTTTCAAGGTTTAAGACGCGGAGAACGATAAACGGATCGTAAGGGTTTTCCTTTCTTTTTATTTTTCTATGTCCTTATTTCTTTCTATTACTCGTCTTTTTTTTTTCCATTGACCTCCCTTTTATTATTTATTTTATTCATAAGGGACATTAGTTTCTTTTGATTTTTCTCTTTTACTAATCCATTTTATTAATTGGGGTAATTAACCTTTTTTTAATTGGAATCATCATTGGTAACCTTATGTTCTTTACTTAATTTATGCAATGAAATTAATCTTGTTATGATCTCTCTTATGTTTGGACAAAGCAAACTTATGATGTGTGGTTCCAAAAAGATCTTCAATGCATTGGGTAAAGAATATCATTGGAGAGTGTCAATCTAGTTGATAACATGTTATGTTATGGTATCCAGGTAGTTAACCTAGATCATGATGTTATAATACGATGTTCAAACATAAATCTCCTATCTATGTTTCCCTTGTGAGATGTTGATTATGTATGATATGTAAACTTCATGAAAACTTTTATGACATTTCCTATATTCGATGTCTTCATGATTTTCCATAGCCACTTATGTTTACCCTTACTGGGCTATTTGAGCTCACCTTTTTATGATTTCTTTTCTAACCCTAAGTAATTAAAGGAATGGAAAAACTAGGATAAAGAGTCGAGAAGCGCTTGGAAATAAAATTGTGTGGAATTTAAAGATTTATTAAGTTTGATAGCTCGTGTGCTCTGTTATGTAATAATAGGTTATGAACACTTAGTCTTTAAACTCCTAAACTTTAAAGATCTTAGATTGAAATTTATAACAATTAATGGTTTATTTGATGAAATAATTAATATTTTTAAATTTGTATCAAAACTTGTATATTTAATTTCCGCTAACACACCTGATTTGGAAGTCCCGATTCTGGGGGCGTTACATGAGCACAATTGCCCAATAGGTGAATCACACTCTACACCAACCCTACAATCCAACCATGTCTAGAATACTACATGCTCGATGTGTATGTGTGCTATGTGTAGTGTCACAAAACTACCAAACCCATAATTATCAATATAACAATTTAGTATTCAAACACTATAAATAAAGTCAAACATTAATATAGTTATCGTGACATAGGGCACCCAGGGCCGTAGTTCGATAGTGGACCACGAGTACTAGTCTCAACTGGTATTGCATATAAGCACTGTTGGCCTTCGAATGTTGTGGTACCCAAAACTAACAGCCAAAGCTTATGGCTCCGAAAGCCTGTAGCCAAACATGGTCTAGCCTTAGCTAATATTCCCAGTGGAATCGGATGCCATGACAGATCAACAAGTCACAATAGTCACTAATTAAAATTTAACGAAATCAAAGCTACGATAACAGTTCAAGCATGTTTTATCTATCACTTCATTACCAAGTTATCAGATATCATCAGAGGTAGCTTAGAGCTCACAAATTCAACCTAAGAAAAACCTCCCAAAGGTCTCACAGACAATAAAAACTATAACAAAATGCATAATAGTGCAAATCAGGTAGAATATAATTGGCCGGTCATGGCGGGCCTTAGATCGGCTGCGGTTGGTCCTCATGACACAGTTAGCCGCGGTGTAAATATGCCGGCCGCGGCTGATTTCATCAGACGCCAAAACTGTCACGCCCCCGAATTCCATGGAACCCGGAACCGGGTACATGACTTCCCCTTGCCCGCACCCGATAGGTCAAGGGGTTGGTAACTAGCACCAATGGAGACTACACCGTGGGTGCTGTCTCAAATATACAACCCTGTACAGTCATACATCAAGGGTAATCCTGTACTTTTCCATATATCATCATGCATACAATGAGTCAAACAGTCATATAAACATCATATCATACAGTATGCAAATACAACTGTCCACGGACCCATGTCCGGGATATCACATAAAACAATACAAAATATAAATGTATCATACATCAGAGTAGTGGGCGTCCTCCTGGAAGAAAGTCCTCCACTAGTCTCGGGTCACACCTGAAAAGGGTAAACAACAAGTAGGGGTGAGCGACAAGCTCAGTAGGTGACCCCAAAACTCCACATCATGCAACACATATAAGTCTATACTATATGCTCAGTGTACTCGTGCACCGTGTAGTGTGCACAATCATCAGAACTCAGCCTACAAACAAACATCAGGACTCAGCCTGCTCACACAGGACAACTTGTCCACGATCCTCCATGGGATCCCAGCTCAGGGCACTCAGCCCTAGCTCCACGAGCTCAACGGCTCAACTCAAGCCTTAGCCTGTCCACAGCGCAATATGCCCGGCCACAGTCGCCACACAAGCCTGCCATCAGTGCATATGCCTGCCACGTCAACCACATAGCACCATCGGTGCATCATGGTGAGAACCCAAACAAGTCACGGAGTCCATGCCCCAATACCTCACACCAACATACTAACATTGGTATGGCATGTCATTCTCAACATTTCCTTTAGAATTGTAGCCAGTCTTCACAAGTAAATCATCAATCCTTGATTTATGAAGGAAGTACCCACAGCAGCTATTTTCTTGAAATCAAAAGTCCCGGCATTGGGTTCCCATATCATAAATAAGATAATCTGATTTTTTGGGATTTTTCTAAGATATCTAACCCCACTTTCCAAAAATTCACCACTACGAACTTTTGGGTTTTTCCGAGATTTTACACTAAATCCCAATTTTCACATTTTCACTTTCCATAACATTATTAAGGTTTTCATTCTTTGACCCTTCGAGTTTGTGAATGTTTAATAAGTTATTCACTTAATGTAATGCCCCCAAATCTGGACTTCCAGACCGGGTGCGTTAGACAAATAAGATATTACAATTATATGAATAGTAATCTATTACTCAACATAAATTCGATGGTTTATTTATTACATCAAGACTCATCACAAGATCTCTAAGGTTTAGCGTTTAGAGACTAGGTGTTGATAACCCATTATAGTTTTACATGACATATAAATACTACATGCATAATCTTCTTATGATTTTATTCCAAGCATTCTGGACACCATTATCCTAGCATCCTTGCTTTCTCCTAGTTCCCTGGGGTTGAAAGAAAACATGAAAGGAAATGAACTCAAATAGCCCAGTAAGGTTAAAAGTAACGAATAATATATGGAGAATAATCAACTCATGAAAGAATAAGAATATCTACTCATCTAGATTCATCACCTAGATGTCTTGCATAACTTGTTATCAACTAGATTGACACTCTCCAGTGATGTTCTTTACCCAATGCATTGGAGGTCTTTCTGGAACCACCCATAAACATATTGCCAAACATAAAACATATCTTCACAAATTTTCAAACAATCACATCAATGGTAAATTTCAATGTAAAGGAAGGTCTTGCAATAATAACCCTGATAAGTAAAAGGGGTATTCACCATTCAACAAATTAGATTACCAAGTTTCCAAGAAGTGCCAAAGAAAGTTAATTCTTCTTAAAATAATATTATGAGGAAAAATCTTGAGATAGAAATATAGAGAAGAAATAGAAAATGAATTTCCACGTCGGAGATCGTGGTAAGGAAAGGGAGAGGGGATCCTTACAATCTTTTTGTCTTCCGCGTTTATAAACCTTGAAACAAAATTTAAAAGTTAATATTTTAGTTTTAATAATAATAGTATATTCATAAATAATATATTGAGAGACATATATAAGTATATTATGGTGGAAAAACTTCTCATGATAATAATAATAATCTATACGTATACATATACATACATATATATATATATATATATATTGAGGGCCAAAGCCATCCATAATATATATATGTATGAGGAGACTTAGCCTTCCATGGAATAATAATAATCTATATATACACATATACATATCATATACATATATATATTGAGGGGCAAAGCCATCCATAATATATATATGTATGAGGAGGCTTAGCCTTCCATGGAATATGATTAATATATGCTTGAAATATTTACCTTTTGGAACTTCCAACAAGTGAGAGGAAGATTGAGAGAAAAGAAGGCTTGGAGGGCTATTGGGGTGTTAATAGAACTTTTGGGGAAGTATTTGGAGGAGAGTTTTGTGGCTTAATTGAATGGAAAGAGTGCTTGAGAAGGGAAGTGAGGCATGCTATTTATAGGTAAGGTGGTAGGTGTAATAGTGTGAAAAATAGTGTATGAATTTGACTTTGGTATTAAATTAAATTATTTAAAATATATATAATACTTTATTTTCCTCATATTATCTCTTATTAAAAACGTGGTTATCTCCTCATACCATTTAAAATTTTTTTAAGACTATTAAACCTAGAAGGTTCCTTTGGCATCAAAAGTCCACATTGGTGTACTCCCTACTAATTCAATTATAACGTTTTTAATTTTATAGTTTTTGACAAACGGTCAATTGTATTGAATTACTAACTCAAATATCTACAAATGGGTATCAATTTTATAATTTTTACATACGTATAACAAAACTTATTGAATTTTAAAGTCATACTAAAATGTTCACTCGTTCATACTGAACCTATGTGTAGTATTTTAACTTCTGGAATTGATTGGCTTCATATTAAATTCTGAAATTTCTACACGTTTTAGCTAAGTCATAAATGAACAAATGGGCTTTGGTTTCATGTCAATTGGATCTGTATAACTCAAGTTATGAATTTTTAAATGAGACCTCCAGAATCTGCCTCATTCAAATTTTTTGGGCCTTACTTATGTTTTATACTTTTGGTAAAGTTAAGGCTTGTAATACTTACTTACCCATAGTAATTTGGTTTAAGAAACTAAATGACATAATATATAGCATCTAAACTTTTTATGACGTATAAGAAATTATTTTATTTTTATAACGTATTTAATATTAACGCGGATAAAATAATATAATTGCGTAATCAATAAACAATAAAGTAAGATAACATTATAGCATAAAATATTATAAACCTAAACATAAACATTAATATCATATTTTATGATCTTCGTAAAATTTCTTAAATTGTATTAGCGTATGTGCGTAGGACGTGTTGTGCTTCGGCAGTAGAGCTGCACAATCCTTCGGCTAACATTGTCATGGTTGTCGCACAAATAACCTCAAACTTCTCCCTGTGTCTCGTTGCATTATATTGCAGCCATTGGACACAAGCATTTAGCTCATCTATAGCAAAGCATAGCTTTGTAACTTCAAGTCGTATTGCTCGCTGATCTTCATCTCGTACACTATTCTCGGATGGCGGTACTTGAGAGCTTGATACCATAACCTCTTATTATTATTCTTCTTACTTCTATAAAATCTTATACTCATACCTATTTATAACAATTCAAACGGATACTATTCATAACGGCTAGTTATTATTCCAACGGCTAGTTACTATTCTAACGGCTACTTACTATTCTAGCGGCTACTTACTAGTCACATGCTATTTAAATGACTATATTGGGTACTTATTTTTATCATGATAATATCTAAAATATTCTTTCTAACTATTTTTAGTAATGACATTATTATTATTACTATTTAAGGAAGAGCTTTTTTTTTTTGCGGGTCTTACACTTAACCTGCAGAATATGTGGTGAGCTAAGTCATCGATTCTTCGAGTTTTCAACTTGGCCTTTGAGTTTTTTCAAATCT